>CM073774.1:29886688-30486688 GCA_037158775.1 Hetaerina titia | reverse complement strand
CAGCACCTCAAATAGGAATCGGGATACCACTGAAAAATATCTACGGGGATCGAACCCGGGCCCTCTAGGTGGGAAGCCAGTACGTTAGTCACCGCACCATATAGTTCCCCAGGCGTTCACAAGTGGAAAGAAATTGATGAAAGGGACATTGAGAAATGATGTTAAGAAGAAACTGATAAAAACTGTGGTATGAAGCATGGTTTTGTACAGATGGCTGTTGAAACAAGGTGATCGAATAGGATGGAGGTTTTTGAACCTTGGGAGGGAAGAAGGATGGAAAGGAAAGCAAACGAAGTGGCAGCGTGAGGAAAGAGAAGGGATTGTTGACAGAAATCCAAAGGAAGCGGAAAAGATGCATGCAGGGAATTTTGATTGGCCGTGTGGTTTTGAAGACTGAGGTGGAGAGGAGAGAGGAAAGCAAGGAAGGAGTAGGAACAGGTTATGTTGGACGGAATGAGGATATGAAGGGAAAATATGGAACTGAAGAGAGGCTTCTGTTAGAAGTTAAGAATTTTGTTATTGTATAGTGTGTCCATTCAACTCCTACCTTAGTGGGTAGAACACCAAAAACGATAAAAGTGTTACCAAGGGATAGATGAAACAAAATTTATTGGCAAGTAACATAAATTAATAAAGTAACAGAACTCTACGTTCATTTTATTTAAAGATACAGGAAGCAATTATATTAATTTCTTTACGGTGCTGCCGTTTTTACTATTTGTTAGTTCTCTTCCACTCACCTATCACATTATAGGTATCGATTCCTTTTTTGTCTCTTCTTTGAGGTTAGATTTTTGGCTGTAAAATCTTACAGCATCCGAATCACATCCGTTTGCAGAATTAACTTGAGCAACACAATATGTTGTGTGACTCTAGCATTCTACTGAAGGCAATAAAATACTGTAATATTTCTTGGAAGATAGTGGTGTTGTTCCGTCAGAATATTTCCGTGAGTTTTGTTCTCTTTGCCCATTGGTAATTGAAAGACCTTTTCTCCTAGATCGTACACATAATAAAAATCACTGTTCGCAATGCCTTGTGATCCAAAAGTTCCGCATTGTCGAAGAACCAACCTCAAACAGAAGTTTCGGCAATGGCATGCAACATGGTTTCCATTTTACACTCGAAAAAAACGCAACTGCATTCCCCGAGCACTATAGATTAATCCTGTTTCCGCACTGAAGTTAGCGATGTGGTGTGTCGGCCAAGTTCCGTACTCGTCTTGCGCGGAATATCTGTAGTCCGAATTTTCTAAAGCAATTTTTTATGTTCAGTTATATATAAATTAGTTTCGATCATCTGCGGTGGTAGTAAAGATCGTTTGTCGTAGCTTCTTATCGAGACTACCATGAAAAACTAAGAAATAATTAGTTGCATTAAATAATTTCACTCTTGCTGTAGTCACGTTTGGTATTCCTTTGTTTGCAGAGGATTATTTAATATTTTGTTGATGCATGCAGTGCTTCAAATGTTTAAGTATTTACACTGGTTAGAATTGAAATAATTTTTTAAAAGCGGAAAGCAATGCGTAGTAGGCTGTGAAATCTTAGTTTAGCGGAGCGGTGATTCGTTGTATTGGTCGTCATATTTATATACATTTCAATTAAAAATTTCCTTATCTCCGCCTTTGATCCATTCCGTTATTACATATTGCAAGACATTCCTATTGCTCTGATCCTATTGAACGTACTGCCTTCGCCTATATTACCACAGTAATTGATTCCTTTGTACTGACGCATATTGTTTGTCAACGAAAATCCATCAATATAGTAATAAAACTTTTCGAAATTCGTTTGTAATTGCTTTATCGCGTATCGACTCTTAATGTCACATCAATCGATATGGCGAGTGCGTTTTTTCTTTCAAAATTATATTATAGCATTAATAGTTGTTGTAGTAGTTGTTATTAGAGGAGGTTAGCGACAGCTAAGGTAAATTGCGTTTTAGGGGAAGGGGGGGTAATTTAGGGGTAGCATTTTCATGTAATGGAGGAAGGGTGGAAGGAAACCAGGCGTTGCCATTAATATATGTGCTACTCTTAGTTTTATTCTGCTCTTAATATTAATTTATCCTTAACGAGGCACGCAATGGAGTCCATAATTTAACGTATCTTCCAACGGACGGTGTAATTCATTTTAAGGGCCTACCACGTACCACCTCAAATAGGGATTCTTGTACTGCTGAAAAAAACTGACACCTGTGGTATTCGAACCATTGCACGAGATCGAGTCCACGGGGTGGAGAACCAGTGCATTTGTCATCGCATCATCCCGATTGTTTATAGCAGTTTCATTTTTATATTTAAATAGAATAAAGTTAATATTCCCTGGTGTTTTAACAAGGCAAATATTCCTTATTTTTTCCAGGTTTGCCTTAAATTCAGACGACGTTCTCCATGTATAACTTTAACCTGTGATCTTTGCATTAACAAACAGGTATCTCTTGTACCTTCTTCGCCTTCTAGAAGAAAACCGAGCAGCTACCTACTCTATAAAGGAGTTTTGTAATTCAAATTCGTAGAGTTAGCTACGTGGGCCCTTTTTTTTGTTTTGTTCTTTCCCCGTAAAAAGAAGTCTTCGTTCCGACGGGCCCTTTACTCGAACTTCACTCACCCGTTGCCCTTCCCCCGTGTATGTGGCACCACCACTTTCGGATTCTTGAAGAGCAGCCCCGAACTACTTTGCTGTTGCCCTCCATCTCCGCACCTCTCCCTGACCGCAGCCTCCTCTTGTTCCCACTCTTTCCCCCTGCCGCCTTATCTGCTTGTTCTCTTCTCACCCCTCCTCTTTTCACGATCCCCCGCTTCGCGAACCTCCCTCCCCCTTCCACCGATCCCATTCCTTCCCACTTCACTTGATTTCCGCCCTTTTCAGCCATCCATCCATTATGAAGCACTTCCTTTTGCCTACCATAACGCCTTGCCTCCCTCCACCCCCTGACTTGCCCTCCCTCAGCTCCTGCCCCCAACCTCCCTCACTCGTCCATGCCTTATTTCCACCAACCCCCTCCCGTTTTCTTCATCCTTCTCGCAACTTTACTTTACAAATTATCCTCCTCACCCAATCTCCTTTCGGCTCACCTAGGAAGTCATAACCCTCTCCGCACTCTTCTAGTCCCTCCTCCGTTGCCCTAAGGTGGGAGATTCCCAGTTCTCTCGCCTCCCGGTTCTTATTTTGGAGTTACCACTAAAAAGAGGGAATATCCAAGTACGGAGATGCGTTTCTTATGTCTTCCGTACTTACGTTTTCGTTCAAGGTCTTAATTCATTATGAATTTTCAGTTTTCATTGTTCATTTGTCTAATACTTTCCCTTGCTGAATTGACACAGTGGAATGCCGGAAATACACTGCTAAAATTCAGGAAAATCATGGAGAAAAATCATTTTTATTTTAAATCACTGTTGGTTTCATGGAAATTAGAGGATGACTTCGTTAAAGTAACTTTCGCGGCAACTCCCAAGGTTCTTTGAATTTCCCAGAGAAATCAACGTGTTTTCGCGTTGGCTTTTAATCCTGTTGACTATGGTACAGTGTGCACGAGTACAATGATTTTTGACACTGGATATACTGTTTTTCATCATATCATCCTGTTCCCTTAAACCTTTTGAAATACACAGTTCAAGGGACGTTTCAGTAGTGTAAGTAGTTAAGAGTACTCGACCGAAAATCGAGGGAGTACTGGTTCAGTCCGTTCAAGGTGAATGGCTCTTATTTTTAAAGAACGTAATGAGGAGCGCCAGTCTCCAGATCGACCACAAGATAGCGTTTACTGAGGGGAAACGCGGTGCCCATCTTGACGAGATCGACCCCAATTTTTCGTGCAAAATGGAAAACACTGTAACTTGTGATATGTAGCCTCAGCTATTTCGCGAATTAATTCCTCGATCACTCGAACCCATATCGCAGATTTTGTCAATTAGTTCGAATTAAGTCACTTCCGTAGGATCTCCCGAACGATGTTCACCATTTTTCGATGTGTTGTCCCGTTTAAACTCATTTACCCGATTGTAAACGGTCTCAAATAAAGGGTCAGATATGTTATGCACTTCATCCGACTTAGCTTTGATAACTTCTGGTGTTGCCGTTTAAATAGGAGTGTTAAATCACCGCTCGAAGCTCATTTGTTCACATTTTTCTAATTAAACATATGAAAATGGAACCACGTGATAAATATAGCTGGCAATTTAACGGAAATCCAGTTAGAAATGAGACTTACTAAAAGCAAACCTTTTTCCATACTTCGAGCAAAATTTCTTGGATTTCCCAATGATTTATTGAACTGCCCAAGTATATTAAAAGTTTTTTCTTCTATGTTTCTAATTGATTCATTAATAGCATGTATGCACTCATACAAATATCAAAATTAACCCCCGCACAGTTCATAGTCAGTTCAAGAAGCTGTCCTATGGCTACTTTACTGTGTTCTAGGACGATTTTAAAATGTGGAACGTATTCCTTACGGTATCGAAGACAGCGCAGTGGATGGGATGGTTACTGGAACCGACCGCAGCCCTCTCCAACCCTCATCTCTTCGGGTTGACCTTTCAGTATCATTTTCCGGCGTGTCGCTATTCAAATCCGACCCTATCCCGAGGCAAAGCCTCCCTTCCCCTCCCATCACGTTCCTCTTTCCCACCTGCCATCATCTCGTCAATAACTCATTTTCATTATTAACTCCCATCATCACCTCTCTCATTCTGGGGCACTCAGCGTCTTTACTTCCCTCGACGGAGCCATTCCACCCCACTCCCCCACTCACGAATCTCCTCAAGTTTCTGCTTCCTTTCCGCCTCGACCCAGTCTTGCAATGTTCCTACCTTTCTTCCTTTTACCCTGTCTTCGCATTCGGTTTACTTCCCCCACTTCCCTTTCTTTCTCCATCCACCCACGATCTCTTCTCATTTCTTCCCTTTCTTTTGTGGAGTGGGGAAAGGTTGGGTGGTGCTCAAGAGGAGATGGGATCTGAGTGTCGCTTGGTGAGTGAGATTTCGGCTTCTTCGTTCCACTCCCCCTTTTCCTCTTTCCTTCAACCTTCTTGACATCCACTTATGAATTTTCATTCTTTTTTTCTTCTTTCCATTTCCCTGTTTCTACATTATTAGATCAAGTGTGACCCTCTCGACTTCCTCTGTGTCTATTATCTACGTTGACACGCCTCGTAATGACCGCCTTCAACTGCAAGACTAACACATTTAAGGGATAGACCTTTTTCATCTAATTTCTGGAACACCTGTAAAATATTTTCAAAGATACCCTCTGAGGGACAGCTAAATAAAAGAAACGCCGCCTTTGGAGAGAATTTGTTTCACGTACAGGGTTCACTATAAACGTAATGTGCATTCTCTGGGAAAAATAGATATTTTTGATCGTACTTATACAATTGCCAAAAATTCTTCAAAATACTCTCCCCCTGCATCAATACACTTGCGGAGACGTGTCTGCTACGCCTGGAAGGCACCCTGAAACTCCTCGTCGGGCATGTCTCAGGGAAGTTGTAACATGGTTTTGGATATTTTCCACGGTCTCCCAATGTTTTCCTTTCAGCTCTCTCTTCAGTCCGGGAAATAAAAAAAAGTTGTACGGGGCCAAGGCGGGACTGTGAGGGGGCTGGTGGACCACCCGGCTGGTGCCCCGGGCCAGGAAGTTGGTAACGACGAAGGACGTGTGGCTGAAGGCATTGTCTTGGTGGATCTTGACCGTGTCTTTGATGTCAGTCCGCACTCACGCGCGCGACCCGGCGTTTCAATCTCTTGAGCACCTTTTGGTAAAAGGCTGAGTTGACAGTTTCTCCCTGCGGTACACACTCAAAATGGACGATTCCTCGGACGTCAAAGAAGACAATGATCATCGTTTTGATCCGAGACCTGCTCATTCGCGCTTTCTTGGGGCGGAGGGATGACTTGGTATACCACTCACTGCTCTGCCTTTTTGATTCTGCGTCGTACTCGAGCATTCAGGATTTGTCTCTGGTTACGACAGAGTTACGAAAATCCATCTCCTTTTGAATCAAACCCAAAAATTCTTGATAGCGCGAAACTTAAAGTACTTTCTAGTCTTCCGTCAACACTTGGCAAAAGTTTCGAGGAGACCTTACGCATTTCGGTATCTTCGGTCACAATCCCATGTACCGCAAATTTGGACATATGTAGGGTGTCAGCAATTCGCTGTATGCTCAATCGACGGTCGGAATGCAAAACTTGATGCACACGATTCACGTTTTCGCTGGTTCTGGCCGTTGTTGGGCGTCCAGAACGAGGTTCGTCGGTAATCTCCTCCCCGACCTCATTTAACGCATTGTGCCAACTCCCGGACTGTGACTTTGAAATGGAGTCGTCCATAAGGCCTCGTGAAGCATCTGGAATGTTTCGGTTGCATTCTTTCCAAGCTGAAGGCAAAACTTGATGGCGTATAGCTGTTCAAACGAACGTTCCATCGCTCTGTGTTACAAAGTCGAAAGACACACTTTATGCGGAGGCACATCTTTCCGCTCGGACTGCTCAAAGCAAACTGGCAACAGGCTCCGTTGGAAGGGCAGACCCCCCTCCCCCATCACACTTAGACGGGTTTTGCCGCGGTGCCGTGGATTGTCGCGTCACAATAAAATCATTCGCATTACTTTCATAATGGACCATGTATGTATTTTCTTTCTTACGTTCCCTACCCGTAGGTGTTTCTACGTAATTCTCAATATTTCTGTTCTCATTGTAGCGCCAGTATCACACTGTAAAGATTGTAACTTTACCAATCATGTAGAGTTATCAGATTAATGTATATTAGTAAATAAAACAGTTTCTGGCGTAACTTGGTGTAGAATCTTCACATTGACGTTTTTTTAAAAATGAAACCACTTTGCTTTGCTTTTCCATATAAATAATAAGTAAAGTTTATGTGGAAAAGCAAAGCAAAGTGGTGTTATTTTTAAAAACTTCAAAATATATTAGTAGTTAATATGAAAATTAGAATAAGCTGAAATGAAAAACAAAAACGGAACGTTGAACTTGAAAAATGAAATTCCCCCAAATGTTTGAAGAATATTTTTCATTTAGTACTATTGTGTTGATGCGTATGTGATACTGCACTGTTAATCATAAGAAAATATAAAGGGGAGAATATATTTGTGTTTATGTAATCCCGATTATTCCCTGGGTTGCACGTGTGAGGTGCCATATTAGTCCCCAAGTCCTTGTGTAAAGTACTTCAGCATAAATAAATACCTGCGCCATATTCCTCCTCGTTGTCGTCAATTCAGGTAGAGGTTTAGTTATACTGCATTTCCCATGTTTTAAAAACTTACTTCGGCGCATAGCCAAAGTGGAAAGAAGAAGCGGACGCTCACATTACTTAAATCCCTGTTATTATCCAGAATTTCCAGATGTTGCTGTAGTCGGAAGCCTATGAAAAATAACTTAAATAGATCCTTCGAAAAGTGTAGACAATGGTTTTTAACTAAATTATATTTTATACGCCTAAGTCTGATGGTCAAATTTTGGTGTTCGACTTAACTTTCCTCCCCTAAAGGCAGGTTCACTTCCATTTGCCTCCACTAACAATTCTACGTCCCTCACTTTTTATCCGCGTTGCTGTTCCATGGGTATGCGTCTATTCTCATCTCAAGTAGTGTTTGTGAGGAAGTCGTTGTGTCTACGAAAAATTAGCTCATCTCCCTCCCTGCGCAAACTCGACCGTTGGCGAAATTAATTTTCTTTTCTTTGTGCTTAGTGGAGATGCAATTTTCAATTACCGTGCTGTCCCATGCTCCCGAAGAGAGGTGCTTTTTCGCTCACTTATAGTAAGTTACCTTTTTCCGTCCCTTCCGCACCTTTTTCCTTGATTGTAGATTCTCCTTTGCTCTTCTCACTCGTTTCCCATTCCATCGGCAGCTGTGCACCCTTTTTCCGTAGGCACTAATTATTTTGCTGGAGATGTGCCTTTAATTAGTTCATTCTCTCCTGTCCGGCGGCTATTTTCACGTTAACAGAGTAGCGACGTCTTTTGTCTGGTTTGAAATGTACTCGTTGAGCCGAATGTTTCTAGGCGAGATTACTTGGTCTTGCGTCAATAGGTTTCATTCAAATAAACTTACAATCGGGGACTCTGTTTCTCATAATTTTTAAGTTCCTCAGGGATACTGTTTTTCACGTTTTCGGTGCTCTACGTGTAAGGTGAGGTCCTTACATGCCTAAAATATCCCTCTATATATTCTTCAGGGCTATATCCTAATTTCACATGCTGTTGGCACGTTGAATAATCACCTCCCATTTATTTCTATCGTAAGTTGTTTCTTCTCTCACTTCATAATTACCCTTTTCACCCGGGTCTATTTAATGTCAACGAACTATCGGAACCCCCATTCAATGTGCTTTCAAAATTCGTTCCCTAGAAACTCTTACTGTTCTTTATTCACCAATATTCAGCTCCGTTACGGTAATCCAATCCCCTGAAGTATCTCTAAAACTTGTTGCGAAATCGATAACTGTCGTGTTACAGTCGAGGTAGAGAGGCCATCCGGTTCCACTGGTGAAGTCTTCTGTTTTTACCTTTACCTTAAATGCAGCCATTCCTGGCAGCTAAGTTATCCATGAACGGAAATAAATCTCCTTAAATTCCTCATCATTCTCCCATGAATAATTCAAGTCCACGAGGTTTGCGTTGGCCAATGAAGATATCACCGGTTAGGCTACCCACTTCTTCCTCCTCAAGATGTCGTGGAACTCGCCCCTGAAGAGTGCTATTTAATTGTATTCTGATCCTTCGTTACGATTCGATCCCAAGTTACGTTTTGGTTTCATAACTAAGATACCTTACTTAATCAACACGTTATTCATCCTGCCGCAGTGCGTATTGAAACGTGTCTAAAACTCATTATCAAGAGGGGTTGTGACAATAATATGTAATATACGTTAAGTATGTTATACAAGATAGTAACATACTGTCGAAGTGTCGAAGCTGGCACAGATAGCAGGAAGCAGATTGATGAAAAGTTCACAGTTGTCTTTTCAACCTATTATAGCTGACATCTAGTCAACCACTTTTATGTTCCTACTGATATGTTTTTAGTCGCATTAGGTAGGGGTTAACTACTTCCGAAGATAGTTTTAGATAAATGGTTATATTTTATTAAGTAATAGGTACTGTCCAAAGGTTGGAGGAAGAATTGAGGACTGGTCTTGGTTGGCAAAATGCATGACGGGCCTAATAAAATTACCTTGTTCACCTACAAAAATGAAGCCTGCGACGTAGCTTTCTTGGGTACGTTATTTAGCTGTTGGAGTATTGCTCATCTAAATATTTTCACCCTATCTAAAATGTAACTCTGGCTACGGAGGCCTTTCACCTAAGACTCACGTCTAAGTCACGAGTTATCACGTAAGTAAACAGATTTTTGTGCTGTAACTATGGCGATTCTACGGAAGTTGTTTTCCATTAGTGTCCAAATATTAGCATGAATACCGCAAAATAAACTATCCCGTTTAGTATTGAACCCAGTCCCTGGTAGAGGGCAGCCATCATTGATTGAACTCCAGCAAAACGATGGCTTTCTTTCGCGTTTTTTCATGCCCTCGATCTTCCTTCTCTTTCGCTCCAGCCATGGTTCCTTGCCTCTTCCGCCTACCATTTAACCCCCCCCCCCCGCTCGCCTCTTCCTTCTACCATTTAACCCCCCCCCGCTCGCCTCTTCCTTCATTCATCCGCCCCGTCATCGCCTTTAACCCCACCTTCCCTTCTAAGCCTCAACCCCCCCCTCCCGTACCCCTATCCCACGCACCCACCCGCCCGCCAGGTTCTCACCCCCCCCTTCCTCACCGCTGCTTCCCCCGTCCCTTCCTTCCCTCTCCCAATTCCGGAACACTCCTGTCGCCCCACACGAACAGGTCGTGCGGGGATGGAAAGGGCCCTCCAAGCACACAGCCGCGCTCCCTTCCTTCATCACACCCACCACACCGCCAACCCAACCCGCTTCGCCATTCCCTTTCGACGACTCTCCCCCTATTCTCCCCTTCTTCCACCCTTCCCCCTCTGTGGGTCGAGGGCACTCCACCCCTGATCCACTTCAAAGAAAGCCACGGCACGTACACACACAGTCTAGGCATCCGCTCCATTATCCCGTCCATGAATTCTTTTTCCCCACTCTCTCTCTCTCCTTCTTCCCACCCTCCCCTCCTCGACCCCGGCCATTCTATCCTCAGCGGATCGCTCCCAACCTTCCATTACCGCCGGGATAAAAGTCCAATAGTCCATATTCCGATGCGCTTGAAACATTTGTCGGTCCATCCCATCAGGGCACGTATAGGATTGCGATCTTGAGCTTAGAGTATAAGAGCTTGAATACCACCTCTAAATGGTCGGCATTCGATTCAATATTTTGTTCCCGAAATGTCTCGGAGTGCGTTGTCAGACCCCCTGGCGAATATAAAATTGAGTTACGAACTTGAGATTTTTATGTGTTGGGGGGGGGGTACTTACCTCGGTTAGGAAAATGCTCGCCCGAGTGCCGCTTAAATCTCTCTGCAGTAGGTGGTGTAGTGTGTGCCCCAAGGGCTGTCGGACAAATGATCGCTCTTCCGCAATCGGCCGATTCATCGTAAATCATGCCCGAGAAAAATTTTCCGATACGACGGTGCGCTAAGTGAGGGAGATTTTTTCCCAGAAGAACCATTTCAATTAACCGTAGGGTCCATTATATGATGAGAGCACTTTGGAGATCAATATGAATTTGCGCGTTTTATTTTTATCACAACATTTACGACCCTTAATGGTTTATATATATATATATATATATATATATATATATATATATATATATATATATATATATATATATATATATATATATATATATATATATATATTATATTAACCAGTTTTATTTTTCATTTTTTTGGGGTAAATGAAAAAGTTGTGAAGCTTTAGTTTTGGATTCATCAAATAACAATTACCCTAATTCTTTATGATCTTTAATTAAGTTTTTTTTATTTTCTTCTGTTTGAGAATAGTTACGGTTAGGAATAGTTACGGTCTGGAGTTAGTGAATGCTTTTAATGTATGGGATTATTTCAAATGGCAATACGAAATATGTATTGATGCCAGAAGTTGACAACATTTGTGTTGAGTAATCGCTTGCATTAATGTTTACGACAGGGTATTCATTAAGGACTTGAATTGGTGTTCCGTTCTTTCAGGTTAGAAACAGATTGGATCCGGATGTGTCGTGTAATTTTATTCAGCCTATGGTGGGTATAGCGAAGGCATAGCGAATGGGAGGCTATCCTACTGTAAAATCATTGTATGCAACTTTCGTATCGGCTTCTAGCTAATCCAATTTTCAATATTTTGCGCGTTACTCTGCTTGCTTAAGTGCGTCAGCGCGAGCTACTTTAATGGGGTTGTCACAAATACACGATTTAAGTCTCTCTCGAAAGATATCTCCCATCTAGTTGTCACCCTTCTCCGGAAAATAACATTTTCACCTTTAACGGAAAGCGACGCTTCGGCAAAAGGCTCCAGGAGATTATTATTATTTGAGAATAATTATTTTTGATCGGTGAGTAGGTACGTTCAATTAGGACTCAAGTAAAAAGAGGAGGGTCGGGCTTCACGTGCGCACTCCACCGTTCCCGCCCCGAGAGACCAAAAAAAAATCCCCGTGGTAAGAGGTCCATTGTTATGCGATTAATTGGAGCGCCTTCCACGGGTGGAGAGGGTGCCGGGATTGCATTTCTTTCGCCTTCCGATCGCGTGCCCGCTTGATCCCGACCCCTTCAGCCTCTCCGCATTCCCTCCTCCAGGGTCTCATCCATCTCTCCCTCTCCGTCTTCCCCCATCTTCCCCTCGGGAAGAGAGAGCTACAGCAGCGCCGTGCTCATACCCCGCGCTGGCCCCACTCGCCCCGCGCTTTCATCCCGTCTTCCACGATTCCCATTAGATCCCGGGTGGCGCTACGGAACTGGGGGGGGGGATGAGGGAGCTAGAGGGGTGGGTTGGCGGCCCACTGCTCTGGCTCGTGTCTCTCCCGTGAACTGCGCTCCTTCGCCAATTCCCGCCCTCCTCCCATATCTCCAACTTGCGGCGAAATATCTCCGTCAGTCCCCCTCCCCTATCTCCCTCCATCGCGCCATTTCCCCCTTTCCCTTCCATTTCTGCTAGCCCCTCTACAACCCCGGCTCTCCCAGCGACCCTCTCGGCAACAACATTCCCTCTCCCTCCCACCTGGCGTGCCCGTTAATGGACAAGGAGATATAGTCGGGAGCTCGTTTCCTCCCTCCCTCGCTCTTCCGGCTTCCCTCTTAACGCTCCTCTTTCTATCGTCCCTCAGTGCCCTTTGTTCCGACCTCCTCTGGCCTTTGATGTTTAGCTCGCCCCCTTAGCGCCCAAAACCAGGATCCAATTTTGCACCCGTCTTTATTTTTTTTAAGTATGCCAGCGATTGGAGAGTAAGTGGGGGCTCCGGGCTTGCTGGAGGAATTAATGGCTCTGTGTAAAAGGAATAATCGAGTTCATTGTTTTCGTCATGTAAATCCGATTGCCTTCCCGCTTGTAAAGTGTTGGCAAAAAGTTGTGGGTGTGGGATTATCTCACCCTTTTTACAACCTTTTAGCAAATTAGCTCTCTGGGTGCGTTGGTGCTAAAATTTCATTGAGTACTTCGTTTTCAAATATTTTTAGCTGGAAAGACTTTGATACCTTTCTATTTTGCATCCTACTCCTGTTTGAAGTTCATGTTTATTATTTTCGTGGAGTGTTATGTTTTTTTAGCAGCAAAATAAAATGGCCGCCCCTTCTCTTTTCATTCTCGAATTCTGTGAATAACTATTCTTCGGTCACACTTTTTCAAAAATTGTTTGCCTCTACTGTAATTTCTAGTTATATCTAGTTTATCTAAAAGAGAACGCCAGGAAACTTCCTCTTGGTACAGTTGTGAAATTCATGCCAGTGGAATGTAAATTACCTTAATTCGCCGGTATCCTGCCTTTCTCTTTCATTTAATGGTAAATCTTTTCCTTTAATTCATGTTGACCACTATCAACACAAACGTTTCAGACTACCTCTATCAAACATGATGCCATATTTATCATGCACTGAAATGGTGGATAATCACCCTGTTCAGCGGTATCTTTGCGTATCGAAAATCGTTATATCGAGTCAACCTTTCCAGAAACTTCAAGGTCTCATTGATATATCGAGATATATAGACTTAGCGAGCAAAGTGCTAATAGCCACACTAAATTGCGCTGCCTGGAGTAGTATGATGTAACTTTGCTTTGACCGAAGGCTGATATCAAATCATGGTGTAGGATATTTTCAAATATCATTTACGTTAAGTGGTAGGTAATAAAACTCTATAAAATTTCACAGTTTTTTTGTTAATACAGTATGGCATATATGTCAACGGTTGATCGTCATCGCACTTAATTTCATGATGAAACGCTGGTTGTGCTGCTCAAATTACTCACTTTTACTATTTTAAAATTTTACTTAGTCTTATTTACATCCCTGAATTGTAAGTCGATATTTCCATAGCCAAATTTAAGCTCACACAATATTTAAATTCCGCTATATTTCTTTCTTCACGTCATGTAATCGCTTTTCGACTTTGAAGTTGGTTTTACGTCTTCTACAACTTTAACACAAACATTTCACATTTTTATCACTGTACATAAATGGTATCATTATGAAATTCTGCTGAAGAATTAGGCTATGCGAGTATTTCACACTTTGTAAGCCATTATTTCTCCCCATTTCTTGTCTCAAGTTTAATTTCATAGTTGATCAAAAATGTACTCGTTCAAAAACCGAGAATTAGCAGTGAAGCAAGCTTTAAAATGCTCCATTTATTAAAATACATTGTATTGCAACATATTCGTTGTTTTTGATTGAAGTAAAAGTTCATTTTCAGGAGGGTGACAAAAGATTTGTTAAATTAAAGTCGGTGCTTACGTGTACCTATGCTTGAATACATTTGAATGGTTTATTCACAGATAAACTTGAAGTAAATTTCTCTCTCACGTTTTTGCGCATAGTGCTATGTCCTACCAAAACGCATATGTGTTGAATGGATGTAGTGTTACATATGGGGTGCACAAGGTCATCTTTTCCGGTTACATACCATTCCTGATTGCACCAATAAAAACTAATCCACCGTCGGTCTTCGAGTAAGTTTCCCTTAGGTATGTGGTCGCTTCACATGAGGCATATTGTGTATGTCAATCTTCCTGCTGAAAAATGTTGGCTAAAATGAGTAGCCTATCTATGTTTACCTCCAATTATTAAATGTATTCACAAGATATTTGTAGCATATATTTATTTATGTACCCTGCAAGTCACCGCTAGGTTGTGTGGTAGGGGGTGAATACACACCAGAATAATTTTACCCGAACATGACCCTACCGTGGTCGAAAAATGCTACAATGATCCTCTTATCGCTTGTGGAAAAAATGGCATTCAAATATCTATTCTACACTTCATCTCTCTAATTTTTCTAACATGATCTCTTCTACCATAGTACGATGTTGGCAATAATACATTTTCAACATTACTGCTAAAGAGACCTTGCAAATTATGCAAGAGCTTCAATTTGTAATTTAACCTTCGCTCCGTGAGTGATTCCCAGCCCAGCTGCTCTAATATTTTGGATACGCGACTAAGTTTTATGTTCACAGCGTTTTGCAAACGCGACTAAGTTTTATGTTCACAGCGTTTTGCAAATCTGGCTCCACTACGCTGCAAGCGATTTAATTCGGCAATTAATCCAACTTCATCAGGATCCCATATATTTGTAGCATTTTCTAAATGAGGCGTAACCAACGGCTGATAACATTTCTCTTTGATATTTTCATCACATCTATCTACTATTCTCCTAATAAATCCTAATCTTTTGTTAGCTTGTCCACATATTCGCCGTATGTATTTCACCCTGGAGAGATCGTGCTTGAGGGTAACTCCTTAGTATCTAATTGAGTCCACATATTCCATTTTGGTGTTCCCAATGCATTAGGCGTTGGGGGGGGGGGATTTGCTATTTTTCTAAAAATTTATGACGTCACTCTTTTTAAGTTTAATTCTAATTGCCAAGTATTGCACCAGCAATGTCTAGCTTTAAGGACATCTGACAAAGCTGCTGTGTCCTCAGGATGACAGATATCTCGACAAACCACTGAATCGTCCGCAAATAAACGTATCTTACTAGTGACAACGGAGTAAATGTCGTTAACGTAAAGTAGGAATAAAAGTGGTCTGATGACACTTTCCTTTGGAACACCTGAAATAACTTCTACTGCATTTCAGCTAAGTCCATATATCACTACTTTTTCAGCCCGACCATTCAAAAAGTCTTAAATCCAACCGAACGGGTTTCTCTTTAGTTCCTCTCCATAAAATTGTCAACGATTCAAACTATAAGTCAAGAAGTTAATATTTGGACAGGTACTATTATATCTAGATTTTTGTGTGTACCCTTGTATATTTCTTGATAAATACAAGGAAAGTATGCAGAGGAATTTTTAATGGTGTTAGTCGTATCTTTCGTTCAAGCGTTCTTGCGATAATTGCTGCAATAAGCAGCAATTATCACAGGAACGTTTATAAACTCGATGTTTGAACTCAAGGTGAAAACTGAGGTTAGTTCTGGATACAGTAGAAGTCTGACTACATTTTACATATTATTAATCGTCCCCAAAGATGTATTGAATTTGACTTCGGATGAAATAATTTCGGTTGTGTGCATGTTAACCATTGAGTGATTAAGAGGTGTTCGTTGTAAATGCGAGAGTCTCAATGATCATATTGCGATGTATCCTGCTCCCGAGTAGTTGTTAGACAGCAGTACCCCATCAATCCACTAAAACCCTATCATCAGTCCCCGAAGTCCCCTATCCTCAAACGTGTGATCACTTACCGGATGAAGTGTGCCTCTCGTTGTCATGAGAGAAGACGGAATAGATTTTACATCACGCAAATTATTCTTTAGGATTCTCAGCCATGAGACCTGCTTCTGCTTTATGGCCGCTGCGTTTAGTATGTATTCACTGTTACGGCCAGTCGACTTCTTCTGATTCAAAAAGGCTGGCTTTGGTTCACTTTTTTGTTTTCATTCCTACATAATGCCATAAAGAAAGATACAATAATGCTGCATGGGATTTCAGTCATAATTGGGCTTCTAAGCAGTAGTTTCCATGTTCCGCGTGTTGAATAGTAGACGAGAGAAGTGGTGAATTGAATGGTCACTTGTAAAACACTATGAAGTTACTTTTTCAAATTATGTTACGCAGTATCTGCAACCTACCTACATTTCGTTCGATTCCTCTATTTTTTATTAATTTTAAGGTATAAAATGTTTTCAGCTTCTGTTATGCGTAGCTTTTTACATTTAAGGCCAACAGTTTATTTATTCTCATACCATCCTCACTTGTTGTAAAATCTCATAATGCAGAAAAATAAGAGTTGTTCATTCGGGACTCGCAATACAATACACTATTTTCAGTCCCATTAAGATTTTTTCTTGGGTAGGGGGATGTGGGTGGCAATTCACCCTTCCCTGATGGTTTTCATTTTTGTCTTTATTCTTAGAATCTATCTCATTTTTTGTTTCAGTTTGTTTATGTCAGTGGCCGTAGAATAGGTGTCTATTTTGGGAGCGGAATTTTAGAAGTCTTCACGGAATGGGGAAGGGTGGAGGGAAACCTGGCGTCGACATTAGCCCAGTTACGAAATACACGGTTCGGTTCAGAAAGTGTTCGCAAGGTAACATATCCGACGAAGGGTGAACTTCATCCGTGGTGCTCTACTAAAAGCATCCAAAATAGAGACGGGGGCACCATTGAAAAATGTGGCCACTGCCGGGATCAGTATAGAATACGTGTTTACTTCTACTGGCCTATCGCTGACCCCACTGTTGTGTTACAATTCCGATTTTGATTAAGGATTTCTAGAATACAGTTTAGGGATCAAACAAGTTTGGCAGCTGATCACAATATCTGTGTCTATGTTCTTTGTATTTTTATCGATGGCGATTAATATTGTTTTAGAATATACTGATTGATCGGAAATTTAGACAATTTCTAGTGGCTCATGCTAAACATGCATCCACGTTAGTCTTCTCATTGGAACAGTATTTCCATATATTCCTCTAATATTTTGGTTTTTGGTTGGGTAGTATGTCAGAAGTGTATATTCTTTCCATTTATATTTTTCGTGCTACGCATCGTCTTTTCGGTATTATCAGAACAAATCCGCTTTTGAGAATTTGAATGAAAAGTCCTTCTACCTCTCGAGGAGCTCGGAGATACAAGTTTGGAAGGTTTCTTTTTTATTTTCTTCCTATTCACCCTTTCTTCCGCCCCGAATGGCCCAGCTCGTATTTGCTCTCCAACCCTCCCTCTTTCTCCTCCTCTCCCTGAACTTCCTTCCCGTTCAGCCTAGTATGGGGGCAGAGTTGAGGAATCCTTTTCTTTCTGCGGTTCAGGAGTTTCTCTTGCATCATATCTCCTTCGCCTTCCTTTAGATATCCTTTTCATTCTTTATTTTCTCTATATTTGAGCTAGGTTATCCTAAACGATTATGCTTGATCTGTAAGAAAAACCGTCAAAATCACTCCCAAAACACCTGCCTGTTCTTCTTTCTTCCCCAGGACCGCAGTGTCTCGACGTATCACCTACTTACCGCTAACGGCCGACTCTTTCTCTAGCCCTTCTCACGGGCATTCGTTTGCGCTGGTACGCTTAGTGGTTCAATTAAGTAGTACATGTTTACACTTAAATCGCTCTTGCCTTGCGCCCCTGCATCCAGAGATCCTTAAAGTTTACCATCCGTGTGACGGATTCTTTTCTTCTTCCAAGGTTTTGTGTTTAATATGTTTGCAGTCAGAGGTAGGATACGTTTTTAATATTTCTCTAAATTATCCACGAGTCTATATTCATAGTGCACTTAGCGTAGTCGTATGTTTGGTAGTTTGGGAGTACGCCTATGTATTTAATTGAAAATTGAATTAGATCTTTATTGTTAAAATCGCAGTTTGAATAATAAAATAGATTGGATCCATTTTTTACTCTTTCGTCATTGGTGCCACTGTTTTAGCTCTCAAGATTATTCAGAGAAACAGCCTCAAGGATTCATTGTGCTGTACTTTGAACTTGGTGTTTATATTTCTTTAAATTGAAAAAAATGTCTGCTACTCGTGTTGGTCTCTTTGCAAATACGTAAGTGTTCCCAGTATCTCCGTGATGTTATTGCTGTTAATATTTGTAATAGTGTTATAATTAACTGATTTCTTAAGCATTGGCAAGTGATGCAATGAATTAAATTTTCACGTTATGGATTTGATAAGAAGCTAAGGATATTATTCAATATCCTACATTTACTCAATACCCCACAAGCCGATGCAAAAGCATGTGGCGGGGGTTATTACGTCACCAACTGTCATTATTACTTGCAACTAAAACCTTGTCCTTCTTTGTTAGATCTAATACGCCTTTAGATTTTAATTTCGTAAATAGATTCCGTTTACTCTCTGTTATTGAAACGTACTTCAAGCTTTTGCTGACTATTGAGATCTCAGTAAGTGATAATGTAATTTCCAAAGCTAAGGTCTTGCACCATGGTAAGGCGGTCGGTGCGAGATTTGGACTCTTGCAGTTGTTACAAAATATACGAACCTTTTATTTTCCAAAACGGTAAATACTTATTCAATAAAATTAAACTGGATCTCCTTTAATTTTACGACACTCTGATACATAAGTTAAATGAGATAATTACTAGATCGAGTATTATGTGAAGTTAAATTTACTACTTTCACGCTGCGTGTGGAAACACTGAGTGAAAACGACATAAGAACAGAATTTTTTAGTAGTTATTGTGCCTATTGCTAATTAAGTAATTGGACACTAAGAGTGTACGGGGTTTTATCATTCTCAATGACTTAAAAGTATGAGTTTTTTATTGTCAAAGCTTGTTATATGATGTTATCTGCCGCTCATTTTTTGTTCCCGATACTTATTCTTTCTTGTGGTTCCAAGTTTATATTGAAGTTGAAACTTCTCGAAATTATATTTGGTATAATTTGGTTTCTCGTCATTTCTTACCTGAGCGTTCCCAGATATGGGTAACTTTGGCCTTTGGCCTTCGCCTTTAAGTGAATAAAGGGGTAGCGGCCCCTCTAAAGATTTTGTTAATTGCAATTGCAAACTTTCATATTGAAAGTTGGTCCCCTGAGAAAATATTTTCGGCTGAACTTTCATTTCTAACTGAAATTCAATGGATTCTAATGAGCGGCTCTAGACTACACTCACCCGTACCAATTTATTAGACGTCCCGAGTTGAACCCATCGGTCATACTTTCGCTAACAAGTTGCTCAGTGACTGGTGTCGTTGAGCCCTCTTCCCTTTTTTTTTTAGAATATATTTTCCCACTTTATCTTTTGGTCCCTTGCGTCCTGATTCTTTTCGTCTATCCAGCCATCGAAAAATATTTCATGCCACAGCACGGGAAAGGGAGCGGCCTGTGAAAAATTTCTGACGTTTTATGTGCTCCACAAATTCCATATGTCTGGCAGACATTGTTTTAGCCCCAAATATCTCTTTCGTCCTAACAACCTGGCCCTATCTTTTCTTTCTTTTCTCCTCTGATTTATTATTTCTCCTCCAAATTTTTCACCTTTTTGTGGGATCTACTCGTCGAAAAGGTGACTTAAATATTTTAGAAAGTTTAGGAGGAGGACTTACTTGCAATGATTTGCCCAATTTGAAGCTTTGTATTTCGTTGCATTATTTATGGCATTTATCACAATTTTTCGCATCATGGTATATCTGACTTCCATGCCGTATGTTAATACAGACTCTATGTATCGTAATTGTCGTATTCCGCCATAGTTTTATTCTTGTATTATTCTGCATAAGAGGTCTTTAATGACGTTAAATGTATGTTTTCTAACGTAAAAGACGGACGTATTAGAAATATAGAAAATTCATGGAAAGAATGTTAGAGTTGACTTCAGCCTACTACTTGCTACGGAATGTTTTTATAAAGTTTAAAAGTTTTCAAGAGGAGCTTTGAAAATGACAACCGATAGACGATCATAATTCTGCAGAAAAATTCACTTGGGTGAAAATAGCTTAGAACAGACAAATGTGTTGGGTGGATCAGTGTTTATCATCCGGATGCTTTGAGAAATTGATTCTCGTACGGGTATATTTGTATACTTTTTCTGTAAGGTAATTCAGTGAAAATTAAACAGGCATTTTTTAAATCCCAGACCTTGTGGTTAACCTCCTTTGAGAGTTTGATTGAAATTCATAATTTACAAAATTACAGCAGTTGTAAGTGCAGACTGCCAGTATAATGCTGGTACGCAGTGCTGCCCATTCCAAATCAACTGTTATCCTAGTGATGATCATCCATTGTTATTTACTGGGTAAGGAGGACAGAGATGGAGCACGCAATAGAATTTGAAACCCTGATGGTCATGTAGGCCAGTTTACCAGTTTCCATTTCTGTTGTCCATAAACCCCTAGAAATACATTTGATTTAAAACTCCTTCGTTTAAGGGCGCTAGGATTGATATGAATGTATAGGCATGAAATTAATTTTTTTTCTTTTTAAAGGGGATGAAATTTCATATTTTTCTGTTTGAAGAGGTGGAAAATTAGCTGTTATAATTAAATCCCAATACTAAAATTAATTATTCCCGTGAATGCATTCTGAATTCCAAGGGACAAACTTAAGTTTCACAGAAACCTGTCTACGTCGGCAGAAATCCATAAAACGTTCTTTGCCTTGCATTATTTATCTACGGAAACTAGCTATATCACAATTTTGTTTGCATGCCTAAGCTCAAGGAAGTTGTCATCCGGAGATGTGTATGTGCATCAAAGTTCATGGTATTCAAAAAAAGTCGTTCGCATTCCCAGTTAAATTCCCACAACAGTTGTATTAATTTTCCCCACTGCTGTTGTAAGTAAGATTTTATAAGTGCCATTATTTCTGCATTCTTCATTTCCTCTCATTCCTTTTCACGTTAAGTTAAAACCATTCCGATTCGTGTGACGCTTCTGTGTGGTAATCCTGACTTTTGTACCCTTTCATTTGTGTCTTAGTGTAATCCCTTCTCTTCATACGTGTTGAAGTGTTTGGCTTATAGCTTTATATGCTCTGTACTTCTTATCTGAGAAATGGTGATCTTACATCCTGTATATATAGCGGTACGACGCATATTGCTAGTTCATAGCTTAGTAGTATTTATTATGTAGGAAGTCCCTGTGAATGAAGTACTCTCAGATTTTAAGTATAACATTACTGTTCAACTTTGCTACAATGAAATAAGTTAAACCACATTGTAAGAAAATTCTGCTGTTAAAGATCACATATCAAATCAAGGCAGTAATCGTCATGTTGCCTTCCGAGAATTTTGAAAATGTTGATTACATTCATTTGTTTCTATAAATTCCTACTCCTCGGTCTTCTCTTCATGTAGGAAACCTAATCTATTTAATACACTTGATTAATATTTCATTCCAAAATCTTTTAAATTAGGAAATTACTCCCTCAATACATAATTATATTCCGTATCTTAAATGAACTTATTTTTATAATGTATATGTAATCGTATATTCGTGCTAAAGCCCATGTTGATTCCTTGATCATTAAAAAAATTAAGTAAAATAACTATTAATGTTAAAATTACAGTCTTAATGTTAGATCAATTTCATTGGCGAGTTGATGAAAGTCACTGCTTTTAATTTATATAAGTTCCTTCGGCGTAGTCTCTGCTTTCTAATCGAGAAAGCGTTTGGCGAAGTTTCTTTTCACTTTCACGGTGTTTTACTCGGCTCACAGTAATGTTTGTAAGGTATTGTCTCTAGCTTCGAGTGACGAAATCTGTTATGGATAAAATTGAGGTGAAAATGTTCATATTATTGCTTAAACGTGTACGTGTTCTCTTAGAAATCTACTACCTTTACTAGAGTGAGAAATAGTTAGGATTCCCCTCGCAATTAGTGCCACTATAATCCTTTATGCTCGGAATAACTTTTTAGGAAGTGAATTTGGTGTATAAATTTGAAATACAGCTATAAATCGGAAATGTCGGGACTTCATTTGACTACCTTTTTTCCAGCGTATTAATTCAAGCCAATGAAATTGTTCTCGCAGAATTAAATACATTCAAAATCGATCGGGACTGCCTCCATGAGAGATCATCCCGATAAAAAAGTCCCGATGAAAAAATAAAAGCTCTTGAAGTGGTACTTCCGTAAATTACTTTTTCACTTTATTTTTCATGCGTATTCGCAGTAGTTTTTTAATTGTCTCATCGCCTAGTTTGTGCAAGTAATACTATCGCTAACAGTTTTTTTTCTGGCATTACACAATGCTTGCAGTCAGCAGCATGTTATATAGGTGAAATTCAGGTGATAAATGACGGACAAGGGACAGACAATATTTGACACTCTAATAAATAAAATCTGTTGGTTAATCAACACCGGAACATTCATTAAGAATTTTACACATATATCTTATATTAATTTTGTCATTTCAGCTCGATTAAGTGCAGACATTCAGTTTCCGCTTGATTTTTTATCTTTTACCTTGCTTAATATTCCCGGGTTCATAAACAGATAATATCCATTATCTCACATTCCTCGTTGTTTTTTAACCGGTGGTCTTCGTAAGATTTCACTCAACACATTTGTGTAGATGACATATATTAACTTCGGTTTTAATTGATATTTGCACCTAACACTTTTATCATGTTTTTAGTAATCAGAACCAAACATAGAACATAGAACTCAGAAGCCTTCTGGTAACGCATATACACATATACATCTTTTTAAGACTAAACACGTTCTTTGTGGTTAAAGCAAAGCATAAACCACATAGAGGTTGCTATTTAGTTTCTCTCAACATTGATATACTGGAGTATTCACGCACAAATGGATGTTTTCTTTCGTAACTTTAAGATTTTTTAGCTTTCAAGCACGTTATTTTCACTCTTGTAATATGTGTATTGGAAGAATTAACTTAAAATCACCGTATTTTCCCATTTTTTTGCTTCGAATATGGAACTGCTCAAGCGAAATTTTGCTCGTATAAGCTCTCGCACATACGTATGTAATTTATAAATAGCACAAACGTTGCCGAAGTATCATGCCTTCACTTAAAGACATCCTTCCTTATTGGTACTTCACTGAGAAATTTTTTTTCTCACGCCATTAGGTAAGCATGATGAAACAGCACAAACACGCACTATTTTCCATGAAAATTTGAATCACCTACTTCACCTTCCCGTATCGGCACAAGAGCACTTTCTTAAAAGCCTGTCGGAACACTTTGTTGAATATGGTGTAAAACACGGGGTTAACCATAGAAGAGGCATATCCCAGCCACGTGACTAAGTCCACCACACCTTTGGACACACGTGATTCACACTCGGGGCAAAGCGCTGGCACAAGGTTGAGGACGAAAAAGGGCGCCCACAATACCACAAATGTGAAAAACACTACGCCGAGCACTTTGGTCGCCTTCTGCTCGAGGCGGATGCTCCTCCTGTGTTTTGACCACGTGCCCCTTCTCCCCCCGCCGCTAGTCCCTCCGCCCCCGGCACGAGGCCGCCTCCGAGACTTGAGGATGACATTTGTGCTCCTAGCGAGGGGGGATCGGAAGGAGCTGTTGCGGGAACGAGACTCCTGGATGGTCGACGGGCCTTCTGCGATGGCCGCAGTCCTCCCCAGGGGCGAAAGTCCGGCCGTTGAAATCTCCACTGAGTTGGTCCCTCCCAAGCGCTGAGGGTGCCACGTGGCGACCGTGTCCAACCTCACGGTGGGTTGGCTCAGCCTGGGAGAGGTGCTGTTCGCCTCCGTGCTCGTTTGGTTTCGCTCGCTCGCGGCTTGTCCGAAGTACGGGCAACGGCAAGGGGGCAGGGGAAGCATAGGCACCGGCTTGTCGTTGGGCTTTTCTCCCTCAGATTCACCGTCTGCGTTCGTTTCCGCTGTCACCGTTAGCGTTATTCTTGCTGTAAAATAAACCTATTTAGTGTACATTTTCCAGATAAAATATACATTATATATCATCATTATAAAAACAAGACATCAATGCGAGAAGTGCTTTTATATGCTTTTCTTGGCACCCGTCTCAAATCGCCAGATTTCCACGTTATAATTTAAATATGCATTGATATAATGGGATTATTCTCATATACTATATGTCTAATACGGTTCATTAATAGCACACCGAAGGTACTATATGAATGTGGCTATCCAGTAAATAATTACTTAAATTTTGGCATGCAAATAATTCCATTTCTGGAATAAATGTAAGCACATCTCCTAATACTCTCCTAATTGTTAACAGTCGATCGGTCAAGGTAGGTTTTAGATGGATCTATTAATTAAGTTCTAGTGCATTCTAGATCCTCACCGAACACGATATAAAATAAACTTTTCGAAACATCTTACATTGAATCAATGCAAAGTGAAGCTATGGAGGATAACAATTAAAGTAAATGTGGAGGAGGATGAAAAAATGCAGCAGAGGGAGAAAACAAATGAAGAGTTTCTATGCATGATACGGGAGAATAGAAGTTGTTTGGATGAATTTATCACAAACTGTATTCATTTATATGAGTTCGTATTTATCTTTGATGGCGATATGGATGTATTTTTTTAATGTTTATTTGCTTTTATTTTTCACATTCGTAATCCTTATTTATTTTTTTGAAATACTTGTTTATGTTAACTTATCATATGCTCCTCACCCTTCACGGTTTCTCCGTTCCCCTCGGGCTTCATCCGCGCCTCCTTGTTTTCCGAAGACTCCGCGGCCGCCGGTCTTTCGTCTCCGTCCTCCTTGGACCCGCTGTCCGCCTCCTCCCCCTTGGATGCCGTCTCCTCCTCTTCCCTCTCGTCCCGGTCCTTCTCCCCTTCCCCGTCACACTTGCCCTCGCCCCCTGACCCTCCCTCGCCGTCCCGGGCTTGGTTCTGTGACTGGGCCTTCCGGTGCCTTCTGCTGTGGTGATGGTGATGGTGGTGCCGGTGGTGATGGTGGTGATGTCGGTGGCCCCGTCTCTTGCCGCTCTTGTCACTGCCGTCCGGCTCCGTCACGTGGATGGGAGGTGGACGGGGACCCGCTGGGCTGGCCTCGCCCCTCCTATCCGACGGCTTTGGAGGGCTCGGTGTGGATGTCCTGGGCGCGGACCTGTTGGCGCAATTAGCATATCAGTTTTGGGATTCATAACGTGTAGGCGCCTTATTTAATCATTTAGCATGACCACGTTTCAGCTTACGTCGCTTGGATGTACAAAGATAAGCCTTAAGTAGGAGAGAACGGTTGTGATGGGAGAGAGATTAGGGTAGAATGAACGTGGGGGCGGGGTTTCCACTCAGGTGTCATAAGCTGTTATTAAATCTTCAATTATCACATTTTTCACACAGGTACTGAATTGTTTTTCTGTTGTATTATTTTCACATTATTCACGAGTTATTTATGCATCACATTTCTATAATTGATTGTGAGGTGGGGGGGAGTTAAAGGGAGTGAATTATTAATTCAAAAGCTATCTTTAATATCTCTTGAAGCTGACTCCCAAAATTAATTTGGTGTGGAAAGGTTCGGAATCACTGTATTATTCGGAGATAACGCAGGGCGTTGTAATTTTTGTTTTATTACCTTTAGTATACAGAATTTTAGAGAGAAATTCTGAAATAATTTAACCTTAAAATTGGAAAGTTTGAATATTTTTCACTCTACTTTTTGGCTTTTTTCATTTACTTCATAAAGTTTGGACGTGGAAACAAAAAAGAATATTACTTGATCCTTTAATCCGTATTTTTAATGATGTATTGTTGATTTATAATCAGTTTTATATGTTGATCAGAACAAATTAAGGGAAGTAAACCTGGCGGTATTACCGTATACCATCATGCAATTGGTCGAAAATAATAACCTATGCTTTGAACTCTTTATTGCATTCCATGATTTATCTAATAATTGCACATCAGTTAGTGTAATAATATGGAATTTCATATATACTCTTTATACGCTAATTCATGGCTTATTTTCATTGAATTGACGATTGAAAAGCCTTCTTCTGGATTTGGCTCGTATTATTATTATTTGAAACAATAGTGGCTTAATGCCTCTGAGCGGAATGTATGACTATAATTTGTAGTTCTAAGGAATTATTCTCTGCTTTAACTGGATAACGATCCAATTAGACCGAGAGAAGATAACAGACGCCCTTGAGAATCAATCAGGAATGAGTGCGACATTGTTCTGCTGTCGTTGTGATTGAGAGTGTGGTTTTTGCCGAATGACTCACGTGGAGTTTGCCGTGGAGAAGGTCGTCACCTTTGGCCGCGACTCTACCGCCCTTGCTGGCGGGGAAGAGGAGATGATGGGGTCGGGCGAGCTCTTGGTGACGACGAACTCGAGGCCCCGCGAGAGTCTTAGCATTTCGGCGCCGAAGCGGTGGAGCGCCGGCATAGGGCCCGGGGAATCACTATCGTCGTCATCGTCCCACGTCGGGTCAGGCTGCACTGGCGACAGATTAGCCGGGAAGTGGTCCGGCCGAGGGGTGAGCAGCCCCAGTTCGGTGGCGTCTTCGGTGTCTGTGGTTGTGGTGGAAGCAGTGTTGTTGCTGATCACAACACCCGACAGTGATCGGGCGGTCGCGGAGCCAGTGGAACTACATAGGGACTAGATAGAGCAAAGATTTCAGCTTTGCGTGTGACTATTTACATCTTTTGATGGAATAATGTTTCGCCAGCACCATTCATCAATGAAATATCAAATTTAAATATTTTCTGTGAAAACATAATTAGGTTTGGTTATTGCCTGTATAGTATCAAATCTCATCATATTTTTGTTAAATTACTGAAATTTACATGTGGAAGATACTGAATGAGTTAATACAGATACTTCTCTTGGATAATGGTGACAATTTTTTAGAATTTGCGAAAAGCGAAAATTTTCATATTTCCATTTGGTGCATAGAGCACGACGTCATTTAAAACCACGTGATTCTTCTGAAGAGTATTTGTTGGAGGTAGTCGAAAAAATTTGTTAAGTATATGATCATTATGGAATTCTGTGCATGAAAATATGAACCCTCGTATTTCCTTTATTTTCAGAAACCGAAAGAAAGAAATACTATTTTCTGTTGAATAAAACTTGTTAAATTGTTTTTTTCTATGATGTTGATAATACGGTCAAAGTAGTAGGGACGTAAGGAGAAGAATTGCGCTTGGCAAGGAGGCTTTCTCAAGGAGGAGGAAGTTGATGACGGGGACGTTGATTAGGGAAGTTAAGACGAGACTCGTAAAAACTCTGATATGGAGCGTAGCCATGTACGGCGCGGAAACGTGGTCACTGAAGCAGGTGGATAGACGTAGATTGGAGGCTTTTGAAATGTGGGTGTGGAGAAGAATGGAGAAGGTGAAATGGACCGAAAGGAAAACAAATGAGGAAGTACTGGAGATGATGGGTGAGGAGAGGGGTTTGTTGAGAGAAATCCTATGGAGACAGGAAAAATGGATGAAAGGCGTATTGAGAGGTAGTGGAATGTTGAAGAAGGTAATAGAGGGGAGAATGTTGGGCAAGCGAGGAAAGGGCAGGAACGGGATAGGGATGTTGGACGGGATGAAGGGAGGAAAGAAGTTCACAGAGATGAAGAGGGACTTGATGTAGAGTAGGTTGCTGGATTGGGTTTTGTTTGGAGTTACAAAATATTTATTTGATAGTTGTGTCCATCCAAAAACCTACCTTAACCGGTAGATTACCTAATAATAAATAATATGGGAATACACGTTTTTCATGGAATTCTGCTTATTTCTTCTTTCGTGTATTGTATTGCTTTACTATACTTGCTACTAATGAGCATTCGCTAGCGATAACGAGAGGGATAGTCTTGTCTCACCATCGCGGCGACAATTGGCGAGGGTGCGGTGGGGGAACCTCCCGGTGAGCCCGACCTGCCACCAAAACCCCGTCGGCGGCGAGCGGCGGCTGCGGGTGCCGCGGCGGTCGACGTCGCGGGGCTGCCGTGGATCCGCCGCGGCGTCCGGGTGGGGGTGGAGAGGGGTGATGAGGTGGACGTGAGTGTGGCTCCCCCGCCGCCCAGCCACGTGCTCCTCTGTGACCAACCGCCCCCGAAGCTGCCGATGTTCTTCATCTGAACGTGCAGAAGCCGGACGGTTAGTGCGTAGGTGAGGAGCATCACGATGAGGGGAATGTAAAAGCACACGATGGAGCCGATGAGCTTGTAGAGCGGATCCGGGATCTGGCAGTCGCCGTCCACAAGCACGGAGTCATGGTCCTGCGAACGAACAAGGAACGTGTAATGAATGCACCAGGTGTTAATTCTTGCGTAGTAAAGCAACCCTATTTGTTTAAACTTTTTCTAAACTAAAACAATTCGTACACTTGCCATCAGTAATCCGGTGAGACGAAATACTTGGTAGAAAAATGCTGCTTGCACAATATTAATTATTATTCTTGGGAAGTAATTGTATTCAGCGCAGCGAGGTCTATTTGTAGGACAGACAACCAAGAGGAATAATCTTAACATTAATTATGCAAGCGGAAAAAAAATGTCCTCGAATTTTAATAATGCTCGCTTGTATTTACATTTTTGCCCTTAAATTTTTTACTAGCGGGCATGTACTACTGGCTACAATTTTAATATGTTGTAAATTCTAACTTTTAAATTTCGTAACTAGAAGCATTTGATGGCGTGCATTCCATGAAATGTACACATGCAATAAAGGAATTACCTTGGAATACATGAGGGACAGCGGTAGAGACATGGCGATGGAGAGGAGCCAGACGAACAGGATCTTGAGAATGACTCTCTTTCTGGTCTTGTGGCTTCCGAAGCGTAACGGGTACCGTAGCGAGAGGAAGCGGTCCACGCTTATGGTGCACAGGTGCATGATGGAAGCCGTGCAGAAAAGCACGTCAAGGCAGATCCATCCCAGGCACCACGCAGACGAGAGCGGGAAATAACCTGAGGAACAAACAAGGCCAAATAGACTTTAAGGATTGATAAAGCACATATAAATGCGCAACTGATAAACTTCAAATAATATCTTGGAAGGCATATGTATCTGATAAGATTTCACAATAACCCAATGTTTTCACTCATTCTGTTTCAAGTTCAAGATTTAAAGATATTGGTTCATTTTTCTTCCCTATTTCATGAGACTGCCTTGCACGTTTTGTGTATTTTATTTGGAATAAATGCTATCAGTCATTTATTCGTGTAGACACATTGTAATATGCCTTTAAGAACATTCCACTAATAGTTAAGCCATTTCATTCTGTGCTGCAAGTTAGGGACCGAAGCGATTTAAGCATATTGCCAATCATCATTCTGTGGATGGTTTACGTTTAGAAACAGTGTTTGAATTGAATTACCCATCTTTTTGGGTGATCTATTGAATTATCTCTAGCTGGTGTGTAGAAATAATATAAAAAACCCTTGCATACAATCACATATAATAATATTTTTATTTTATTTTGGAATTGGTTAAATTTAGTGTTGAGATTAAATTGGCAACCGGTCATAATTCAGTTATATTCCGCCGCCGAGAAATCGTGAGCCTCTCTCTTCGAAATAGAGGCTTGTATAAACAATCCTAGTCATTGCCTTAAAAAACGTCAACCAGTGGTGATGTCGCCTCTCAAACGATTTCAATCCTTTCTCGCCTCGCCGAAATGGGCGTCTGCCACCCTGATCACTGCAATCACCGCTCGCAATCCCCAAATGATTCTTTTCTCCCTCTGTTCTCTGTGGCTCAGCCTGCGGCGGGGCTCCGTAGATTGCAGAGAGTTCCCTCACATTCCAAATGTCTCTCTCCCCGTCGATACTCCTTCCAAGACGCGGCCGAAATTCCTTTCACCTAGCCTATTGCCTCGTCCTTTTCGAATCATTTTCTGTTCCGTTCCAAGCATCTCTCACCCCTTTCCTTCGCGTAACCCCAAATTTCTCATGCTATCTCCTCCCCTCGCCCCTCCATCCTGTGTTTTTTTCTTGCGTGAATGGGCCGTGAAGATTTCTCAACGCAACGGACGCATTCTTAAAAGCTTTTTTTTATGTTATTTTCATACTTTCAGTTTCGGGCTCGAGAATTTCATTTTCCATTCAAAGTCTTCTTTCTGCGTAGGCTGACAACGACTTGTTTGCTCGTGAGTTCCTCGAGTTGAAAGTGAGCGTGTTTTTAATGGAATTTTTTCTGATTAAATTTTCCAAGGGTTTACCGTCATCTTATCATTCATTTCGCAGATGTTGAGCCTGGGCGAAGTTCTCCTCCTATACAAATACATTTAAATGATGGCTAGGCTTTCATTCAGACTGTCCGAGTAGTTTTATTTCTACCGTAAAAGGTTTGACGCTTCATTATTTTTTGTTTCAAGATTCTTCAACCCATTCACTTGCAAGTCCTTGAATTGTGATATTGTGCGATAAATTAAGGCAACAGGGGTTACACATAAAGAATTCCGTTAGGAATTTATATTCTATTGTAACTTAAACTATTTTAAAACTCGAATGTGGACGGAGCATTTATTGCTATGACGTGAGTTTATCATTTAATAATTCAATCTTAACCTGTATTAATATATGAACCTCAAACTGTATTGCCAAGGACTTGTTAATAATTACTAATGTCGCCTGACGGTAAAACACAATCAAGCATAACTTTCAACACCATAACGCCAATATTTCAGACTCTTAACATATTTAGATCGTTCATATTTCAATGTTCATCGTAAATAAATGCAAATATTTAATTGTGGGGGTTGTGAAGGCGCATTCTTAGATTTATTCACTACGTTTTTACATGTGCGGTGAGGTTTTCAATGATGAATTGAGGATATCTACGGGATGGTGCGGGGTTCTAACCATCCCCTGGATCTCCTCCTCGGTGTATAGTATGTCGCACCGAGAGCTACGAAATTCCCCGCCCCCACCTTGCCTCTTCATTCGCCGAATCCCAGGTGTCCGCAACGGTCCTTGCTGAGGGATCATCGGGTTCAGACCACTTGCTATAAAAATTCTTCCTCTTCGTCAACCAATCGTTCAAAATCCGCTCGTCTTCGACGATCGTATTTTTTTTAATTGGTTTCTCCATCTCTCTATGTCGAATCGCCCGCATTTCTTTCTCAATCCTGGCCATGGAATAACAAAGCTCTTCTCATTTTCTCCAAGTTTTTTATGCTGCCTGTGATTCCTTGATCCCGGCCACCATCTCTTACCGCGTCTTTAATTTAAAAAAACTGAAAACGCCTTGCGAGAGATTTCTCTACAATTTTCCGACGGGAGATTGCTTCGACACCTTCAATCGCGGACATTATTTCCTCTTTTCTTCTCCCGATATCTCATATCTCTCATCGTTCCTTTCTTGGACTTTTTCGAGATCAACACCTTCCCGAAGCCCTCTTTTCCCAGCGATATTTTTTTTACTTCCTCGGATTTTCTGATGTCTCTCCCAACGATTTCCAAATTCGGAACCTCCCGATCAAAGCCGTGCCGTTGACACCGATTCTGAGCTCGTTTAACGCTGAACCACTTCTCTTTTTTTCTTCCTCTCACTTTAAATTTCATTTCTGAAGATATCTTTGGCTAATAAATTCTTCACAATGTGAATATTAACGGATCATTTTTTTTGGAAATGTTTACCTTCCATTGAGGGGTTTAAGTGCTTTTCTATTTGTCCTATTTGTTTGTGAGAGCCTACTCGTCAACTTTTAATTGTTCTCATTACTGTTTGATCATGGGAGCTGCGTGTGTGTAAACGCATAGTTCCGGAGTTAGTTTAGGCCTCTCGCGAATTACTTGCGCTTCGGCGAAGATTTGGGTAGTCAAATTTGAGGCGACCTTTGTGTTTTCCTTGCTTTGTGCCGAGGGAAGACGGTTGAGGATCTTGAAATTTACACCTTACCCAAGAATTTCGGGGTTTACCCTTTCCCAGTGTCTTCATTCCTTTCATTCTATCTTTATTATCTCTCTCTCTCTCTCATCTTCTTCCTAATCGTTATCTTTCATCTCCGTTCCCTTTACCTCTCATTCTCTTTCTCCTCTTATCATCCTACCTTACCTCTCCACATTTCTCCCTCCCTGTCCAGTTTCCGTCTAACAATTAGATCACGATGTTGGGGAGGGGCAAGAGGTCTTCCCGCCACGCTACACACCTTGGTCAAAACTCTCTAAGCAAAATCCACAGCCTGCTTTTGCCTGTCTCAAACATTCTCAACTTTGGCTGGGGTTGTATCCCTTGCGTCAGATACTCTTGTACTCTCTCCCTCTTGTACTCTTCATGTGTGCTTTCGTCAGCAACTGCTTTTATATGATGGAGTTGTAAGTTTTAGTCCTTAACATAAACCCGGACGTCGTCCTTCAACAAAGAGCTTTCAGCGAGCAAATTTACGCGTTAGGCAATATATGCCGTTTTTCAAAGTGATTAATGTCACATACTAGTGACAGGAACGGGATGAGAAGCACGAATCACTTGAAAGAAATATCCAAGTATACGCTAATTTTTAACAGCAAATTGGTATTGCCTAAGGATTATAAAAATAATTTGAACCACATTTGAAATTATAAGATTTCGTACGAGGCTTGTATTAGTAAAATGGCGTTTCCTCCAACTTCATCTACTGAGAAAATGGACGTAGTAATTGGAGCCATAGGAATTTGAATGTCATAGAAAATGTAGTCCCTATGAAATGGAAATACTAGTAGGTGAGCATTTTGGTTATAGATGTAATGAAAATATTTGCGAAGATGGCATGAAACAATTGTATAACTAAACTTGGTCGTAGTTCGGAGGTTTTTCAGTTACAGGTGTTATGTAGGCTTCGGGTATGTGACAGGTATGTAACTCCGTTTGATACATGTTATAGTACATCCATTTAAGAATCCCTCCCACCCTCTGACCCTCCACTGAAACTCAAAACAATAGAACAGGCGTTTGTCTGGCTCCTGGATTCCTAGAATTGCATAGGTATTAACATTAGACATTAACTCCCCCTATCTTCACATATTTTCATCCCCCCGCCGCTCCCATCATTTTATTTTTTGTGTTTGTGTTTTTGTCTTTGTCCACTAGTGCTAACTTCATATACATTTATTATTCACATCCGTGAGACTCACACAATATTATATATATATATATGTATGTATATATACATTACCTAACGTTGGCGTTACGAGACAATCCCGATTGTTTGTTCCCATGGTCTAAGTGAGTTATTTCTGCTGTCGCCTTCACTTCCCTGAGATTTGAAAGAAAAGTGCCCCTTTACTACTGGAGTTCTCCTTCCCTTTCATTCAAGGTTTCTCTATTTCAATCTCTCTCTGTCTCATTCACTGACAGTTTTCCTCCGACGTTTTCCTCTCTCATTCTCATGTACTCTCCTTTTTGTTACTGTCATTATCTCTTCCCAAGAGCGTAACTTAGCCTCTACATTCGTTCAACTCCGAGAGCTTGTCTTTCCTCCGGTATCTCTTTGTTCATATCTATCATTTTGACCTCCGAGCGATGTTTACGTTTAACATGTTAATGGCACTCTGGCTTTAATGTCATCATGTTTGGTTTCTGCGGAAAAATGGACTAGGTGATGTTTTTTCTTGTTAATGTGCAAACCTTTTTCTCTTACTCTTTGCTACGTACCTTCGCCTCAAAGTCAACTCTCTTCAGTGAAAAAAATTTAGTCCTCTTCGGAAATTCGATATTTTAGCGACCCGTAAACATCTTAATATTTCTTTTACGTCATCAAAATCATCCTATAATTTTACGAAACCCTAGCAGTCAGCATAAAGCATATAAAATCATTTCAATTTAAGTTTGGGCATACATTATTTGACTTGTGTGATATGACAGATAGGGATCAAAATGGATCTTTTTTCATTATTGTGCACTTCAGTAAACGTTGAACGCTTCGTCATTTGTGGTTTCGCCAAAATGGCTTAAGCAAAATAAATTAGGTAATTAGTTTTGAAATCTTTCTCCCGTTTAATTTCTTTTCTCCTTCACTTCAGTGATAAATGTTAACATTGTATCATTTTTTCTTCCGTTTTTCTTTTGAATTTATCATCTTAAATGCCAGGGAATTTCATTAATAGTACTCGCATTAACGAGGGTTCAACTAGTGAAGGATATGTAGTATCAAAATTTTCTTATGAATAATGCTCACCGTTTGTCTGCGGACATCCCTTCCCCCAGCGTCTTCGCCGGGCTTCGTTTCTTTCTCCCCCATAATCCCAACTCGCTCCCTTAAACCATTTCCCTTCCACCCGCACCCATCTTTATCCCGTCGTGCACTTTCTCCACGCTCCCTTTCACCCCAGGCACTCTTCCTCGCCTTCCCCATATTCTCTTCACCCCTCCCTCATCGGAAAGGAGCTTATCTGTCCGCCTGGCCCGGCGAACGGGGAGATCTCCAGCGGCGTCGCTCCTTTCCTCCCATCCCCCCCTCTACGGTAGTTCGGTAGCCCCCCGCCCACACCCTCGGGGCACTGCCCCCACCCGCGTCCCGCCCCGCATCGCCACCTCACCCATCCCTCCATTCCCCTTCTCTTCACATCTTCTCTTCCCATTCTCTCCAACTCCCGCCGGATAGTCTCCCTATACCTCAAATGTTATTCCGAGCCAATGCGGCGCTCGCATTTGAGCCTCAGCGTGCAAAATGAAATGCTGCAACCGCGCCGATGTGTTGTGTCATGTACGTAGATAGCAATTCGCTTTTCTTGTGATGCATCGAATTCACCCTCAACATAGCATTTGCGTGAGTGTAGTAATCTCTCGCACGTTGAAATAAGATGTTCTGTTCCTACCCCAGGTCTCTACGAACGATATCGGTACACGGCGAGAGTGATGACGGTATTGTAGGAAATGTCTATCTACTTGATTCCCATCATCTTAATATTTGTAATATAGTATGTCGCGCATCTGAAAGCTACACTGTTTTTCGCATTGTCTGGGTGATGGACATCTTATTACGATATCGTATTGATGCTGTAATTAGAAGTGGATGCATCTCGACATGGCGTCGAGCTACCTTCTACCGTGGAGAGAAAGGCGCTTTTGAGTGTTGGATTACATGGTAGGAGAGGATGAGGTGGGTGGGGGAAAAGGGTCGGTGGAGGAAATAGTAGGACACCAAAAGTTTTCCTGTTCTCATCCCCTTCCGCTCTACAGTTTTCGCCTTCAGCCCTATTCTCACGCATTCTCCACTTCATCGCCAGAAGAGGAAGGAAAGAGAATGTTATTGGCTTAGTTACGTCGAAACAGATACTTTTGGTTTTTTTTTCTCAGCTGTGGTGGGTTTCTTGATGATTGCAGAGTGAAAATTGAATAAATATGTTCGCAGAAATGTTTGCCTTTCGTGGCGTAAATGTTTCCTTTCCGAATGAGTGAGTGAAATCGCTCGGTTTTCGCCTCTTAGTCACGTGGCTGGGGAAAGGCAATAAACTCACGTTTTTGGAGAAAAAAAGGAAGGCTATTATTTCGTCAGCACCTCGCAGGAGAAAAGGCAACGGAGTAGTGTTCAAATTCATTGTCTCTTAGAGCACAGATATGATCGTGTTTCGTGTGTTTACACGGTATGTTTAAATGCCTTATACCACTGTCGTGGTTACCTATGGAGAAAAAATTTGAAACCGATCTTGTCAGGCAAAAAACATTTTGACTAAAGTTGCTCCTTTGTTTCATTACGCTCTTTGTGTGCCGAGAACGTCTACCCGGTCCTCTAGCTCCAGGCAAATTAATATACGGAGTCGTCGGTTATTGCGTCCCGACGTGGTGACCGAGGATTCGGGCATATTGCCGTAGTCGGGTTGGAGTTGTGCGTCGGGTTCTCGTCTCTGTTCCCCTAGCGAAACGTTCCAGCTCTGTGCTCTGTCAATGTCATATTGCGATGGCGACTTAAAAAGGTCAGGCAATTCAAAATAAGTAAATGATAGACTTTGAATAGGAATAATATGCTAGGAATGGTATCCAATTTAGTCTCTTAAGAGTAAAATTACGTACTTTGACTTTATTTTATGAAAAATGGAGGACAAATTCATTGGTTGTATGCGAAGACACATGCATTAAACATACCCTTTCAAGGATTTTCATCGAAAAAATGTGCTCCCAATAAGTGATCCATGTCGGATCCTATTTTAGGAGGATTGCTATTATCATTACTCATTTCCATGAATTGGTTTCATTAGTGCTAAAGTTTTCGCCTCTCATTTAGTCTTCGAAGGACTGATATCTGAAAGAATGCGATGGATAAATGTTGGTCGTCGTCTGTTATATGGAAAAATGGTTTTTTTGTAGATAGTAGATCACGCGATTTTGTAGATAGTAGAACATGTATAGGTTACCGTAAAATGTTCTTAAGGCAGAATCGAGCGAAGCTGCACGACATATCTCCGTGTTCCGTGCACCTAACATGACTGAATTGTTTCTGAGGTTATATTTCACAACAAAAGAATCAATTAGAAAGGCATTGTAAAATGTACAGGATTCTTAGTATACACTGGCAAAAGTTCGCTTCCGTTGATTTAGGTGTAAACATGATAGTTCATTCGGCTATAAATGACTTAAATCTTTTTTGCTACTTAAGTATTTAATTAATCAACTGAAGTAAATTGTCGGAGATCACCAATAACTAGGATATCGCACAATCACCGTCTATCAAAAAATTTGTCAACGACTAAAGTAATTTTTTTCTCGTATTTTCATTTTAAAATTTAGCCACATCTCTCGGAACCGGTCGGTGCATGTGGTACCATACATCATTAATTCTAATGCATCCAAAATATACTCATCCTTAAAGTGTTCAAAAAACAACCTATATAACTTCTAAGGAAAATCTTGGAAAGTTCGGTTTACGTTTGTTGACGGAAATTTGTAAAATAGTTTTTTCTTCGATTTAAAGTAGGGTATTACGTCTGCTAATTACTTGTTTCTATCTTTGTGTACGAATTTTAATGTAATTAGAGTACTCAAATACCAATTGAACAAACTATGACTTCAATAGTTAATCAGTACAATATATATTTTGCACGTATTTCTTATATTTTTACGTATTTTGTACATTCTATTTAAGGTAGATGTTTTCATTTAAACTCACCTCTTGGGGGTGTGTATACGGTACCGTAGTCACCAATCAAATCAATGTATTAATTACCGTTTGAAAGGTATGTGATAAGACATTTTTCATTTACTTCCCCGCAGTATTCTACAAGCCTCAGTTCCGTTTAATGGCTTTATTATTGAGATGATAACCACGGGGAAAATTCCGAAAATATTACAATTTCACTTCGTATCAATGAATGAAAGAGTGTGCTTCATTGTGGGTTAGTGCTTGAAGGGTTATGGTGTGTGTGTGTGTGTATAAAAATGTTTTGAGGGTGCATATGGGTAATATTATGTTCCTTCGAAGTTTAAAGGCCTGTTTTAATTTAAAGATAAAGGTATGGGACTTGTTGAAGGAAGTTTACTAAATCTCGTATGGCCTGATGTTTATTTTCACTAAGGTGTTCAGAGCGTTCTTCATTGACGCCTTCCTCTTTCCCTCATGGGAAATACTTTCCAGAACTCAGTCGAAGGGGTTCTTTCATCCTCACATTTCCATAACACATCGCCTTTATTACCTTTCCTCCACATTCCTATGCAATTTCCTTATGGCTCTCCTCCACCTGTCCTATAATGTTTTTAGTTGCGTTTATTATCCAGTAAAGCTTAAATAAAAACTTATGGTACACTAGATTTTTCCGCGATTTTATATGAGTATACTTAAGCTATTTAATTTCTCTTCCTCGACTTCCTCGACTTGCCGGCCCCGGTGGCGGCGGGGTAACGTCCTCGTCTACCAATTGAGAGGTCACGGGTTCGATTCCCGTCTGGGTGGATTTTTCTCCATCCAGGGCTTGGCTGTATGTAATTGTCTTCAATGTAATTGTCTTCAATGTAATGTATGTAATGTAAGGGTTAGGTGGAAGAAGGGACTATTTAGTCTCAACCTCGCCCAATTAAGTCGATAATAAATAAATAAATTAATATCATATGAATTTGTGCTATCACATTTCAAAGCCCATATTTTTGGTTCCTTTCCTCGACGATTTTCGTGGATTTTGCTGTATACTGGTAATTGCGAGAATAACATGCCATGGAAATCCAGAATTAAGCTCACTGCTATCTGTATATCAATCTTTGATTCTCATTATTGTTTTTAATCTTTCCCAGATGTGTTATCTCTTGTTATAATCTGCTATGAAAATTGTCTAAGAAGCGATGTAAATAAAATAAAATGTAAGGTAAAAGAGTAATCTAGGCACTCACTGTCTAAGCGAAGGATACATACTTTGGAATACTCCAAGATAGCTACGACAGTGAAGGGCTTCGAAAAGGGTGTGATGGGAAAAACACCGAATAAACCAAGATCAAATAAATGTAAAGAATACAAAACATCGACCCCTCATGTCTAAGGCATCGAAAATTCTTACTCGGATAGTTAACCGAATAAAGGAAGGAAATATTGAATAAAGCTTTTTGGAAAACCAAATCGGATTCAGGAAAAACCCAAGAACAAATGAGGCAATACTCAAATTGAGGATGGAAAAAAATGATGCACATGAATAAGCCATTAAATGTGGCATTGGTGGACATGGAGAAGAGTCCTTCTAAAATGTCGAAATAAATATGATACTAAGATCTTGGAAGCGCTTGAAAAAGAATAAAACGGCAGAAGAGTAATTCATCCTCTCTACAAGAAGCGGCCAATTAGATGATTCCAATGTTAATGAAACACGTAAGGAAAATATACGATCAAATTAAAATAGGTGTTAAACAGTCGTGCGACATTTAGCCAGCACTGTGCGAAGTACGGGTCCATCTACATAAAATAGGCTATACAAGCCATTAAATGCAAATGATGCACAATAATTGGGCATCAAGAGAGCCCAGCCGAATGGGGAAGACATTAACCTGATCTGCTTTGCCGATTTCATCGTAGTAGTGGCCGAAACGCGGTCAGCAGTTTAACTTGGGATGGAAGAAGTTAATCAGACATAAAGCGAAAAATAGCTCAAGCTAAGAAGGTTTTCATGAAGAAGAAGCGACTACTATTTTTAAAGAACTGAAAACGAAAGAAAGGAAGGAAGTGAAAAACGAGGAAGCAGTTCGTCGAAACGTTCATATGGTGCATGGAACTGGACGGATCACCTGTGATATAAGGAACATTGAAATAGCGGACCGGCTAAGGATAGAAGCCTTTGAAACTTGGTGCGTTAAATGTTTAAGATTAAATGGGCTGACAAAGTGAGAATAATACTGAATAATAAAAAAATACTGAATCGAGAAGAATGGCGGGCTATATTATTTTTATCTTAGGATTGAAATATTGACGATGAAATCAAATTTTAGACTTTTAGGTCTGTTGAGAAAGCCGTTGAGCATAATAATTGAATATTTTTTCCATGATGGGTTTGGGGAAATAACGAATCCATATATACAGTCCGTGGATTCGAATGCGGGGGCACTTTAAAAATACTTGAATGGTCTTGTACTTGTGTCTAAAAGACAAAACAAAATCAGCGTATTAGGAGTATTTTCTTATTAAGACCTCTGCAGAAGCTGCAATTTATGTACTTCGCATTAATGATAAACTTTTAATGTGTATACGATGCATTTTTTCATGTTAGCTAAAAGAATATTTTATATTTTGGTTTTGAAACTGAAGCATGATCTTTTCATAAAACGTTTGCTTATATCCTGTTGTCCAATAGGGCATATTTGGTCAATGCATTCGAAGTATCATTTTGCGAGTTGAAAATGCCGATTGGCATATGCCCAAAGAGAAGATGAGCCCGCAGCAGATATCATTCGTCGCTGTCGAAATCCTCCCGTCCCGTAAAGAAATTTTCGTCGTCCATTTCGGCTTCGTCATTGTGGAAATGTGATTTATCGCTCCCCGAATTGCGAAATCATTGCGGCTGTCGGGGGTGTATGCGCGGTCAACGGCGTGGACACACTTGCATTCACGACGCGGATGTTTTTACGGATAGGGATGAGGGGAGTTACGGGGGTGGGTGATTGACTGCAATTCCTGAGGTTCCCTGCTACGGCGTACCCAATGGCGAAACGGCCTTCCCAATCGCCATCTCCTTCCGACCTCCCGATCCACTATCGCTTCCGCAGCAGCTGCAGAATGCAGGAATGCCATCGCGCGTCCAAACTTCCATCTCCCTCCACCAGCCCGGAGCCATTCTCCTCCACGTCACGCCTCCCCTGTCCTCGCCTTTCGGTCGTTTACTAGCGCTTTGCCTTCCCCCTCCGGCTGTTTTTTGTAACAGCCCCATCTATATCATTGAGCTGCGCTGCCATTTGATTCCGCGTTGTGATATAAGAGAGACGGAGGAAGAACTTTCTCTCTTTCATAGCTCTGCACGAATGGCTAGGGTGGGGCGTGACCGCAATATCCATCAACAAACGTGCGCATACAAACTTGGGATACATAACTCTCCTCCGTCGAGATTTCATCGAATAAGGTCAAGGGTTTGATCAGTTATTTCGGCCAGAAATGGTCTGTCCGATTCTAACCGTGGCCCAGACCCGCCCTCCCAGTGACCCCCACGATCCTGCCCTCCTCTCCTCCCCACCTAATCTCCGCCCAGGATTCTCCCACGCTCGCCCTCCTTTCTGCAGCCACGTTGTTTCCTTTGAGCAGTCTGCATGCCCACCTCCTCTCGAGTCGGCGAAATTTCGCTCTCCCGGCATACCCTCATGTCTTCTTCCGCCCGTACTCCGTCGATCCATCCTTATTCATTTGAGCCGCCCAGGCGTAAAGGACCCACCCCCTCACCCGTGGGCCGTCTCTTACTTGCTCTCCTCCCACTCTCTCGACGCGTTTCTCTCTCTCTCTCTCTCTCCTTCCCTCGCATCCCATCTCCTTCGCCCCCTCCTTCCGCAGAGTCATTGTCGCAGGTCCTCCGAGCAGAGGGGCTGACAGTCGTGATAAGGGTCCACCGATCGATCCTCCACCCCGGATCCTTGGCGGTTGTCTCTAGTTTGCGGCCTCCCGAGCTTCGTCTCCCGTAGCACATCACCTTTCTCGCCTGAGTTCTCTTATATCTCGCCTCTTGCGTCTTTCCTCCCTACCTTCATTCCGTTATCTGATTCGAGAACGGGACGGAAGTGAATTGACATGTTCTCACTGGATGGGATATTTCTCATTTGTAGAAGTCGCCTTTGGAATGAGGAAAATGTTTGCTATTTATTTCCACACTCCTCTTGCTTCGCGTTTTCGCGCTTTATCGCTGTTTCAGTTTCTCATCAGTCCCGTCGGTAATTGGAAGAGTTATTAATTCCCGAGGCAGATGCGTTGAAAAACTTAAGTGTTGGATTTGTTTGGAAAATGTGATCCTCTTCAGGTGCTCGTCTTTTAATTCTTTCCAACAAAGAATATTTTGATTATTTTTGCCGAAAATTCTATGGGTATTGTGTGTCGTGGCGTCGTGAATCGCTTATGGTCTTATTTTTTGCATTTCCTCGTAAAGGTTTATTTGGAATCCAATGAAAGGGCTTCTTATTAGTAATTAATGAGTTTATGGCTGTTCTTTGCGGGATCTCGAGTGAGGTATTTTCCTTGAAATGGAAACATAGTTCACCTCTGTGTTTTCAATGAGTCTAAAAGTTGCTTTTGATTGAACCGTTTGAGCATGTAGTGGAATTAAATTCCTCTTAGGGTTTTAGTGCATTTATTCAATTTTTTTATTTTGAGTTAGTTTCTTGCTTTGACTCAGGGGCTTGATCTGATCTGGTGAACGAAATGTACATTGCAGACCGACCTGAATACGATGCATTGGAATCCTATATCTGGTAGACATTTTTTATTCAATGGGTGAATCTTTTCTTGTGAGCGTTTGGGTTTGGTGGAAGTCCAGGTTGCACTTAAAAAATCCAGTTACCATGAATAATCGATTTTAATAAGAAATACCAAACCATGGTGGTGACCATAATGGTCCTTTTCGACCCAAGATTTGTTGTCTGTGAGTCATTTAAACGTTTAGTAGACTTGTTAACGTGTTCCCCATTCGACTTTTCACTAGGTTATATAAATTATGAGTAAAAATTTGACGGTTAATTTCCTGTACATTTCACGTCGTCATCCATAATCCCCATACCCTAGGGTTGTTTTGCAGTATTCCAAGTGTTTTTCTTATTCTTCTCATGTATCTTGATTGCGTATTTATTTCCGTCTTTCAAGATTTCCCTTTTAGCCACATCATGGCCGGAAGAAAATCCCGAAATGAATCCGAATGGTGTCATGCGAGGGCAACTCGCTGAGCATACGGAGTTGATCTACATTTATTCGAATGGCTGGTTTCTTAAATACTCGTTGATGAGTTATGCGATTGGTTTACGCAGCGGTTACCCAATTCCGCAGAGAGTTTCGGGAGGAGTTCGGGCTGAGTAGCGGATGGTGGAATTTCATTCTTCCCTTCGTAATTCACCCCATCGATAAATTCCCTTAGCCCACGTTACTTCCTCCGATATTCTCCTCCTCTCCTGCCTCCTGGCATTCACTTCCCACATCAGAAATCCCTCGCGCCCCCTTAGGGTTAATTCATTTCATTTCCAACTAAAGGATCGGGAACTTGATTGTTTTTTTCGTCCACCCTCCCCTTTCCACTCTTAACGCTCGTCACGAACACGGTTGCGGAGGGTGGCCCCTTTAACAGATTTTAATTTATCGCCTCCTCCGTTCCTGCGCACTCTCTCTCTTTCCCTCCACCCCCTTGGTTTTTTCCACGAAGGGTTAAACACTGCTTTCCGAGAAACGTCCCCGTCCGCTCTCCTTCACCATCTTCCCTCGGCCGCACCCCCGGCCCTGTAGACCCGGGGGCCCCTTCCTTATTTTTTCTCGATGGAGTTATTTATCGGAGAGGGGACAAAGGGGGAAAGACCAGGTCTGGTGGGACGGAGATATCGATGTTTCTCGAACTTGGCCGTCTCGTTTCTCCTAGCCCGCATGCTTCCTTCCCATCCTTCCTTCCTTTCATTCCTGCCTCCCTCTCTCTTGTTGAGATATTGGTTTGAATGAGGTCGTTAGGTGGTTCCCGAGTGCGGTGGGACTTGTATTCGATACACACCCCTGTTCTCTAATCCCTGGAGACACTTAGTGTTTTGCTTTCTTGAATTTATTATTAGCGATTCTCGTCCAATTTCTTCGTGGCGACGTCCGAACTCAGGTTAGTTACCTATGCTTTGGAATTGCATCTCTGGGAAGCCATTTGCGTCCTATATGACCATAATGCCCATGATCAAGCGGTGGAATATTGATGCGAACGTAGGGTATGATTCTTGGTTAATGAGATTTGAAGGGCATCAAAAATCAGTATTTATATGTGATAAATGTTTATATTTTTGTCTAAAATTAGAAGTCACCGATAAAATTACTTTTTAAATGAAAATGTAGATACGGTATTTCATATAGTGGGGGTCTGAGTGTTCATCATTATCGACTTTTCATCCTTTGAAAGGGCCCTTAACTTCATTATTTTACTTATTGCCCTTGCTTTGGTTATTGTCTTTCATGTCCTGCAGGAAAAATTAACTTATGTACCTAGAAAACTTGTATTATATTTGTTAATTTGCAGTATTATGCATTTTTATTTTGTTCTTCATTCTGTCAACTTGCGCAGATTTTCTATCCCTTTTTTAATTTAATTCTTGGATGTATTCGTGGAATCTTTTTTCAGCCTGCGAATATATTCCGTGGGTATCCGCCGTCCAGCTAAGACTCTTTTCAGGACTAGGCTTCGCCCAGTTCCTCGAAGTGACGGTTTCATCACCGTTCGAGGTTTTTCGGTCATTCGGATTACACCCACTTCTTGCGCCGCCAGATGTGACATCGCCGCCGGGCAATCGCACGCTATCCTTGTCCCCTCGTCTCGTCTCTCCACTTCAATGGGCGGAGGGAGTTCGGAACTTTGGTCGGATTACTCCGAAAAGGGTGGTATTTTTGCACGACATGAGTTGCCGCTTTATATCGACTGCTGGGATTTCGGTGGTGTAGTCCCGTCTCGCGGGCCGTTTCGTAAAACCTCCGGTCCGCATTCATTGCCCTGCCGCTATCAATCTAGCGTCGATACCCGCTGAGGTCGCGTAGTGGGAGCAGACTAGGCGGAAGGTGGATTATTCAAAAAGTGTTTCGCCGGCTGTTGTGCTCCGTGAGTGCTTCGTTTCGAAGGTTTTCCTTTTGCCATCATAGCACCCGATTTTCATCGGTTTGCTCGAGTGAGACCTCATACAGTCATTGGAAGTGACACAGCGAGGTTGCTTTGTACAATGCTACTCATTTGCTGTCACCGTTGCACTCCCGCCAAGCCTTCCCGTTTGTGGTCTCGTTTCTAATTACTAATGTTTCTAAATTACCATGTGGTGGCTTTTTTATACATTGACGTTTCCAAGCCCTGTGGCATTTTGTTGTCTTTTTTGCAATCCCTACACAGTTTACCCCAGCGCGGTAGCATTTATATAGAAATTAAAAATGACAATTTTTTTACTATATCTTTTTTACGATGTGCAACTCTCCCATTGTCTGAGGACGTGACAAATTTTGCAGAATATGACGTTGCTATGAAATAAAGAAAATCTGATCGCTTTAAACTGGGTTAATATCTAGCGGATATGCATAGATATATGCGGATCATAAATCGGGTACCTGAAGATTTCACCCGTGTGATGAAACCGGTAGTACCGTGTTGATAAAAATTTGTTTGTGGATAAATAAAGTTTGTCTTATTCCTCAAGGTGAATGTTCACAAGGTTGAGTCCGATACCATTGAAAGGATAATAACTCCATTCATGGATAACGTCGTATAATGTTTTTTATGCACTGTATGATGCAAATGGAGTATACTTTAAAGTATGGTAAATATTTTTCTAATTTAGTAGGTATATAAGGAAATTTCTATTTTAATTTATCAATTTTGATGCGTAAGGCAAAATAACAGTATCTTCTCTATAGCAATAGTAAATGTAAGTCTGAATGAGTATTAAATTTCATGACCTTTATGTTATTTGCGATGATAAGGATAGTGTGGTTTCAAAAATGGAATTCATGTCTATATTTAATTTATATGTTCTTCAAGAAGAAGAATAGAGTTTCGTCAATTGGTATGGTTTTTTGTCATACAGTAATTAATCTCAGTTGGCTTATGTTTTCTTTCCATTATCAATCGGAACTGACGATGCTATCGGTATTATTGAAAAAATATATCATGAAACAACTTCAAGCGAATTTTATTTTCTTTTTTCTGCTTCACTTTCCGATCGTTTTTGGATAATTGGCCGAATATTTTCTATAATTAATTATTGTGTGACTATTTAAATGTTTATAGTTTTCTGCGTGTATTTTCATTCAACCAAGAGTTACCTGTACATTTTTTATGGGAAATTAAAAAGGAGTTAGCGTTGACAGTTTGATAAAATTGTTAATCTGCATTGAAAGGGACTAAAAGCGTTTAAGCTTCTGCTTGGAGTTGCCAGCATTAATTTGCTCTACCTATGCTTGCATCGTGATTGCAAGTATTCATTAAGTTTTTCAGGTTTTGTTTTTCAGATATGGAAGTAAAATGAGTCTTGAAATCTTATGGAAGAATGCTGAGGATACTTTTTTATTATCGTTCGGTTTGACTGAGTGCCAATTAAAAGTTTTAAGCTAAAAAAATATAACTTTTGAAAGCCAGTGTTATCTCCGAGGGTTTCTTGGAGAATGTCCTTAACTACCTCTTTGTTCCCCTTCTATGGAGATAAAATTAAAGAATTTCATCTCATCGCTGCCATTTTTTTCCTCATTCTAATCTATTTCTTTTTCCTTTTTCTCCAGGTAAGAATCATCGTAATTAGTCCAGCCTTTCCTCGGGCACCCATAAGTAGACGGTAAGCTCTTTAAAACTATTGTTTCAGTTTTTTGTCCTAGAGTATAAATTTAAGCCATTAATTCTTGATAGAAACTTTTACCAAGGCATTCTTCAACACGATGCAAGTCCTCCGAATCTTTCGCTTTTATTTTAAAGCTTAAGTGATCGAAATATTCAAGCGTCTCTGACTCGGAAAAGCCTCAAAACGTGTTTTCAGAGATCCATGATAATTACCCGTAATCATATTTCTTTTCTGATTTGAGTAAGTTTTCACGTTGGCTGCCTGACTATAAAGTTTAACTGCGGGCATAGTTTTCTTACCGATGCGTCGTAATTGTTAAGTACGTCCCGTTGATAACATTTGGTATATTAATTTTATAAGCGTGTAAATAATTCATTTCCCTTCGGTGGGTATATCTTCACCGTTCACATTCATTCCTGGTAGTTACGAGGATGGCACGAGGTGCGGAGGAGACAGAGCGATGAATGAATTCCCACGCGGAATGAAAATGAATAAATCTTTCTCTGTGAGCGCCGCATTCGTCGTCCTTTTTCTAAGACCGCGCCAAAAAAAGTGAATTCTGCAGAATTTTCTTGCTAATGAAAAGTCTTTCCCCTCTTTTCTTCTTTCCTGTTTGCCTTTCCATTTCTCCGCCGAATTCATGCGAAGGAAACGTGCCTCTTCCCTTTTGTGGGAAAGGAAGAGGAATTTCTTCGCAAGGAGATTTTTGGGAGATGTTTCCCTCGTTCCCCAATGTAAATAATAATAGAATTCCTCGCGGTAGTTTTCGCTGGGGCCTTGTGTTTTTTTCTTTGCGTTTCCATCCCCAGTGTTCGTTCCCTACTCACGGAAATCCCGTCCCGAACCTCCCCTCTTCAACTCTCTCCCTTAAATATCGCTGGGTCCTCTTCGCAGTTTCCTTTTCCTTCCCCCGCTACTCATTCTTTACCCTCCATCTTGAACGCAGAGTCCGTCGGCGAATGTATCAATCCGGTGAGGAATCCGTACCGCGTCAGCGCATGTGCCATGTGCGTTTTCAGCGCGTGGGCGAAGGAAACGCTTTAATAAAGATGTGCCTTGGACCTGCATTAGTGAGTGAACGCAGGCCGTTTTTCCTCAACAAGGGCTCATCCCGGAAACGGTTGTGCAGGAAGGTCGGGGAAGGGCGATCATTTCGCACCCGCTGATCTACGGGTGTTTCCTCGTGAATTGGAGTGAGAGTTCGGTAATGATTGAGCCAAACGATTCATCCACGAGCTTGGGCACATTTTTTATTAGACTGCGAAATTTTTTTTAGTTTAAACATAAGGCGGCGTTATTGATTTGTAATTATTTCCAATTCCATGTTGCGGACCATAGCGTTCTGCTCTGCCGGTCTATTCTCGGTTGATCTGCTGCTGTGGTGATAATGTTTCGTACCAGTTCAGTAACGTCTTCTGTAATGGCCTCATGTTGTATCTTGGTCGGATACGAAATGTCATCACAGCCAACCACGATCAGCGCTGCAGTAGAAGCCGAAAAATCAGAACCTCTTTATCTGATAGCGCTGCGAAATTATTATGCACACATTTTATTTCGCGTAGACTAAAGAGCAATTTACTACGCAATATTTGAGATAATATTTAAGCAAGGAATGTAAATTTGACCCTGAACAAGAATGTAGCCCGCACTATTGCCATCTCATTCGCCTAAGTGGTGGTAATCGTTGAATTTTTACGGTTTATGTCAAATTGCACCGCGTATTGTAAGACTGAAATTCCTCGGTGGCAGTACAGCGTGCATAATTTCGGATTCTAACTCGAGATCTTCAGATTAAGCGGCAAGTGCGTGACCCACCGATAATAGAGTTTACAGTGTTCACTTAAGCCAAAGACCTATACCGTGTGTAATTTGGTCAATTCCTTCTGTTTCCATATTCACCCTAAAAACTTTAATACTTGTATGTGTAATATTTTTGTATCAATTGTACAAATTTTACTAATGTATGAAAACATTTTCAAGACCCTTTTATCGCATCGGGGAATCATATTATTGCGTTTGTCGCAATCACTTTGACCAGGTACTCTGGCAAAATATTTTATTTTGGAAGCCTCTGAAGAAGCCATAGGGATTGGCATGCGAGGGTTACCTGGAGGATACTTAATTCGCGTTTCCGTGGTAAATATTAAAGAATGGTATTTCATCGAGTTGGGAATTCAAGGAGAAGAAATTTCTAGTGGTTCAATCATCTAAAATATTCAATTATGCATTTAGAATAGCCTATTTTGATAATTCATCCGTTGCTGTGTTGCGGCGAACGACGTGTTTTAGATGACAAGCTGAATAATATGTGAACTTAATAAATCGTTCCCCATGTTTTATTTTTTGTAATTTGAAATCCCTTTTGTGGACGGGTTTAACTTTCCAAATAGGTGTTATATACTCGACTTGTTCGGAGAGCGACTGCTCTGTTTGCCCAAGAGAGAAATCACTCTTTCTGAATTCGGTTGCATACTAATTGCAGCAAACACTTGTGTCGTCGCACTGACTCACCGTTTTGCCAGGTTGCTCCTACCGGCGTGAATGCTTCCAAGAAATACCAGCCTTTTAAACTTCTGAGCTTTGCCCTGTCTCTCCTGTACATTTTCCCCGAGGACTTTTTTTGCTCATTCGCCTAGTCCCCTACCTCTCTTCTCACTCTCTCTCTCTCTCTTTCACTCCCTCCCTTAACGTTCCATCTCGTCAAAAATCTCTCAACGGATGTTTGGTGGCTGAGAACCTCTCGTTTTCCGTCGTAGCAGAAAGACGAGAGAGAGATAGGGAATGGTTGTTGGGTGTTCGGCCAGGATATCGGGAGGCGGATACAAAAGAAGTGCTCTTTGATGAAGCAATCGACGCTTCGTCTTTGAGAACTGGAATGTTTGTTTTGGGATTGAAGCGGGTAGACAAAGGAGTAATGCGGAGAGGATGGTAGCCGCCGGCTGCAAGAACCTAATCTGTCTGGCCACGCTGTTTCAGTAAATACACAAATTAAATCCCCGCCACCCACGGTTCGAGAGATCCTGCTTTGCGTATTAGTTGTTAAACCAAAGTTTAGAATTAAAAAAGTGGAAGAAATAAAAATAATCTTGTCCCTTCTCATCTCTGATTCACATCATTTTTTGTGACCCGAGTCAGAGAGTGTAAATAATGCATTATTTTAAAGTTGAAGTCTCTGAGGTTGAATCTGAGTTTTTTTAGAAAACATTGTTTAATGTACATTTTATTTTCATGATTCCATGGCGTCATGTTAGAATAAAATCCTGGTATATAGTCTTTTGCATAAAAAATATTTTCTTTTCAAAATATTGGAAAAAACAATGGAATATTATCCTTTTCTAATTTCCGTTTGATCTTTTAAAACATCACATCACTACATTGGAGAATCGCTAAATGACCACTAAAGAAGCCATTTATTTGGAAAAGTTAGAAAAACAGTTCATGGAAATGTTTTCATGAAGCACGTACTTTGCATAGCATTCTCAACTTACTCAAGTATCACTCTATCCATCGTAATTAAGATGTTCTTTTTGTTCCCTTTTAATGATGTAATTCCTATTTATTGGAGTAGGACTCATCGTTTTTGTTAAATAGATAGATTTTTATAAATATTTTTCATAATATTGCACAGCATAAAAATATCCCACTTGCAAACATTTCCAAGGATCATGCCAACTTATTATCTCCATGTCGTTTTGTTTGTACACCGATTGTTATTTTTGAGTAAAAATATAATAAAAAGTAATTAAACTGGAAGTGACGCAGTAATTTATTTAGTCCCCTCATGACGCCCCTGCCAAAAGAGGCTGTGTTTTTGCAAATGTACTTAACCGAAACTTACGGAAAATATAACCCTATTTGTCTCTGTATCTAATATCAGCTGTATGATTTGAAAAACATTTGTGATAGTCCTGTGCAAGAGGAAAACTCGACAGTGCAAAATCCAACCTACCAATCAGGCAACAGTGTGTTAAGACGGCGGAGGTGCAAATTAGGGAATGGCGAATGAGATGAAAACTTGCGGTAATCTGTGCTCCTTTTTTAGAGCGTTCAAAGTGCCCCTCTGGGTCATCGTAATTTATTCAAATTCTCTCTTATCCGTAGTTTCCGTGGAAATCATTTTAGGCTCGTCCACACTCCTTTTTTTTAGTTCATCGACGTTGATTCGTGTTTGTGATGCAAATTATAAACTTCCATAACGAGTTCTTGTACTTCTGCTGACAGCAAGGGAAATCTGTAGTCACCGTGGTCCTTGCCCCTGATTTCCATAGTGAAGTGCTGGCATAACTTCAACTTTGGATCTCAAGCGCCCCAACATTACCCCTTATAAAAACACATTGTGGTTCCTCGTCATTATGTGGCCACCTTCTGTCACAATCGTCACTTCCGATATTCTGACTTGTGAACGAAAACCTTAAAAAATATGAGCGAGTAGCTGTTTTGACCTTGTTACGACTTTCGCCCCTTGATGCGTAGTTGACATTAATTTTGGATCTTTTTTAACTAAAAATCGCCTTTTTATTCCCTCAGCTTTTTATCTGCGTAGGTTTGCATGACTATCATTTAATTGTTGTGTGTTCTTAACTTCGTGGCCAGCCAAATAAAGAGATCACCGTCCGACGTAGTCATTCGGGGAAATAGCTAGGATCCCATTATTCATTTTAACAAACCATCTTTTAACAGCTCTATGGAAAAATTAGGGTAGAAGATTTCTTCTGCAAAACAAATAAAATGAGTCACTCCAGCTTCTTTTAATATATTCACCATGCATCATCGTTTTCTTCTTACACAGTGGACATATTGTGTCGATCCTAATGAATTTGTATTTTTGTCGTGATCATGACACAGTAAACGCATAATGCACCGATTTCCCTTAAGAAAAACAGCGCCATAGGTCTTCCGAAGAAAGCGGATCTTCTCCGATCTCGGCGTGAGCGTAGCAAATGTGAAAGGAGCAAAGAAAAGATCCCTCCACCACTTCACCTAAGCCCTTGTCGAGCGATCCACTATCGCGCTCTTGCTGGATAAATATTTGTCCTTGTAATTTCCTTCAGGATGACGAAATGAGGGGCCGGGTACGTCCTTATCACCGTCACTCTATGTTTCAAATCCGCTAGACCACCCTCCCACCCCAACAGTATTTTTTTTAGATCCTTTCGGTCCTCCCATTCTCTGGAAAGTGGTCCGCAATGACCTCTCTCTCGACATTTATTTCTTTAGTCTCGCCCTTCGCGTGAATTGTTGCGAAAGGTGATGTGTCCGGGTCTCCGCGTTGTCTAGATTCCTCTCTGTGAGTGTACTGCCTGAGGTTGAAGAGGGAAGGGAGTGGTGGTAAGTTTCGCCTAACCGGTCGCCCACCTGATGGGGGAAGTTATGGGAAAAAGCCGCATGGTGGGATGAAGGGTCTCTTATTATTTTTCCGTTTCCTTCGCTTCGTCCTTTTTCGGCCGCCATCCTTTTTTGATGGAGTGGGTTTCAAATGCGATAATCTCTTATTTACGCCACCGAGAAGAATGAGGTAAAGGTAAGGGCGAGTGGAGAAGGGGGTGGGACGAAATATGGGCGTGCATGAGGTTTTTTTCCGGCCCAGCTTGAATCAGCTGTTTTAGCCTGCGGATTTGGTTTCATGCCGGTTTTAATTTTGGCTGTTCCTCCATTTTTTTTGTTCCAGAGCTCGAAATCATTTGATCTCACATTTCCTTTAAAGCCTTTGAAGGCTTCTAATCCTAACTCGTTAACTAGGAAATTGCTTTCATGTTTTACATGTTTTTTTAACTAGATGAATTAACTTTGCAAGCTGTTTCAAGCCGGCTTCGTAGTTCTTGCTGAAGGAAAGCCATCATTTTTTCCTTTATGTTTGCACCCACGGTATTCTCGGGGATCTACACATAAAATTCATCAGCGAATCTTTGGTAATTAGAGTTGAATCTTACTTGGAATTGCAACTTTTATGAAGGCTGCTAATTGGGATTACGACTTATATTTTAACTGAAAAATGTCTTAGGAAAATGTTATGACATTAAGCTTTAACCTTCCGAGTGATTTCCCATCAGAGTTTTTATTTTTTTTTCAATTTCAGTATTTCTCGATTATGGGGTGAATATAAGTGGCTTTATTTGTTTCATGTTCATGAGCTAAAGGCGATAAATACACCAAATAATTATAAATATGTCTTCGGATATGGCCGAGTCTCACCAGCCTAAATGGCACTAAAATTCCATTTAAATTAAATAAAGTTCCTACAATTTTCAGGGTATGAATATTTGAAATTTGTCTCCTATCTTATTATCATAATAGGCCTCCCTTATTGTCTTCCTCTCCTATTACTAATGGCTATGTGATTCAAGTCATGATTTAACGTGGCGGCCACTTCGGTGAGAACGGTGAAAATAAAAGGCCTGGGTTGCCATTACGTAAATCCACGAGCAGGGGGTAGTATATTGGGGTTCCGGGAAATGGGATTCCCTTTTAAATTGTTTCATGTGTGTGGGAAAGCTGTAATTATCACGTATTATGCACGCGCGAGTATAATTCAAGAATATAAAAATTCCGGTCTTGCCCCAGACAACGGAAAGCCATTAAGTACGAAATAAAGCCAAATTAATGGTAATTAAATTTGGTTAAATCAAACGTAAAGAGAAAATAATAAATGTAGTGGCCATAATTAGCGAAAGTGCGCATCATGAGCGCAAAGTGGATTGGCTACTGAACCGAAAAACTGGTTCATCCATCGATCCCCCTCTATAGATTTAAATTTCAATCACATTTACATTTAATAGTACGTATATTGTAGTTTATGGTAATGTAAGCGATAGGGTACGCAATTTGTGTAGGGATTCAAGCTATTCTTGAGTGGGGTGGTACTTGAGTGACGTTGGCCTATATATAACAATGGACACACCGAACACTACATCCCTTATTTGCTTGAAGAAGAGTATGCGTCAGAAAGTGTGAAAATTGCAGATTTGAACATTTATTCTGTATTACTGGATTGGAATTCTATTGCCTCTTGTGCATTGTTCTTTTCCATGAATCAGACCTTTGAATATCCTCCATAGTTTTCCGTTAGAAGCTGGCATTCAAATTCATCAATAGCAGTAAAGCCTATAGAATATATTTGATCATTTGTGCACGACATGTGGAAAACATTATTTCGAATTGACTAAAAATATGAAACCCCATTGAGTGCACCCGTTTTGTTTATTTTGAGAGGATTTTTGTTTCGTTTGAAGGAAACGTCGAGGAGTGATTTTGGACATCAGACACTACGTCCAATGGTATGAGGAGCGCGCATTCATATTTTGTGTATTCCTAATCTATGCGAACAGAATGGACCGGCCGGTTTAGCTTGGTAAGGAAAACACTAGTCGGCGAGCCCTAAAATCGTGGATTCCAATCTCTCTATTATATTTTAGCATTGAATATTTGCATTGAAAGTAGTCGTAGCTCTATACTTGAAGAACTGAACGTAAATGTTCGTACCAGTCGACAGTGTGTTTCCATCTCCATTTTGTCGTTGACATCGTGATCCGTGTAATAGAAATGGATTTGGACCGATAGAAATAGAAATAAGAATTTAAAGGAAAGAAGGAGTTAAGGAATGGTGATGGAGCCGGAATGCAATTCCTCCCTACGGCCGCTCGACATGCCGCGCCGCCGGCGTCCCCCCCTCTGGGCCACCTCCGCTCGCGTGAGTCCCCATCGGTGCGCGATCACGATGCCTGGGAGGCGTTCGTCTTGGCTGTTGGGAGAGAGTCTATTGGGGGAGGCGGAAGGGGATTGTCGGGGGAAGACGGGCAGCGTGGGTGGTGGTCGATGGAGGTTTCTCGACGCGTGCCTTCCCTACTCCTGTGCCTCCACCCCTTCTTCCATTCTCCTCTTTAGTCCTCCCTCAGGCTTCACGCGGAAGAAGAAGCATTTCCAAGAAAGTCTCTTAACTGAGTCTTTCCCCTCCTCGCGCTCTACCTCCCATCTCCTCATTTTTTTATGTTCTGGCTGGAGTTATTGCTTGGATGCGTCGTACGCGGCGAGGTCAAATTCAAACCTTGTTGCACCTGGATTCAGATTTCTGTGGGGATATCGCATAATATCTGGCTGGTCGAGGTCTTAGAGTACTGTTATTATTTTAGTACGATGGAATCTTTTTGTCGTGCGACAACAGAGTTTGAACAAAAATGCTGTGTATTTTTCTGGTATAAATTTTCCCTCCCGTCACTTCGGTTATATCCGGCCCCGGTGGCGGCGGGGTAACGTCCTCGTCTACCAACTCACGGGTTCGATTCCCGTCTGGGTGGATTTTTCTCCATCCAGGGCTTGGCTGTATGTAGTTGTCTTCAATGTAATGTATGTAATGTAAGGGTTAGGTGGAAGAAGGGACTATTTAGTCTCAACCTCGCCCAATTAAGTCGATAATAAATAAATAAATAAATGCATTATTCTATTTTCCTGTCATAATATTTCGCTTATTTGTATTTCCTAAATATGTTTACATGCTTCTTCATCCTTCAGAAATTTAAAAACCTTAAACAACCAAGTGTTATTCATAAAACTCTCTGAATAGTATTACCTCTTAAAGCATAGGGTTTTGTTAGTATTAGAAACAAGTTTACACCTGTTGCAATGTTATTAAGCTATCATTTAGTAGTAAGCTGCGATGCATTAACCATGAACTAGTTCGAGGATTGTTCAGTTAATAGACAATTTTTTTCGCATGATATATTGTGCAAAATTATAATTTTATGTGATTTAATGTTGATGATTTAAGTTATATGTTACAAATTTCATTGATATCATATATTGATTTGGTGGTAGCATTTACAAATTGAAACCTATTCCATTCTCCTCCGGCAAAAATGAAGGTTACACATGATGTTGGATGGAAATGTTATGACTTTGCCTGAACAGATTGTCGGCCTAGTTATATGTAACGTTGAATGAGGATTGTGGAGAGTCTGATCTACCCTATTGCACAATTATAAGATATTTTAAAACATTTAAAGAGGAGAGATAATTTTAATGGATGGTGAACCCGGAGGTCTAGTCACTGCTCTTACGAAAGTCAAAATTAGCACCGTCCCTGCCATTGTGAGTGAAGAGTTTCGAATAGCATTAAGAGCACTATCATAAATATTGAGCATTTCATTGGGTGCAACCCACATAGTTGACAAGGTACTAGTAAATGAGGTGTGTTTGTTCGCAGGGAGTTCCACGAAATCACGATAATCGCGGTGATGTTTGTTCATAATCCTCCCTGTCGCCCAGATTTGGCTCCAAGTGTTTTCCCGGTGCAAAAAAACACCTTCATGGAAAGACTTTTTCATGATCAGAAACAGGCGTAGACGCACTGGACGTCTTTCAATTTGTAACGGCTAGCGCTGACGCAATTCTGGAGTTAAATCAATGGTACTTATACTACATACCTGTGTACACTGCACATGAAGCGAACATCTAAATGAAAATAAATTTTTTCCATGATAAATTACGTTAGTTAAAATTTGCATCCTCTTCACAAAAATCCCTTGGATTATCAGGTGAATATTATCAAAGCATGTGACCCTGCCTTCGTCCGTCAGACTTCATCCTGATTTCCAAAAGTTATTGCGTTATTACCTACTGAACGCTTTTTTCATCGGATGTATTTTTTTTTAAGTTTTATCACTGGTCCCTTTTCAAATCTCTAGTGTGAATAATTACGCATTAGAATGCATGCAATCGCTGATAGTTTTAGAAATAAAAGGTAACTATTTCGCTTTTTAGGTATATTTTATTTGACGCATGATGTTTAAGAAACCGTCCAATCTTATCGTATATAATTGAGCGCGTCGCCGTCGTTGTGTATACTATCTCATTTGTATTCTTGGCTATCATGGAATCGCTATTAGATGATGTAATTTAGTCGACAAATTTTTTTCTGGACTATAGCAAGTTCATCCAGCAATCGGATGAAAAGATTGCGACGAACGCCGGATAGATTTATCATAGAATGTTTCAAGTGGGTTAAATGATTTACAGAGCCTTCTGGAATTCACCCCTTTTCATTAGGGTTCGTTGAATGTCGCCGCTGTTGATTGTGTTAGGATATCTATAATTCACGTGCACCGTATTTTGGGTACTTTTGATCAGCCCGCATGTAAGGACACGTGGGGACACCATCCTGATTGAACTTCCTCCCCCTACATATATTAGTGTTTGATGTTGAACTGGATGCTTGATGCACCCTTTTCCTTGATGTTGAATCCCAAAAATCGGGGATTTGCAGGTTCCGTAGTCTTGATAAAAAAACTCGCTTGCATTAAAAAAAAGCACGTTCGACTCTTGGCTCTACGCCTTGGGGACGATTACACAGTCAGCCATCGAAACGTTTGCAGCCAACAACTCGATCTGATGGAAAAACAGCGAAGACTTCACTCAAATTTCAAACTGCTTTTTCCCTCTTTTAGCTAAAGTAAGTAGTGACCGGGAAATGATTGGAAACGTCAGCAGTTAATTTAAGTCAAAAATATTTGCACCGTAGCTTTTCGGATTTCTCAAACCATATTGTAATTTCTAATTTTATTGGCAAACTAATGATACTGACATTCCGAGCGTACGCGTCTCATCGGGCCCGTTGGAAACTTAACTCGCAGTGTAGTCGACATTGGGAACCGCGGTATTTCATCAAGACCTAAAGTGTATCGCAGCGTAACGCTGAACGAGTTACGTGACACCGAATACGAAACCCTCCCACAGTGTAACACGACATAGCATTTATCATGACCCTTATACTATCGTTAAAGTGCTACATGGTGGACAACCCGTGGACACTCGCCTAACCGATTGCCATTAGGCTCGCCGAATCCAAGTTCCCCGCATGCGTAACTTTCGACGTGGGCGAGTCTTACGTGTGCTAGCGGGAGGACACCGCGTGTGTGCCCATCCGTCTAGCGTTTGCTTCCATCCCTCTCCCCCTCCGTCCGCCGACCCCGTCCCCATCCCCGCCAACCGGGCGTCCCCCCTCCCACTCGGCGGTTCGCGCGATGTTAAGTGCTTTCTCCGCCCTCCCACTCCTGTCTCTGTCTCTCACAATTCCACTCGGTGGGCGGCGCGTTTTTCGGCCCCAATAAATTTCACCGGAAATTGGATGTTCTCTGCCTCAATTACACGGAGTGAATTTTTTCCTCTCCACTCTATCCTCCTTCCTCCCTTTCCACTCGGGCTGCAGGTTTGGGAAGAAAAGTGAGGGCGAGCTTTTTCAGTGGTGAATTAAGGAAGACGCGGGTTTTTCCTATTTTTTTATTCTTCCGGAATTTGCATATTTCTCCCCTTCCGCGGGTTTCCCATCATCGCGGTCGACGATGACCGTATATCAAGTCGGAATCGTAAAACTGTCCCCCGCTTCAGGTGGGTGGAAGTTGAATTGCCGCTGTCGCAGATTTTTTTCCTGCTTAAATCGCGGGAAAGAAAAATCTCTGATAAAAATATTCAGAGGTGTTTAAGATCGATAAATGAGGGTGCGAGTTATTTTTGAAGCCTAAATTACTGGAATTTCTAAAAAATTCCTACTAGTGTGGAATTTTTTTCTCTTTATACGATGTTTTTTTTCTCACAATCGTTCGCGAAAATGAACGAAGGTGTGGAATTCAAGCGGCAATAATTCATGTAAAATTAATAGAGAAGACGTAAAATAAAAACAGTCCGAGAAAATAAGAGCTAGCTCGAATAAACTCTTTTCCTCTGAGCGGTGCTTCAGAAAATGGACATGAGTATTTAATTGTAGTTTGACGTTGTGTATTCGATACTTATTGGGATTATTCGTAAACCATGCAAATAAAAAATTAATGGTGCACCCATGTGGTGTCATTGTAATTACCTTGTTTCTTCTCATTACCGCTTCAGAAATGTCATTGGATGTTACCTTTCCTTGGTTGTGGTTAAGCTTCGGGATAGAGGTGCAGAATGAAAGAGATTATTAAAACCCTAACTCGATGAAGTAAAAAACATGTTCGTGTCTGCGAGGATTCCACATTTTTTTTAATATTCCACATTTGTTTTAAATACGCCACATGTGAGGTGATTAAGTATCACTTTGATTTGCCCCATCTAAATTCCCATCCCCCATCTAAAGCAGCGTAGCATAAATCATAGCCCTTCATCACTCCTAAGCATGTTACATGGGTCATGGAGGACCCCCTTTCTTTCCCTTTTCGTCCTCAGTTAATCCTACCACATTGTGCGAGGGACTAACGAACATTCTCGGGCCAGTAGTTTTCAAGATTTTTTTTCGGGCCAGAGTACCTAGCCTTAATTCATATCTTGTCTTCCTTTATATCTCTTTCTTTTTTTAGCCTACCTCGGTGTTTTGCATCACAGAATGTTTTTTTCTCTCTCCGTTACCTATTAACTGTGATTCCATTAGCATTCTGTCGAAACAATTACTGGTAGTGTAGCTGAATAAAGTAGTACTCTTAAATTTCTTTTCAGTTTTTACGGCTTACGACCAAGTTGGAACAATTCCTCTCCTTACTCCCGAGTACTCGAATTTTACTCCAAGTTCATGACGGTATATGGGTCACTAATTAATTCACAAAGCGCAGGCATTGTTAGAGAAATGAAAAGTTTCCGCCGCACTTGCAATTCTTAAGGTCGTACTCCGGGTTGTGCTTCTTTAAGTTTTCGTTTAATATTTTCAACATGGTTGTAATAATATACTGCTTTTAGTTATGCCTTACATTCGCGGGTTCTTTCTGGCGACCTTTTGAGTGAAGAAAAATTGGTAAAAATACTTTCAGCTTCTCACTAGACTTCGAATAGTAAGACGTAATTACTTGTGATAGAGACAGGATAATTTCGTGTAACATATTCCGGTTCTTTTCTCTGGCGCGACTGGCGAGTGCAAGGAGATGATTTACGTCTGCGGTCGGGAAGTCGGATTCTCCGCGTCCTCAAAGGAATATCGTGAGTTTTGCCAGTTTCCCTAGACTCTGCTCAACCAACCGTCACGTGATCACACTGGGGGCGGATGGGCACATACATCCCTTCTCCCTCGAAAGCGTTCTACTAAGCCACTAACTCTTGGATAACGGCCCACGAACACCTTTCTTCTTCGTCTTAATTTTACTTTGCCGTCTTCCATATTGTTGAGGCTACTCTCGCCTGACTGATTGGAATACCTCTACCATTTTGATCCTGCCTTCCACATTTTCATTAGCAACCTAGTTATTGAATGTTTCATTATTATTTTTCCACCCGATACTTTATCTAATTGTTTAATTAGACCCGTGGTATAGTAGTTTTCATTTCTTTATTATGATTATATCACATTTTCAGGCATCATTCTCTCATTCGACACTTAAGCCCTCTAAATTTTTTGTAGTCATGGGGATAGAAATTTTATATGGTTTCATATTCCCAATTTAAATTAAACTCTGGCATTAACTATAATTCTCTGGATCTGGTCTAGGTTAAAAAATACTCTTCCGTTGTGTTCCCGTATGAAAGGGAGACAGAAGTCTTACTATACTCCCACACAATTACCCGTGTTTAATTTACATTTTCCTTTGACTGGAAGAGTTCTGTGGCTGCGTTTCCTAGTAAGCTAGCCTCATGAAAATAACCCCTTTTAGGAAAACGTTGGTTGCAAGCCGTTACAGAAATCCTACATAGGCTTTTGTTTATTGAGATTTTCTTTGATTTCCAATACAAAACCGTTGCGTTTGGGGTGGTGATTGTATCAGAATTTACTTTGAAATGAATGTGAACATTGCTGTGGCGTCGAATTTATTTTGAAGTGCCCTCTAAGAGCGTTTGTTTTGCACCATGCTTTGGTGTGCGTAAACGTGATAGAAGCAATGGACAACGCAGTGCCCGACACCATCGTCGTCGATGTTTCTGTGTATGCCTTTTTCAAAAATAAGTCCATGGTTTTTTAATTTGCATGCTGTATTGGTTCTTTCCCAAGGATGGCGACTGCAAATGTTCGCTCTGATACCTTGCACCAATCAGATTTTTGTCCAGCAAGCCAAGAGTTTCTTAGGTGAGTGTTTGCTTTCATATTCTCCCAGGCATGTTAACGTTGTCCATTTCCTTTATTTGAAAATGTGGGAAGCGAAATGACGTTTGCTCGAAGCAGTGCTTTTATTTTAAATATTTAAGGGAAGTTTCGAGTAGTGGTTTTTAGGGGAGGCGACTGACAGCCGAGGTTAGTTTCGAACAAGCGTCTAAATCTTGATTCAAAAGCCGAGTAAAACTATGTAAAAGGAAAGGTTATTCCATGATTCCTAAATGATAAAAAGCTAAAGGATTACATTATTCTACATCCTGGGGCAATGCTTGACTCTGAATTGCTGTAATGAATCTACCCACTCTGAGCATGAGCGTATTTGATGAATCTTATCTCATTCCATTTCCGTCAAATACTTATGGGTGCATACCTAATGCTTCGAAATTAGCCAATCCATTAATTGCCTCGTTACATCCCATTCCATTTTGAGAGAATTTTTCCCATCGACTCATAAATGTTTATTCTGGTGCAGAGTATTACCTTTTAAGTATGTTGAATTCATTTAGGGAACTCGTTTCAGCAATAAATGAATGGTGGGTTTTGCAAATAACCAGAAATAAAAGTGAGCGAAGGGTTCCGTGCGATTATTGTTTTCAATGTTACGAGATTCCACGTTAGATTCCACGTTTATTGTTTGTTTCTAGAGCAAAGGCCAGGATTCGGCGTCCACAACAAAACGGGACCCGAGAAGGGTATTTTGCGGGGGGGTTTGGAGCATACCGAGATATCGCTCTTGAATTCGCTCCAACCCCATCTCATCAACACTTCAGCAAACCGCGCGAGTCCAGACCTCTCCCTCGCAGCAGCAATCCTCGGTATCGCTAACCACGCGAATCTGTCCCCCACTCTTCTCCCGACCTCTCTCTCTGCGTCCTCCACCCCATATCCTTCACTACATGTACTCATTCTGGATTAGGCCATAAGCTTCGCTATAGAGGCAGGGACTGCTTAGCGGATGAGGTAATCCCGGCTATTAATTCGACCTTGGAAAATTGTATTCTAGCCAATGAGCTTTCTGCTCGTGTGAATATTTTGATATCGAAACTAGGAAATGTGGTGAGACCATCGCTCTTAAGGTGCAGGCATCTCTCTTCCTACTTGTGAGCTCTCCCGATGATTTATAGACGCTAGGATTTCCGCCGGCCGCGTTATTTTAATTAATAATCACACCGAAGTGATTGGCCGTTCTAACTCTGGACCTCAGTTACAATCGAACCTTGGTTTTTTAATTCGGCATCATGATAAAATCATCTATGTATCCTCCTTGAAGAATTAGTAGTCGTGTTCACGTCATTGCTCATATGCTATTTTGCCGAACTCAATTCTTGCGAATCTTGGATCTGTGGGTTATTTCATGGTGTTATTGTTTTGTAATTGTACTCTTAAATGGCAGCAATAAAGTTGGCCAGCACGGTAAATTTTACCCTTCTTCAACGCTGGATGTTTATCCCCCCCGAACTAACGTGCCAACTGTGAAATTTGATTTTTAATAAGCCATTTTAAGGAAACTCGTTGCACTCTGCAAATTGATCTTCGAAAACTTCATTAGCCTAATGAAATCTTGCCGCTTTCCGAAATATTTTAAGCAAAATCGATCCCCAGAATCAAGCGAGAGTCGTTTCATCTGTTTAGTTGTAATTTTCGCCAACTTGTCGATTCCGCTCCATCCCCCTCTTGATCCTTCCTTCGTCTTTTCTCCCTCTATTCTTTTCTCTCTTTTCCTCTCCCCTTCCCTCCTTTTATCCTCCCTTTTCCCTTAAATGAGTGTTACTCTCGCGTATCTCTTATTCACACCAATCCCTTCTTTCCATTTCTCAATGTTATTCTCATTCGATTCCTCCATCCCCCGCTTTCTTGTTCATGCCCTTACACTCCTTCCTCTCCCACTCCTGTCGTTCTGTACCCCACCTCTCTATCTCGAGAACTCCCCCGCAATCCTTAGACTACCCACTTCCCTCCCTGCCGCCCACCCTCACCTCAAACCGTCTCACTACTCTTTTATTTATTTATGCCTTTCACCTTCCCGAACATTAAAACACCCTCACAGCGCTCTCTCGATTCAAGAGATCTTCAATCCTCCAGGATCCCATTCGTTTTTCCTACCTTGTTTGCCTCCATTTCTTCTTCCCCGGCACATCCGATCTTAAGGTAATTAGCATTGGCTGTAATTGTGCGCAAACGACGGTCCCTTTCCACCGTTCCCTCCATGTGTCAAGTTAGTCACAGTTCCCAGATTTCTCAATTGAAACACCAATGGATTTCGCCCGAAAAGGGTGCGAAGTGTTCACGAGATAGAAGCGCCCGTTCATTCTCATGGTGTCGCAGAGGAATCCCTGATGTATTTTATCCGCTTTAAGTCGAGTGTAATTATCCTTTGGTCCGGAGGAAGGGCCGTGTTGGAATTGTGATGAACGAGTACACCCCCCTCCGTTGTTAAACTGTGTGAGTTCCTAATTATCAGAATTGTTTTATTACCCACCTCCACTTTGCTTCAACTCTTTATACTGAGTTATCCTTCCTTTCTCTACTTTGAACTCTTAACTAACTATTATCAAGTCGTAGGAAATTCGATTTTCTTTAGCCAGCCCCAATGCTTTCGGAACAAAGAGTCGAGCTGTCCTTTTCACCCAATTTGCCTCGTAATTGTCAGTCCCCGTCTGTCCCTCGCCATCTTTTTGTCTTCATTCGGCCTTCGCTCTATTGAGAGATTTGCTTCGATCGAACCTGTCAAAATTAACGGCCAGTGTTTAATATTTTAATAGCAATCATAATTTCGGAGATTCGGGATATATTTTGACAGGAATTATCAGAATATTAAAGATAGAACAAAAATTTACGAAAAAAGTCCAAATTATAGTTAACTAATGTAGAATGCTGTGATAATTTTTAGGAATTAATGTTATGAACTGAGTCTTTTTTGTCATTATTATTGACAAGATCATGCATTACACTCCTGTGATTTTTCTTGATTACCAGTCTACAAACTAGATAAGTATCTTTCCGACAGGAACATAATATATCTTTTTCTCAAGAAACATCCATTTTAATTCCTTAGTTTCAGCTGCTTTTTATCTAACTTTAGAAGTGGGTAGTATAATTTGTATAATTAAAGTAGACGTCGATCAGTCGTGTTTAAAAATCGAAGTTTTAAAATAATGACTGAATCCTAACGCTCAGCACTGTAGTGTTTCGTTTACTTCATTCTTTTAAGTTATCAAAATTCTAATGAATTAACCGGTTGGGTATTTCCAAAGTCGAGTGTCTGTAAATGTTTTTCATGTAGTTTTATATTTAAAGGTACATATTTGGGCCGGTAGTCTACGGAATTGTGACGCTAGAAGCACGCCAAATCCCCTACGAGAGTGCTGTTTTCACTGGTTTAATTTTCTTTCTTGGTATGCTAATTCAGTCTCTTCAAGCCTCGAGACGAATCGTAAATGAGGCTCAGCCGAACTCTTTAGTATGTTCATAGTGAAATCAGTGATGATTTGAATGTATTCCATTTGATCCACGAGTTAGTCTGATATTGCCAACAGTAATAAAAAGGTTTTAGTGACTCTGCAATCAATGCGACTAGAATAGGTTACCTAGACAATTATTTTTAGTGTCAAAGTATAGGGTGAAAATATATGAAATCATTAAAATAAGGTATTCAGTAAAACAGATATTTTTAAATATTGGCAAATACTTCTATTTTTACCAATTACGCGTCTTGGAGACGTTCTTTTATAATCCACACAAAATATGGCAACTCATTGATCGTTATTATCTGAATGGATATTCCAGTAATGTGAAACATCTTGCATACATTGAGGTTTACTTGCATGCATGTGGAACCACTGAGTGAATTTCAATACCCTATGATATTAAAATGTTAGGCGATTATACCAGGGATTGGTTAATTGGTGTTCCAAATAGGTAGTGTACAAATCCACCATAAGTAATTGTAAAAAGTCACATATGGTTACAGAGTATAGCTTTTGAAAGTTTTCTGAGCCTTCTAGCTCCAAGATGGTCAAATCTCATAGTTAAAGAGGTGAATGTTTTTGTGTAGGTTGTTTAGAAACGATCGCTATTACTACATGGTGGACTACACAATTTTATTTCAGCACTAAAATGTATTCATTTACTCATAATGCCTTTGAGGCATATATTCATCGGCTTTTGTCTTCCTGTTGGTATCCTGATTATCTTTCGCTCATTAGGCCTCATTTAGAATGTGCTGTTAGTATATGGAATTCTTATGAAGTTCGACTGTTTGCCGAATAGGATCGCGTGCATTGTAAATCAGCTAGATTTGCGTAAATTCTTCTAGGGTCCTCCACCGGGTTATATCGTCCATTTCGGCCCAGCACCGAGTATAACCCGGTGGAGGACCCAAGAAGAATTTACGCACCTGATAGGCCGGGAAAACACCAAATCTTTTACCTGAGCTAGATTTGCAAAACATTATGACAAACTGAGTAGCGTATCAAAATTATTAGAGTAGCTGAATTGAGAATCACTCAAGGAGCGAAGATTACACGTACAGATTAAATATTTTGCATAAATAGGAAGCATGTTTGTTTAGCGATGATGTTGAAAATGTACTATTACCCCCATCGTACTACGGTATGAGAAATCATGTCAATGAAATTGGAGAGACTGAAGGTAGAACAGATTGATTTAAGATGTAATGATAAGGGATCAGAATGACGCGTTATTGCGGTAGGAGGGAAAAGTATTTCGAGTTCAAAGTAGGAGTCTAATCAACCCTTGCCATACCCCGTAGCGGGGGTTTGCAGGGTATTATATAAACTATATTCCTTTCCCCACCCTTAATCATTGTTGAAAGAGCGGATCGTTATTGCGCTGGGGAAGCTCTTTCATCGGCCTTTAATTAAAATTATATGCCATTCTGTGGAAGAACTAGGCGGGTAATTAATTTTTCGGAGTTTTAAAGTAGATGATAAGCCAATAATGCATAAGTATTTTTACTCGGGAATATGGGAGCATACGATTTCACAGATTTTATATAGACATGATGATTAAATGATGGATATTGTTTCCTTTACCTCTAACGAGCGTGAGGATCCCGAGCGGCATGACGAGCACGGCGACCATAAGGTCAGTGATGGCCAGCGACATGAGGAAATAGTTGGTGACGTTGTGCAGCCTCTTCTCCCACGCGATGGCGAGGCACACGAGGATGTTGCCAGCTGCCGTGCCGGCCACCAGCACCAGCGCCAGCAGGGCCCACCAGTTCGCTCCCTCTTCGCCGAACCCCGGCCCCCGTGCCCCTCCATCCGCAGCGCTAGCGTTCCCGGCCCCCTCGGCGCCGTCCCACGCCGTCGCGTTGGAATCCCCGCCCCATGGGGGACCCGCCCCGGAGCCCAGGGTTGCGACCTCTTCCCACCCGCCCCCGCGGGCAGCCCCCTCCGACTCGGCCCCAACCACCCTGCCGAAACCGTTTCCCCACGCTTCGTCACCACCGGCGCCGCCTCGGGGCGCTCGGGCCTCTCCGCTCTCCCCCGCCGCGCTGAGCCCGACGCTCTAGAGGAGTGCGGCGGTGGCTGTCGCGGCTCCTCCCCGGGCGGTGGACCGCCTTCTCTCCGTCGGCAGGGGGTGGCGCTGGGAGGTCCTCCTCAGGGCTTCCGTCGTCTCCGTCCCCGGCCACCACCACCCCCGTCGTCGTCGATCTTGCGGCGCCGAGCGGTGAGTGGCGGGATGGTCGGAGGGCGTGGCGGGTGCGGGCCGAAACCATGGCTCCCCACCGCGCGCTGTCACCAAAGAGTAGCACCCCGTCGCGCTGCCATGTCCCCTTGGAACAAAGCTCCGGACCGCCGCGCCGCCCCCTCACGGCCACCAGATAGGCCCTCCTCGCGCTACCCCTGTACTCATTCCACCCCCTCCCCTTCCACTGCCTCCCTTCTTGTTTTTAGGTTCGGTTTTGTCGACTACGAGGTGACATCTGTGGAATGGGAAAAAATTTGTAGGTGAAAAAAAATTAAGATTTCATGTATTATATTTTTTATTTCCCTCAGTCTATGGACACCCAGTTTTGACATCGATATCTCTAGGGTGTTCGGGGGAGATAATAGAATTATTCCAGCGAAAAATGTTCATTTTTAACTCTCAATTCAAATCCATGTTTAACTCTCAGCTTTATTGTATGACGTTTACTCAGTACACTTTACACTCACTTTCTCAAGGTTCCCATTGTGTTTGAAGTGACAATTACTGTAGAATGATAATAATTTTTTTGGTCCCCCATTGTTTTCTCCCTGGACTAAACCCTCTTGATGTACATTTGCTTCTGAAGGGATATTTATGGTGGTACTTTTGAAGAAGAGGTCCTCTTTAAACTTCGTTTGCTGGGAAAAGGAAAATAACTGGCTTTTTTAGTGTTGACTATATTTTTGTCACAGGCTTCTTTCTTTCTATTCCAAATCCCGCTCCTCAAAATCAATATAAGTGGTCTTTCACTCTGACACGAATTTCGTTTCGGGGAATGAAAGTAATCGTGCGCTATTGGGTATTTTGAACGTTGGCTAAAAGTGACATTACCTAAGTCCCGCTCTATTTATGTAATTAATTAGTAAATTGTCGGGAAATTTTGCGATAATATTTTCTGTAATCGCCAAAACGCAATCTACCAGCCAATTGATATTTGAAGTTTCGTTCTCAAATTGGTTATTATTACTTAGGAAAACATCAGTTAATTCATTAGCTTTTAATATGCAGCAACTTCTTACTTTTCCCTGCCTTTTCACACTTTATGCTGAAACTTTCACGAGCTAATTTTTAAGAGTCAAGAATGCCAGGGAATACTCATTTGAAGCTCGCGAAATTAATGTTATTCTGAATTCGTTATGATATTCAAGTCTTTCCGGAACAATCATCACCCAGAGGGTCGAAAAACATTTCTGTCTTTAGTTTGGCTGCATCACCTTGTTTTATCGTTAGAAAATATGGTAGAGAATGGATGGCGTCGCTGTTATCTATTAAGGAAGATTTCCAGAGGCACCAAGTTCAATACCCCATTCGACACGAGTAATGCCCCTCCAGTGCTTCCCACTAGTCACCTTAGGGATAGGAATACTACAGAAGCAACCGTCACCGTCGGGATCAGAACCCCAACGTCCTACGTGTAAAGTCAATGAAACAATCACGGTATCACATCGTCCCCCCATAGGCATCACGAAAATATCACATAATTTAATTTAGGAAATTAGGAAATCCTTAAATGTCATTACCTTTTACTGGAGGTCACTTTCAAGGAAATTCTGGTAAATAATGAAGCTTCTTATGTATATATTCGTGTATGGATGGCCACGATACCATAAATTGGGGCGCTTGATAGTCCTTCGGGAGAGATCGACCATTATCCTTTTCAGCTTCGACGGATTTCCCATTATGTATTTGTCACATCTTAAATACAAAAGGCGATAGTCCCATTTAAATTGTACACGTTAGCTATATTCTGCTCCAATTTTTGAACTGAATAAAGAATTCTTGTTTGAATTCTGATTCCTATTCTTCTCCATATCAATTTGTTTTCGGCAAGAAAGTAGAGCCAGAAGGACTTCAGGGGGTGTGTGTACAATATGCAGACTACGGAGCGGGACTTATTAATCGATGGCGCCTCATGCTCGCCGGGTGAGTTTAGAATAGAGGACAATTGAATGAAGGAGGGGGTAGAGACAAAAGGAGGATACCTCTGTTAGCCCTTTCAGGTGTCGGCTGACATGGGGCTAATGCGTCTGTTTTTGTCATCGTCTTAAACTGGGCATATGCCAAGTAATGCCGAGCTTGTAAGTGGCTTGATTGCGCGTTACGCATTATCCCATGATCCGCATTGCAGTTCCTATGTCTTCCTCGACAGAGCATTATTAGCTTAACTTATCAAATCATGCCTTTAAATGTTTGGAATCTCAAAATGGTAATTTTAATTACTACGCCCCAACTATCAACGTATTTTTCCTCTCTTATCTCCAACAAACACTACGATGAAATATTATATGGTAAACGTAAAATATCTCCTATTTAGAATGGTATTCTCGGAGATATAATTGCCATTTTGTTAACTTGGAACTATGTAGGCTTCTGCGAAGACCTGATACACCGCCTTCTTTTGACTGCCGAGCTATTCGTGTGAGAGCGCGGTATTTTAACAAATACCGTAGGGAAACAGCTCACTTTTAAATTAATTACAAGGGATAAAAACTCGACTCTTAAGGTCGATCTGCCATGGTTATTGTGATTATCGTTGCTTTCAAGGTTAACAGGGCTTTTGTTTTTTGTGTTTCGTTCATCGATTACGGTGTGCCATGCCCGGAACTCTCAAGGAATACGTTTCTAATTTGCAAATGGAAATTCGAATTAGGTGTTCATCTTTCTGCACATTTTGGCCGTTTTGGGTGTGGGTTTATTGATGCAGTCGATTTTCGCGCTGACTCCAGCCATAATTCTGAAACGACCGTTTTATTTCCATCTCCACGACCTTTCATTTTCGTGATACGACAGGGCAAAACCCTGAATGGTCGCCGTGACTTGGCGCCTCCCAGGCTCCGACTATGAATATTCTTGAGTGGATATAAGGCAGCGCATGATGGATTGGTGACTAATAATATCACGCGAAGGCAAAGGGTTCTTTGTCCTAGATGGCTTGGGGAGCAGGACCCTGTCACACTGAGCCTACCGGATGTTACATGGGAAACGCTAAACCTCTACCGAGCCAAAATAAACCTTACCTCATTTTATTCTTCCGTTCTTTTTCCTTTCTCCCCACCAATCGCCCCGGGAATCCACCGACGTAATGGACGGAATCAGGTTTCCTATACGTGGCGGTTACACATAGCAGGCACTCTTTATGTTGGCAGCGACGGTTAAGTCATTAGCAGGTGTGCGTGAGCCACGGCGTGTTTTAACGCTGTGGGTGTAAAATGCTCCTCGGAGCGTTTTCTTTGTCGACGGAGGATGTAAAATCTGAGATCGTATTTCCTTCGGACTGGGACGCATTCGATATTCAAAATTAATTTAATTTGATAAACGCTTTTTCTCGTGCTACATAATTCATCCTGAGCCCTATTGAAATTGAATCTTTTTCATATTTAAGTGGACTTTTTTCATAAAATCTTCGATCAGTTATTTGCAGGAACTCTATTTTCAATATTCTGACTCAGCCGCTCAATCCATATCTGTGTGTAAATAATCCATGGATTTGTTCCCAGGAATTCATTATCGAATCCACTCTGCGCTAATCTTTGTATGCAGATGTAACGAGAAATAATGGTAAAATGTTAATAAAGAACTTAAAAGGGCGCCCGCCATAGCTAGTTAAAGTTAGAGCTAACCTGACTCTACGCACCTAGAGCACTAGGTGACATCAGCATGAAGAACTTTTCATTATAATGTTGATGATCTGACTGTGAAAAATGCATGGTTCTATATAGTTTTTCTTTTGCTTCGTACCTCATATTTCCTGTGTGTATCATCCGCCCCAAACTAATGTGGAAACTATTTTTGGAATGGCTGTTCATATGTCCTATCCTCAAGTCATTTAACTCCATTATGTACCCATGGGTATTACTTGAGTGAAATTAAAAAATATATAATTTATATTATTTGTCGATCAATGATGCTGTACATCTAAACTTGTAACCATGTTAAACAAACTCTATGGCTACGCTGGAAAATTTCATTCGTACTCTCGCGATCGTAATGTCTCGGAATAATACTAAGTTCATTAAAAGGTTAACTGTGGTGGTGGTTTCTATTACGTCCTTAGCTGATTAAGAGCAGGAGTAGCATTTAATGCCCGGGAAAGTGAACGCTAGATTGGATCGCGTACAAATGCGTAGGCCGTCGCGGTTATTAGGGGCACGGAGCGAGAGAGAGGGATTAGGAATGGGGAAGGGGTTGGGGAGAACTGTTGCCGACAGTCATCCGCCCTCTCCACCGGATGTGAGCACTCTTTTTCAGCCCTTAATCGAAGGGAATGGGGGGGAAGTTGAATTGGCGGGTTGGAGGGCGGGTGTGAGGCGTGAGGGAATGGGTGTGGGTGTAGGGTAAATCACCGCTTTTTATTCGCTTTCAGGGGGGCATAAGCGAATGGAAATTTCGTCGCCGCTGACCACTTTTGCGGAGGCGCCACTCGTGCTTGAGGGCGGAGAGAGAAAGAGAGATCTCTGGGGAGGACGAGGTGGGAGGTAATAGGGGTGCGCGAGGCTTTGGGGAGCAGGTGTCTAAGGGGTCAGGAAGGGGGGTAAGGATTCCCTTAAGGAGCGCTCCCGGGTGGAGGGATGAGCCAGGATGGGTGGTCTTCGTTCTTGCGGTGACCCCCTCCATCCCTCTCACCTCCCTTTTCGCACTGAGTGTGCTTCTCTTTCCTGGGGTCGTGCAGGGGGGATAGGAAATGTGGAAAGGGGAGGAAAATGGATGGGGGAGCCGGGGATAAGGCCCGCGGAGAGGGTAGGCGAGCTTGATCGGGCGTGCAAGCAGTAGTAGTGTATGGATTCGGAGATTGCCTGAGGGGGTGAGGGAAAAAGGGCTTTGAGTAATCCATAGAGATGCCACAGCCCGAAGGAGGCGCTCAATGCATCAAATCCTCCAATTTCGCTTTTTTCTCAGCTTTGCAATATTGGTTTCGCCACGTCCTTGGTTCGGGCTCGTTCACTCTCTCCTCGCCTTCGCCCACCTGTTCTCTTCATTACGCGCCCGGACGGGGAGGGGACGTTTGGTTTCGATACCAGTGCGGCCCAATACCATGCCCTCGCAGTACATCGCCTTTGCTTCCCACTCCCCCAAATCACCATATCTCCTGCCCAAATATGCACATAACAGGTCGTTGCTGATTTCTCTTCGGCCCATCGTCCATGTCGCGATGTCCGGTATCGACCTGACCCCCCCAAGCCGAGAGCGGGAACTCGGATGTGATGCTAGTTTACGGCGTTGGTATTTTAATGGCATATATCACGAGGGTCAGCGCTGTTTATTATGAATCGAGGTTACGTGTCGGCTCTATGGATCGGAAGAGAAATTGATGTTTTAGTTATTCCACGTTACCTTTGATTCCTCAAATCATCGTGGAAGTATCAACCCTTCCCAATAAGGTTCAAATTTTTAAAATGCCTCCTGACGTCTAATCAGGAGTGTTGCATTTCTTTCGTTTGCATAATCGGGAGAAAACCTTAATTAGAATTGAGGTCGAAACCTTTTCCAGCTAGATATGATAACATTCATCCCTGCTGTTTTCCAGTTCCGATGACGGACTGGTACTTAAAGAAAACGTAATTTCGAATGAAGATTTAATTTTAAATAGTTTTTACCCTCCCCCTCCATCACTGACTAAGTAGAGGCATGTTGAAATTTTAAATCTTATTATTTTTTTCTTCGGAAGAGATTTTTAAATATGACCAGTATGATTACTCAGACATGATTAATCATTTTCATTTATTAAAAGGAGATAAACAAATGATGAAAAAATAATGGGAAAATATAACCTGTTTTTAAATGAAAAAGCTTGAATTCTTTTTCCTCATTGTAAGCTATAAAAGTGATAGATCTGATCTATGCCGCGTTCTAATTTTATAAGTTGAAATAGAAATTATATTGGAACTCTAGCCCGTAGGACTTTGTAAATGATCAATATTTGAGGTGAACTACTTGTCAAAAATATATGATATTCCTCAAACAAGTGCTATTATAAGTGATTTTTTAACGGCCGGTTAAAAATAAAGATTAACGTAGGAAGTGGCTTTAATGTAGTAGACGGGAAATTGGAACCATGGCGTCAGAACATAACATCATTCGAAAAAGTTTTGTAAAATTACCTTAATTCATTACATCAGATATAAGTCTCGACTGAAGTCATGCAACCCAATTTTTCGCCGTAAATCAATAGCATTGTTTCAAGTAGGATCATGTAACATGGTTTTAATTTTAATGCCGTCCTCACGGAATCAAAGTTAAAGCGATACGACCTGGGAAGTAAGAAGTTGTTCCTGGAGCGTTGAAGGAAGATAATAGCTTCGCTAGTAAGTATTTTTATTTCTCCGCTCGGCCTTGAATTTTTGCCTGTGCCGCACTCTGATCACCAAAGGGCTCTTGTTTAGCGTTCCTGAGTGTGCAAAATCGTGCAATTTCCTTTCGGCGCGTTGTCAAATGCGTTGTCTACTTCTATTATAATTTCAGCGGGTCGGGGATCACCAATCAGCAAGTCGACTGGCCTGGTAGTGGATTCGAAATCGCCCGTTACCCTCCACTTGCTCTTCCCGCCCATTGTCGTACCCTAATGGTCGCTCCGCCTCACGGAAACCGCAGGTATGGAAATCCGTTCGACTCTGGTCAATTGGTAAATACGAACTTGCTCGTTTTATTGTTTAGTTGTTTTTTTTTATTTTTGATCCCTCTATCTTCTTCCATTCCGGCCTGACATCCCCCGTTTGCTGATAATCCTCTGCGGCGGCGTGCATGTTCACCCGGTACGTCAGCACTGGTCGCCCGTAACCCTGTTCAAAACCGTTGGGATTTTATTTGCTGAGTATTGAGTACACGTGAGTTTGTTTGTCAAGCATCCGGACTGACGTAATTCCTCGTAAAACCCATGCCCTTCGGATGATTGGCGGTTAAATAACAACTTCTTTCTCTTTTTTATCCACTTGATCGAATATAAGTGGGATACGCGGCCACGAGGTGTAAATAAACTAATTCGAGTTATTCATTCGTTCGTCATCCATTAATTCCTTGTGCATTTGCGTAGACAGAGGGAATCACAAGTGAAGAAGCCCTAAGGAGAGTTGGTGATGAAAGAATTCAATGATTTAGTTCAAAACGCAACGAAAAAGATAATTTTCCTGGGTTTTTCTCATATATTTGAAAGAATGAGTAATTGCACTATGAGATTACTTACGACTTAGAAGTTAAGTAGTGTGTAGTGACTGGTGAAAAGGTATCCTCTAGGCAAGCAACCTCTTTAAGGTAGTGACTGAAATAATATGGCCGCGAAAAATATGCATCCAGCAAATATCGGAAGATATGTAAAAATGTTGTGAAGGGAAAAAAAAGGTGGATTGGGAAGGGATCCGAGTGAATCGCTGCATCTATCTTCGGAGTGATATTTTTGCCAACATCAGAGGCTTAATGCGAATACTCTTTCCCTCCATGCGGGTGGGGAGAACGCTGTTGGGAACCCGATAACATCTGCATGCCTCGGGCTATTTTCTTCCTCCTCGCCTCTTCACTGTTCCCGCCTCCTCTCCTTTCTTTCCCACTCTGGTCTCAGCTTCATCGTCCTGCTCTTCCGCTCATCTCATCTTTGTTAAAGCACTCATGGTGTTTTGGCTAGCACTTTCTCTTCGCTGCGCACAAGTCACGAGTCGGGACTCATCGCTTGGGAATTTTAAGAGAGTCTACTCTGGTAACCAGACCGCCGTCCGGTCGATGGATCCTCCATATGGTGGAGGTTTTTGATTACGAGGCTGGGAAATATCCCCGTCGCTAATCTGGAGCGCCATCCATCATTTTCCTATTTCATTATGCAAAAGTAGTTAAACTAACTTGATTACGAGAGATTTTTACCGCTCCTTGAAAAGCCTTTGTGCTAAATTGGTTATATTATTTTATTCGCCACATATAAGACTGAAGTGGGGTGAATATACTCTGAAGAATTCTGCAAATATTGTAAATTTAATATGAGCCTTCCGCGTAATGAATATTACATCTATCTCCTACTATCTGGTTAGCTAAATTTACTGATTAATTGGAAATTAGCCATATCGTCCACGAGTGCTAAACTTAGGTGATGTTTAATTAAAGGCGATGAACATGAAATAAAAATGACCGATTTTATGGAATGAATAAAATCTTCCTTAGTCGCCAGTTAAAGGAAAGGTTGTCGAAATCGAATTTGCTTCCCGATATAGCGCACTTTTTCTGTTTTAGTAAGTCATATTCCTCATCTCACGTAACCTTCCATAAATTCGCATATATCTCCAATAACTCTTATTAGTCTGTTAGTAGCTGCCATGCATTCCACGTGTATTCTGAGCTGTCATCGGCCTATATCTGTTCGTTTGTTCAGCCATACGTTGTTTACCCTGTAAGTACAACTTGCAGCTGGATTTGTTCAACTGGTCCCACACCTATCTCTCATCACACTTCGGAAGTTTGGCTCAAGAGGTCTCCCCTTCCTCATGCACGCGAATTCGCCCGAAGTTGTGACAGTTCTTTACGTGTTTATGTCGACGGAATGCTTGTTCCTACCTCTCTATAGAGTTTGAAAACTTTCCTCAAAATTTATAAGATGGTATCTGCTGACCTCGAGGAGGCTGGGGGTTAGGGGATAAAACCTTCATCCTCAGACCCTTCATCCAAAGGTATACAAACCTGAAGTGCCTTGAGGCCCTTGCGCACTTTGAGAATCGAGATAAGCACTTCTCTTGCTTCTTCTTCGCCCTCGTAATCTCTCTATACCACGTAGAGAATTTTTCATGCACTCTTCCCGCAAAAAAAACCGCGTCAGGAGAGATCAAGCTCCTTTTTCTCGATTGCCGAAGACACTTGTTCCCTCGAAATCCTCTTCCTCCGTCCCTTCAGTGTCCGTGGACGTCGTCCCACTCCACTGCTCGAGAGAGGGGGAAGGTGGGGAAAAAGTCTTCGAGGAGAGTCGGGTCCCGTACTCTTCCCTCGGGGAAAGGTTCCACAAGTATTACTCTTCGCGGAACAACTTCGCAACAACGCGGCCTTCTCCCCTAAGTGCTCCTCTCTCTCGTGAAAATCCACGGGAGGGCACAACCGCGGTGGAATCTCGTAGAAGCGCGATCACTCGGTGGGCAGACGATCCCGGGTATCTCCGCGGGTTTTTCGCACGTCCCGTGCCAAACGGTTCGCACACACTGCTGCTCCCCCTGGAGGAACCTTTCCGACTTGCCTCCGCCGCCGACTACCACCCCCGCCGCCGTCGACTGCCACACCCCCGCGCAACCGCACCTCTCCCCCTTCATCCCCTTCGGCACGGCCGTTCGACTCCCCGTCGCGCCTGCGCGCTTCCGCGGCCGTCTGCGGGGTAGCGGCGAGCTCGCCGCCGTCGCGGGAACTTTTTCTTCATTCTGTCGAGCACGTACTCGTACGGAATTGCTAATGCTAGAATGTAAGAATAATTTTTTTAATGCATGCTTATTTAGAGTCCACGATCGAGAGCGGGTTGGGACATGGGAGGGCAGAGGGGAGGTTTAATTAGTCCGGTCGAGCCCACCGTCTTTAATCTAGAAAGCAAAGTGGAGTTCTCTTTGTCCTGATCTCTCCCTCTCGAGGGATTCCCTTTTTCTTTTTCTCGTTTGAAGATATTCTCTCCTCATTTTAGCCTTTTACTTTTTCAATTCCTTCCCCATATACAAGACTTTTATTGAATGTTTTCAATTAAATAACCCTGTTTGGATGGACAGTTTAAAAATGAAGTGATAAAAATATTATCAGTTCAAAATTCGTGTCTCCCGATTAAAAGTGTCATCAAAATTGAATTCTCTGGAAGGTAGTGTCTGATTCGTGTTAGTGGTCTTTGTATTTACGTATGTCAAAAAAATACATATTGATAACATCATAAAGTATAGTAATACTGCAATTGTTTAAGGGCACCGGTCTCACGTAGTGTAACATAATTTTACTCCACAAAAAATCCTGTCTCTGTGGAAAATGCATCCGATTCGTTGTCTATTTTAGTTTTTTGCCCCGTTAAGTTTTATTTAGTTGATGTGGTCATGTTTTATCCTTGATGTGATGATCTTAAAACGCATTTAACTTGAAAAAATATCGTATCCTAATCTTCAAAACTCTTTAGGAAAGTCATAGTAAAGTGTGAGAACACAATGATAAATCAGTAAATTGTTATTTATATCTAGAGTCAAAATCAATGGCACCGGAATGAATTTGCAAACTTGTGCGTTAGAATGTAGTATTATAATCATGTTTAAGCTCATTAGCTTACATAAACCCTTTTGTACGACCAAGCCAGAAATACTTGATTTATGGTTATTTTTTTCATTTGGAAACGTATTAATTGAAATACGAGTGTCCTATGTTAGAGTTAGTTATACACGGGATCGATTTACTCGTTCAATTTCGTACATTTTTAATACTCGTTTTAGTATTATGTGTAAATTTTGTAGTAATAATGTATTATATTATTATTAGAGGAGCTAGGCTGGGAATAACTCACAGAGCGAAGGTTAAATTACAGATTAAATCTCTTGCATATATTGGAAGGATTTGTTTTTACCAATTATGTTGAAAATATATTATTAGTCCCGTCGTTCTACGGTAGTCGAGACCATGTCAATAAATTTAGAGAGATTAAGTGTAGAACAGATAGATTTAAGATATCATTTTATTCAGCGGACGATAAGGGATCAGTTTAACGTCCGATTGCGGTAAGAATCATATTAGGGTAAAAATTAGTCTGATGTGTATTCACCCCCTGCCACACACTTTAGCGGTGGCTTGCAGCGTTCTAAAAAATTACTAAAAATACATAAAAATACAATTCGCCGTTTTCCTCACTTTCATTCTAAGTTCTTATTTTCCGTGTTATTAATTCATTGGTCAACATGCTGGATTCATTGAGTCTTGCGTCTATACATTTGAAAGTCCCTTAAGGGGTAGATTGCATCCAAAGAGCTGACGACGAGCGACATAGCAAACGATCAGAACTACTTTGGGCAGCCTCAAAGAGTGGTCTTGACATTTTTCACAGCTCACCCAGTAATCGTTGGGGTAAGGTTTAACTTAAGTTGACTGTACCCAATGCCCTACGAAATCGCGGAAACGAATTTCACGAATTTATGTTAAACGGAATCCTAGAAAATTTTAATCCTAAAGGTTTTAAAAAAAGGTTAAATTGGGAAAATAATATATCCCGTTATTGCCCAGCATGTTTCTTATTTATGTTTTTACTTGCGATGAAAGGTGGAAGTCTGATTGGCTGTAGAAATATTTCTTTAAATACAATGTTAGTGAATTTTTGGAAATGAATTTGACTGATTACCTAATGACCAATATATGTTACTGACGAAGCCTTAAAGCTGAGATGTGATGAGATTATTTCGGCGACTATATAAATTCATTTCAAAATATCCGATTAAGTATACTTCCAAAATCAGTCATGGTAGATGATTCACCCAATCGGAGAAAATAATTAGTAGCATGCCCCGAAAGGGGAAACAAACGAAGAAGTACGAGGATAGAAGATTGCTGAAAGGAATTCAAAGGCAGCAAGAAAAGTGGATTGGGAGCATTTTCATCGGCGACGAAATGTTGAAGGCTGTATTAGAGGGAATGTTAGGCTCGAGGGTTGGGGGAAGGAAAGGATGGGCATGTAGGGCGAAATAAAGGGAGAAAAAATGTATGCGGAATTGATGGTCTATGTTAGTGTAGGGCGTAGGGTGTATGTGGTGTCATGTTAGGTGAGGCAGTGAAATGTAGCCCATCCAAACTGTCCTTTAACTTTAGAATTCCATTAATAATAATTACTAAAGTAATGCGTAGATAAATCCTGGCAAAGTATTTTATTCGTCTGTAAAAATGGGAATGTTCCACTATGATTCAGGTTCCTGCAAGTTTGTCAAGTAACACTGTGTATCGTATAACTACAGTAGTAATTATTATTAGGTTGCATATGTTTTAATAAACATTATTTATATTAAACTTCCAATTCAACTGATTATATCCTATCACACATAAAGCGATTAAACGTCGCCGTAGCTCAACTTAATTCCCCTTTTCCTTATGTAGTCGTACTCAACAGTTAAATATAACATTGCTTGTCAAAGCCGTGCCTTTAAATTTAATGGGAAAAGATGAAATGTTTTCCTCAGATTCGTTACGAGATCTTGACCTTTAAGGCAGAGGCAAAATGGTGAAAACAATGAAAGCCTTTCAAGTGGGTAGGGATTCACTCTCCAGCTGAGGCCGCGCCGAAATCAGCTGGGAGAGGATCCCGTGAGCACACAGCTCCTTAAGTTGAGTGTTTTTAGAGGGTCTGGAGAGTAGATTCGGGACAGCCGTGGGACTGTTTGTATCTACGAGCGCGGCCCGAAAACTTGTGAATGGAGAGGCAAAGATTTTGTGGAGTCTGTTAGTGGACGAATCGATGTAGGTCAGGCTTATGCGGGGACCCCTCCCCCCACAGACCGCTCCCCCCCCCCCCCACGCTCTGCTTCATCTCCGGCTCAGCACTCGAAAACATCCCCGGCTCTCTTCGTTCCATCAACGGGAAACTTCTGCGGGTTTTTCTTCTTCTTTCACCCAGATCGAGTCTAGCCCTTCCTGCAAATCCTTGCCCCACCCTCATTCCCTTTTGTCTACCTTCAAGACGGTTTCGCGGTAGTGTGATGCCAGATTAATTGGACGAGGCCTGAAGGGCGCATGGTGATGGAGGGCATGGAAAGGTAGTCTGTGGCATGGATGCACCGTGAGTTGGGGAATTATAGGAAACGGGAAACGTATAGGAATTAAAGAAAAGTAGCTCAGAGTCCCAGCGGAATACTGGTTCATTTAGCAGCTGAGGGCGAACGGCTTTCGTCCGTAGCTGCGTATCTTTCTGAAGGAAATAAATGTTTACAATGGGGATAATTACCCGTCTCAAGCCATACTTAGTGGGAGAAAGACGTGGAAACGAGCGAAATTTTATTCTTAATTTGATTGCATGCACTCAACCGATCCAGTTTTCACTGGCTATGTCCTCATTATCAAAATCTATAACCAACCTGATTAAACCTGATCATTCTAAATATAACGATGGATTACAATTATACTATTTGTTTTTTACTCAGCAAATGGCAATTAATTTGTTCCAAGAGTCAGTAAAATCCATAAGATTGTTATTCGTTCATTTTTGTGGCAGAAGAAAACCTAAATTAAAAGCAAATGCCGTCCATTGCGGAGGCCTAATCTCAAGCTCGGTTTTTCAAAAAGTGGTTGGTGTTTCCATTTACTGCATTCTAAACTAGTAAAATGACTTACAGTTTGTTAATGAATTATTTATGCTTACATTTAATTATTTTCATTTGTCTGTTGTTCTTGCGTCTATAATTGGGGGTATTTTGGTTTCCAAAGCCAATATTGCTTTCGTTAATTAATTTAATTTTCTTGGGTATGTCACTCAGTATCCAGAAGGCTTTTCCCGCTCAAGAAATTGATCTTTAGTGTGTGCTCTTTTTATGTATTATTTAGTCTGAAAAGCATTTTCTTTCATGGTTATTCACATATATGTTATTTTCTCTCTTTCCCGGCGACATTCACGCTGTTCTCATTATGCCTGCAAGATTCCTGCCCACCCCATTCAGATTTAGTAACCTTGAATTGCTCATTACTTCATCTACCAATTCTTAGCTCGAGATGTAGTCAAATATCTCGCTTCCTTAGTGCCATGTTTCTGAGTCAAGTGAATAGACGCTCCTTAACATTGCTGTGGTTACGTCATGTAAATATGTCTTCCTTTACATATCTCTCTCTCTCTTTCACATGCTACATTTTTCTTTCATCTGCAGTTTTAACCTCTTTTGCTGATTATTACAATGTTTCATTTCGTTGCCTTCCTATTCATCATTTTTATTACTGGAAATGGACATTTCAACCCTGTATTTTGATTTCTTCAGAATTGCTGTTAATAATTCGGATTGCTAGGGTATATTTGGCAAAATAATATTTGTGTATGCGTTTTCCGAACTATTTCAGTTTAAAATTTCTGAAAAAGTTATTTCCCTATATTCCGTGGATATTTCCTATTATAAAAATATTCCCCTAGCTATAAAATGGCTGAACTAAATTGTATTAGTTTTTAGGAGGCGACCGATTCAGCTCAGGACATTTGCGCCATTAGGGATGGTTGAGAATTGAGGAAGTGTGGAGAGAAACCCGGCGTCGGCCTTAGACTACTCCTAAAGAAAGGCGCCAAGGGTTCCTCAGCTTAATGTCCCATCAGACGGACGGTGTACTCACTCAAAGTGCTCTCCACTTAGCACCTCAAATAGGGATCGGGATACCACTGAAAAATATCTGCAGTGATCGAACCCTCTGAGTGGGAAGCCACTACGTTATCCACCGCATCATCTCGACCCCCTTGCTGAATTAAGTGATATTGTGGAGCTGAAAGAAACTATCTGCAAACTTGAACAAATGATGCATATGGATAATGTAATAAAGATGAATGATAATAACCGAAAACCTTGTAAACGCTCACGATAAATTCCTTTCAACCTTAGAGACTTTCTCTTTGTAATTTTTGTCTATCCAAATAGATAGTTGTAATTATTACTCGGATCCAGTCTTACCCTCCCAACTTTCGCAAAGAAAATCTGTAGTGGAAATGTGGTTGATCAATTGAGCCTGAAAAATAACAGATTGTGTTGGTAATTTTACCAAACACTCCTAATAGTAGGTTGGTGGAGCAAGTAACTGTCGATTGACTGTTTAAATTGTGTTCAGCCCTCGAGCAACACCTATTCATTGTCGATTTCATTAGCGATTTTAATTGATGTATATTTGGTGTCCAATTCCCCACTTTGAGTCTATGTACCGATTTGGCTTCGAATAGCTTCGCTAACTGGATTACATTTGGAGATTGAATTTGCGGATAGTATCTCTTTATTATCCCTGAAGGCTAGTTTTCGTTATCGAATAGAGAACATTAATTAAACTCAATTCTCATGGTTTATTGTCCTTAATTGGAACGTTGAAGAGACCCTCTCGATGTTTATCATTGAATATACGATGAAACGAAAATCAGTTCTTTTCCGTTTCCATACTAATTTTTGAATAACTACCCTGGCGTTTTAATGTCTGCTGACCTAATTCTTCAGTGACTGCGAGGACCTAGGCGTACATACGTGCAGCCACATCTAAATACAGTAAAATTGAAGAAAGTATATCTGAGAGATGGTAGTTACAGGAAAGTATTGGATCGTCTCGGGAAATTATTCATCTTCGTTGACTTCTAAATTACAATATAAAAACTTTTTTTTCAGAAATCGTAAATAGTGCCTTCTTCATCCATTCTTATTCATTCCTACTATTCTCGGTATCAAAATCTTTTACCTACCATTATTATAATTACCCCATCTTTATTCTTCCATTTCTATTTTTAAATTGTAGTTCCTTCTCCTTGAAAACTACGAACATGTAAATTCATTCACGATTTATCTTCTAGTTCTACTTTCCGTGATGGTCTTATGTTATTTTTTTATGCTCAATATTTGATGAAAATCTGAGACACACGTTTTCATATATGTACATGTGACATGTGCGTGTGTATGTATATATATATATATATATATATATATATATATATATATATATATATATATATATATATATATATATATATATATATATATATATATTTGCCCTTTGTAACCGGTACTGTTCATTGTTTATGTGGAGGAAATGATTAAAGAGGCATGGGAAGAAATAGAGGTGGGAATGAAAGTTGGAGGGGAATTCATAAAATCGGTTAGGTTCGCTGATGACCAAGCTCTAATTTGTCAGTCAGCCAAGGGTTTGCAAGCATTGCTGAGTGAATTGGAAACTCAGTGCAATAGATATGGGGTGAGAATTAATATTAATGAAAAAGTTATTTTCTAGAAAGAAAAAGGCTAAGCTAAACATTGAAATAGGAGGGGAAAAAATAGACCAGGTAGGACAGTTTATGTATCTAGGAAGTGTTTTGGACCAGTACGGTCAAAGTAGTAGGGACGTAACGAGAAGAATTGCACTTGGCAAGGAGGCTTTCTCAAGGAGGAGGGAGTTGATGACAGGGACGTTAAGTAGGGAGGTTAAGACAAGACTCGGAAAAACTCTGATATGGAGCGTAGCTATCTATGTACGGCGCGGAAACGTGGTCACTGAAGCAGGAGGATAGACGTAGATTGGAGGCTTTTGAAATGTGGAGGTGGAGAAGAATGGAGAAGGTGAAATGGACCGAAAGGAAAACAAATGAGGAAGTACGGGAGATGGTGGGTGAGGAGAGGGGTTTGTTGAGAGAAATCCTATGGAGGCAGGAATGATGGATGAAAGGCGTATTGAGCGGTAGTGGAATGTTAAAGAAGGTAATTGAGGGGAGAATGTAAGGCAAACGAGGAAATGGCAGGAACAGGATAGGGATGTTGGACGGGATGAAGGGAGGATAGAAGTTCACAGAGATGAAGAGGGACTTGATGTAGAGTAGGTTGCTGCATTGGGTTTTGTTTGGAGTTACAAAATATTTATTTTATAGTTGTGTCCATCCAAAAACCTACCTTAACCGGTAGACTACCTAATAATAATATACGTGTGTGTATTTCCTCGATAGCTCAAGTGGTTAGAGCTTTGGCCCGGCAATTCGAAAGGTCCAGTCTTCAAGTCCCTGTCAAGGAAATGTTTTTGCGCTTGTAATATGCTCGATTCCGCCTTCCATACCTCTCCTTTGTTCGTCCTTTATATATGTTCCAATCCTCTTGCTAATTAAAGCTTGATCATTCCTTAATTTCATCAATTTATAGCACCTTGATTTCTTACCCACCCTTAGCCAAATAGCTCCCATGTCTACTTCTTGGCGTAGTTGAAAAACGCACGATTACGGACATATGTGATCTACTCCTCTGTCAATACCTTCCAGAGTCACTATCCGTTACCTTTGTTGATGTATTTCGAAATATGTGTGCTTTTAGAACAAAGCGTCACTCATTAATACACTCCCCTAACCTGTAACGCTTCATTAACGTAGCGTAAATGTAACGTTGCATAGTCCTTTAAGATCGTGCTCAACGGGGAGAATTTATGGGTATATTTTCACGAAACTCGGAGGAGCCATGAATTCTAGAAACTACTTACGTAAGGAAACGCCTCCTTTCTGGCCTTGCATTGTAGTTTTATTCCTCCCACTACCGGTTTTTTTTCTCCGGCTGGGAATGCATGGGGCTCCTTGCCGGCGCTCAGGAATTTTAATTAGTAGAGTATTTGGACACGTGGTACCTCCAAATGAGCAATTCCTTCTTATCCATCTCTCCCTCTCCGTTAGGTGCATTGTATTTTATTATGCATTTGAAAATATTCTGTAGCAGCTGTGTTAGCTGAAGCAGTAATGGTATTCCAAGAAGGGAAAAAAGTTCTTAACTAGAAAATAAGAGGTCAATGTTTTATTACAACTCCACACGACATAATGCCTGTTACGGATATCAACGCACACGTAAGGAACAAAAGTATTCAAATCACAGGATTCTTAAGGCTTCCTGAATGTGATGGATGGTAGTAGTAAAATTGTAAATTATTAACCATAACAAATACGATTAAGTTGTAAGATCACATGTATTTAATTAAAATTTTTCGCAATATTACAATATACTTCGCCATTTTCGATGCTTTCACGAATTGCTACACGGAATTACTAACTTATTTTAAGTTAAGGCAGGAGCGTTCCAATAGGGAGTGTGCATACGGTAGTTTCTTCTCATGCGCTTCTCGCACTGTGACTGGAAAATTTACGATATGACAATTAATCCTGTCTCTCTGTTGGAATACAACTTAAACATATTTCAACAACACGTAGAGAATCATCGGATATTTTCATAAAATTGATGTTGTGGGAAAAATTGCTGTTTTTCGCTCAATATAAAAATATTTAAGAATGTATGTTTTCTCTTAGCCTCGAATCTATTCCGTTGCTTATCGTACCTTCGTGCTTTTGACTGCAGTTTACTTTCGCCCTGCTAGTGTCGCTCTTCGGTCCCCTTAACACTTAAGCTCGTTTCGGAATTTCGCCTTCCGGCAACGAACTGAAATGTAACACTCTGTGATTTACAATTCTTAAAGATAAATTAAAGATAGTAAAGGAGAAGTTCCAGTTCATTGATTAGCGGGTGTTCGACTGATTTGCCATCTGAAGTGCGACGAGTGAATTTCGAGCATTCCGTTTTCGCATAATGAGTCCCCTAGTGCGAAACGAGATGACAGAAATTATACTTGTTCGATGCGCCTTGGTCAAAATTAGTCTGGTATGTATTCATCCCCTGCCACACACCCTGTCAGTAACTTGTAAAGCACTAAAAGTTCTACAAGAAACAATAGTTTATTCATCTCTCATCATTGGTACTCATCTGTTTGCACAGTAGTGACAAATTTCACAGTTTTATCTCCGCAAATAATAAACCGAGACAATTAATCTGCATGCATTTTGCAACTCAAACTGCTGTGAGGGTAGTGGCAGGGGGTATTAGACCACTGGCCAAGGAAGGGATGTAGTCTGGGAAGGAAAGAAATTTATACGGTGCTCCACGAAATGCAGTTATTCAACCAGAATATCCATTTATTAACCAAGCAAAGGATAATTACATTCCCCTTCCATTCCATTCGATTCTTCTTCTAAAAGAGATCCACTTGCATCTGAGAAATTAATATAACTTTCAATTAGACGTAAGTGTATTATTACCCAGTCACGGGGCATTACGTGAAATTCTTCAAGAATTAATTGATATATGCGTGGTATAATTGTTGTATCTCCAACAGTAAAAACGTTTTGTATCGAACACTGATTTTTGAAAGTTTCAACTAAAGTTTTGCTTAAAATCCAGTGATTGCGTTTGTTAAGGCAGGCGACAGACAGTTGAGATCATTCGTAATTAGCAATGATGGTTTAATGAGACGGTACGCTGAAACGATGGAGATTAACTCAGCTTGGATATTGCTTCATTAGTGGTTGCCTAGCCATAAGAGCCACGGGGCCAGCTTACGACCCGATCCAATGGATAAGAAACTTGATAGTCGGTGTGGATCCCAAAAGAGATCTAAATACCCTTTAACCATTGCAGCATTCCCAGGGAATAAAATCGACGCTGTAGGCATGGAATATAATTAAGAAATCACTTGGAAAGTGTGTCCCTTTCGTAAATTAATAGTATTAGTTGATGTTTTATTATGAAGGCAAAAGAAAATCGTTGTTACAACATCAGGAGTTTAAAATATGTTTTGAACTTCTAAATGTTCCTAAACACTTCGTGGGGTTCGTCTCGAGTGTGTTTTGTTATTTTATTAATGTTATTCAGAATATGATATCGTGTCTGAAAATACAGAAATCGCTTCCGTGGTGTTTTAAAATTTGTTCAAGTAATATTTTCCTAAGCTCAGTCATTTCTCCGTATTTTTCCGCTCTCAAACAGGTATGTGCGTTTCTTTCCATGCGATCTAAAACACTTAAAGGTTCAGGCAATGCGTAACTTTATTCTTAAGTTTCTCCCTCAGTTCAAGTGAAAATTAATTTTCCCCCCTGGAGTTCTCGTTTCAGTTGCATTTCGATCCCGTGTCTAGAAGTAGGAACTCGAACGGCTCCTCAACCAATCCCGGTATTCAATCATTTCTCTCCCATAATGAGCAGTTTTCCAATGCCCGCCAATGAGGAATCGAGTCTCGGGTCCCAACCGAGAGCATCTCCGCATGCCCCCTTTTTTTTGCCTCCGGCGAGCGTTTTTAAGAAGTAGTGAGATTTTTCTGCCCGTCAATACTCAAATTGCTCGTCTTCTGTCACTGTCCCCTTGAGCTCCTCCCTTCTCCCCTTTAAAAGCTCCTTTACCTAATGTTTTTTTCTTCTGCCGATCCCCTCATTTGCCCTACGTCTCGCCATCCGGGTCTGTTTCGCTACAAAAAAGTGTTTAGGGTGGCGAATGCGTTACGAAAGAGTGGCAAACTTGCGAATTGTGAACTCTGGGCGAAAATATGAGGAAGAATATCTTCAAGCTAGGCATGGGGCGGCATTTTTCATCTGGAGGCCAAAAGGTTGTACTTAGAAACTCATTTTTAATCCAGCGTTTCCCGTACCTTCCTTTTTGCGGTGGAAGATGAAAATATTATTTTCCACTTTTCATCTCTATTCGTAACTTGTGTATGGTCGTTGCTGATTTTTTTTGGTGTAGGCTACCACATCATCTTTTTCCTCGTCTTAATTCTTTTTGCCCAAATCATTAAGAGCTAAGGGTAATTCTACTTTTACCTATACCTTTGCTATATTGCATTTTAATCAATTAAATTGAATAGTTGGGGGCCTCACTTAGTGGAAGCTATTTATATGGGAAAAGATAATGCTTTGTTCTTCCACATATATTTTATTAATTACGATCTAAGTTTCAAATTAAAAAGTCATTATCAGGACATGATGATGACTTTGTAAGTCGAAACTTAGGTCGTGAATAATAAAATTTATGTGGAAGAACAAAGTATTATCTTTTCTGGGTTAATCTATTAAATTTAAGCCACGAACGTATATAGGCGCACTCAAACTGTTGATTATGATAGTACTTCTGAGAATTTGTTTTGTTCTCCGGGTATTTGCCATAATACACTGAAATAAAGAGAAATGCTGTAAATTAACAATTTAAGTATGTATGCCGGGTACCACAATTTCACTTTGATCAATATTATCCAGTTTCCAATGATCTATTTCTGTCGTATCAATTCTCAGGTGAATTTCCTTATCGCCGGTTGAATGTCTTTTGATTTATTTTCCGTACGAATATTCCACCCCAGTTTTTCTAATGAATGTATCACTTTTTTGTGTGAATAGATATTTTTTTTCGAACATGCCTCCTTTTTTATAAGGTTTTGTTTGTCCCTGAAATTAAGTTCGCATTCGTGAGAGAACCGGAAGCTTAAGGCAATCTCATTTGGTAACACAGCTGATGAAAATGACACGTCCCCTACGTAATACCGGCTTTAAAAATATGCCAGGACATGATGTGAAAACCGAAAGTTTTTGGTCTGATATAAATTATATTTATTGACTCACGAAATTATTCCTTTTTGTCCACACTATATGGACGCCTTAAACGACGCCTATGAGATGACCCACAAAAATAAAGAAATTCTAAAATGGAAGAACGCCATTCGGGAAATGTCGGATGCCTTCAACTTCTACCGACAAACGTTTAAAGAAACCCTTTGCCTCTTACGAATACTCTTTGATGTGTGTTAGGCCATTGAATGCGGTTTGTTGCCTGTCTACGTTTCGGAACTTGAAAGTCCAGCGCCCGGCAATTTATTTGCCGACCCTCAACATATGAAGAGCTTTAAGATCCAGCTGGGATGATGCAATTAAATAAGTTCACTACTGAGTTATTATTTAATAATTTATTTGTGTCTCATAGCGATTTGCTCTCGACCAAATATTGGTTCACTGGCAAACTGTTTTATCGAAAAAAATATTTTTCCTCTAGTTATGGGCTAACTGTGAGCCTAGTGGCCGGTATGTGGTACTCGTAGTATAGTGTCACCATCTGCATTGGGAATGTCGCAAAGATTGGAAATTAAAGCATTTATTTATCGTTTCTCTGCTCAGTGGTATGTTTTATGTCGTGTGCAGAATGAAATCAAGCACTTCCATCCTTTCCGTATAAGTTAACAGATTAGGTACGCCACGTGGATTGCTTGCCTCTGGGTTCAACACTTTGGAGCCTGTTTGCACGGAGTGTTTCATTCGCGAGTCCGTTGTGCCACAGGCGTCGCCGGCCAGTGACAATGTCTCCGGATGAACACGTGAGTAACTCGCTCATTCCGCACCGCTGTTTTGAGTGTAGGGCTCTCCTCCTCCTCCTCCCCCCCCACCGCAGACCTCTCTCGCCCTGGTTTCCATTTTCAGTCTCAGAGCGCATGCAATATTGCGAGTGCTCCACAGAGGGAGGCGGTGGGGATCTCAGCGTGTCTAACCCCCTTCTCCATCATCGACGCCACTCTCCTGCTTGAAATTCTCAATGGGGTGTCGTGGGTGAAATTGGTGCCCTTTCCGACATACACCTATGTAGCCGCCTTGTAGTTTTGACGTGCTTACCTTTCTCGAGCATGACAATAATTTTAGCGCGTAGCGGAGTTTCGAAGCTCGTTCGTCATCACGCGCCAAGGTAACGAATAAATCCTCCACGGCTACACGCTCACCGACATCCCGATAGATGACCTGCATTTGACTTTCATTAGCGGTTCTTCATCATACCCTCCAGAATATCTCATATACTCGTTTCCTCTATGGATATTGAGTCATTTGTGTTTCTCACACAATTTACATGAGACAAGAAATAATTATTCTTGGGGAAATATTTCACCGTAGGTCTCATCCATGCATATGCTAGACCTTTGAAAACATAAAGAGTGCGTTTCGAAAGTAATGCAATTTAATTTCCCGCACAACTCCTTTTTGATTCCACTCCTATTGGTCGGAGTGGAATCAAAAAACTTGAGACTAGGTGGGGAGACGCTACGGGTTTTGCCGCGAAACCGGTCTCAGTGTTCTCCAAGCTGTGGAAGCGGAAGGACGTCACTTTTTGTAAACCTCTGCGCGCCGACCGTGTCACGAAAAAAATGGAATCGACGATCGAGCAGCGTTATGCGATTACTAAGTTTTGTGCTAAACCGAAAAAATCTCTGAGGAGACTAACAAAATGATTCGTGAGGCTTACGGGGACTCTGCTCTGTCCTACTCACAAGTTTCGAGGTGATTAAAGGCCTTTAAGGAGGGCCGGGAAGAGGTTCACGACTAACAACGCTCTGGGCGGCCGTCAACCAGCAAACCCGGCAACAATGTGGCTCGTGTTCGACAATTGTTGGACTCTGATCGGCGATTGAGTATCAAGATGGTTGTCAATGAACTAAACTTTTCGTCTACTCTTGTGTGTCGCTTTGTTACTGAAGATTAAGCGATGAGGAAAGTGTGCGCCAAGCTCGTGGTCAAGGAGTCCGCGAGTTCCTGGCCAAACACCAGATGCCAACGCTGTCCCCCCTCCCTCCCCGAGAGAGTCGCTGGAACCAATGTGTAGAGGCCCAAGGACAGTACTTTGAAGAATTTTAAGTTTTATCTGGCAGTATCTGAGGATGTAGAGAACCAGAAAGCTCTCTGCATCGGTGAAACAGTTCCATGCCATAATGTCCTAAAGCAACATAATGAAAATTCAGTTAAAATTCTAAACAATGCATATTTATTTTAACTCCAGAGAAAAGTAGTCTGGTTGTCAGAAGTACTCTCGGGTTTGATAAGCCCCAGCAACACACACCGGTGTGGGCTTGCAGAGCCCCATATGATAATAATTGAGGGGAAGCGTAAAATGGGAGATAATTTTGACGTGAATGTTTTATTCTCACTTTATGGAAGATGGTATGATTATTCAGTGAAGTTCGATGGTGCGAAATCGTTCACTACGACTGCATTGCCATAAAACTCCATTGCTTCGACTGTATTGCTCGATAAGTGGAACTGCTCCGTAATGATTATATTTTTCAAATTGATTGCTTCAATAAAACATTAAAGTAATTAATTTTTGTATAAACGTACGGAATCCAAAATAAAATCAGATGAACGTTTTTCATTGGGGTTGTGCAGTGCTTCTCAAGTCCCTCTAATTTTTTTTCCTTTTCACACACTATATCTAGATTAAGCGAAGAATTTTAATGAGAATTTCGTCGAATACACTGCTCGGACCCTACAGTAATTTTGCGCTCCGGTAGACCTTAAACGCACCATGATTAGTCACTCGCCGGGAGTTAAAGCTTCCGAACACCATTTAAATTTGCGCAGAAAGATATCGGACATGAACGGTGGGTTAATGACTTAAGGCTGGATTTTTTATGGTTCAAAAAAAAAGAAGACCCTTGCATTAAATACTGCTCCGAGGAAGGGCTGACGATACCGTGACCTCGTCCTTTCCTTTTTTTTTCCTCTTGCCCCTCGGGTTACGCTTTTTGTCTTCGCAGGCGGACGTGGTGCGAGCTGCGAGGCCCCTGCCAATACACTCGTAATTCCAGGTTGTCACTGTCAGCCCCAGAATAGGAATCACTTTGTATAATTCATAAACGTATATCTGAGTCATTGCGGCCTCCACAATCCCCCTCCCCTCTCACTCTGCCACGCTCTTCCTCAGCACCCTCCCCGTTGATGTGATGCATCTTTGCTAATTTCCTTCCTCTCCGGTGAGCCGAAAAACAGGCACCTCAGCATCATCCTCCCACTCTCCCCAGCCCCTCAGCCACCCTTTCCCTCTCTCCGCCCGCCCTCCTGCTTGGCAACACCCCTCCTTCGTCCTCCCAAGCATCTCTCGCCCCCCACCGCACACACACACGCGCGCGCGCCCGCGCCCGTCCTCACCGCACTCTCCAACTCTCTCCCTCCCCACCAAAGTCTGTTGTGGACCCCATCATGCATATTTATGGACCGGGCCGTCAGCGGAGAGGCACGGGGATCTTTTCACCGCCCACTTTCCCATACGCTTTCTGCCTCTTTCCCACATCTCTTTCTGCTTCGCTTTTCTCTTTCCCTCGGCCCAGAAAAATGTCATTTTTGCTCCCTCCCCCCTTCATTCCATTTCTTCTTCTATCTGATACTCTCTATCCTTCCCTTTCATCATCCACCTGAAACTCTTGTCGCCCGTAGTGTTTCATCTGTCGTCTAGGGACTTAACGTCCTAGGCCGTCTGGGTCAGCCCTCCTCTTGCGCACGGATTGATTTCAAATAAGCGCCCCTTGGTCTGATCTTCTTTGAATGTTATCCGCAGCGGAATCTCCATATAGCGTGGATGGGAAATTTGCGCCAAACAATTTTTTTTTAAATTTTCAATGAAACTTTTCTCGGCGAAATGTGTGTACATATAATACATACTTCGGCCGAAAATGTTGGGGTTCCCTGGTTCGGGAATCGTATCTTAGTGTATAGGTTCCAGTTTTCTCTATGAATAACAATTCTGTGACATGTGAAACTTTCCATTTCTCTAAAATAATCACTTAACATTTCCACACTTAAGCGTTTCACGGATGGTGAATTTTAAAATATTGGCATGAGTGATGTTGGTAGTTTCAAAATAATTTATTAGCTTCATCAAGTTGGAAAGAAAAAATATTTTTAAGTAACTCTAATATTTTAAGATGAACGCATAAGCTCTTTCTGCGATGTCTGCGATCTGCCAGTCTTCAGACGTATAGGTTTTAGGACTCGGTGCACGTATGATCCGTACGTCTAATCGGGGCGTAAATTTTCGACTGGCACATCAGCCCACTTCCGTCAAAAAATAGCAAATCCATTTTCTCCGCGTCGGAATTGTGATCTTAGGTTATCGAAGTACCTCCTTGAGTTACCCAATCTATCGTATGTGTGTATGCAGTAGAGTTACAGTTGATTCAATCAAACTGAAGCTTAGGCCGCCAGGCATGCCAAGGGGAGTGGTAAGTTGCATACCCGCCCCATGACAGGCGCCCGGCAGAATTCGTAGTAGGCGTGCTGGCAGGTAAGCCGCTGGGACCCATCTTTGAGAGCAGTGGTCTCTTGTGTGTTATAAGCATATATTACTCTGAGAATATGAAATGTCTTCTTTTCTGCTTGGCAAACTAGACGATAACGTGGTCACGGTAGTAACGCAACAGTTCTACTAGACTACTCTTAAATTTACCAGAAAGCTTCATGGCAGGATTCACCTAATGTTTGTGTTGAAATAGCGGCCGTATTGGAATTATGACTCGATGTAAATTTGTTCCATATCTGAAGAAAAAATTAAGAGAAAAGTTTAGATATTTTCTTTGCTCTTATCATTTGAGACGTTCGGTGTGTTTGGTTTCGGTGACGGAATATAATGGATTGTTTCTTTCCTTTATAATCGCCTCTGACTACATTGTTTTCGTATTTTTTATTGGCGAACCCTTGGGTGTTTCATTTCCGCTCCTTCCCTGTCAACATCTTAAAATTCATAATTTATCTCTTTCCGTCGCAGTCCACGCCACACTTCCCTCCGCTCCTACCGATCCCTATCTGGTGACGACGTATCTTTCAGCGCTGGGCACTTTCGTTGTGTATGGTGTATCTTTCCGTTTTCCCTCGTGTTATTTCCTTAAGTCCTATTATTTTGCCTCTTCCTCCCCCCTATTTCGTTCGAATCATTTAAAAAAACGACCCCTTTCCTTTCTCCTTCATGCCATTGTCATTCATCCCTTTATTCCGGATCAGACATCACTCCCGGAGGAGTGGTAGTGGGTACCGCCGTGGTTCTTTGGTTCGCTGAATTTGTGGCCAAAAGGGGCTGTTTCTATCTGCGCGCGTGACGGCTCAGCTGGAGTTAAGAAACGGTCCTTTATTACCTTTATTGGCTGCTTGGAAGCTGAGGTTAAACCGTATAACTGTCGGAAAATGGTGTAGACCGAATTCTCGTTCCCGGAGAGATCGCCATTGGAAAAGTGGAAGGGATGTGATATACATTCATGTACTGGTAAGAGTTTGGGACGTCTATCAACTTTTGATGCAGCTAACTTCTCCGCTTCGTATTTTTTCCATTTAGTCCAAATTTCTCCCTTTCCTTTAGTATTGATTTAATGTTAACCGTTCAATTTTTTCCCATGGCTCTAATTATTAAGAAACTGGAACTGCTGCTGTAGGATTCTGATTAATGGTTTTTAATGTCTGTATGTACACTAAAGATAATTAGTATGTGTTACATTTTCGATCTGGGCTTTTTATGTCCTTTTATATATGAAAGTGTGTGGGAAATATGTTTTTTTTTTTCCAGTGGTTAGATGATATTCTGTTCCCATTCGGTAGAACGACAGTGGCATGCGATATCCATACTGAAAGAGCTGCTTTGAAGTGGAAATCCTAACCGATTCTCGTCATAGTCGGCATATCAAAGTATCTTTACTAAGGGACTTCAGTGTTTTTCATTAGTGTCATTGTGCATTGTGTTCCGCGAAAACGGTTCCTTGTTAAACCTTTTTCGTCGATAAAACAATTCTTTCTTAAATTCAAATATGATTATTTTTCTATTGTAATACGAGAAAGTGCTGGCTTTATTCGTTCGTCTTGTTGTAAAATTTTGTCTTGTTCGTTCGTTGAATATCCAACATCCATTCCTCCTCAGTCCTCAGTTGGAGTCGGATCCTCAAGGCTTTCAGTTAGGTATCCAATGGAATGAGAAATAAGGTTGCTTCACAGGGTCTTGTCGTTTTGAATTTTAAGCATTAATGGAATCTGTCGAAGAATTTCTAAGATTCAATTTTCCAATGATTCTTACGATAAGCTACAGCTAGCTCAGATATGGTCTTGGTCAATTTTTTTCTTTTAAGTAGTGCTCTTAACTTATTTTATGAGCTACCCTCTTTGACGCATCAAGGTTAAAATATTCCAAAATATGAATAGGAAATAAATACGGTTATTTTATATAGTTACTATTGACATTTTTTGCATAACTCCGTGGGCAAGAAGTACGGAAAATTGCTCTCTTAATACTGATAGGTTAAACAATCTGAAATTTGCTTTATAAATATTTACAGCGTTGGTATAAGTGTAGTTTTATGTTAGTAACTGCTTTAAGAACAGAAGTCTATCAATTGAAGTGTTTCGTGCTATAAATATTCGGTTTTTCTCGGCGATCTCATCATTGTGAAAAGGCAAGTTTTTATTTTATCCTTCCCTGATATGTGGGAGTTGGTTCTTATTTGCCCGTTGACTCGTATTTTCAAAGTCAATTTTCTTCTAAATGTCCCAGAAGCCGAGGCGCTGTTATGCATCCCCATTTTTGCTCGGAATTTTGCTCGTCAATGTTTATAGAGTCTTCTGCTTCTATGTTATTGGTGTAACGTGTTTAAGCTCCTCTCATAAATGTTTCAAGGTTCTTTTTTTTTATCCATTTGTGGATTTTGTTTGATGATCAGGAGTCCGGTATGTTCTCGTTTCACGGTGGTGGCTCCTTTATTGAGTATCCCTCCGTGTTGCACGTGTTGCCCCTCGAAGCTCCAAACTTTTGTCACGCAAGGTAATATGATTCGATTTCTCCTTAGACACGTACTTGCATGTTTTGGCCGAATATCATTGAATGCGTTCTGTTTTTTTTTTGGAAAATTGATTCCGCTGATGAAATATATCCCCTATTCTTTACTGAAGGATTTGACGTAGAAATTAGATATTGTTTTGATTAAAAGGTATAAAATTTGTCAGTAGTTTCACCGAAGGCATTAAACATTTTTCTTGTGAAACTATTTGGTCATTTTTTCCTAGTCGTATTTTGAAAATTTAGTCAACTCCGATTATTGCACGAATATAGTGGATCATCAAAATACACGTCCACTCAAAGTTGATAGCCTTTTAAATATAAAAACGTAGTGATGAAAGTCAATGACATTGGGAAGCAGACCTGTGAATTTTAAAGGTCAAATTTAGATGTCATGTTCTCCATTTAGCAAAATTAGTAAGTGTAAAGTTGAAAATTAAAAATCCTGACATAATGGTGGCGATAAATGACAGAATGGCGCACGAAAACAGACTCCTATTGAGTTCAAAATGTTTTATGGCTTCAAGGCTTCGGGTCTTCCTATATATAGTTTGGTATGATCTATTGTGTAGCATTGTTTGCTGGTGAGCTATGTTTAATTTTAATCGCATGTTGATGCTTGGTGGCTGGACATAACTGTGGCTGTAGTCGTCGATACTCATACCATGGCGGAACCTCGTCCGTCCCTTCATCTGCGTTCTGGTCATACGACAGGGGTATCAAGCAATGCGAAATTAATTTTAAATGGATGAAAAGCTTAGTAACTTAAAATTTTAATTAAAAACTGAATAACTTGGAGCCAGGAAACCCCTAATAATGTTTAAGGAATGAGGGTTTATCAACCAGACTCCAGGATTAGCATCTATTTCTCGCTTCTAATGAAATTTACTCACGATATGGACTATTTCGGAGCATTTTCTATGAGTGTCTCTACTTATAGCGTGGTGCCAAACGTAGTTCCTCAGTTTGTGAGCTCGACAATAGAACGTGGCATTCTTTAACTTCATTTGCTTGGAACTTTTTATTGCCGTATTACTGCTTCCGCTGCAAAATTTGTGTTTTAGGAGTGTTAGGATAACCGACCTTAGTGCGTTTTATTTATCATTGAAAACCTTTCTTGGAGGAGATTTTGCGACCTGGATTGGGAGATTGGGGAACAAAGCTTTCCTGGTTAGATTTTTGAGTGCAGTGATTAGAGTCCTTTGACAAAGACTAGTGCCATTCATGGAAAAGCGTCATACTGAATTTAAACGGCTTATCCTTAAGAAACCCGTATGTTCTCAGTGCTTCCTTCCTCCAACGTTTTTTTCAGCCTTCCGGGTCATGTCACATTTCCCATTGAATTCGGGATCAGGGACACCAGAGCTCTGTCGGGTAAGAAAGATTCAGAGATTCAAAATCTATTCATTCATATTTACATGTCGCTCCACTTTGTTTTAGATTCATTTACTGTTTTATACCTTTTATTTTGTAGCCATGATTTATCATGTGCGTTTTTTTCCTTCCCCAAGATATTTTTTCTCCCGGTTTCTTCGATTCGCCCTTCCCCTTTGAGTTGGATGAGAATTCGGAAAATCGTTTCGTTTTATTTTTCATCCTTCCCAAAAAAATCTTTACCGAAGCGCACACTTCTTCGACCCACCTCCACCCATCTATTCTCATTATCCTCTTTGCACGGGTTTTTGTTCTTGTTTTTCAATTTAATTGTGATTAGCTTTAACGCCCTCCTAATTCGCCATTTTTTCCTCTGAATTGGGTGTGAAATTTTAATGCTTAAACTGTTTAGTGTATTTGTTTCGGTTTCTTGTTGAATTCTCATATTTTCTTTGGTTTCTCACTCTACGTTATACATGCTTGATCTTTTATGCGTATTTTGTGGACGATATATTTTCTAAGGTTCAACATCCAAATAGTAACGCTTTAGTTTAAATTATTAGGACGTAATCGGTAAGCATTTGCTATGTCTGCTCTCATCAACATTTTAAAATAACCCCTTACATGTGGCTATTTTTAGATATACGTATGAGTATATTCTTGGTGTGATGACTCGTTTTTTCGGTGTTGTTATGTTCTCGTCTCCGATTGAAATAAAAGGAAGACATTAGCCTCTTACCATTATCTCAAATGATAAATATCTCTTGAGTTAAGACAAAATGAAACGCTTCGCAGTGAATGAGCAGCCTGTAAACCGTTCTAAGTATGCAATCTTAAAATGTCTTTCGTTTTGTTGAAGGAGTTTGTTTCCAGAGTGTGTAAACTGCCCCTTATATTTTTTTCAATGCCACGTTTCAAATAGCTGTCTGCTGATTTTGTGGCTTATTTTCAGTCTTCTAACCAAGGCTTCTAGTGGTAGTAATTTTCATTACAGTGATCGTGGAACAATCACCTTCCGATCATGGTTTTCGTTTTCTGTTGTTTTGTATTCGCCTGAATGGGCGTCAGTGGCACTCAAATTTATTTGGAAGCGGAATCCTTTGTTTGCTTTTGAGCTTATTCAATCTCCTCCTCGCTTTATTCATCAACTGCTACTGTTTATGTAATTTTCCTTCTCCGTCTGTTCTCATTTCCCCCTTCCATCTTCATGTCCTAATTCTTTTCTGTCCTCCGCATTCTTGGTATCTGTCAAGACGTCTCTATCAAAATGAAGAGGGATGCTCTTCCTTCCTTGTCCCTTGCCGAGGCATTCTCAGAGACTTTTCCATTGTATTGCGGCACCACTACTCTCCCGTTCTTTTCTGGTGCCCATAGAAATGAAAGCTAGGGGATAATTTACGGAAATTTTCGTGAACCACTTTAATATGCTGCGAAGCCAAAGACTCCGTTCTGGCAAGTAACGGCCGTTAATAGTTTTAAAAAAAGCGCTTTAGGCAGAATCGGCGACCGCTTTCTTCCATATTGCACTTAATGCATGGTCTGGAAACATGTCGCAGCTCGTAATAAAACATTTCTCGTGTATAGTTTTCGCCTTTCATTTAAGAATCACATATTCAACTTTTTATATGAATTTTGTAGCCTTTGGATTTCCTTTTTAAATTACCGACGTCTAGGTAGTGTTTCGTAAAGTTAACCTAACGCATTGGTCGCATGGAAGCTCATGCCCTACTTCACTTTGGCGTTCCTTATCTTACCAGAAGCCTATTTACTGATTTCTCGGACCTTTCTAGAAACTGAACTTTGAAATGAGCTCTCGCACGTTGTCTTTGACCAAACCAAAATACCTATTACGAACGTAAACAACTTCTCCACATGTTCTGTTCACGCATTAGCTCAAACTTGTTCATCGTTAGGTTCACTTCATCAAAGGGATTATTTGTGCTGTGCCTGTAAGTGGAGCTTAATGATTTTTATATATTTTAATTAAAATTTAACTACAAAAATTTTATAGGAAAGAGTAAAAACTATTAATAACTAAGTGATTTTAATCTAAATTTATATTTCCTCAATTTTTTATGCCTATGGTTTTTAAACCGTTTTACGTCTTATATTACTATTGTATAGTTACTGACAATTGCCTGTCTTTCAGTACATTCCTATGGACTAGTTTAGTTTTAATATTCCTCAACATAAGATAAATTTGTTCTGCTCAGCATGTCTAAATGACCTAACAGCGTTCACTGAATGTGGCCGCTGGTATTCTTACGTCATTTGTAATATAGTCATATAGTCAAAGTTTATGTTGGATAAAAAACGTGTTCTTTTAGTTACAAAACGATAGAAAAAACGCTTAAGAATAAGATGAACACTGGGAATCTCTCAATGTATGTGCTATATTTTGTCACCCAAAGGAAATTGGCTATTCACTCCAGCTGCTTGGCCCGAATTTAGAAGCAAAATATCGTTATGCGTATTCATAATAAACTTTGCATGCTAGAAAGTTGAAAAGACTCCAATTAAAGTGAGGTCTGCGGTTTTCGAAAGATATAAGGCAGAATATTTCCTCTTTTCGTCCAACTTGCCATTCGACTTAATTTTGGATGCAATAGTTCTCACGCCATGATAATTATGGCCTCGTACTGTAACGCTGCATATATTTTTATCACTTTCATTGCGTATTTTTAATAATTGTTTCTCTTTTTCAATAATGCATAGACCAGTACGGTGACAAAAGACGTAGAAATACCAATTTTAAGATAATTTTAATGGGCAATCAATAATTCGGTATTTCAGCCAGCTTATTGTTGTTGTGTGTATAAATCGTGATTGAAGCTAAACTTTCTGTGGGATGTAGGTTTCAGAATAAACTTTGATTTTTTAATTATAATGTTTATACCTACAGTTTAAGTATCGACGGGATTGATGCACATTCAGTTCGCCTACAGGAGGGGTGCTGTCTAGTAGTTACAGTCTCATAGAGACTTTCGGAAAGCTCCCATGTTAAATACATTAGCCACATTCTGTGTAGCGTAAGAAAATACCTTCGAAGAAAAATCTCATCTTGGATCGGGATATGAAGAACTCGTACGAAAATAGGATGTTACGTTACTTAGGTTTGAGGGCCATCGCTTTATACTTTTCAGTTTCACCTAAACGAACATGCATTAGGTACAGAAGGCGTGATCTACACCTTTATCGGCTGAATGACACCGTTGTACGCGGTGACCGCGTTCTCAACATAAAGAGTGTCTTCAGAGCAAAAGTGTCCATGGGTCGCCCGAGGTAGTAAGTCGATTTTCTGTAAGTGGGAACCTGGAGGCATGCAGCCAGGGGCATCTTAGCCTCGTCCCGGCAAAGATTCATCCCTTCCCTTGGGCGTGTTCGCACGACAGCCAACCTGGCGATGCTATATTCCAACCTATCTAACTCCACCGCCGGAATCTTTTGCCTGTGACTCGGCTTATCCGTCTACCTTCCCTCCCCATTTGAACCTCTCCGCTCCAACGCCCCATGACACCGCCAATCAACTCCCAGCCCGATCCCTCGCTCTCATCCTCTCCGGGATTTTGAATATCTTCTCTCGATTCCGCATATTTCGATGCCGCTTGGACCGAAAGTCTATATTTAGGGAAGGCCGAACAATGTTGCCCCGGCCGAAAATCTCGATTTACCGCTTGATTGATTAGGGGCCGCAGAACTTGGCTCCGCTTCTATCTTCGCCTTTGAGTTCCTCCTCTTAGCGTTATGGGTATGTTGGGTAATTGGCTCTCCTATTGGATTCCTGCAATCAAATATTCTGTATCCAATTACTTATGAAAGGTAGTGAACGTACATTCAACCTATACGCTCCTGCCTTATTTGCAGTATTTTCTTTAATCGTCATATATAATTCATATGGTGTGTTGATTCAACCTTTGTGGAGATTGTTATATTTTTCTCAGATGAATTTGAGTAGATGTCTACAAATAACTGGTTCCCAAGTAATATATATTAGGAATATTGGTATTGAATATTTTTTCTAGGGTCCGAATGTTGAAGAGGGTAATAAAAGGGAGAATGTTGGGCAAGCGAGGTAAGGGTAGGAACAGGATAGGGATGTTGGACGGGATGAAGGGAGGAAAGAAGTACACCGAGATGAAGAGGGACCTGATATAGATTAGTTTGCTAGGTGGAGAGTCACAAAATGTTTATTTGATAGTTCTGTCCATCCAAAAACCTACCTTAACCGGTAGATTACCTAATAATAATAATAATTTGTGAAAATATATATATTATATATACACACACACATATATATATATATATATATACATATATAATTTGTGAACATTCATTAAATTTATCTTTGCTCTTGTTATTTTCCAGCTGATCTTTTATTTCGTTTTAAATCAGTTTGAACTCAATTACGAAAAAATAAGCCATGATTAATGTTGAATTTTTCGTTATTGGATCAGTTTTCATTCTTTTTTATTATCGGTTGAGTGTTGGTTTTTTTATGGAGAAAAATATTATTCCGCTTAGTTGTAATAATGCTTTTGGCAAAAAATACATATTTAATTCATGTTATGTTCCAATTCGGTGAAGGTTAGCACAACACTCAAATATAAGTATTTGCTTATTTTTATCCAAATTTTATTGGACCTCTGCGTTTAACGGAGTAAGTTTAAAAAATATAATGGGTATATAAAAGAGCTTTTTTAAATGTGCTCAATGAACCCAAGAGTAAATTAACCTTGCTTTTTTTAAATTCTGAGATTTAAATTAAATATTTTGCTTGAAAAATCGAACATTTACTGTGATGTTTTCAGTCAAAGCCAAATTAGATTTGTTTTTTAACCGTTGCGAGAGACAAAGCATTTTTTAAAGTTGATATATTTGTAGTAATTTTTATGCTCGCACCATGTAGTTATTTTATGGTTTCATTCTTTGGTATGGAAATAGGGGGAGAAAGTGAACAGGGATTAAGGATTGCGGAGATCATTCAGCGGGTGGTATACGATGTGTGTTTAAAACATAACGAGATTTTTTTCATTTCGCGGGCTTGGAGAGTCCGATTGTCAAACTTATTTTTTTATTATGTTGGTATACATGCCCCTGAAGTATGATAAAACTTTCAGCTGTTTTCATTGTGGACTTTGTGACAGCCACTAAGGTTAGACGTGTTTTATGAGCTCGGCAATTTTCTTTGTTAGAAGAAATGGATCAAAGAATTTGTATCCAATTTTGCGTAAAAAAATGAAATAAAGTGTAACAAAGTGTGTGAAATGTTAACAAAGGCCTATGGTGAGAGTGCTATGAGTAAATCAAGAGTTTACGAGTGGTATAATCCTTTCCAAGAAGGCCGTGGAGACCTTGAAGATGAGAAACGCCCTGGACGCCCCAGCACATCAAAAATCGATGAAAACGTGGAAAAAGTGAAAGAAATGGTTATGAACGATCGCCGTAGGGAAAAAGGGATTAGGGAGGTCGCTGATGATGTTGGCATATCGATTGGATCATCTCATGACATTTTTTCCAATTTTTTGGGTATGAAATGCGTGGCAGCAAAATTCGTTCCAAAATGGCTTTTGCACCACGATAATGCACCAGCTCACACTTCATTGCTTGTTCGTGAATTTTTGGCCAAAAACAATACTGTAACGATGCCCCAGCCTCCATATTCGCCATATATGGCTCCGTGTGACTTTTTCCTAAAATTAAGAGAACCTTGAAGGGCCGCCGTTTTACAGCCGTAGATGACATTAAAAGCGCATCGCTGAAAGAACTAAAGGCTATCTCCAAGGTCGAGTTTGGGAAGTTTCGGAGATTGGAAGAAGCGCTGGCACAAGTGCATAATCTCCAATGGGGACTACTTTGTAAGTGACGTCAATGTGCCCTCAAAGAATAAATAGATATAATTGTCCGAAAAATTAAAATTCCCGTTAATTTTTGAACACACCTCGTTTTGTATTTTCCCGCGCACTATTTACCTCGCCAAGTATTTCCCGTCGTGGCCAAGAATCTACCGGAGACGAGTGTATCATTGCCGCAGCGGAATTATCTCCTGGGAATGTGATAATTTTCCCACCGCTTACCATCCACACCTCTCCGAGGTGGTCGGAGCACCCGCTTTGAAATCCATTTGACGCAATTCAACATCCACATTTCCCCTCGAGTTCACCGCTCCCGATTCCTCTCCTCAATCCCACACGCGCGCATCCTTTTCCCATCCCAAATCCCCGTGACGGAGTTCTACGGTGACGAAAGGGACGGCCGGAATCTCGCCGTCGATGGAGGGACGTCGTCTCACTCTGCACAGCCTTAAGCGATTTAGGGAATGACACAAGGGGTCGGTCTGTGTCCCCGTGGGTGGGGCGATCGCTCACTCTCGAGTGACTTCCACATGGCCCTTCCTTCCCCTCACTCCGGGCCGACCCCGACTAACCGCCCACCCTATCAAAACTGGATGAGGAGTGCCCTCAGGGGAAATGGCACAAGACCTCGTCGAGGGGATTCGAGACTCTGCTTCCTAAGCTGATTTTTTTTCTCGGTCGCGGTTAGTTCCTGACCGAGCATGCAAAGTAGTGTGGTATCGCTATGCAGATGGACGAAGCTCCATATTATACCATACTTTTACTATTTTAAGTGTTTGACCAGTCTCGTCGATGAAAAAAATGCCTTCACAAAATAAATAGAAGGTATATGTTGCTGTTATCCATATTTCTGAATATTAAATCATTTTTATGATTTAATGACTATGATACGGTTCATTTATTGGTAAAAAATATTAATATTTATTCCTAATTAACTTAGTCTTAACGCCTAAATTATTAAAAGGTCTACATCATTTAGCGCGCATACTGCAATACGAGTCGGCGTTCCTGGTCCGTGTATTCTTAAATTAAAATTAAAATTGATTCTTCAGTCCCTCGCACTCACTTGGCTTAAAAAATTGACGCTTTTTTCCCCATTTAATCACACTAAAAATCTATTACCTTACCATTAGTCGTCCGTCGCAAGAACACGATGCTTTATATCTTCCACGAGTCTTTGTCAGCCTTCATCTTTGATCCGCCCGGACTTCCTGCTTTCCCTGACATAGGTGCCCTTTTGTACAGCCAACGGTGTTACGGGTCGTGCATCAGCTTTCAGCAAGATTAATTCGATATTCATTGCGGGAGTTAAAGCCATTAGATGCAGCGTCGAAAGGTACATCCGAGGTGAAAGATGGATGCTGAATTAAAGAAGGAATTCCGTTTTCATCATGGTGACATCGTTGGAGGTTCACTTCCCCGAGATAGTGATTTTAGAATTGAATTACGCCCAAGTGTGTCTTATTGACCTATTTAGAGCGTAATACCTTTAAAGGTTCCGCATTGTGCATTAAACTTCACTTAATCAAAATTTCATTCGGGCCTGAAATAGTGAACCGTATTGTCATTGTCTTTCGTGTTCATAATACAGTATGACAGCCGGCCGAACGCTGTTCAGTCTTTTACTCGCAAATAATCGGAACTAAAATCAGACTTGTTAATTCTAATGATATAAAGTTAGTTTTTACTACGAATAGAAGGCGTCAGCTATTGTAAGTATATATGTTTGGTTAAGTATGTTAGGTGGCAGCTAACTTGCGAGGTACTCTTTAGACTAAATTGTAAGGAATATACTGATAAAGTTCAGCTTATCCTCTAGCTAAGTGAAATAATTGGTTTGTTAAAGGACAAATATAGAGGCCGTTGCCAGACTGATGTTATCTTTGCTTCAAGTTCTGCGTTTTTGGACAAATGTCATTACTCATTTACACTTCATAGTGAATGAATTTTCCGAACTAGATGAATTATCGCTAAAAGCTCAATTGGTGCTTCTGATTAAGCATTACTCCACAGTGATATTTGAACCGAGAGGACTCATTCTATTTTAAGAAACAATTTTGGAAGTCATGTGGCATACACAAGGTTTTTTTGTTGGGGTAATGGCTTTGGTAACTCTGCCCGAACTATCACGTAGTAGAGAGGTGGATGTTTTCGAAGAACCGCGGTTTTAGCAAGGAACTCATTTTTTTCTGAATACATATTCGTGAGCTACTCGAGTCGTTTGTTAATTACCTACCCAAGTGATGAATGAGGTCCTTCCAAAAATGGAGACTTTCGATAAATATTCTTATATTGAAGCATATCAACATTTCTTGGTACGCCGATTACTAATTTAAGGAACAGCTATTATCGAGAGAGTCAGTGTATTATTGCGCGGGAGTATGTCCCTGAATGCTTATTAATTCCGCCCACTCTTTGGGAGTGCTCAAGCACCGAAATCCATTCAGGCGTGCTTCAGTGGGTGCTTCCAGGATTCGTTAGGAAGGAGGGGGATGAGCAAGTGTATCTCCTGGAAGTGATATAGAGAATGGGGCTGAGGTGACTGACAGTGGGATGTAAAGGTTAGGGCGATGGCTGCGGGCTTCGTTGAGGCGGGTGTGTGGGAACAAGTTGCCTTTCTGAGAACTCAAGAAGTCTTCTTCGAATCCGCTTCCTATAGCCATTTGTCCGTCGCCCTTGATGTGCGGAACCTTCATTCGTTGGGCATTCGGGCCTCACCTACGCTGTTCTTTGAAAATGTAGAGCAACGAGTCACCTTTTTGAACCAATTACTGGTCCAATAATGTGAGGTTGAGTGAAGATTTCCCAGAGTTCAACTCCTGTCTTACCGAGTATAAAAAAATTCATTATCCTGTCATTCTTGAATGTCTTTACTGCTTGAACGCGTTCCTCTCTTCATAATTTTGCATTTAGGCCTTCGATGTCCAGCCGATGATGACCTCAATGTTAGTTACGGAGTACTTTAGTGTTTAGCGCCTGGGTCCTTCAGAAACCTACCTTAACAGGGAAGACTAGTGCCAAAAAAAAGGTCCAGAGAAACGAAAAATCAATATCAATTTGGTGTGAGATAAAGGTACGACGCAGTTACCATTGAAAACACAAATAAAGCAGAAATAACTTGGAAAATATCTCAAAAGGTAGTGTCACCACGCTGTGGAATGAAATAATGTTGGAAAAGCCAATAGAGGGTGGAAAGGGATAACATGAAATAAACTACAAAGTATGACATACTGAAGCAAAAATAATTAGAATATTAAAAAGTACTTTAGAAGTCCACCACTATGTGTATTTTCTCACGGATAGGCCAAAACCTCACTCTAATATGTGAAGTCTATTGATGATGATAAGGCACGGTTGTATAATGTAAAATTAGAATCAATAAAATAATTTTTAGGAATAATGAGCTGATGTGGGTGTTTACTTAAATGATTGTGGCAGGTCCGAATTCATGAAACATTTATAGACTGTTATTTAACGAACGTACAAGTGTTAACCGTATTAGCTCCATTTTTATGTGAACAGGTAAGTATGGACTTATGAATATTATGCCATTAACCAAAAGAAAAGGTTACCTTCAGTTTAACGAGATATTGTACAATTGGGCCAGAGAAAGACAGTCGTTATAGCTAACCAGCGCTCAATATTTCCATTATATCTATAAGATAATTCCTCACAATAAGCGTGTATCATTTCCACTTATTTTTATCTCTCCATTTTTTTAATATATACCCGGCAAGCTAGGGTATGTGGCAGGGGGTGAATACACACCACAATAATTTAAACTGGAGATGACACTCGCAGTCGAACAATGTTATAATGGTCCGCTATCGTTCGCCGAACAAATTACACCTTAAATCAATCTGTTTTAAACTTAATCTCTCTAATTTTATTAAAATGATCTCCTCTACCGTAGTATGGTGATAATATATTTTCAACATCTCTGCTAAAGACACCTTCCAATTTATGCAAGAGCTTCATTCTGTAATTAATCTTTGCTCCGTGAGTGATATCCAGCCTAGCTGCTCTAATATTTTGGATACGCTGCTAAGTTTATCATAACAACGTTTTAAAAATCTAGCTCCTCTTCGCTGCATGCGATCCAATTCGGCAATTAATCTAACTTCGTGAGGATCCCATATACGAGGTATGTGCAAAACATAACGAGATTTTTTTTCATTTCGCGGGCTTTGAGTATCCGATTGTCAAATTTATTTAATTGTTATGTTGGTATACATGCCCCTGAAGAATGGTAAAACTTTCAGCTGTTTTCATTGTGGACTTTGTGACAGCCACTAAGGTTAGACGTGTTTTATGAGCTCGGCGATTTTCGTTTGCTAAAAGATATGATCAAAGAATTTGCATCACATGTCGCGGAAAAAATGAAATAAAGTTTAACAAAGTGTGTGAAATGTTAACAAAGGCCTATGGTGAGTCTGCTATGAGTAAATCAAGAGTTTACGAGTGGTATAAGCGTTTCCAAGAAGGCCGTGGAGACCTTGAAGATGAAAAACTCCCTGGACGCCCCAGCACATCGACAATCGATGAAAACGTGGAAAAAGTGAAAGAAATGGTTATGAACGATCGCCGAATCACAATTAGAGAGGTCGCTGATGGTGTTGGCATATCGATTGGATCATGTCATGACATTTTTTCCAATTATTTGGGTATGAAACGCTTGGCAGGAAAATTCGTTCCAAAATTGTTGAATTTTGAACAAAAACACTGGCGAATGGAAGTTGTTCAGGAGTGACTAAATGAAGTGAACGACGTGGCAGAATTACTGAAACGTATTATAACAGTTGACGAAACATGGGTTCATGGATATGAGGTTGAAACTAAGCCTCAATCATCATTTGTTGTCACTCTAGTCCTTTTTTTCAACAAAGAGGCGACGAGGCGTGTTTGACGCGTGCTTCTCAGGATATCTTGGCTACTTCTTATTTATGCTGAAAGAATAAAATTAGTCAGTTGCATTTGAAAAAAAGAATTCCATTCTGTAATCCTTAAAGTGGAGGCCGTATTAGCATGATGAAGCATGGCATAGAGTTGTTGAATAATTTGATTATTATTTATTATTATTAGGTAATCTACCGGTTAAGGTAGGTTTTTGGATGGACACAACTATCAAATAAATATTTTGTAACTCCAAACAAAACCCAATCCAGCAACCTAAACTACATCAGGTCCCTCTTCATCTCTGTGTACTTCTTTCCTCCCTTCATCCCATCCAACATCCCTATCCTGTTCCTACCCTTTCCTCGCTTGCCCAACATTCTCCCCTCTATTACCTTCTTCAACATTCCACTACCGTTCAATACGCCTTTCATCCATTTTTCTTGCCTCCATAGGATTTCTCTCAACAAACCCCTCTCCTCGCCCACCATCTCCAGTACTTCCTCATTTGTTTTCCTTTCGGTCCATTTCACCTTCTCCATCCTTCCCCACACCCACATTTCAAAAGCCTCCAATCTCCGTCTATCCTCCTGCTTCAGTGACCACGTTTCCGCACCATACATAGCTACGCTCCATATCAGAGTTTTTACGAGTCTTGTCTTAACATCTCTACTCAACGTCCCCGTCATCAACTCCCTCCTCCTTGAGAAAACCTCCTTGCCTAGCGCAATTCTTCTCCTCACGTCCCTACTACTTTGACCGTATTGGTCCAAAACACTTCCGAGATATGTAAACTGTTCTACCTGCTCTACTTTTTCCCCGCCTATTTTAATATTTAGCTTAGCCTTTTTCTTTCTGGAAAATCGCATAACCTTTGTTTTATTAATATTGATTCTCATCCCATATTTATCGCACTGAACCTCCAATTCACTCAGCAATGCTTGCAACCCCTTGGCTGACTGAGCAATTAATGCTTGGTCATCAGCAAACCTAACCGATTTTACGAATTCCCCTCCGACTTTCATTCCTACCTCCAGTTCTTCCCATGCCTCTTTAAGCATTTCCTCTACATATACGTTGAACAGTACCGGTGACAATGGGCAACCCTGCCTTACAATTTGATTAAAAAAATAAAATACCCTTTTTTGTGTAAAAGTTTATTAAGCAATGCTTTGGTGAATGGAACCACCGAAAATACTTCTTGCTCCGAAAAAGAAATTCCCCGCTGAGGCATTAAATATGTAACACCTGCAGGTATGTATGTGTATAGGTATATGTATTTCCCCTGTTTTGTTTACTATACCAGTTTCCGTTTACAGCATATCATGCATAGTCATTTGTTTTTTAAGGGGATAATGTGTTGAGGAAATTTGGCTCCTCAAATAATAAATGAACTATGAAAAAAAATCCCAAATACTAATGCTCAAAGGGAAAATTCATCTATTTTTATACATTTCATAAATTATTTCATCTGCCGAATTGGTAGAATATATTGAAAACTATATCTTAAATTCACATGTTCAAATAATTTATTCAACTGAAAACTTGAATCACTGACAAGTTTAACCATGGTCGGCCTATTTGTACCCACGTTTCCAACTTAAGATATTCTTTTTTAAACATTGATTTCTTATGCCAACTATCAGAAAATGATACAAATTCTCTTTTATTTCAGGTAATCCTGCCATCCTTTTGTTTAGTATATCCATCTGGTCCACTCAAAATACTGGGTGGAGATGTCTATCACGGTAAGCCCCGCTTCCTTGCTGGTTATTTCCTACAATAATGTATCATTATTTTCTTTATATCCCATAAAATCGTTGAATAGGCTGTTAGCTTTCCTAACCCTAAAGCTGTTGGGCACAATTTTATGCCTCCCATGTAATGCAACCATTTCAGAGAGTAAAAATCATTCGCCTTGACCGGGATTCGAACCCGGATCCCTCGATATCCTCGACACTCGGCCGGATATCGAGGGATCCGGGTTCGAATCCCGGTCAAGGCGAATGATTTTGACGCTCTTAAATGGTTGCATTATAATGCACACATAGCGGGTGACTCCGTTAAAGTTACTATTACAGTTTCTTGAAATTTTCCTCCCATGTGTTTGTTTGAGTCTTGACGCATTTTTTAACTACAGCTGATGGACATTATCGCTAAATTTTTCGTCGATTACAATATAAGGGTTTTTGCACAATTTTGATGATTCATGTTCTATGAACATCTATGCATAGTAATTTTTCATATTCAAGAGTCTTTTACTATGTGTGAAATATATATACGTGCATAGTTTGCTTCGATCATACTGTGTGTTTACAAATTAAATTGTCCAATAAATGTTGCGAAGAAAAAGTAAACCCCTTAAGGAGGGCGCTCCTATGATTTTAATTCGCCAGTGTTCAAATCTAAAACTCTCTTGACAAATTGGGTATCTTTGAGTGTGAGTCGAATGAGAGTTGGGTGTAGTATTAAATGAAAACGAGCTTTTTCCGGAATTTTATTGTTCACCACGTAAAATCTTTGCGGCATTAACTTTCGTCGTATTTTAGAGCACCGTTTTGGCTTGGTGTCAAAAAATCTTTCTGTCCTCCCGATCTGTTTGAGTATTCTCTCCAAAGAAAAGAAAAACAAATCGGTAATGTATCTCCTAGATATGGGTTATGTTAAGAATTAAAATTGTTATTCCGAGCTTTCCTTCAGATTCCTTTCCGCCCTAGGAATGTGGTTTTTTTTTCGGTGATTCAGATTCGATTGCTATGCATTGATTTCTTCATCCGCTTGTGTAAGCTGAGGTTACGCTTTCCATTCGTTCTCAAGGGTTTCTAGGTAAGATTTTGGAGTGTCTTCTCTTCATTAAACGCCCCCCATTTGCATCCGAGACGGAGAGTTTCTTGCGTGGGGTCATGACTCCAACCGTAATGAGGTATTGCCGTCTTCTTAATGATGTTTTCTTGCTTCTTCGTCGTAGACACTTGCTTTATGCTTCTCATCTCTTTAAAATTCCTTTTCTTCGAGTTATTTGTCATTTTTAATGCCGTTACGACAGCATAAAATCTTTTTTTTCTGTGAACTCACACCAAGAAGTAATTCGATTTGGATACTGCCTGGGCTCACGAGAGGAAGACAGTAATTAGCAAGTTTCGTTTCAAATTGTTGAGTGAAATCGGGTGTATATCTCAACAACAATAGATTATAGATTTGTTTGTGGAAAGGTAATCAAACTAAAACATTTGAAACCTTAAAATTTAACTTTAATGGTCATGATAACAATTGGCCAGCTTCAAAAACTATTTCATTCTACTTTGATTATAATATCCGAGTCCGAAGGTGTTAATTCTTTCCTGAGGCACCAAATTTTCCCCTTTCCCCGTCTAAGAAAGCAAGTGCTGTTAAATGATTTTAATAAACCGCCAAAAATATTCTCTATTCCGTCTCTAAGCACGGCTCCAGGGTACTTGATTGCTTTGATTTCCGACGACGGCGCTGCTGCCTGGAGGCTCTGGTATCCCTTTCGATTTCTGCTGCATATGTTTGCCATCTTGCGGTCAAACTTTCCACTAGGAGTTTAGCTGAATGTTTATTCAGTTAAGTGTATTTTTTCTGGATACTATTATTCGATTGAGAAGTTATTTCTCAGTATGAGTGTGTCTTAGTAGGTGTGTATTCGTAAAATTCTTCTTGTTCTCAAGGATACACAATTAATTTAAATTGGTACATTCCAGGGAGGGAAATTTGTTATGTTTTTTTGAATGTAGCTTTTTTGTAATTTTCATAATGTGCAAAATTAAACGTGTGAAGTAATCTTTGATATTAGATCATTGGATGGACACTTTATCGTATCCTGAATATCTCATGACTAGTTCAAAATAACCAAATTACGTAACTCAATAAGAAAACCAGAATTGAGATACTTTCTCCTGTATCTGAGGACAGTATTTTTTGTCCTGCTTGTCCTCAAAGGTTTCCGCTTTTGTATTGTAACGTTTGGTTATTTCCTCTTAGCACTTGTACTATAGTCGTATTTGTTTATATTGTTCCGCCCGTGTAAATTTTAATTCATGCCATGTGTAATAGTGTGAGTGCAGTAGGATACTGCTAGAGTTGGGTAACTCCCACTTGTGGTCCTATGTATGGATAAATTTGGAAATTTCGTGGGAAAGTTTGGAAGATAGTAAAAAAATTATTAGTTCTCCGATCATGTAACTAATACCAATGTAGCATTTTAAATCGTATCAATAAGGCACATACATTTTGGTGTATGGAATATATTTATAGAATAGTATTTATGGTATTTGAATTAAATGAATTAAGTACAAAGTGAATGCAAATGTAATTTGGAGGTTCGGATTTATTTCGGTACATACCTGTCATCTGACTCTGCCTTTCAGAAAATGAATGAAATTCGATTTCATCAAAGATTGGTTGTATTTTCTGGGTCACCAAGTGCAGTTTACGTAAGTTTCTCAGAAAATCGTTTTCGGCTGTGCACAAAATTCCCAGATGTCCACACTATCTTGTTTTTCTCCTCCGCGGCTTTCATATGCTTGCGTTCCACCCGACGCGGCGTTCCGCTCACTTGAGCTCCTCAGATTTGTCCACCCACCACCAGTCGGCGCCATCTCCAGCGCTTGAGATCGTGGCGCCTGGTATCTATATCGCCATCTGTTCAGATTGTGAAGTACTTGATGGATGGCTCGTTGTGAAACCGACAAATTCAGGCGGGATATTCCGCATAAGAGGGCTCTAAAATTCGTTTAATTTAATCTTGATTTAAAAAATGTATTAAAATATTAAGGTAATTTAGCCTCCATAATCGATTCCTTGTTCTGTTGCTCGTAGTATCTATGGCGTCATGTTCGTCTTCGTTAGTATTTTTACTTTAAGAAGATAAAAAATAAACTACCGCAGTTGGTTTGCAGGCATTTTTTTGCTTTAGTAGTTATTTGTTGAACTTGTTAATCATTCATTGGAAGTAGATTTTGGGCTAATTTAGTAGCTTCTCAAGTGAGCAAGGGCCAATGTATCTCTAATTTCAATGAGTGGGAACGAATTTTCAGGTAACATGGATATGCCGACAAAATTACCGCCATTACCTATTTGTTAAGGCATTGGCAATGTAAAATTTTATTTTGACATGAAATATCGAAAGTTTGATGCATGTTAGTCCGTCTACCTGGCCGTTGTGCCTCAACTGACCTCTCCTTAGAGACGTTTCTTCACAGATACATCAGACACACTTCACGTTATTTTAGATGGATACAAAACATGATCAATAGTGTCAAAGATTTAATGTAGTTCCAATATACCATAGCTGTATGGACTCAGGTTCTTTTTTAGCTTACCTGGAGACATAACTTTTCGTATTTTAATCAATACCGCGGAGTAATGAACGGTTTTACTGCTTTATTTAAAGCAATTTAGTGTGTGGCATGTTTAAGTCCCTTATGGACGTGAGTACAACTAATGTTTTCCTATCAACAAGACCTATTTTGCTTCCGATTTATTTTACTATCCTTCGTATGTAAATAAATATAACACCTTGTTGGTATAACGAAGACGCTGGTAAAATTGACCTGTTTGCACAAATGTCAAGGAAAATAATCGAATTAAGAATTTACTTTTTTCTTTAAGGAAGCCATCGATTTGGGTGCAAGAATCATAATATTCTCGTAGAGATTTTGGAGTTTGTTTAGGGGGTGAACTGCCCACTCGTTTAGCTCGTAATAGATGCACATCATGAGGGGACCGGGATGGTGCGTAAGCTAACGTACAAGCTCGGGTTCAAATCCTGGAGACAACAAATATTTTTCATCGCTATCCCGATCACTACTTGAGGGGCTTTGTGGAGAGCACTTTGAGTGAGTACGACGTCCTTCGGATGGTACGTTAAACTGCGGACCTCTTGGTGCCTTTCGATAAGAGCAGGCTAATGTCGATGCCGGGTTTTTCTGCACCCATCCCTAATGGCGCACATGGCCTTAGCTGTCGGTCGCCTCCCCAACAAAAAAACTAAACTCGATGCACATAAAATATTGACAATTTTCATTGAATCGCCTGCAATTGAATTGCTGCAAAGTGATTGTAATCAATACTCGCTTTGAAATCCACTTTTGCTCGCGAGCTACTAAATTTAACATATGCTGAGGTATCACTTGTTTCTCTTGTCCACTTTGCCGCCCTTGAAAGAGGAGGAATTAAATGCGCAAACACATTTTGCTATCTTTCAAATGCTTTCATTCATTGGAGTGCGAATAGTGAAGCCATGTTGAACGGATGTCTGTTTTGGAAATCGCACTTATTTCAAGGTTCAGTTTTCCATAATGTGCTGATAGTAATTAAACCTGTTCATTGAATATGTTCTCCTCACTCGGGATGTTAAATAATGCATATCTCAAAAATCACTTGGCCATGACTGAGAACTCACAATTGCAATAAGCATCTGATTATTCATTAAATTTCATCATTTTTGGCAGTGCATTAACATCTAGGGATTTCTCCATACATCACCCGTGTGATTTTCTATAAATAATTTAGTTTTGAGTGCTATAACTCCGAAGTTTGAGACTAAACAAAATAATGAATTCCCCATTAATATTAATTTCATATTAATTTAATTAGAATTGGCAAATTTTACAGACTTACAGAATGATAACCAATTCGCGGGATCAATATTCGGACTTTGATTGTATTGCGCTATGACAGAATTCCTATGGAATATTTTGATGTTTTATCAAAGCCAATCGGTATCGTTTAAACACATCCAATCTTAGTGAGTGTGCTTGTAATCTATAACTCAGCCGACCGAGGATGGGAAATCTTGGGTGAGTCAACTTAATTTAAATACGAATCTAAATATAGTTTCGAATTCATTTGGCCTCCTTTGCAGTAATTTGTGTGTAATAATCATGTTCAACTCCCAATGAAGTTATATAAGCCCTTTTACAGTTAGTTGGAGTACGACCATTTCAAATCGATTAGAACGGAAATATAAATGGAGACCGAATAGTGCCGAAGTCCCCAGCGTTTCGAGAAATGAGAGCCGCGTACCGTATGCCGTATGACTGACATTTTCAAGATCTATCCTAGATAAGAGAAATCACGTCTCTGCTTTGATAAGCCATTGCTCGAGATAATGAATTTTTCCATTTATTCTCTTCGATAATAGTTTCTTTGTATTCGCAGTTTTTCTCATCGGTGAGTGGCCATCAGATTTATCGATTTAAAGTTCAAGAGTGAGCTTGTGTGGAAATGTTTTGTTGTCTGCTTTCTGGAAAACATAATTTTTAATTACTGTAGTCGATGTTGATTAATTGAGTTAAAATATCCTTCTTAGTTAAAATCTAGTAAAAGAAATCGGTCTTGTTTTTCCGTCCCTGTGTTTTTAATAGCCTCAAATGTCGCTCGGAATTTTACCGAACAAAGAACGGCCACCACATAATGTAGTGATTTTGAATTATTTTTATCTCTAGTTTTTTCATCTCGACTTTAATTTTAGGCGTAAATCTTCGAAATCAGTCAAGCTTTAATATTGTAGTTTCAGTATTTTCTTTTTGTGTCATACATGTCCATTGAATTTCCACGGTTATTAAGTTCAAAATTCATACATGACAGTATTGTAACCATTAATGGCATACATGATCCCTTCAGAGTATAGTCCTCTAAATCACAATGGACGCTGGGCCGTCGTGTTTTCCCGTGCGCAAACTCTCGCCCTTTGCTGCCACTCCTCAACAGAACTTTATTTCCTCTCCCACGAAGTGTCTTATCCCACGCTCGGTATCTTCGTATTCCCCTCCTCAGCCTTTATCCTTTCCCCTTTCTTAGTCAACCTCTGTGAACGGCGCACAACTCCCAGCCCTCGCAAACATAATCCTCCACTCTCATTCTCCTCTCGCCCCATCGCCACACCACTATCGCCAAGGCTTTCTCTCCCTCCAGCGTTCACAGTCCATGACCGCGGTCTCTTGATGGCGCGAGTCAAGCCTCGCTGCCTTCGACACATACGTGGCGTCGCGCTGCCGTGTTTGAGCAGCGTTGGGACTCTTGTCGTTCCTGTCCCCGATTCACCTCCTGCCCCTTCCTAGGGATGACGACAGAGTTCAGTTGGGCGCTCCCATGAGACATTCTGCTTGGAGATTTTTCAGGGTTGGCTATATAATCCGCTAGCATTTGTCGACCGATTGTTGGGTCGAATCTAATTCTACCTTCTAATTCGGTTTTATGGTTTCATTTGTGTGCCACATTGGATAGGTAATCGTGCATATTTCCTAATTCCGCAATCACGCAATGGATCTCGAGTAATTGTAGTGTCCCCCTAAAAATTAAAGCTATTTCAATTGAACAGAACGGCAGGTTTCTGTGTCTTCCATATTCCATAGCTCATTCATGTTTAGTATTATTGTTTCTCGATATTTTAGCTGACATATAACAGTTTCTTACGTTTGTTATTGTAAATTCAACGTCAAAAGAGACACCTGACTTGATAATGGTCTATTAAAAGCGAAAAAATATTCTTTCAATTCCGCACTCTTTCGAACATATGCTTATATAGGTCATGATTATATTTTGAAATATCTATTGTAGTGTAGAAATGGTGTGAGTGACGGCTGTGACTCTCTAATTGCTTTATTGACGGTTAAATTTCTCGGCCACACTTCAGACGGATGTGGTGATAAACACTGGAATTCTTGAAATGTTCGTGTTTTTAGTATAACCGATAGATCTCTGTTGATATCATTGAGAAAATCGCTCGAGCTTGAAATTCTGCGGGTTTACTCTCATTGGCTCGCGACCGAAATTATCTCAACACTTTCATACCAATGAGTGGGAATTGAATAATAGTTGCATCAACTATGTTATTAACCTATAACATAGAAGTATTTCACCAATCGAAAACGTCAATTTACAGTTGCGGGAATTACTATGACCTAAAATAACCGGTATGTTCGACCACCAGGATTATATAAGAGAGAAATACACCGTCACCCACATATTCAAGTACTCGTTCCCCTCGAAAGGTAATTAATCATTAAAAAAATCGAAGCAGGGTACCGATCATCATGCTTGCATATTGGATTACAATCATCATTTGAACCTGAAATTTTAAATTAAGTTTTTTAGCATAATGACCACAGAATAGGGATGGGTTATCTGTTTTGGTGGGAAAGTTCTGGCAACACTGGATTTAGAATTGTGTCTCTCTGAACGCGTTAAATGAGCAAATCAGGCTGGTGGCTTCCAGAAAAGCCGTCGTGCAGTATCTATTCTTTTTGTCATAGGATTGGTCTATAATGCCCTTTTGCCTGAAGATCCTTCGCCAACCCGTTAACCTTCCACATACACGCACACACTATTCCCCGTGGTCAATTAGGCCCGAGGGGGCGCTATTTCCCCCGAAAGGCTCGTATCTTTGCTCCCGGGACGCGAGATGGATGAATGACCGGTACTGCGTGCCACTCCGGAAGGTGGCCGACCTTCCGCCGCATTTTAATCGGCTTCCCCTCCTCTCTCCCGGCGTCGTTGCACCTTCGGTTTCCCCTTGCTAAAGGCGCCCCTGGACATGTCGCCCGGGCTCCATTCTCTAATCCCCTTTAAGAATCTCTCGCCAGGTCTCCGTGGTGAGTGCGTAGGGGGAAGGATGTTGGCGGGGGAGGAGATTTGTCTGCTCGCGAGCACCTGTGGGCTTAATTCGCATCTCGCGGTAGCGTGAGATTGATGGATCAAGCTGCTCCCGCGCGCTGTCCCCTGCGGCATTTTTTTCATTCTTGGATGACTCCGGTAGCTCTTCGCGTGAGTGTGACGGATGAGTAATGGAACGAGAGCGATAGACGGGGGGGGGGGGGTCACTCGAACTGTTGGGCGCCAGGGAACGGCGCTCTTTCCAGTGAGAAGGAAAAAAAACGCAAGAGATGGATTTCATTTCTGTGAATTCAGCTCAGACGGAATAGTTCTTTTGGCAAGAGATGGTTGAGTTCAGGTTTCAATGCGTTTATAACTTAAAGAATGATATATTTATTTGGTTGCGAACTCCGTTGTATTTTATTCTTGGCGACAATCTCCCTGCACACCAAGGGTAATTTTAGTAGATTGATTTTAGGGTTCGAGTAATCTGTTTTTTTCTATCTACATATTCAGTTTAAACAAGAATTCCCTCCTTTAGTTAATTCACGTTGTTCTCAAACTAATTACACCTTGTCACAGTTTCGCGGTTAGTTCAATATCTCATGGAAAATATATCGTGCATCCCCACCTAGATCCCTTAACAGATGCCATATTCTCTAGGTCCGTAATTTCTTTTTTATTATTATTAATGGAATACAATTTTTTATAGTAGCTCTCCTAACAGAACTTCTTTCATCTTCGTTCACTACATCACGTCAGTAAATCTAATTTTAACTGTCTAGCGGTATTTTCAATCTTAAAAGTGGAGAAAGGAAGAAACTTCGCTACACATTATTTTCGCAAAAATAGTTGCACTACATTTTTCTTCCCAATTTTGGGTTCAAAAATAATCGGAAAGTACGTGCCTGAAAGGGAGGTACCATAATAGGCAGTACATTGAGTTCCCAGTGTCTCTTACGATAGATAGTTGACAAATAGTGCACTATATCGTCAAGTCGTACTACCGAAGCGGTCCCGTGCTCTGCATGTACGAGTATATGCCCTTAATTCAGTTTGCTTTGGATCGGACTTAGCTCCCTTTTGAGTAGACCCGCGGTCTCTCATTTTTCCATAGGTATTACGTGGTGAGAATTGACTCTTCTTCACTCCCTTTAACTTTTGAAGGTATTCCTAATGGAAAATCTCTAAATGGTTTGAGGATTTCGTTCATATTCATATCACACTTATTTTTCGCTAGCATTATTGTAATCGTAATAGTGCACTAAACCTTATTAGCATTTCAATCATTCACTACAAGTGACACAGGAAGGTGCCCGAAAAAATCATTTTTTTACAATTTGCCAAGGAAATTGGACGTACGAATGTCAACTTTATATTGCAGTGGAAATCATAAATGCGTTCCAAATACCAAATTAATTTAGTTGCGGTGGTGGGAGGAATGATTGTATATGTTTTACCTCCATTGGTGCTATTATTCAAGGAGCAAATTAAAAATTCTTATAATTTTTCCTCATTTGGAGTTGACATTTGAGTAACGTGATGACGAATAATTCATGTTGTCTATTTCCGTTGCTTTCATCACTCCTCTTTTTTTCCAATAACATGACATCTTTTCATTTTGATGTCAGGAGATTTTATCGGGCAACCCGATATCTTCATTTGTCACCGCGTCCCATCTGATTGAAAAAAGTGGACCTACTAAAAATACTTCCTCAAAAGGTCCATTCATTAAATTTAGTGGCGGCTTCGCTTCGAAGCACCTGGCCTGGATTGGCTCTGAAGTTCATTGGAAAAACTATATTCACTATGTTTCTTGGGGAAGACAGATGACTACGTGTGAAAGAGCTTGTATATTTACCAGGTCATGTATCTCGTGTTTGAAATCTGGGAATTAAAACATCGTTGCGGCTTGTATATATGCTTCCCTAACCGCACAGCTGAATTTAATCCCGAGTGTGTTACGATCTTTACCTGTTCATTATATGCTGCAGTACGTCTGGGTTTCAAATAGACTAATTCAACGTTTCCAGCAGATTAAATACGAACGCCAAATTTCCTACCGTCGAACCTGATATGCTACTGTCGTTCCTCTTTATAGCTATCCCCCAATGGCGTTTATTAACTCAGCAGTCAAGTTCTAATACTGGGGTCACTTGTCTGCCCTTATATCGATCTACGTGTTCGTTGTATCTTTTCGTATTTTGCCGATGTGAACTGAAAACATTTGCAGATTACCCTGGATGCGCGGAAAATCGAGATAGGTTTTGCATTTAAAACTGTACAGCACTCCTTAATGCGAACCAACCTTTACCTCCTGGAGGAATAATAAACGAAGCGGAACGTGGAAGGAAAGTGTTGCTTAATATTCGCTCATGCATTCTGTTGGCAAATTCTTGCGTGCTGCATATTCTAAATACCGGCGGAGGAGTTTTCGATTTAGTGCGTTTCTGTTCGCTTTGCGGGAATTCGACTAACCCAATCCTTTGGTGAGAGTCCACGCGGCATTTCCTCTGTGAGAGCTTGAGGTGATCGAGAGAAACTAGAATTTTTAAGAAGCGTCCCCTTAAGCGATTCCCCCATCGTCTAGAAACTCCTCGGTTGGAGTAGCTCGATTCTGTCGCCTGAGCGTCTGTTTCAGGACGGAAGCCTGAGGACACTGCACGCGCTTCTACACGTCTGATGGCCTGCGGCGAGGATGCTCACGGACGGACGATCGTTTGTTATGTGCTGTCAACTCACCTTGTGCTTCAGCCGCGGTGGACGTGGGTAACTTCTTGCCTTAATTTGCATGGGATTACCTTCGGAGCGCGTCGCTGTCGAAGTTTCCTTTTTATCCTCCAGCGGGAGATTCCTTCTTTCTTGAGGGAGTTCCCTTATCTACATGCCAGTTGGTGCATTCAATTAAGAATTGCCACTTATCTTGATTTTTATCTATATTTTGATTCAAATGTTGCTCTTTTTTACCTATAAAGAACTTAGTGTACAAAAACAACCAGACTGTATTTAGTCTTATACGAGTATAACACGTGTACGAAATCGTAGTTTATGATATTTTCAGAGTTGTTCTAATTTCAAAGGGAAGAGCAGTAGTTTTGAAGAGAATATTTGAAAATATATTCTTAAATATAGTATTCCTGTATTAATTCTCGTTAGTATAAATGAAAATCGAATGTATCCCCTTAATTTGGAAACCTCTTACATGTCATGAAGCACACACCATTTTCTATTATGCATCCTTTTGCCATGAATAACTTAACTCTCCCTGCGTGTATTTCTGGATTTGCGTTTTTAGAGATGTGATTTCTCTCTTACGCTCAGATGTACTAATGCTACATTTTAGAGTACTATATCTAGTCGGTATGAAAACTGTATTTTGTGCGGCCGTGTGCAGCATAGATGAAGTTATTATGGAGGAGTCTCAGTATCTTTCCCTACCCCTATGTACGAGAATATCTTAAAAATATCTCGCCTGGTGGTATTCGTACAATAATGAGGCTGACAAGCGCCCATCTAAGCAGCCACGAGAACAGGATACGTGCAAATAGGCCAATGATGAGTTGATGGCTGAAGCAGAGAGCTAGGAACTTTACTCCATAGTTACAAATTTGATGAAAAAATGCCTTTTTCATAATCTCGGAAGCAATGTTGCCTGAGGAGAGAGATGTAGATTCCCAGTTTGGCTGACTCGACTGATTACAACAGAAAATAATTTTAGTTCCATTTTCTGAAATGAATTTTTGTTTTACTTGGCATTTTCATTATTGTTTTCTAACGTGGTTGTCTTTCTAATACGAAGTCCCTATTTGCATTTTGCATCCTCATTCAGAGTAATGCGAGCCACTTAGAAAACAGTTTTGAAAATACCTGCATGAATACGTATTTTTGGAGAGCATCGAGGTTAACTTCTATGTAATGTATTCAGCGCCCTAAGATTTTAGAAATCTGAACTATTGATAGTTTACTATTTAACATTATTGAATAAACCGTGTAAAGCATTTAAGTGCGTGCAAAATGCCGGAATCAGGGAGTATGTATTAAGGGAAAAGAACAATTAATTTAAAGAGATCATATTTTTTGTGCTTATTTCTGTAAACCTTCATGTACTCGCCGTAACTTACTTAAAGTATCTACTAAGTATTCTCGTAAACTATGGATTGTTATAAGATGAATGTAAAGGTGGAAAATGAAGGCTTTGTAAAATCATGATAATGTTCTTCAAAGAATGATTTGATAAATGATAATCTAGACTTGAAAATGTTGGGTTTTTTATCGTTAGAAATGATTGTTTACCCGTGAGTACCGGACGAAAATTAAAATCGGGATTTTTCATGCATGTAGTATATATGTGAGCACCATTATTAGTAATTAAGAATTTCCGTCGCCCGTTTTTTCCCAACAAAAAATTAAGATTATTTTTCTTTTGAATAAGTTTGTGTTTGCATTATGTTCTCTCTCTTATTCCACTCTTTCATGTCCACCATATTAATAATTTCATTTCCCTTCGCCAGGTAAATTTGCCAAACTCTGACTAACATGCATTTTACATGTCCCCTCAAGCCATCTTCCAAACGATTTTACTTGCTCCTTTTTTACACAAACGTAAAGATGGAAAAGAAAAAAAAAGAAGTGACCCATTAAATTTGCTCAAAGTCCACTTCCATCTCCTTAGCGACTTAGCTTGATTGCTTATGCGGGAAAAGCTTTGTCGTGGCATGGATAATCACACTCCTGAAAGAATTCCCTCTTTCGATTCGACCTTGGCGCTGGTCCACTCGTGACTTGTGGATTTTTTTCACCATTGGAATTTGGCCAGTTTTTATTTCCCCATCCCGCCGCTTTATCAAGTATTGCAAATGCTGAGTGTGCACTTATTCAGCATCCGATGAATATGCATGGGTGTTCTCCAAGTGTCCTGCATTTGGCGTTGCTGGAACGCTATTTCCCATCGTGCCCTCGAAGAATATCAAGGTTTTCGTCTTGTGTGTGTCTATGTTGACGGTGGAACCCCAAGTGTTGAGTGATTAACGTCATGTTCTTCTGAGTTTCGGTGGCATAGCCTAAGAATTTTAATGTCGTGTTTCCCATTTTCTCTGCGTGTGCATCTTTCGGTATCGTTCGGTTGTTGATGGTATCTGTGGTATACGCATTTCATTAGATTTTTTACTTGGACGTATGAAAATTCCGAGTTCATTTTTTCAAAAATACGCACCAGATTGATGTTCAGTTTATTTTACCTTTTAAGAACCCGGAAAATATATAAAAATGACCTCTTTCAACCTTTAGAACCTTAAATGGAGACATTAAAAAAATCTTTGAGAAAACTTTGATATTAAGTGTGGTTCTGAAAATTTTGATATGTAATGTAGTTTTGTGTTGATCCAAAACTTGATCGTTGTATCCACAGGATAGGCTTTGAAAGGAAGTTTTTAAGTTGGTGTGGGGAAAAATGGAAAAAATCACAGAAATAAAAGCAATTGAAGAAGTGAAAGGGATGGGTAGGCAGATGATATTAAGTTTCATGAAAGTCATTACGTAGAGGTCTAGGAATGCCTAGTCCCAATGTCATAGAAAGCCTACTTTGCTGTTTAGTGTATAGTTAATAAATTACCCATTATTATTGGTTTGTATTTAAGATAACATCATGCAGGAAGGAAAGTTCCGAGGCCGATTTAAAAGGAATTGTTAATCGACTTTAAACTTTGGAATACGAACCTTCACTACTTTTGTGCATACGGTCCATTAATTAACATGTACTCCTTTGGATACTTGGCAGAAATGACTCTATGTTTCTGCTCTATTATAACAATGCCACAGCATCGCATCCGTAAGTTTTGATCGCGATGGAAATACCCTAGAATGCTCCCGAAATGTACGATTAAATCGTGACGCTCTTTTGCATATATATGTGGATTTTAACGATTTGGTTTTTCATTTCACGACGATATATCCTCTTGTTTACGGGTTCAGCCTATCTTCTGGAGAGTTAAATAAATAGTAGCGACCTCTCGTAGAGGATCATATTCCAAAACAACGACCTCGGGTGACGTCACGTTAGGCTGTCCTAAGCAGCTTTATTGGCTTTATTGACGTCACAGGGACTCCTAATTTGTCTTCATTATACATAATCCACTGTTCTACTAAGATCAATTTCCTGTTCCATTTCATCAACCTTTTTTCATCAAACATATTCATTTCCTACACCCTACATATTTCATTATCTAGTCCAACATCTGTTGGATCAAGTCTCTAAGCGTCAGTTTCGAGGCAAAAGGAAGGCGATTCTTGACAGCCATCTATTATAAATACATTACGCAATGATAACAAGGTGGCTGATTTACAAGCTAAGTGAAAAATGGGCGTCAGCGAAGGGCAATTCGTCCGCAAAGGGGGACTTATATGGTAATGGAACGTAGTCGGCGTTAGATAAACGGGCGTCTAATTAATTAAAACTCGAAGAAATTTAAAGCATGCAAGTCTCGATTTATTCCAGTTTGCTTATAAGAAATTAAAAGACAAAACTTGTGAAAATTGCCTGTAATTGATCTGGCTTTCGTCATTTTTGCCTAAGCTTTGAAATTCATCAAATAAACGTTAAATAGCGAAAGTCAATAGCCGTCTAACCTCGTTGATCGATCGTATTGCAGTATCAATGTGTTGCAGGTCGTAGCCACTGAAGTCTTTGTAATTATGGCGAGATCTCTAAGAGGTGAGAAAAACCATCGTGTAGTTTCATTCGCATACGGGTGTTGAAAATGATATTGGCTTGACAACTGCGTGTGTGGACAAGGTGTGCTTGTGTAAATAAAATGTAATCTTAATTGGCCTGATCCGAGGGATAATGCTGTTTTTTAAGGAGCCCTTGTTGTGGTTTCACACTTTCATTTTATCTACATACGAACTGTGTTAAAAAATTAACGGGAGTTTTAATTTTTCGGACAATAATATTTATTTATTCTTATACATTGATGTTGTCACCTCGAAAGTAGTCCCCATTGGAGATGATGCACTTGTGCCAGCGCTTCTTCCAATCTCCGAAACACTTCTCAAACTCGATCTTTGAGATAGCCTTTAGTTCTTTCAGCGATGCGCTTTTAATGTCATCTACGGCTGTAAAACGACGGCCCTTCAAGGTTCTCTTAATTTTAGGAAAAAGTCACACGGAGCCATATCTGGCGAATATGGAGGCTGGGGCATCGTTACTGTATTGTTTTTGGCCAAAAATTCACGAACAAGCAATGAAGTGTGAGCTGGTGCATTATCGTGGTGCAAAAGCCATTTTGGAACGAATTTTGCTGCCACGCATTTCATACCCAAAAAATTGGAAAAAATGTCATGACATGATCCAATCGATCTGCCAACATCATCAGCGACCTCCCTAATCCCTTTTTCCCTACGGCGATCGTTCATAACCATTTCTTTCACTTTTTCCACGTTTTCATCAATTTTTGATATTCTGGGGCGTCCAGGGCGTTCGTCACCTTCAAGGTCTTCACGCCCTTCTTGGAAACGCTTATACCACTCGTAAACTCTTGATTTACTCATAGCAGACTCACCATAGTCCTTTGTTAACATTTCACACACTTTGTTAAACTTTATTTCATTTTTTCCGCGACATTTGATGCAAATTCTTGGATCCATATCTTTTAGCAAACGAAAATCGCCGAGCTCATAAAACACGTCTAACCTTAGTGGCTGTCACAAAGTCCACAATGAAAACAGCTGAAAGTTTTATCATTCTTCAGGGGCATGTATACCAACATAATAATTAAATAAGTTTGACAATCGGACTCTCCAAGCCCGCGAAATTAAAAAAAATCCCGTTAATTTTTTAACACACCTCGTAATTCTTGGAATATAATGCTTAAAAAATATTACTATTCTGTTCGGTTTTTATTGACTTGGACGCAATAATCAGAATTATTAGTATTTTCATGTAATGCAACGTCGCAATTTGATATGGAAACAACGTACTAAACAAAATTTATTTTTTTGGTCATCATGATTGTTTAGTTTGCAACACGTTTATAATGACTATTAGTCATTATCAATTATACCTCCTCAGCAGAACATTGGTTTCCAGTTTCCGGGTAAAAATCTGGTCGGAAACCTGGAAAGTTATTTTAATTAGCGGTACGACGAAAAGTTCTCATAAATTAAATATGTTGGCGTGTAAAAGTGAAGCAAAAAAATAAGTTTTATTTTTTAAATATAAAGGTAATAAACGTTTGTAGGGTGATAACTTATTGTACCGGAAAACTAATGCGCATGTATAATAACTATAAACATGTTTAGACGTACTTACTATCAACGCATCATTAAACACACTATGCAGACATGCCAACTCTCCCGATTTAAGCGGAAGACTCCCGATTTTTCCTTCTTACGTTCTTGATGAACTGTTCAAATTGTGTACTTAGCTTAACATGTTAATAAAGTGTGACATTCATTAAAAATTGGCAAAGTGTCATAAAGGGATTAAGGTGCCATGCAAATATTGTGGTAATTAAAAGTGATTACTTCGTGATACACTTCTAAAAATCTCCCGATTTTTCATTTTTGAAAGTTGGCATGTCCTCCCGATTTTTCATTTTTGAAAGTTGGCATGTCTGACTATGTAATGAATGAAAGTAATGAGTTTATTTCAAAATCACGTTTTAAAATTCGAATTTCTAGCTACCTTTAACGACTTCATTATCGCACTAATGCATTTATTTTTCTAATTATATTCCTAATAGGTCATCCGACCGCTAACCCCCTATCATTATTCGTGCCAATTTTTAGCCGTGCGCTATAATAAGAAGTTCCAATTGCTGAAATCCTATATATGCTGTACGTAGTATATACTGCTTGTAAGTGATCTCCTCGGTTTCATTACATCTCACATATTTTTCATCGAGCGAACATTTTCATTTACGATTCTAGGTACTCTATTTTCATTATTTATAACGTTATTTTAAAATTAAATATACTCGTAAATCCCTTCAAGGTTGAAATTCCTTAAAAATACAGCGTCTTAGTGGTTCCCTAAACAACCCACGAAATTAACTTTTTTTAATGCAACCACGCTCTAAAGAGAGCCAGAGGAATTTTAAAATTCTGGCACTTTTTCTGTATGTTTATCAAGAGCAGGGAACTTTCATAATCTGAAATTTAAAAAATTCTATATTATGAAAAGGATTTTACCAGGCTTTTTGTGTTAAGTGGTCCCTTTCTTAGGGATACCTTTTTGTCTCCATAGATTCCAACATTTTCAATTCTTATTTCATCCGTGTCTTCGTGACGCACATCTATGAATATTTCCTACCGTTTTAAGGTCATTTAGCATAATTCATTTGCATGAAGTTTAGCATAATTTTTAAAACAGGATTTTATTCGTATTTTAACGTTTTTGATGTGTGATAATGAGTACTTAAGAACGTATATCCACGTAAATAGTCCAGGGTAGAGGAAGTGAATAGGCGTTTTAGATTGACTGCATGAAAACTGGCAGAAGGTGAGATGAACTGAAGAAGGAAATAATTTAGGCTGAACAAGGTTACGTCCGCAGAAAATGTAGATGTTAAGGATTTTCAACCTACCTTAATAGGTGTATTACCTTTTATTGAATGAATTCGGATGGCGATGTGCATTTTTCTTGTCCATGGGCGCCGTTGGTTGGAAATATGTGGGAAAGGTGAAAGACCAACGAAGCTTCCTCATTAATCATTCCCCTCTTATCCATTTTCAGGGGATGTCCTTTTCTTCCCGTACATATTCTTGGTGGGTTGAAAAGGTTGAGTTTACAAAATAAATCATAGTACTACATAAATTTATGAGTGCATCGAAAATCTTAGAGGGCTCGCCTATCTCCCGTTGGCCCTCGTCCCTTTATACATCAGCAACCACTTCTCACTTTAAAATGTTTCGCAGTGCTTTGCATTCTTATAAAACATTATGTAACTTTACCTTTTCAAAATGTTAATTTTACTTACTCTTTGGAGATGTTGCAAATTCGGTGCTGTTCATATTTATCCCGTGGACGCATATGATATTTACTTACGCGACATTGTTCATGTGTGCACAAATATTTGCCGTGTTAACATTGCCAACGGATATTGCATCGCTCATTTAGGTTTGAACTATTTTTAAGGCTCAATGAGAAAACCCTTTTCCGAGCTATAACCGGAGATTGCTGCTCGCACGCTCTACATATTTGAAGCCATTCAGTTTTTTCACGAGAACTCCGTAATGATTTTGAATGACGAACGTATTGTAGTGGTGTCACGACCGGTAAGGTACTGCATCGCGAACGACACTGTCCCCTGTGTTGTCAATAATTTTATCTCTGTTCGCATACTTTGCTCTAGCGAGGAAATTTGCGGAAATATCATACGCGGAGGTATTTATGCCGATCAATGTCTACCGATGAGAGTTCCAGCGGCGGGCCGCCCATTCACCCAGCTCATTTCTCCATTTCCCTCTCGGCTGGAGTCAAAACAGTGGCCAGACGCTTTCAAACAAGCTCCATTGGAGACGATGAGCAGTCCGCTCTTATTTCTCCCGAGTGCACCGGGCGCCGATGTGACGGGTGGGAGAGGTGTGGAGTTTGTTGATCGGTGTGGGTGTTAAGAGGCGACGGATTTAAAAGAAGGCATCGCGGGGTAAAGGACTGGTCCCGTTGGAGGAGAGGCTCGTTCGGAGGCGACCTTGAAGGGAGCCTACGAAGACCCTAGGAGGAAAAAGCGTCACGAGCTTATTTCCTTTTCAACGAACGTGTACGGATATCGTCAGGCAGGCCAGGAGTGATGTAACTCTCTTGCTGATAATAAGTTTGCCTTTATTCCTCTTTGAAAGAATTGTAAAATTCCAAAACAGAATATTAGGCTATTTAATGCACTCACTTACATAATGGGCTTCTTACTGGTACATTTTTTTTCGTTTGCATTGTCAAGATTATTTTAACAGCTCTTGTGGTTTTTTTATTCATTTTCTTCCGCCTTACCTCAAATATGTTCAAGGTACAGCTTCTTTAAAGAGCTTTGCTATAGGACACCATCTCCAAGGCTCTACAATGGATGTGGAGACCGTGCTGTTGGATATTTAATTCCGTGCGCCGTTGCTTATAGTTTACTCTAATACCCATGGTTTTCATCAGAAGGTTCTGTTTTCCTTGTGGTTAATAATAATGGGAGTACGTTTGCGAGGTATATGACATTCTCTTGCATAGTAAAAAAGATAATAATTATCTTTTAGACTGGTCAATTCAAGCTCTAGGCAAGTCACAAATGTAATTATGATACTTTTAATTACGTGAAGACACATTGTTGGCTGATTGTACGCGTTTTCCCGTGTTCCTCATCAGCTGGTACTGGTACCGTGTTATCAAACTTGGTTTAAAAATCTTGTCACGTTCCTTCTGCGTGTCCCATTTGCCATTATTTGTGATGCGCATATACTTCTCTGCTCTCATCTCTTTTTGTTTATATGACTGTTCGTTCCGAACTTTCCAGCATGCGTATGTCGACATAATTTTAACATACGGTTAACTTTTGTGCTGCCCTTGACCACGTTCATGTTTCGGGGCAAGCGTTGGAGTTTCAGGAGCGGTTGTCGAGTTTTCATGGCGGTCGCACGGGTCCATCCGTCAATTCTCCTCCCTGAAAACAAGACGAGGGACTGGGATTGATTAATTCTAAAGCCCACACCTGCGTGCCCAATGTCGGTCGCTCCACATCGTCCCCGCCCGGCCCTTGTCGCCGCCTCCTCCACGGACCACTCACTACTCCGGCCACTCCACTGCCCCTCGAGGGCCTCTGTTCCGCTCCGCCGCCACCTTCTAAATCCACTGGGAAGGCGACCTAATTTCTCGCCGCGACTCTTTAATACCCCTGCCATTTCTTTATGCCTCCACTGTTACTCGTACGTGTCATAGAGGTGTCTCTGATATTTCTTGCTTGTGTAGAGTTTTATCAACCTCACAATTGAGACATTGAATTTAGCTTGTTAAAAGTTATCTCTAAAATACAAGGAAACCCTTCGGAGTTGTGCATTCATACTTTCATTGATTATTCCTCAAAATTAGGTACGTATGTATCTTCTATCGATAAATATTCGTACATATTTAAATGCGGATGTGATATTCTTTTAGCTATACTAGGCTTGTATAACACCAAAAAAGGATTTTATATTATTTCGTTAATTATTAAGCTGACAGGTTACGTAGTGTCAAGTTCTTCAATGATTGATACATGTCATATTTATTTGGGAATTTGTTTTAAGAGATTAGAATTACATTCCATAGTTTTCAAAGGACTTTGGGAGATGCCGCGGTATTAAATTCTAAATAAATCATCCGTGCATATTATTCCATAATATTTGGAATGAAAACTAACCATCGAATTGATTGCTATACTTGGCATCGTAAATTGAGAGAGAACTGATTTTAAAATAACTTATTTGTGAAGATAAAATGTATTTCATTCAATATAATTACTTAAGGTTTCCCATGTTTAATTTTAAACAGCATCACTCCAATGTGAAAAAATGTTATATATCTTCTTTTTCAGCAATTTTTTTTTACATTTTGGCTGATGTGATAATTTTTGACGAATCTTAATATTCGTGGTTGAAAACTTCGAATATCTTGTCGATCGTGTAGTAGTAGTCTTCCCCCTCATTATTTCCGAACATTTTTGGCAGAGGAACATGTGCACCCGTCGATTAAACTAGTTAATAACAACCATAATATTACGTGGCCTGAGTATTACTTAGTATAAAAGTTTCATATGATAATTATATTTTATATTTCATACGCATATAAAGTACAGTTTTTTAGAGAAATAATCGATTAATGAAGGGAAAAGTGCGTCACTTTTAAAATGTGAAGCGTCATGTGTTAACATTGTTTAATCCTCTGAATTCATTAACGTTGGCTTCAATCGGTCTTAATTTGTTTCTTCTACTTCTCTTCGATAGGGGATGGAAGAGATCACTTGCTAAGCTTCATGTCTACTCTTTTTTGTTATTTTTCTTCCAATATTATTTCATCTTGTCGCTCTCTTTTTTCTATTTTTTTATTTAATTTGTTGATGACTTTAAAAATAATTACTTTTTATGTGCTCTAGGATATATGTAACTCCACTGAGTACATATAGTATTCATGACTGCTCTGGAATACTCACAAATGTCAGATTGCATGTTGATTCGGAAATACATGACATAAAACTTGGGGAATTTAGACAAAAATCACTGGAAAATCGTTTGTTTCTTGGTATTCATCTGTTTCTGCTGAATTCAATGTAAAACACGCACTTTTTTGCGAATAATTGCAGTTTTTAAATTTTTTAAATAAAGCTTCGTTAAAAGCGTTTCCGAGGTCTTTTCATGTGAGAACATCTATTGAAGATGTTGGACAGAGGAACTAGCATCCTATAAATTTTAAAAATTATTTTGTCGAAGATGTGATGCCTGCCAACTTTTGGAGTTTGGAAGTTCACCTTAGGGTTTACAAATGTTTAAAGCATTCTTTGAATTGAATGATTAATACATGTTGAATGAAAGTATAGAAGTTACTGCGAAGGCTTCCGCGGTGATGAGATGCAATCAATCAATCATTAGACACAACTCAACTCGGGAGGAACCCGAAAAACGTACAGATTAAAAGTATAGAAGTTTTTGATGGACTGGATAAAAAATACAATGCAGAGTAAGAATTCAATGTTAAAACAGGAGAGGAACTTAATTACCTCATTTCGGAAGTACTTATTAAATATTTACTCTCCGAATTATTCCACCAAATATGAAATATTGTGTACACAATGCAGTTGAATCAAGAATGATGGAATACTAATATTGCATTCTTCCATCAAAAAGCAATTCAATACGACCCACATTTCGGTTGGCTGAGTCGTCACGAGGTAGGTCTTCGTTCGAGTAAGATGGCCCTTAAAACCGTATCCTCACCCATTCTGTATATGTAGTTAACAAATCCAATAGTTTTAGATCATCATTAAGAATTCTTTACACAACATCAAGCATAAAAATTCGAATCTTAAGTCAATAACTGGTAGTGTAATGCTGCTTTCAAGTCAATTTTTAAGAAAACGAAAACGGTAAAGGTCAGAAATGTTGCAATCAAAATTAAGTAGCTGTCCCGTATTTCTCTGAAAAATATCTTATCTGTAATCCTGTGTGGTATATGTTGCTACCTATAAGTGAACGTTCTCAAGTTTTTTGTCCCAGAGTAATTTTGATCATCAGAATCATGAAGAGAGCAAAAAGAGTTAAACTTAATAAATAGCTTAAAATAATTACGTAAGAATATCTCAACAAACATTTCTAAATTGGTGTTGCTTAATTGTCACTATAAATTTATTTCTTCGAATTACTCAGACTCTTGTCATTATGTTTACGTGTGGGCACAAGTAAGGACGGCATGAATTGGAAAACGTTTTCTCCTTCAAATGAATTATATCAATAGCACGATTTTGTTGTGAAATACCTTTACATAGGAATGTTTTGATAATATAGATAACTTTACTGATACATTTAGTAGGTTCCATAATAGCTTATAGTTAACACCAAGTTACTGCATATTTAGTTGTGGAAACCAAAAGCAATTAAGTTTTTCCGTTTTTTCCGAAACTGCAATTAACTAATTAAATAAATAAACGGAGTCAAATTTTTTTATTTATAAGTTTCTGCCCATTTCTGGAACTAGGTAATTGGAGATCGTGAAAAGGATGTTGGAGCATCTACGAATACAAGAAATTACTTAAATGTTAACACTTCTATGAGTTTGTTTTTGCATATATTGTCGGTGCATGAATTCTTTCAATTTACCGAAAACATTATTTCTTGCTGATCTTTTAATCGGAGGGCGCGGGAAAACATTTGGGGAAAGCGGCTGTGAACCGCAATTTTAGCTAAACATTGGGACGATGCTATTTCTGCTACTTCTGACTGTGCTCTTTGCCCGCCCCTTACGTTTCTTCTTCATTGCCTGGGGCATCTGCACTTTTTAAACTTTGAAGAAGACTCGAAAACAGATGTGAAGGAAATATTTTCGTCCTCTCAGGAGTCCACTTTCTAAGAAATCCACTACTTCTTTCCTTTTTGAATTTCAGAATACTTCCATTCAAACGATCGGTACGCTTAGTAATTTCTCTGTATAATTTCGCATACACTACCCGCCTGTGTCAATCAGGTCATTTCACTCCATATTTTGTAAAAGAAATGACTCTTGCCTTCGGTGAGCTCATATGATAAGGTGTGTTAAGCGCCATACCGTCGCCAGGCTAAATTGGAGTTAGATGCTATTCATGTTTATGCAGAAAATGGCAAATTTGACATCATCATTCTGCGTCTCCACAAATTGAGGTTGAACGGTTGCCATACGACCCGGATAAAATTGTGTGGTTCATTTCCTCACGATCTAGAAAACTGGAGGATGTGAGGAAAACTGAACTGTGTTTAAATTTTCTCGAAAAACATATCCTTTTTTGAATACAGCACGTGCTGTTGTAAAAATATCATTATGGCGGTAATGGAATTGAAGATTTCCATTTAGAGGGAAAAGCTAGTGGAGGATCCTTCGTTATTCAATCAGGTTCTATGAAACCGATTCATGTGTGTGTTTCTGTTTCACTTCAGCTTAACATCATCTGAAACTCCTCAGAGTAAATTTCGGGATAACCAGCCTGTATCCTTATCTATTATATGCGTGGCTGAGGTGTAAACTTATTATATGTTTTTGCCCACATAAACCCATAAACCTTTTTCATTAGTGTTAGTAGCCTCGGTTTCTGATTATTCTATCCACATTAACTCGTGGAGTAGTAGTAGTTTTAATGTGAAGCGACCGAGAGTTAAGGTCATTTGCGCCATTAGGGCTGGATGGGAAAGGAAGGGTGGAGAGAAACCCGGCCTACTCTAGTCGAAAGGCGCCAAGGGGTCCGCAGTTTAACGTCCCATCCGACGGACGTCTTACTCACTCATAGTGGCCTCCACAAAGCACCTCTAGGAGGGTAGGGATCGGGATACCACTGAAAAATATTTGTTGTATCTAGGATTTGAACCCGGACCCTCTCGGTGGGAAGCCTGTATGTTAGCCACCGCACCATCCCGGTCCCCATAAATTTCTGGAATTCAGCCAGATAGCAGAAATTGTTGCTTAGAGAAATATGGTTGCCTTTTGATTTTTAGTTAGTCTTGAAATGAGTTTAAATATTTTACATTGTTAATCTTCAGAAATGTCTGATCTCACCTCATATTTATTTCTGAGGTCATCAGTAACTTATTGTTGACAAAATTAAATCCCTTTTATGGTAAATTATTAATTAAAATAATAACGCGAATGTACTTCCATTAGTATTTATAAAGTGCTGTTGCCACATTTCCAATATGAATTGATTAGTTTCCTTCAATGACGCCAACCCGTGTGATTGTCCCTACGTAAAAACGCCGGATAGGACGCTGTGAATTGGAAAATATTGCCCCCTCTTCGTCCACAATTTAAACAATAAACAGGACTTCATAGTAGAAACTAATTGACTGAAAAATTTGCTAATTTTAGTTTTTTGTAAGGCCCATAGTACTGTGATTATTACTCTTTTGTTGAAAATTTCCAGCGGCATTTATTTTCCTTCCAAGAGAAAAAGTATCTTTCGTTCTTCCAGTAAAATGAGTGGCTTATTGAAAAAATGGCTCCTACTGCAATTCATCCATTGTCCCTCAAACGAGATACGTGCTGTGGAATTTTAGGAGTACAAGTAAAAATTTGGCGTGCATCATGTACGCGCACTCCTCTATCCTTCCAAAACCCCTACAGTCCTCGGCAACTCTCCCCTCCTTCTCTCCCTCTGTTAAGTCGAGGCAAATTTCTTCTCCCGGAGCCAAATGCGACACCAAACACACTGTGAAAATTCCACTCTTATTCAATGTTTTCCTTTTCCGTATTCGGTAGGTTGCGGCGTCCAGTTATTTCTCGCCGGTTGATTTATTTCTCTTTTGCAGCACCGGGCAACGCTTGCCGGTCGCGATTTTCATAATCTTCAGTCGCGTGAACGCGATCACCACACTCGCTTCATGAATATACGAAGCGAAATCCGTCCACATTCAAGTCTTTCGCCTGCCTAAGGTGTCTCTGCTATGCATCGCTTTCCGGTGCAGTGGGAACGAACTAGCTTTGTCATTCGATACGCGATTAGTGGCGAGCGTCACGGCTTTACCCTCGCCCACATATCAAATATTTAAACGCTCTTGAAGTCATGTGAGGAGTCAGGGGAAGAGAGCTAAGCGGTTGGCTTTAAGGGAGATTAATGGTGAGCGATATCAGGAGATGAGTAACAGCTCTGTTCTTCGGATTTCTTTATATGAGGATATTCTTTGATTAGCCTAAGCATGCATGAATGGTGTTCATATAATTATACGTCAGCAACTGATTTCGCTTAAATACGTGATTTTTCTCATTCTTGCCTGTCTCTGTAACTCTAATAGTGCGGTTGATGATGAACTTTTTTAAACCAAGGTAATGCAACTAATGGGTGGCTGCGGATCGAAAATGCGTTCGCTTAATCCGATAATTTGATGTCCCCTGTTAAAGATTATCGCTCTAAAAATTTCCAATGGTGTTAAAATACGTGGAGGGCAGTTATAGCTGATGCTGAACTATCTGTAGCATTACTCAGAGGCATGTCAGCTTCGATGCAATTTTCAACTTAAGAAACGGGGAAATATTAAAGGAATTGGCAAGCTGACAAATAGAACTATTTCATCCGCATTGAGAGAATTGCGTGCCCAGCCAACAGTGAACACTTTGTCACGAAAATCCATGTTAGTAATAAAAAAACAACATTCTGCCGCTTCCTAAGTAAACATCATGCACCTGTTGGTTCCAGTACGGAAATATTATTTTATTGACGTGGTCTGAGTGGCGGTAGAAAAAGTGTAGTGGCAAACGAATTGAATGCCGTGTTTGGTTAGCACATATTTCATTTAACTTTGTTTCTGTACGACTCTGAAGTGTCTAATTCAAGATTTTAAGGGTCTTGAAAGATAAATGTCCTTGCAATGTAAACTCCAATGAACGTTCACACTCAGTTTAATCAAGCGTGTTTTGGGTTCAAAGATTTACTTAAAATTTGCTGTTTTTCTGTAGACGATTTCACAGAAAATTTCTTTGCGCCAATTTTAAGAAAACATTTTTCTGTCCGCATGCATAACATAGCAAAGGTGATTAGTGATCATTGAATTTTTAAGGTCTAAAAAACGTAATGGGAAATTTTTAAAGAACCCCATAATATTGAAACAAAGATTAAAATTTTATTTTTGAGGGTGAGAAAAATATAGGGAAAGAAAATGTTTACATTTTCATTTACCGTTTCGAATCTCTGTATTGGAGTATCATACTCCAATCGCACTGCCATAATATATGGGTTATACAGAGAAGTCGCCTAAAGCTAAGCTGGTTTATCATCATGGTCGACTTGCTCTTTTCGCAATGTTATCGTAATAATTTCTATGCTTCGTACGATAGCTCTGGGTTGTGGCGTGTCTGCCTAGCACGCAGCACGCGAGCCAAACTGGTATGCCATGCATATATATTTTGATTAGATTGTTTTCTGAAATTGTATATGTAATAGTCACTCTTGTACGTGAGTACGTGGTTATTTAAGCTTATTCGAGTTCTTTTCAATTCGCGAGAGCATCCCTCGCTTGGAAACGAAAGGATTAGGGACTTTAAAAAAAGGGGGGCTTTAACTTCTGTAGTGAGTGTTATCCATCACTCTTAAGTGAAATTCTCTGTAAAATTACTAATCTCCCTAGCCTAGTCCAAGCTTGCATTTTGTTTTCAGTTAGTGAATTATTCTCGGCTTTATTTTTCAATTAACACTGGCCGGCTTTATTTTTAATCCCCTTTTAGCCGACTGTAAAATGCAGATCGAACAGGTTTTTGATGTTCCCATTTATTAAAGCATTCCGCTTCATTGAACTTTGTAGTGAGGAATAAATGTTTATTAACAAACATCAAACTCCATTTTATCTAAATTTAACTCAAGTAAAATTATCAATGAAGGAACTAAAAATGGCACCTGATAGAAAAATTGTAAAATACTTTTTATTTATGTGGCGCTTGGAATTGTGTAGCGGCGAAATGTTAGAAAAGTAATTCTTCTTTTCCACCTCCATTCAAAATTTAGAGTGTATTTGTAGTCGAAAATAAACGGTTTTTAAATTAATTGATCAATTAAGCAATCATCAAACTTTGGTCTTAGGTATTAAATGAATTTTACTGGACAGCGAGAATGCATTTATTCAGTTTGATGGAATAGGTGGCTTTTAGTTGTTAAAGGGAATAATACAGTCCTCATGCAACAGAGTCACATTTAGCTGACCTTATTCTCTAGACTCATAACCGCTTCACACACGGACAGAAGCTGCAGTAGGCAATTCTAATGCACCAATCTACTAAGTAAGTGTTAAGGTAACATTGGGACATGATCAAAATCAGATCGATCACATTCGTGGGTGGTCATGAATATCGATCCCATTCTCGGCAGATGCGATTCTCTTTCTTTCCTTCATGATGATTCAAACGCGAACGATAATAATCTTACCGGTCCGCTAGGACCGTCCTTCTCACCCCCTTCTTCGGCGCCCCCAAATTCATCATTATCCGTTCAACGTCCTAATTATAACAGCATAAAAACCGTCATTCCAATTCAGAGGACTTTTTTTTTGCCACCTTCCACTCTCCTTGTCACTTTGCGCGAACAGCCCTTTCGGGGGTCGATTGTTAAGAGGAAAGGGGAGCGGAAAAAAGAGGCCGTCTCCCCGTTAGCTCACTTTAATCTTCACTCCCACGGCTGGACTTTCTCGAGTGCGGTTTTCCATCCCCCTCCCCACCGGTACCCCCGGGACTGGCACATCTGTAGATCACCTCAATTTCGGCCCATTCGCCCACACTGCCTCCCTCAACCCGCCCACATCACCCGCCGCGCGACGCAGCCTTCGACCCCTCGACACTCCATCCACGGACTTCTTCGCACCCCTCCCCACTCCGCGGTGAGATGCTTCATTTCGTCACCTCGTCTCCCCAGCACCCCCTCCCACGTCTCTTCAACCCTCGACCCTGAGCCTCCGAGCCCTCTCACTCCCCTCCGATGGCTTCTTTAAAAGACGCAATTTTTATTCCTTATGCTTCCTCGCGCGAACCGTCCCTTTCAACGATTGCCTGTCTTTCCCCGTTCATCTTCACCAACTCCGCGCGCTCCACCCGCCCACTTTTGGCAAAGAGAACCACGTCTCCAGTCCCCCCTCTCTCTCTCGAAACTTCTGTCATTTCCTTCATTTCTAACTCCCCAAGGATTCTTTCCGTTTCACTGCACTCTTTCCTCAGCGAATAATTTAGTAACTCCCTCTGCCGGAGGTTGTTCTTCTCTTCCCTCCATCTAGTTCGAGGTATCTATCTATCTCTCTCTCTTCTTTTCCTGGCTGTGGTGCTTAGGCGATTCTTTTATCCATGCGTGACAGTAACTCGCTGACCAGATGTAGAAGGATTACCATTCATTCTTTGAGGGTAATCTCCATAGATCGTATGGCATTTTGAGGTGATGTAACTGTTTCGATGGATCTGTGGGAGGATTTTGGAGTCATGTCACGTAGCTCATTCCTAGCTTGCTGGGAATGTTTACTTGTATTGATACTGACAATATAGATCAAAATTGTCTCCGATATTATTATTTAATATTAGCACTCCCTCCCTAAGACTTAGTGTCTTGAGGAGGGAGTGGGTGGCTCATGGGTCCTGTTGCTCACTATGAAACGGAGAGAGGGAAAGATCTAAACCATAAGTCCTAAAGGGGCAACCCTTTTCTTCTCCTTTAGGCTGTACCAATCATTTTCTTTTTCCTTTGCTACCAATGCCCCTTCAGCCCCGAAGTATAATCGATAAATGTCTAAGCCCAGAGATATTAGTGTGCTCGCATGGGAATTTAAGTCATTCCGTGAATGGCAATGATGTAGGCTATGTAATTTGCTGTATTGGTTCTCCCATGGGCGCTCCGAGGGATCACACGTGTTTTCGAGAGGTGTTCATTTTCCATTCATCGTATTTTCCATGTTGACCTTTTTGTTTGATCCCATAATGCACCTTGGGGGCCTTTCAATCATTAGTTGATGGATGCTTTGGGAGGTGGACGGTTCAGCAACTGAGGGACCGTCACCCCAGCCTAAACAACCATCAAATACCACACTGTCACCCTTTCGATAATTTCTCCAGGGCCTAATTATTATACCAACGTGATTTTGTGCCTATGAATGAGCTCGAAAATTCGTATTTACTTCACAAATTCTTTACTTTTGATTTTGCGCCTACGCGTTTCCTTGTCACCGGCGTATTTTATTTGGAAAATTTTTAATGTCCCGAAGCACTTTTGTTAAATATTCGTTGATAATTATATCTGTTCCTCTTCTTTGTTCCAATTAATTTCATGTATGAGCCAGATTTCATCATTATTAATTATGTTTTTGTCAGAATTGTTACTCGCATATCTTGCATGGCAAATTGACGTCCGCGTGGCTGGAAAATCGTGGAAGTCGAATGTTTTTTCGTTATGGAATATTAGGAAAGGTAATTAATATAGGTTAAAATAATTGGAAATTTTGTTCTTCGCCTTCATCCTCTACAAGAAAACACGATAAAAAACGTGTCTGGTGTTTCATCAATGGGGGCAGAATCTTTGAAGCTATAGTTTTTGTTTTTACCTGGTTTAAAGTGTTCCTGAGGTATTTGCATAAAAACTCATATTTTGAATTTGAACTCGTAAACTCGGTTCCTTTATGCTGTTACCAAAAACTGATGTAGGTTTAATTATTAAATATGAGATGTGCTGCCAGCTAAATGTAGGTATAAATATTTTTTAAAAAAATATCAAATGCTCACGTATAGTATGAGGTTTATGAATGATCTCAGATATTCTGCGAATAAAATGATATCCGATGTAAAATCTCTATAGTTGTCGATACATCAAATACAAATTATAATTAATTGAAAGAATTCACTCGTACAGGTATCACTTCTGTACCATAGTGCTTTTTAATATATATTACCAAAATATTTCCATCAAATTTGGCCACATTAACTTTTTGATTTTCACAAACTGCGCTAGGGTAACATATATATGTAGTTTACTTAAGGTAATAACGTTTTGGCATAGTAAATTCATCGTGCCTTCGAGTTAAATTTTAATGAGCAATATGGAAAAGCTGAAGAACTTGGAAAATTCGGGGAATATTGAAATCAGAAATTTTGTGGCAGCCTTGAAATTGTTCGTTGAAAGCAGCACTTTGATATTCGATAAGCGTTAAATTTACCAAATCATGGGCCCATCTCATTCGTTTTGAAATTATATTACCATACCTCCTTTACATACTGATGTGATCTATGCTTCCATTGTCTACTACATTGAATATCGCTTTTTTTAACTGTGAACAGTTAGTCTACGTTTTTTGCTGGTATAAATATTTAGTTTTATTAACCCTTAGAGATTGTCAATGTGATTTTTTCACACTAAATCGCTGGTGACGTCGAACCTAAAATTCGATATAGACAGCAATACGTAGCGAAATATTTTCGCAAAGTGTGAAAATGTGTAATTCCTTCCCACGTAAGACGAATTTAGGGTTAAGGTCGTGAAGTGAGCATCCTGGCCCGAACACCCTGAAAATAATACCACCAAGCGGTGTATCTCCTGCGTCCATAACTCAACATTTGCCAAATATCCCCCTCTCAGCTTCTCTAGTGGAAAATTTCCGATGCGCTTTACTTTGTGTGAGAATCCTGCCCTTTGCATAGCCCATAAACCCTTTGCCTTCGTCTCCTTTAAACGGCTGTGTGGCTACCTTCCCCGAACGCCAAGGAACAAAATCTTCCTCACCCTGCGCCATCGGTGCGTGAATTGCTATATATCGTTTCTCCACGCCGCATAGCTCTGGCACCTTAACCCTTTTGCGTAATGATTTTTTTATTCCTAAAATTTGTGAGACATACACGACGCGTGTAGGTCCATATGCGTGTTTTGATTTCTCTTCGGAAGTGTGGTATTACATCATCCAAGAGTTGTATTTCCAGTAGTTGCAATAGATTGCATTCCCTGCGTTCAAAGCTCGGCTGATATCAGGAATTATACCTTTCAATGTAATGAAAATATTCTAAATTGTGTTTAATGATCGACGTCTTTATTAACAGCGTGGCACTCTGCAATACAATGTTATGAAAAATGGTCAGCAGCCAACTCCTAGTTGCCTTCTAGCCTGCTAGTTGAATAAAATGTCGATGTCGCTAGATGCAGCAAGGGTTGTAGATTATGAAATGCACTTCTGGTGCACCCTTTTATTTCTTGTTATTCCTTGATTTGTAGTTATAAATATGCATTCATTTCTCTTGGTAATTTCAATGAAATGGCTCTAATCACAGTATCCCTTATCTAATCGACGGTTCTTCGTGGGACAATGCAATGGCAACTGTATGCTCGAGAAATGTTTACTTCAAAGTTTCGCATGCTAGATTCCAGAATGGCTTCACTTGTCTTTTTCAAGTATTCCCGTCATTAATTTCCATTGTTTTCCGGTAATGAAAGACCATCCGCGGGGGATATGGTGGGACCCTTGGAGCCCACTAGCTCTTCCCACACGCCTTTCTTCCACTTGAATTCCTCGTATCCACTTTCCCAACCCCCTACTCTCATTCCCCAACCTCATTCTTCCAACCCCCTAAACCCTCCCCTGCTCGATCCTTCCCCATTTTGCGCCCACCCCCATACTCTCTGTCTTACATCTGCCTTCGCATTATACATTCCCATCTGTTTCGCTGTCTCCGGTGTAGGCCTTGCGCCACGTCTTTTCATTTTCGAAGGCTTTCTCCTCGCCCCCCGCGCCTCTTCCCATACCATTTCGTTCGGAAGCCCATACGCATCCATTATTTTGTCCTACGCTCTTGATCCTTTTCCATCTTCCACTGCGCCGGCAAACTTTCGTCTCCCGATTCGCGTATTTTCTTGCCCCTCCCCCTATCTCTGGCCTCTCTCTCCCCGTGCTCTCCGTCTTGGGGATTTCTTAAGACCCGACGGCTTTGTCTTTCGGTTTACATTTACTTGGGGTTGCACACCGACCGTTCGTGTGGTTCCCCGTCCTCAGGTGGACTGAGCTGAGTATTTTCTTAGAATTTAACGGAGGACTGTTTCGATCCTCAGCCCCTGTAAATCTTTCCCTCTCGTTTCCTTCGACATCTCCCGCAAAGTGTCTTTTTTTGAGTGAACTGTCTTTGTTGTCCTTTTTTCCTCAGCTCTTTACGTGTGACTCGAATCGCTGAATTTGTTTCCTATAAAATTTCATCTCATAAGTCTCCTTAAGTATCCTATTTCCGATGGCACTTTCAACTACTTGTTACTGGAGAGTTTTACTTCTAATGGTCGTCTTTTTTGGTGAGCGAAAATTTTCTCAAGATATTAAATATGATTATTACAAAAAATTTGCGTGGGCGCATGAATAATCAGACATTTCTGACCTGCTCCTTGTCATTGGTTTGAGGACGTTGAATAGCTTTGTCAGCGTAACAAAATATATTTTTTTATTTTCTTTCTCTAATGTTGATTTTTTTATCAAAAGATAGAGAATGCCCGCTAATTTTTTAGCAAATGGAGTTAACTGTGAGCAGTTGCCAATAACATTAAATGAAATCGCTGTACACATATTGACGGGTCAGGAGTATTCATTGATAAATTGGGTTCTTGTTCCCAGTACGTAGTGTCTTTGACGTGCACTAGAAGACAGTATTTACGGCAACTAACGACGTTGTTTAATAAATAGTGTAGTCTTTGGTTAGTATATTTTTCGGGGTGGATGTGGTGGAAACGTTCTATAATTAATTGAAAAATTCTTCTGTGTAAATAGTATTTTAAGGTGCCATTTAACTAAGCAATGATAATGTAACTTTGCACAAGATCTTTAGTAAACTTCTGTTATTGTTAATTGCAATTGAATTTTTCATTATAATTGCAGTTTAAGTGCTTAAAGAGAATGAAGTCGGAAAGGAGCAATAGGACAGGCATATGGTGAAGTGTGAAGAATATTACGCAAGATCTTTAAACGATTGTGTGAGGAAATTAGGAAGATAATCGTAAACAAAAAACATCTTCTAACTACTTAATTTCGGTAGACATCTTTGAGATGTCAGAATGTCGGTTGTAATTTGATGAATTGCTTATACTGTTTTCATATTTATTTTATTCATATAATTTATATGCATGGTAATTTTCTTGCTTATAATCGCAATTTGATGAAAATTATCTTCTGATACACGATGTTCTGTTTCTTACGATATATTTGTTGCTAGATATGAGTGTTTTTCAATCATAGAGTCGTCCGCGAACTCCGAGAACTTAAGAGAAATTTCTGGCGAGCTAAACCCTTCCGAAACGTATTATTTAGTGAATTTTGATTTTGAGAATTACCTCTTAAGCAGGATTACGACGATCGCCGATTCTTAGAACATACTGCACTGTTTGGCATTCGTAGTGTGAATTTTTGGGTGCTTGGAAAGATCTGTGCTTTCTTTGAAAACTTATTCCTCCAACTTACCAACAAACATGAAAGTATTCCTTAATTTTCTCAATGAAAAATATACCTGGCCATGCGGATTATTCCGAGTGCCTTCGATTATAATGTGGCATTTTTGTTTCATTTCATCAACCCGACCCGCTGTAGACCCGCTTTTCAATTCCTTAGTTTTGAAAAGGGTATGTAAGTGGACTTCTCTTCTATTGAATCTCCGTAAAAATTCGTAACCAGCTGAGAAACACTCCACTATTCCTTTATTTGCGTTGTTTGCGAAATGGGGGAGTTGCCTCCTTCCTTTTTGAAATGTACTCTCGATGAAAGCTCCGCGTGAGGTTTAATTTGTCTTTTTATTTCGCTTCTGTTTCCACACCTTGGGAAATCCGGAACAGCGGCATAACCCCGTATAATGCTTCCATCGCGGAAAATCCCTCTTTTCCGATGTATCTAGGAATTCACTTCAATCCACCTCATCTCGTCTTAATCTCTTTCGCCTTACCCCCAAAACCACGCTCCCCGCAGCCCTTCTGCTTTCGGATGCTTCGCCTTCATTCGGCCTTCTACTTCCTCCCATTAGATCATCTTTTCTCATCATTTCCTCCTCCACTCCCTCGAACATCCTTCCACATTTCTGTGTCTTGCTTTTACCAAACCCGTCTTCCCGCGTTGCCATTATTAATGTGCCTCGGGTCCAATAGGTTTTCGGAGTCCTACCCTTCCCAAACCTACTCGGCAGACTTCTGTAGTCGAGTCTTACAACATACATTATAAGGTGCTCATCGACCTTTGAGGTTTAGTGTTTTCCGTCGCAGCTGTTTGCCTAGTTTTTGGCCTCCAATGGTTGTTTATTTATTCGCAGTAGAATTGGATTTTCTATTGGATAAAACCCTCCAATTAGCTCCTTTCTCTAGCCTCGAGCAAGAAGAGAAGAATTTCTCCGATTACCATTTCAATGGCTTTCCTTTACACTCACATTCTTACTTCAACTTCAAAAGAATCTCCGCTGGGACGTTTTATAGCTCCACATTCCTTCCATCAATATGTACATATTTGTATCCCCAACTTTATTTCCATCATTTCGTTAGAATGTCAGACAATTAATTGGCTGAGGTTCAAATTTGGCGATTTTTTTTAATTATTCGGCTGTTTATAACACCTACAGGAGTTGTACAATAATCGCCATGTTTTTAAATTTCCATCATGTAACATATTCATCGAGTGATTTAGTAGTAGTTTGAGGGGAGGCGACCAACAGATAAGGTCATTTGCGTCATTAGGGATGGGAAAAAAAGGATGGAGAGAAACCCGGCGTCGGCATTAGCCTACTCTTGTCGAAAGGCGCCAAGCGTTCCGCAGTGTAACATCCCATCCGACGGACGTCGTGTTCACTCTCCACAAAGCACCTTAGGTAGGGATCGGGATACCACTGAAAAATATCTGCCGCCTCCGGAATTTAAACCCGGGCCCTCTCGGTGGGAAGCCTTCACATTAGCTACCGCATCATCCCGATCCCCATCGAGTGTATTTAATAACGTTTAATTATACGCTAATAAATACGCTACGCCATTAATGTTGTTTTACTATTATTTTAATTCATTTATCTGTCGGCGTTCTTCGAGGGACCTTACAAGCACATGAAACACAAATACATTGGAACATGAAATCTCGATACTTTTTCGTGATATTTCTTGCCTCACCTTGTCCTGCGCCGAATTAATTTCACGAAAATTTACCTAAAAGTATGTAGATTATCTGTTTTTGACGCTGTAATATAATTCCATTCGTTAAGTAGTGCTTCATTTTTTCATTTACAGTTTTCGTTGACATTTTTGAGCCCTTGATGGGTTAGTTCTGTTGATTAATTTGTTCACTAAAAGAATTTGTAGTGTTTAGTTACTTACTAGTTTAATTTTTTGAGAAGCGTGAATTTGTGACTTGGAAGAAGGAATGAGTAATTATGAGCTTGATTAAATCATCTAGTGTCAGGTAAAACCATTATGACTGTCGTGTAATTGCACATGTCATTTGTGAAATTTTGAAGGAATGGACCTCATATGGATAAGGATTGGGGAGTCAGTAAAGGTCGATTAAAGCCTACCATGCCCTAAGTGCATGAACTTAAGTGCTTCCATCGCTTAACATCCAATCGGATGGACGGTATTTTTGTAATTTTAGTGCCATCAATGAAGAAATTAAATGGATAGCAGAGTGCTACTGAGAACATTCATCCACAATCCGGAATGGAAGTTTGACCCGTAGTGAAAGAAGTTTCCTTACAGTATTCCGAATCGGTTCTTCCCTTCAAGGGTTTCAAGGCATTACACATTATGTCCTTTATATATAACTTTATTTCCTTTTATGTTCTCTCAACAACGTTATTCCATCAACTAATTGATCCTTTACTATTAAATCCATTCTGTTACCTATGCTCAGTTCCTAACTTCTGTCATTCCCTCGTTGGGTCAAGGTTGTCCCGATGAAATAAAAAACCTTTTCCGGTCATGCGACCTGGAAATTGTGGAATCGTGCCCAAACACGTATCCCCGAAACAGCACTCAGTTGCCAAAAAAGAATCGGAATGCATCTGGACAGTTGCCGCGATCATTTCGTTTAATTATCTTGATGAGGTACAACGCGGCAGACAAGGAGCATGATCTGTCGTGTGGCTTATACATCTTGGCCTCATATCCCTTTGTAGTGTTAGTTGGTTTCTGATTGTCTACATGAATGCATGCAGTCCATTGAAACCTAGTGTATAGTTTATTTTACGGAGATGACTGTATTAAAACTCTCAATGGAAACGAAATACCGTATGTTCGATGAGCTAAGGAAATACAACTGGTGCATACGCGAGCTTTCTTCTTGCAGTTTAGGACACATAGATTTGAACGAGCGGGCATTAGACTCTCCCGCTAACATGTTTTTCGTTTATTCCGACACGACTAAATTTAATAACCTGAAGGATAGGTTAATGTGCCACTTTCTCTAAAATTACGCAAAGTAGTCATGCACCCCAGTATTGCTTTCTTAGGTCGAAATGCTTTCTCCACAAAGCATGCTCTCTCACGCCCGGAAGGAGTGAGACAAGCCCGCTCCGGGCCGAAAATCAACTTCCGTGGGATTTGAAACATCAAGTAGGGCATCCCTGTATAACGGCTTACATCCACGTTAGAGCTGAGTTTTGGAATTTATGGAGGAGAAGGATTAAGAGTTGAGCTTCACAGGCGACTTAGGAATATGTTTTCTCTCTTTTTCGTCAAAAAATGGATAAATAACTTGATATTTGGAATATTTTCTATAAAACATTATGCCTGCGTAGTGCCCATTTGCTAAAATCTTTCGTCGCTGTAAAAATATGGAAATGAGAATGATCTGAGGCGAGAAATGAGGGCTTCTGTCAATATTAACATCCACCAACCGCTTAGTTTCTCTCCAGGTATATTTACATTCGATGCGATTGGACAATTTCCTTTGGGAGGATTGTGTCAACGCTTGGGATGGTCTTCGTTTTGACAATATACTGGTTAAGTTCCATGAGTCAGCAGCATTTTTGGAGGTGAAATATGGACAAAGTCTAATTTTGTGCTACGCTGTTAAAGGGGTCAAATACGGGTATAATGAAAAACCAGGAAGCATGATTGATGAAAGTTCCAATGGTTACTCCCGGCGCCACGTAAACGGTCCCTCAACGCTCATGACCGCTTATTCATTCTATAAGACGAAAGTTTTGAATATTGCAATTTCATAAAAAGTCATTTATCTTCGGAAAAACCATTCTGTATTTCATTTCAAATTACCTGTCTTGCTCTTGGCTTCGAAATTTTTTATCGTAGACCACGCAGGGTGTGTCAAACTGTGGGTCATTTTTAAAGTTTTGCTATGTTTGGACTTTTTATTTGGAGCACGATCCATGACTTTTTCTTCTTTCATTCGTGTGGTGTTTCTATCATTCATCATGACCGAAAGAGTAGCGGATTGATGATCATATTCCGGTGCTTAATGCACCAATCAAGGACTACGGAATTTTAAGGCCTTGAGACTTCCTTTTACGTTGTGGGTTTGACGTCCACCGTCAACGTGATCTTTTCATGGAAAGCTCCTGTATGACTTTCTTATCGTGTTAGACTCGGTGTGAAAGTATTAGCGCTGATTCTTTCCTTGCGTAATAGGACTTGGAAATAATGTGATTCGAACCGAAGGGCGACTATGGAAGTATCAACAACCCTACGAGTTGCGCTTTATGAAATAAAATTCATGATTCGATTTGTTATTACAGTGTAGTAATGGATACGGGACTATAATATGGGTACATAGACACATCATACCCGGAAAGTTGTGAAAATCTAAACCAGATGAATTCTATAAGCGATAGTTCTATGATGACGTGCAAGTATTATAGTCGCATACCGTAATGGAACGGTCGCTGGCTTAAAACGTTTAATACCCCAAAGATTCTACTATCGTGTTTTTTGTTCACGGATTACTTACGTATAACTGTTCACGTATAACATATTCACGTAGTCGATGTGCACATTTGTAGAGAACGAGCTGCTGATTAAGTATGGATAATTAAATGAAATAACTTTGAGATAATTCCTATTTGCCTAAATCCTAATAATTAAATTATACCCTTTCTCTATTTCGATTCTCACCCAATTGGTATGACCTATAATACCGGTGCTATATGATGTTATGGATTTTGATCACATTAAATGTCTAAAAATATTTTTATTCCCTGTTATCCTTAGAAGCTGGTGAACAATAAGTAGTATACGTATATAAACAGACAAAATACAAGGGTGGTCTGAAAAGTTTCCGACCCAACAAAGATACAAGACATTTTTTTCTGAAATTTTCTGAGTCGGAGACTTTTCAGACAACCCACGTAAGTCTTGTGTTACGGTGACCCACTTATTATTCCATAGAAATTTGGAAGGCAGTCCTTATATTGTACGTGCTAGTGTTTTAATGTTGACTTGCCAGAGTTAGGAGAGTTTCATTTTTTTTATTTAAGACCCCATCGATTTTCGTAATAAACCAGCTGTATTTTAGTGGCATTGGATTTATTCATGAATGAAATTTGAATCTAAAAATAAGCTGACGCAAAATAACCTTTTTTGAAGTTAAGGGCAATTAGCTTGTTGATTTTACTGCCTAAAAGAGACTCTGATTACTCGTATGATGGACACTTCAAGAGGATTACTTTCAAATAATTTTTATCACTAGAAATTATCATCTATTTACCTGATGTTTACGTGTTCAGAATCTGAACACGCAATCATATAGTAAAATAACTTATCTTTAGAACCTAGTAAATCATACACTTTAATACAATCTAAATTAGTGTCGCCACACTTTCATTTGTTCCGCGTTTTGATGCTGAAAATAAATTTTATAATTAATTTTGTCCAAGTGATAGGTCGCAAAAGTAAAAGGTTCCAAATAAATTATCAAGATTAATGCGAATAAAAGTGATATTTATGTTGTAGTAACAAGGAATCTCAGGCTCTGAACAGCTTAAAATCCAGTTAATAATATTCTACAAAGAAGTATTTTTAGCAATAACATCTAGCCATTAATTAATTAGAAAAATAAACCAAATTACATTTTATCTGAGCCCCCTAAATTCTTGTGAAATTTTAGTTTACCGCATGGCATGGCATGATAAATTTGGATACAGCCACTATATACATTTCAGAATTAAAATATGAGAGCGGATTAAATTCATACTGGGTGCTCAGAACGTTTCTAATGCACTTCAGTAGGCTTCTTAACTCGTGATTTAAAGTTTCCGCATCGGCTGTCATCTTGCTCCATTTTAAGAGCAGCTTCCAATATAGAGGGATTACAAAAAACTACGTGAAGGCACACTGTGGAGCTTGCGCAAAATTCTTCCGTGTGGCAGGAGTGCTAGGTGGGTGGTAAAGGATTTATCGCTCTTTGACGAAGAGTTTGTTTTCCAAATCGCACGCGTATGCGCTGCCTGGTTAATATTTCTCTCCCCGTCTCGTACACCTCGTCATCGATTGGAGGAGAAGGGACTAGGGTGAGCATGAACAAGCTTTCGGAAAGTACTCGTATTCATTCGCTTTTAATGAACATATCCATGCCAGCATGGTGTTACTCGTGCACATAACGGTACGCCGGGTTTAGAGGATTGTGAGAGCCTTTAGCACTCCGTTCTAATTACCAAATCAACTGATATTCAGTTCGGAAGTTGTCATAATGGTGTTGCAAGTTTTAATGCTGTGATAAGATACATGGATGTGAGGAGTTATGTCTACAAAATTGTCCCTATCTTTAAAAAGAATTAGGCTGCACATATTATGTAACGTGATTTACGCATATTGGATGCATGATTTAATTGAGGGCTTAGAATTGATTTTTTTTCGATGGAAGTGCAAAATTATGATGGAAGTCCAAAATATAATGATCACATATTGTGTATTTTCGTGCCTGTACTTCCGGCACCTCATACATCGATGTTTCTGATGGCCCATCGGTATAAAGTTACTTTATCAACCTAATATAAAAATAAACGTAAAATCGACGTATAATATAAAAATCAACCTAATTTGTCGTGATGTGTATTTTGTAAAGAAAAGTACGGTTAGCATCTTTAGAGATCAATTAACCTGTTCACGAGAAAGCCAGAAAATATGAAATAATCCTTCAGAAGTAGTTTGACTATAGACTTAGAAAAACCTAACCTTGGCAGTGTTTCTGAGTTCTATTCCATGCTTAAAGAAAATAAATACTCAATGATATAAAAATATGTATGCACAGTTCGGTGAACTGTCTCTTATTCAAATGTATTCAGGGCATTACAACTGTACAAAAATTAATGTTCGATTTTTCGAGTATTCTTCTTACTGAAGTAGAAATTCTGACTTTTCATATTTCATAAATGTATTCCAACCAAGACAAATCAAACAATTTTCAAAATGTCAGCCTTATAAATAGCAGAATTTTTGGCTCATTTAATATTCTCCATCATTTGATGATGAAATTATTTACGATAAAATGATAAAATTAGTTTTGTTATGATATCATAGGGCCCGGGTTCGATTCCCGGGCAAGCCTCTCTAGACACATGCAGTTCCACCCAAGCTATGTTATTTTTCGGGAACAAAAATCTTCCTGGGAAACCATAACCGGCACAGTGAAAGGAACTGGTCCCCGTACCCTGATGTGGTAATTTCACACGCCGTCGGGCTGAGTCCTGGGTGAACTCTATCATCACCTACCAAACCGACTTTCGGGTTGATTACTGTGTTCATGGTCTATCTTCTAAACACTTTAATAGATAGGAATTTCGCAGTATGAGCCAATGTATGTGTAGGGACTAGACAGAATTAAGAGTGATGAATACTTTGGAATAATAGCTCTGTGATTGCAGTGTCTCATTACGTATGAGTGATGGCAGTGACGCGGTGTGCATGACGCTCCCGGGTCCCGCTTATGTTCGCAAGGTGCAGAAGGCTGCTGGTCTATGCTCAGTGATCCACATTAGGAATTGGCAAATAAATCAATTGCTAAAATCTATGTATCTGTCTTTTATAAGGTGGAAACCTCCAGTGTGAAGCATAAAATTGACATGTTACCACGTTCTGCTCATATCGTATTTTCCCATGTTATTAATTTCCAGTGATTTGATAGACGAAGCTTAAAATAGCTCTTGTTAAAAAATTTCCTTTTTCTTTTATTATTTAGTTCGATTATGTTTAATAGTGTGTTATAGTTATGCGAATAATTATGATGACCGTAGGAATTAGACAATTTTGTAGATTTCTCCATGAGGTATCTGAGTATATTACCCCCATGATGAAACCGGTCGTACCGCAACAACGTTCGGTGAAATCTTCTAGGTGTTTTCTAATACCTCAAGCTGCGTTTTCAAAAGGCCGAGCCTGGTACCATTGAAGAGATGGCCATTTTATATTAGCTTCAGAGGCAAGGAATTGCCTTATTAGTTTACTAGGTACTTCGGAATGTGATAGTTTGAATGGTTGGAACACTGGTTGAAATTCATTACTTAGTTCAAGGGCATTTTAAATTTAGTCCACTCATTATAGCCGTTCAATCAATTCATTGCCTAAAGTTGTGTGCGTTGGTTAATGCCTAATCTAGTCATTTTCATGTTGCCTAAGAATTTTTCGATGTGTTTTTTATCACTTTAACAGTTAATGCCTCGTTAAAACAATTAAAGTTGGTCAGAAGTGACGCTAGTGCGACTTTTATGTACCGGTCCTTTTATTTGTCCGACTTCGATCTTTGATACTTCTTTTTCGCTCCTAGATGTGTCGCGGAATCATTTGATAAGCCTTCAACAGAAAGGCGAACGCTCTTTCGTCCTAAGAATGGCTGTGAACGTGCCTCTGTGATGTTTGAAAGGCCCCCATACCCGCACGTTCTCCCGAGACGGATACGTCTCCTCGTTCCCAATAACTTCCTTTTTTCGTCTTTTTAGGTCGATCCCTGTACAGGCATTCTAAGCATATGCCGTCTGAATAGGTGCTTGGGCTCTTTTCATCAATGCCCCATTTCCATGACTTTGGGATACTTTTGCGTCGGTGCTTTCTTGGCATTACGGTTCACCGTTACTATGAGCTTTATAAGCCCAAACCGTCTCTATCTACCGAGAAGTTCCTTGCGATGATTGCAGCTGATACAGCGACTCACCCTGAGTTCTTCATTATCTTCCTGTTTTTCTCCCGCTTGATATTTTACCATTACTCTGCTTACCTCTAGGTGGAATAACTTTCAAGTAATAAATTTAAAAAATTCAGCTTTCTGCTGGTTGACTGGTGGTAATAATCCGCCTGCCATCCCCCCACCCCCCAATCCAACCCTTCCTTGGAAGGCTGCGTAGTGAGAGAGAGTTCTCTTTTCACGCCACGCCTTTGAGTGTGAGAGGTTACATGGATGGACGGAGAGGGAAGGCGAAGGATTTCTGTTCCGATTCGCCGTGACTCTTTTTCGCGTTGAAAAACGGACCACGCTGCCTGATGCTCGTACCCAGTGTCGCCTCATCCATCCTCCTCCCACTACCATCCCCTCTCTCCGCTGGACTTCATACCCCTCCTTCCCTAGACATCTTCCGCACCACCTCCCTTTTCATTCCTGCCCACATTTCATGTCTATGTTACCCCGTTCGCCCTCATTCATTCCCTGCTTCCGTCACTTTCACTCTGTGTTCATTTCCTATTAGCAACCTTTCCTTCCCATCCCCACTTCTCTTCCTAGGTTTTTGCATCTACTACGCATTCCACCTCTAATCTTCGTGCTATGCTATGAACTTTGCGGTGGGAGAGGGAGAAGAAAAGGGGGAATGGGGCGCGAGGTGTTAGTCCTCTGGAGAGGAGATTCATATCAAGTTAACAGAATCCTCACTTGAAAGAAAATTCGCCTCACAGTAGGGTGTCCTTTACGTTCGTTTGAAAGCAAATACGCTTGGATCCGGTGAAGAAAGGCTTACGCTCCTTTCAGCGATCTCCTTAAGTTGAGCGTTAAAGGAAATGCGGTGAGCGATAGGTGAAATCATCTCCGCGGTAAATAGATATGTCTCCGATTTGAAAACTATCCCCTGTTCCTATAACGATGCGAAACAGGGTACTAAGCTCCCCTCTGAGATTTTTCGGATGCTTCGAGGAAATCGTTACAACCGTCCTGTTTAACATTTAGGAATTTGATCCGGGTGAGAAACGTTCAGTTCATAACATCGATTAGGCCAATCGAGAGGGAGGCTAAGTCTTTATAAGTTATTAAAATAATCTTGTGTAATCTTGTTACTTGCCTGGGTAGGTTGGCATTCATTAGAGAAACGAGGGGCTAATGTGATATAGAAATGTAATTCTGGCAACCATTTTTTTCAATCGACTCAGACCTACTATTTTGGGACAAACCTTGTACGAGTAGTAGAAATCATAGAATGTTAAAATGTACCATCAAAGTTACAACCCTTCCGAATATGAATTGCTTACTTTATCAGTAAGTTATTACTGAGAGCCATTTTGTCTGAATATCACCTGTATATCTTGCTTCCGCCGTGAAGGTGAGAAACAGTTGTCTCCTTTTTCTCGTGCAAACATCAACTTAAGAATTAAACCTGATAGTTTAGAGACATCTTCTTTTTCCCAAAGGTAATACTTTTGCTCTCGAAATATGTCTATCGATCGAATTTTCAAAGACTTTTCTGTTACTTTGCCCCTCGAAAACGAGGCAAAAGGGTGAGGAATTAATTTTTCTCGGGTCAGTTATTATATTAAAGGGTATAGGATGCTCCCTTTACCTTTTTTAGAAAAAGGAGCGCTACTCGATCCACTTTGCCCTCGTCCATTTTATTCGCAAATCATTTTAGCGTAAAGTTGTTCCTGCCCTTCCTTTCCACTCGTTATGTCCTAAGCTACCATCATTTCACGACGTATTTATCTAAGTTTTCACATGGCCACTAGGCGCGCATGAATTCACCTATTCTTCTTCGAGGCTAGCTTTTTTTTAAAGTAAAGAATATCCAGTTAACCACGCCGCGAAGGACTTAAGGCCTCGTTTTTAGAGCCTGAAAATGTCGTCGGTAGTTTCATGACTCGAGTGATGTTGTTATTGCGCCTACAATACTTTATTTTAAATCTTCTTCCACCGTTGAACAATTGAGGACATCACTATAACTACATCGCTTTTCGGTATGAATTCTTTGGGTAAAATTCTTATTCGTTGCATAAGCCAATATTCGTAAGGTAGCTGGTTCCTCGGCTTGTATTATTGTGTTGTTTCATTCTTTTCTTGTCATCACGATACTCTTGTCCCCGATGAACTCTAATGAATTTAATGAACGGGAGCAGTCACACCATTATGACAGCGTTGGATGGGATTTTTGACTTGAAGATTGTGATTTGTTGCATACTTCACTGTTATAATTAATCATACACACATAAATTCTTGGATGATGGTTTTTCATATTTTGATTTCTTCCATATTTCGAGCGCCTGCGCAATTAGCATATAATGTTGAAAAAATAACGACATCAGAGATGGTTTCAGTACTCAAACAAATTGTATGAATTCCATGCAGAATTTTTTCACCAATAAAATTCATGCAATAGGGACATCAGATCCAAATTCAGTTATATATTCTTTTGATCATATTCCTTCCCATATTTATCATTGAATTCACTGTTCAATAACGGTTGTAAAGGGGGTTATAATCTCATTGTAGAAGTTAATGCAATAAAAGCTGAATTTCTTTTCGTGTTCGAGCGTTTGTTTTCGAGGTTTTTAAATCTACTAGAGGAGATTGATTCATCGTAGCTTTTATTCATATTGGTTCTTTGGCAGTTTTCACTCTCGAATGTTTATCGATCGAATCAGGAAAGATTACAAAATACAAGCTATAGTCTGAGGAGAAAAAAATGAACTTCTGATAACTGTTTTTAAAATGGATAACGTTTTAGTCCAATTTCATTTATTTAGTGATCGACTTTTTCCTGTCATTCTTTTATTTGCTTACTTGATTTAATAGGTCTCTCAACTCCTCCTATTGGGAGAAGTACTCGACTAATACTTTCGTCATGGAATATGCGTGGTCCCTTTCAATGGCAGTATGGTTAGATGGGTTTAAGATGAAATCGTAGTATTTTATATCAACTTAATGAATTTTTATTTATAATTTTTGGCCAAGTGACAGTGTCTATTGAACGTTGACCAACAATTGATGATTATGTACGCCATTCAATTATGCACTCGAATGTATATTTTGTATGTTTTGATGTAAACGTTCTGTTTAGTCCAATCAATATCTTACGTTGTTGTGTATCTGTCCACTTGTTTCATCTTGCGTTTTGATTGAAATGAAAATATCGCTGGTCAAAACATCAATTATTTATTGGCGTAGCGGTCTTTACTCTTTCGGTAAGGTTTAATCTTCCACGTGGAGGTAGATTAAAGGGGGTGGATGCTTCGTTTTTTAGTGTAGATCATTCAGGATTTTTTTGTATACAGTACTAATCCCACTCCAATTACAATAAAAAATAAAACAAATTAGAACATCTCATGGGGAAATGTTTCGTATAAGGTGTAGTAATTTTTAAAATTTTAATCGTGGTAATGAAGTAAGCTCTCAAACATAACTCTTCAGCAATACGTAAAATATTTCGGTCTGGAATTTGAGGGATATTGTTTAAAGAAGCTATATATTAAGAATCGTATGAACGAGAAACATTGATATTGTGCTGTAGGTATGCGTAGCGTTCTCCTTGAACACCTCTGTGATCGGTCGTTTGTGTTTTAACCTCTTTCTTCTGTTGAAAAAATTCCACTTTTTGTAATCGCTTCCGATCAGGCTAAATGTTGAATTAAGGATTAAAAACTTAATTTTAATTAGTTTAATAAACCCTTTTATGTGTAATGAATTCAATTGTTTATTTGGTGGTTGCCGTGTCGCAACTCCGCTCAGGTCATCTATCACAATCCATTCTGCCAAGTGCCATTATAAATCACGTCAATGCGAAAGGTGCCAAACTAACGGAACAGAATTAAAGATATTTGTTTTATTTTTTATTTCAAGTCACTACTAAAAATTTTATTTCCCAACTCCGGCAACTCTGTTGGCGCTGGATTGATCTCATCGGCAAATTTCTTGCCAGGAAGTTCCCTCACCGCGTCCTAGTTTTGACGTTTGACGTGTGGGTTGTTTTTATCTGCCCCACACACTTTCCGCGTTCAATGTGAGGTGATTTGTTGAAGTATGTATTTCTCTTTTCCGTTCCCGAGATCCACTCTGCCATACATTTCTCGCCATCGCACAGGGTTTTAAATACCGTCTTTCTTCCCTCTCCGCCTTTCCTCGACCCCTCCTCCCTCATCTCCTCCCACTCTCCTTCCAGCTCTTCCTGTTCAACCCCTTCAGTCCCTCCTTCAAACTTTCGCTTCGCCTCGTTCACAGGACTTCCTTTCTTCCTCCGTTATTATGTTCTAAATTGTCTCGAGCGATTTTCAGACGAATATCGGCCCTCCCGTCATCCGTTGCTCTTCTTTCTCTCTCGCAATTTTAATGGTGAATAAATTTAGCATATCGTCGAAAAGATTGCACAGTAGCAAACCTCAAAGTCTAATGCTTGGAATCCCTCGTAAAAAATTCAATTTAGACTTGAAGGCATGTTTTGAAGTTTGGCTAAGACTTTTAGTAGTCTCTTTTCGTAGGTGCCTCCCGCTTTAATCTTATTTTCTCCAAATTCTTTCCTACTCTGTATATTCACCAAGGTTATCGGGAAAGGCGTACCTGCACATTCCAAAACCGACCTTTCTTGGTGTGCTAAAAATTCATTCATACTTGGAACATTTGGTGGTTTTTCCGAGTGAATATGCCCATTTCTGCTGTCCGTAAACGTCCTGGGTAACGAGCTGATATCGGAATTAGTTTATTTACTCTTAAGTCCCCAATAATTTTTCTAGATAGGAAATTTTAGATGATGAAAGTTAATTTTTGAGGGCATTAGAAATTGTTTCCGTTGATAAAATAACACTACATCTGGTTTCATTACTTCTTTATAGAGGCTGAGTGAGCGAGAAGCGAGTGTTGTAAATAGAAATTAACACGGAATGAAATTTGTAAATTTCATAATTGTTCTTATCTGCTATGGCCGAATACAAGTGTAAATCACTCTTTTCTCCCACCTGGATTTTTCTTCCACCGATCCGTTTTCAATTCGACAGAGAGCCGATTTCCAATATAAAGTTATGTCTTTTGAAAGCATTGGAGCTCGATTGCTGTGATTAATAGAATCCTCAAGGTAATAACGTTTTTGGCTTCCTAATACTTCTGACCCTTTAAACGAGGTTGTACAATACCCCTATATTTAAGTATTTCTGTAGTTAAATAAAACTAGGCTTAGCCGTAGCTGGTTTCATTGATGCTCATTAAATTCGCTAGAAATACGGTACTTCTGACTACAGGCCAAGGATCTATAAGAGGCTATGTGCTGGTAACTGTGAAAGTAATAGTTGTCTAGTTTCACTCAATCGTTGCAAGTTTTTAAGGAAAGAAAACGAAAGTCAGTCAGTTGGGAGAAGAGAGCAATTTGGTTGTATTTATGGACCAGATGAGTAGGGATGAATTCCTTAGTTAAATCTAGAGGTTCATCTACATATATGTAAACGTAAACAAGGAGGCTTTCTCAAGGAGGAGGGAGTTGATGACGGGGACGTTGAGTAGAGATGTTAAGAAGACTCGTAAAAACTCTGATATGGAGCGTAGCTATGTATGGTGCGGAAACGTGGTCACTGAAGCCGGAGGATAGACGTAGATTGGAGGCTTTTGAAATGTGGGTGTGGAGAAGAATGGAGAAGGTGAAATGGACCGAAAGGAAAAAAAATGAGGAAGTACTGGAGATGGTGGGGTGAGGAGAGGGGTTTGTTGAGAGAAATCCTATGGAGGCAGGAAAAATGGATGAAAGGCGTATTGAGCGGTAGTGGAATGTTGAAGAAGGTAATAGAGGGGAGAATTTTGGGCAAGCGAGGAAAGGGTAGGAACAGGATAGGGATGTTGGATGGGATGAAGGGAGGAAAGAAGTACACAGAGATGAAGAGGGATCTGATAAAGATTAGGTTGCTGGATTGGGTTTTGTTTGGAGTTACAAAATATGTATTTGATAGTTGTGTCCATCCAAAAACCTACCTTAACCGGTAGATTACCTAATAATAATATGTAAACGTTATAACTTTCATAGGTGACGCAGGTGTCCACGTAGGGTCCAACAAGGGTTCGGAATCCCGTTGTGTTTCAGGCTGAAATAATTCACCTTGCCGCCGCACCTATCAGACCTCGTTCGTTATTGGGGAATACAGCCCGCCCTTGCTATTACTTTGAGAATCATGATGGGCCAAAAAGTTGAATTGTAAGCGGGTTTCATTAACTACGATGAACTAGTGCATTGGGAAATTGTTCGGTTTTTTTTCACCCTTACCTTTGCATTTCTTGTCTAAAAAATAACTCGCCCTGCCTTCATTTGACTAAATGAACAGTGTTCTTCATCGAATGTGCGTACATTCCCGGTTGACCTAATAGTTGATTTTGAAGGTCAAGCTGTATAATGTAACTTCCTATGCTCTGTGAAGCGGTTGAAATTGCACTATTGTGTGTGCTTAATATTTTTCCGCTTAGGTAGTTGTTTCTAGTTCGTTTCAACGCTTCTCGTCAAATGTTTACTCCTTAATTTAACATAATTAGTAACGTAAAATCCTCCGAAACACTATGTCGACTTTTGGCTCTTTTCTCACAAGGCTTAAGTTTATCAATAGAAGAGCCTTGAACTCGTGATTAATAATTATGACGCTTTGGTTGTTAATTCTTCTGAGATTGAAATGTAGGTATTCCATGAGTCATCGTGTAAACCTTTTCTTCCTTGTTTGAGTAGTGAGCCGAGTTGAAATTTTACACCAATATTTGGCTTTGCCCGTTAGGTAATAAAATTTTGGGAGGTTATGAAATTTTGATCACAGAGGGAAATGAAAGAATACTGTGCCTCGCTCGCTCTGTGCTCGAGAGGTACAGGTCTTGGACCGCTACTCCGATGGCCTCCTTGCCAAAGATTTCGATCCTTGGATGGTGAGCCATTTATCGCGTCATGCAGAACGCCATCTCGCCCATACCCATTACTTCGCTGTCTCATTGCTTGACTCCATGTAGTGACTATGGCGGTGTTAGACCTGGAATCGACTGCTCGCCCCACAAAAGGTTGGGCTTCTCTGCTCCTCCGAAAACGGCGAAAATTCACCAAGGGATTTGGTCGTCTAATGCTATTCCGTTGCTGCTAATTTTTTACTTGGCTTGCCGGTCTCGGTGGCGGCGGGACTATGTCCTCGTTTATAATCATATCTGCATTGTTTTCACTGTTACAATTCCAAAAAGTGCTGTTTTCGGACTAAGGCTAAATAAATAATGAATGTTTTAAAATATGTAACAAGAAGCAATCAAACCATGTTAAATTTTCTACTGATAATGAAATTTTTAATTTGTCATTTGTTAATGATACTTCCAGTAATTATAGGTGGCGTCTGACATTTGATCTCTTTTTTTTCTTATGCTAATGTTTACTCGGTTATTTTTAAGTTTTTGCAGGAAGCTAAGTTATAAGCTCTTTGGGGCATGATTGATCTTTTCGGTTATAAGTGTGATTGCTTAATTTAAATTTTATTATTTTTTACTCCAACCTCGAAAAAATTTCCTCTCCTCTTCAAAGGTCGTGAAATAATATCAAGTCTGAATTTAGGGTGGTGGTGGTGGAAAACTAAGTCCGCAGAGGCTTTTCCTTGGTCAGGATGATTAAAAGTGGTCATGTGCGCTTGCGTCGAGAAGTTGTCGGAGAAGACGTCCCTCTTTCCATGTACACCATGGATTAAAATAAATCCTGGTGTGTTTAAGCTTTCCATGTGCTCTTGAATTGTGTAGTATAGAACTAATGACAGCCTCACTTTCGCTCCCTCCTCGCTCGTTTGATATATCTCCCTATTCTGTCATTTTTTAGCATCGGTAACAAAAATGTTGAGCCTTGGGGCATTAAACCTTGCGTTTTCTTCCAAGGTTTTGACAGTAGATGAGGATGAATGAATGCATTCTTTTGGCGGTTGTGGCATTTTCTCGTGGGAGGGTGTGTATTTAAAATCGTGCACCGTTCGTGTCATTTCAATTAAAGGGGATAGGGTACATCCTAGAGCTACTGAATCGATGACTGGATCCAATACGTGCATGCACGATACAAGTATGTTTTAAAGTGAACATATTCAAATCAGAGAAGAATGAAATAGACAATCTCAAATTAGCCCCTTTTCACTCATATGTAAAGATTATTTTATAATCTTCTTCCCGAGGTATCTATGTTTGTCGATAGTTACATGTTCAATTCACATGTTTTCATTTGGGTACCACAAAACATAACATTTCGTTCTCAGTAAGTGTGTTTCGTTTTTAGAGTTGGCGTTAATATTATTTTATGTCTTAGTCTTCGGGCTGTCAATAGTTATATGCTTTGTTTACCATTTTTATTTTGGTTATCACAATGAATCACGGGTTATTCCACTTGACAGTTATGTAGCATGACCTGTATCCATAACTACTGTTACCTTGGCTACTAAGAATGACGTTTGTAGTCCTAACGACGTTATCTCTATATTGGTTCGAGACCTCAGAAGTGTCAATGAGATTATAGCACCGCGATGGAATTCATCTGTACTCAGATGTTAAGATCAGGTACATATTCTATTATTAATCGTCGTTAAGCGTAGACGTATGGGGTAGCGCACCTACCTGTGTCCTCTTGCGTACTAACGCATTTATTATTGCTCACTTCGTTACCAAATCGAAGTGCTTTTTTCTACCAAAAACTAGGTCGTTTTTCTCAGTCACATAGTTAAAAATTGAAGGCCTTGGTTTTTCACTCTCTCCCTCTTGCGACCCGCAAAGACTTTTTCCGCTAATAGAGCAGCGTGAAAGAAGGTGGTTAAAACAATGCAACATGGACCATGTAGGCATTACTGAACCAAGAGTTTTTCCGGTAAGAGAGATTCATAAAAAAGGCGATTGAAATACTACATGTGGAACAACGGAGACCATGTAAACGTTACAAAAATAAACTCATTACCCTATGTATCTTCAGTAATTTGGAGAAAGGAGAATGTAATAAAATAATGGAATACAAATTTCTGCTTTTCCCTATTCCCCGAAATTTAACAAAAAAAACAACCGAGCTTTTAGTACTTTGTAAAGTCGCTGTTAAATGTAGGTGCCAACATGAATTCGTGTGGGAAATAATATAATTGGTAATTTTTAAATGAGAATATTTGAAAACCCCTTTACGTAGTGAATTTCGTCAAAAAAAACCATAATATAAGGTAAAAAATGTGTGGAGACAGGAATGCGAATATGAAAAAACTCTGGTACCCAGCTTTTATTCCTGTGTACGATGATAAGCAGTTACATTTTTGGAAAAGGAGTATGAATAATTAGGGTGTCACACTGCCCGCTGAATTGGTGTTAACATTTTGTTCTCGTAAATTGTCTGGTTTCGTGGCACTTGGGCGTGGACAACCGACGTGTAGATAGAGGAATAGAGCGATCATATGTTCATTTAAAAGTAAGAGCTGGGGCAAAATGGTATGCGCATGTGTCTTGATATACTTAGCTGTGTTGTGTCATTAGAACAATTAGGTTTATGTACGTCAAGTTCTTAGTATACTTATTGTTGTAAATATGTTGTCGGCATGTGGTGTGATATCGTCATATGTGAACAAAACCCTGTGGACCGGTTTGTTCGTCTACGTGACGCCATGCTTTTCGGCTTGAATATTAAGGCCGCATCGTTGGCGACTTATCGATTTGTATAAAATCCTCTGAAAATCACAAGTGCGCGAGGTTGTTATTTTTAAAATTTTCCGATGCCGCCGTTTGAGTCTCAGCGGAAGACTAGTTAAAGAACCCCTATAGAAAACGAGCACACATGCGACCGTAAGGCGTGCAAATCCACTCCGTGGATCTAGTCCGCATGGCCTCTCGTCGCCCTCCCCCTTGAGAAATCTTAAAGAGTTTATCCACCGAAACATGGTGTCACTTTTCGGTGGGCAAGACAGAAAACAAAGGATCCATGATTTTTCACGTTTAACTATTTCTTTTCTCTTGCGTCTTCTCTTCTCTCCTCTCTTGAGGAAATAGGAGTCGAGAATGAGAAACGGAAAATACTTTTCAGTCCCTTCTCCAAACATTCTCCGTTCAAATTTCCATCTCAGAACTCATCAGGTGTCGCAGAAACGTTTGCTACCGGCGAGGTGGGGGTGAGGGTTAAGGGCCTTTCTGCCCACGGAACACAATCACACGTACGGTAACCCTAGTTTGCCTACTTCGCCGCGCCTCGGTTTTTCCGCCCTCCGGCCACTGCTACTCGCCGCGTCCTCTCGTTTCCCACGGTCCGCGCTCCTTGCCTCCCCGCATCCGCCCGTTGCCCCCTTTGTCCGGGCCGCCAACTCGCCCATCTCAAACGACAACTCACTCCCATGGAAAGGATCCGGTAGCATGCAGAAGAAGGACATCTGGGCGGCAGTGAGGGAGGGGAAGCGGTGGAGGGAACGCCCGTCCCTGTACTTTCACCCTGTGTCCCCAGCTAGCCACCTTTTCGCTGCCAATCCCGCGGACATCCTCGCCTATATCTTCCCCCTTCCAATATTGGCGAATTTAAGTTGCCGCTTAAATGTTGACGCTTTGCCGGCTAAAGTTTGGAATGTGCATAATTCCTCGAAAAATAAGCGCTTTAACACGGACATTCCCAGAGGGAAAGGATACTTAGAGGCCCCGCTCTGTGACCGAAGGCTTTCCCGGGATGATCTCCATTTTAGGAGAGCGTGTATTATTGTTAAATTTCCATAATTCTCCTCTTCCTTGATTGCCGAGTGTTTAACCCAAGGAGATTGCGTACCGACTTTCTAAACGCAAAAGAGTTTCTTTCATTTTCCTTCTACTCCCGATGACTCGTGGGAAAAGTTATGGAAATAGGCTCAACAAAAGTTTTCTCTTGATGGCCGTGGAATGATGATTTAACAACGTGAAGTATATTTACAAGTGTGGAAACTAGAGTGGAAGAAAACTTGAAGACACAACTGTTAAGGACAGATTGTGGAAAAATGGTTTTCACTTGCTCTTTCAACCTTCACAATCGTAGTATTATATTGAGGAATTCAGTGTCATCGGTCGATGGCTAAAAATCAATTAGTTGTCATGTCGTAGATATTTATTGTATACTAATATACCCGCTGAATTGCCTTCCAAGGGCTGACAGAGCATTTCTTTCATCAAAGCATTAACAATATTAAGGCTATATCTGGGTTTTATTTTCCCGGAGTGCTATGCTTCAAGGTTCGTGTATCCTTTCATTTGGGGCGAGGTGGTATTTAGCGTCAAATCAGCAAATTAAATCGTTCCGTTTTCATGGTGCAACCACGTTTGCAACGGAGTTAGCATTACTATACTTTTTCATTTGGTTTTTAAAGCGATATATTTCGATGCAGCCCTATGAAATGCCATTACTACAATGCGTTTCTATGCCCTTAGTCCGTTGCCCTCATCGACCTCAAGAAGCAGAAGCTGCGTTGAGAGCGGTCGTTTTCGTGGCGACGGCGCCAAGTTCTCATATTTGTATCCCACCCCTCTCTCTATATGCGTGGGATTGTTTTTTGGGGAACATGAAATTTTCGGGTTGAAAAAAGAAACGGAGGAAGACTGGAGAGCTCTCGTCTCCGCGATTTTTATCCGTGTGCTTTATACTTCTCCTTTTGTCGCCTCTTAGGGCCTCTCCCTCCTTTATCCCGCCACTCCCCCATCTGCACCGCACCCCCTCCGCGCCCAGGAGACTCTCCCTCCCTCGCTCCTCCATCCCGCCTCGTCTACCGCCGGCGTTCCCGGCTCCGTCGGACTGCGTTCGGGTCAGGTGGTTGGGGGCGGCGGATGAAGTGGATTCGATCCGCACCCACCCGCCCTTTGTGCCCTTTGTTTAGCCCTCTCTCTCATGAATTCCTCGGGTTCCGAACTTCCCTCGCTGATCCCCGCACATGGACCCATTCCTCCTCCCCACAGCCCGTCCCCCACTACCTACCTCCCTGACACCATCCACCTCCTCATCTCCCTCTCAATCCGATGGCCAAAAAATAGCGTATTTTTTTATCGCAGAGGGTTTCCGTCAGACCCCTTTCCATTTCCCATCGCTCACCCACTCCCCGATCTTCCCTTCTTCTCCAAAATCTATCCCACCCTCCTGCCCCTTCGAAACTCTTCTCTGTATCTGCCTTCCCTTCCCCGACACTCCAGCATCTCCGATGCCTTTTTAACCCCCTTGGGTTTCCCTCTACCTCCGTGCCCATTTCCCTTCTTATTCTTTATCTTCTTTCTACTCTCACCGCTTCCTGATTCCTCTACTTTGCCACTCATACCAATCTTTCCTCTTCCTATGGAAAAAAATATGTTTTTAAGTGTTGTTTTGAAATGTTTTCTGGTATCAGGTTCTCTAGCCAGGAGTGTCGGTAACCTCAGCTAATTCAAGAATTGATATTCGTCGGCACTTAGTTTATTACTTACTAGTGCTATTAGATAAAGCTCAACTAACTTGCTGATATTGGCTGATGCTGTTGTTTCCTTCTTCTGTATTCTTCGACTAAGTTAATGCGATCAAAGTATCGGATTCTAAATATCCTGGGGCATTTTCTGTAGAGTTTTCAATAAATTAAAATGCTACTGTTTTACATATTATGTGTGTGTATATGTAAGAAATATATATATTTTTATATGTGTGTGTGTATACGCACTATAACTATTATTATTAATTAATTATTTTTCCAACGAATCATCAGAGATAGGTTTTGATGAATCGCAATTATTTTGGTCATTAATCTGTTGATTGGATCAGCTCCCTAAAATACGATTTGTAATTTAATGGATAACCATCCATGCTTGTAAATGTTTTTATAAAATATGTGAAAATTATTATCTCTGGTATTAAAGTCCTGCCATTGAGTTTAAACTAATTTCGTCACTTAACCATAAAATGAAATGATTTTATTTCTGTGACAATTATTACAAAAGATATTAAAATTTTAATGTAACTAAAAATGAAAAGCCACTTTCGTTTTCAAAATTGGGCTCTCGTGTTGAGTTTCCTTTTTGAGTGGGCTTCTTTTTTTTTAACTTTCCCGTTGGCTCCTCCCGCAAATTCCTCCCACACTAACGCGCGGTCCCATCTTTCCCATCGTTTTCCCGCTAGAATCGCTCTAGAATCCGAAATTCTCGTTCCTCCACTGTGCTGCCTTCTTCGCTTCATCGTTATAAAGTTATGCTTAGACCCATCTCTGTTCCTTTCCACCCCCGAGGCAATAAATCTTCTCCACCTAGATCCATGCCGCCAGAATTATAATTATATATTTTTTCATTCGTCCTCTCTTTGCATTTCTTTCTCCGTGTGTTCAACTTTAAATTAAAGAATACATCGGGTTGTTGTACGTGTTCAAAAAGTCTTTCAGACTTCTTTCCTTTTGTGATGTAGAATCTTTCCCGCTTTATGGGCACGGACATTTCATTGATTTCTTTAAAATATCTCGGAAAATGAAATGAGATGGTCTGTTAAATAGGCATGACATGACATTTAAATCGGTAATTTTTTTATATAAGATGTAATGGTAATGAGGCATGAATCATCATCGCAGTAAGCACTTAAAATCAATAATTGCAGTTTCGTTTTGTCCCAAAACCTTTAATTTTTAAAACTGAACTTCTGCATAGTAGGGCGGATGGTTATCATTTTCATTTTCCTAAGCTATTGCTTCGAAGGTCATGTGTCGACCTCTATCGGCGTTTTTGGTCCATGGTCTCTTTTCCCTCTTCACTGAAAAAATAAATTGCGTGGAACAAGAATTCCCGGCGAGCTTCTCCGGCCTCAAATTCGCATGCACCAATTCTTGCGCTTTGTTTTTGTGCTCTTCTCCGACTTGAAGCGGCCTGCTCCCCTATCGCGCCTTCCTTCCCGTTTCACCTGAAGTCTCTCACTCGCTACCACCACAATTTTTTCGGCCACGTAGTTGTTGCATTATCACACCGAATCCTTCTAGGGCAGCCTTTTTTTCCTCCCTCCAACTTCCTCACATCCTTCAAGTGAGCGCTTTCGGGGTGGGGCAGGATGGTGAGAGAAGGTAGGCAGAGGTCCTAAGATCCCTGGGGGGATGAGAAGAAGTGGTGCGGACGGTAAAAGTGGCCAATTACGGTGTTCGTTCCCCGAGAGACGTCGTCTGAGGATCGTTGCAACGTCGACGTCGTCTAATGCTTCCGACTCGCCCGCTTCCCAATCTTTCCGCTTCCCATAATTCCCCGTCCCATCGGAAGGGAAGGATTTGGGAGTCCACTCGAAGGATTTCCTTGCCCAGCTCGCGGCCGCTTAGCCCATTCATCGCCATTCATTGCTGGCCCGTTTCTTCATTCAGGGTATGGAGAGGTCGCAGTAAATGTCTCCTGCCTGTCGGCTATTAATCTTACCTCGAAGTCATGGGATTTTTTTTAAAGTGGAAGGATAGTCATTGTAAATGCTGCGTCTACTTTTCATGCCTCTTGGAATTTTAGTCTCGTTCAGTGTGTGCTCAAAGTTGGTTCGAGTATTTTATAGAGACTATTAACTGGATTCGAAATCCGTGCATGTTCCTTTCTAATTCTGCTTCACTTTCGCAGAGGCTTCGAGGGTTTTCGTGAAAGTGAAAGGTTGCCCGAGTGCTGCAGAAAAATAATTGAAACTACAGTGATGTTGGTACTAATTTCGGGTGGATCTGCGGTCTTTTTTAACAAATCGGTGGTATATAACGAGTTTGCGCTATGGACTTCCGGATGGAAAGCCAAGGAAGATATTCTTTCATTTGATCTATTGCCCTGAAAGTGAATTCACCCATCTGTTAATTATTAAACAGCGTTATTAAATACAATTAGAAGTGTTCACTTAATGTATACAATATTTCGTGACATATCAATTTAATAATGATGTGAATTAGTTTAATTGCTCTTAATAATGTAGCTCAGGATTTCAGAGGACGAAGTGGTATTAATAACATTATGAATTATGTAATTCATTATTTTCATCGTACTAAGATAAATATGAATTGCTACTGTTTCCATGGAAATTATTTCTACAGGCGCGAACTGCTAACGATGTTATTTCACGTACGGAGATGTGTCGTGCTCATATGAAATTTGTTGTCATTTTACTGAAGAGATTAATTACTTCGCGAAATTACGACAGAAATATTTGCCGATATATTCTGCCATCCATCTCAGCTAACTCATTATATTCTTTACAGCTCATTATATCTTTAATTATTAATTAAAAAGCTTCGTTCCGCTTTCCCTTCCCTATGTCCACGGAAGTTGACTAAAGAAGATCGTTCAACAAGTACGACCTACCTCCGCGTAGCGAGATTCTTTAATGTTCTAATATATCATCTTGATCCGGTGGATCACGCCTTCCTTGTCGAAATCCGAAGACTCCAGTCTGATTTATACACGGCAATATTTCCTCTGCTACAGTTTTTATCTGTGTGCTTTAATGCTTCTGTTAACTCCCGAATTGGACAGTTCCTGGAATTTGGTTATCCCTCTCCCATGTGCACGTTTGCTGCCCCTGCTCTACAAGCAGAGCAAATGGCATGGCATCCATGAATTGCGTGTTGCATGCCGCCCAGGCGCAAACCTTCCTCTCGTATCTCTAGCATTTTCGCATGACTTTCTGGTAATTTGGTTTCAATTTAAAATTAATGTTTTAATAATTCAAATGTAATTTTTATCGAGTCCTTAAAATATTTGCTCATCCTATTGTTCATCTTTATTGAAATGCGCATCTTTGTTGAATCATGACCTTACTCATCAACGGATTTTACATCGGGAGGTTCTTAATCCTTTGCAAAACAGACCAGCCAGCCAAACGTAAGATTAAATGGATAACGCCAGGTTTACTAATCTTACGGATTGCAATTTCACTTTTAAAAGGTGATATAACGCAATTATTTATGAGGCCCAAGGTGTTTTGTGACGGACATGCTTTGGTAATTATTTCGACTGAGGGGTGTTTATATTTTAACGATTTCCCGCATACCGCATTTACTCTACAGTGGCAGTTGACCTCACTTCGTGATATTCTCCAGATTTGACTCATCATGGTTTTTTAATTGATCTGCGTTTATGAGCTTTTTAACATCCATACTATTAAAGGTGAGCTTTACTCTCACTTATAAAAACCAACCGTTGGATCGTTTACAATCATGGTTGCACATTTTTATAGTTTCTTGCCTGGAATTCACAATGATAATCCTCTGTGTAGCTCGCATTCACCATTGTCGATACGGTTTCAATAGTAGCTTTCACATGTAACTGCGAGGGGTTGTTTTGCATCCAAAATGCGGGTACTTGTAGAATGTTCGGTTGAATTTTTACGAGATTTGGTTCTTGGTTCACAATTATTAACTGCACCGCAATTTTTTGTCACTCTCAGTAAATCACATTTTCGAAGAACATGGATAATGTGAGGGATGGTGGTTGAGTTCTCATTGGGTAAAAATTTTTCTTCGTTGATGCACTCGCCAGGCAAAAATTTACCCTTCCCCTCCAACCTAATCTCGTCACACCCTCTGGCACCCGTATTTGGTGCCTCACCCTCGAGGTTGAATACCATCGGTCCGACGTACCTCTTCTGTCTCACTCGTAGGGGCGCGAGTGTTCGTGTGATGCATGCGCTGGGGGGTCGCCGAGGGCTCTCTCATTCATGGTCCTCCCTTTCGTCTCGCCCCCTCTGGTCGTTTCGTCGGCGTCGACCACCCGCCCCTCGGCGTAAGTACGTGCCGGCACTGGGCATGCACCGCTTCCTCCCCGCGCCCGGATGAAAGGGGTGCCTCCACACGTCTACCGTTTCACTCCACACGACCACTTGGCGGATAGGTCAGTCGTCAGCCGTCCGCGATTGTCTTCCGCCCCCGTTAAGCACGGCTCTCTGCCCTGCGAGGCGAGAAGTCCGCTCCCGTCCTCCCACTCGCCAGGATACCATTACGGGGATGGAGGGCAGAGCGAGATTCGCAAAAAAACGATTGTCTGTGAATCTGCAATTCTTTATTTCTTACTGAAAATTCAGTTGGAGAAAATATATTTGTTGTAATAGAACTAAGACTGTTAGAAGGGAGAATGTTGGGTGAGCTAGAGGAAGGAAAAGAATAGGCTTTAGAAATGATATTTAACCTATTTAAAAATCAAGGTTTTATGATGTAGTGTTTTTATCGTTTTGGTCTAGGAAAGTATATAGCAATGCTTAGTCCGTCTGAGCATCAAAGCATACCTTTGTCAAAACCTGACTGCTGTACATAAAGGAGAACCACGTAGATAAGTGCGATCTACGTAAAATTCAGGAAAAGATGCAGCTGAAAATCAAGTGAAATTCCTCGAAGCTCATTCTTACTGATTGCTGCGAACAAATATATACTTTGATACATGTTAGTGTTGACAATAAAGCATTTTGTTATTCAGTATTTTGCTGAACGGCTTTACTTTTTTACCCAAGCAATTCATATGTTCTTTTGCATTAATTTAAGGGCATAATAAAAGAGTTGAAAATTGTCTTTGAATTGAAGAAGCCTTGCTATGTCGATCTGTTCAGGTAACTCTGAAACTGTTATGGGTAATAATTTCAAAAACAAGGTATTTACAGTGATTGTTTAAAGGAAATATAATCTTCAGGGCATTTTTTCGGTCCTTTTTTTCATTTCCTGAGACATACCTTTCACGTACACACAGAAATACTGACAAACCGAAACCAGATAGGGGCTTTGTATGAAGCACAAAAATTCCCAAAGTATGGTGACAAAGAGGTTGAAGTGCGAACGACGTGTTGGTCACATCGGCTGTTTCACCTTTACGCCAGTTTTATTACCCACCCCCATCCATCCCTCGACCTCCACCCACACACCTCTTGCATCACATTCCCTCCAGGAGCCTCCAAGGGGCGTCCTCTCCTCCACCGCACATAACTCATCCGCAAAAAACCCTTTAAAAACACTGTAGCACTCTCTTGACCCAACAAAAGTATAAAACACAAAAAGTAACAACAGGGGGAGGGAGGGAGGGTGGGAGGTGAGGATCCGTCGGTTGAAACACCTTCTCTCTCGCGTCCGACCACTTCATTCATTTCGTTACTCGTCGTCTTCTTTCTCCAAAGTGCCCCGGAAATCTTTCCTTCGTCCTTCCTCTCCGTTCCTCTTCCCCTTACCTTTTGTGTGTCGGGATTAAATTTTAGTGCTTCCTTTTATCTATCGCTTTTTTTCGCCCACATTCCACCGCGTTCGTTTGTTTGACGCCTTTAAAAGAGAGTAGAGTTTCGCCCTTCCTCTGCACCCTTGTAATTATCACGTTTCACCTCCCTTCACTCTGTATTACAGGTACGTGTCCATATCCGCTGATGACCGAGTTTTTTTTACTGTAGGTGGGAAGACGCCGGTGCTAGGGGAAATCCGTCTAGTCTCTTTTTGTGCCGAATAAACATCGTAATTCCTAGCGCATGGGGTTGCTTCGGCAGCCAAAGCTCGTTATGCGGCGAAGGTATAAATAAGTCTACCAAAGCTGGTGAATATTTAACCGTCATGAGCGCCAGACGCACTTTAATTTTAGATGTGGGATGGGGTTGAGATTTTTTTTCCGTTCCTCGGAACCATTTTCTCTGGCCATTCGACGTTAACGAGTACGAGTGTGTGACCCAAATTCCTATCTCCTTGTGATTGTTTACCCCTGCACCCATAGTCTGCGGAAATCCGTGAAAGGCGAGTGAATATCTTGTAATGAAACGATTTACGAATTGCGGGAGGCGAGTTGCTGTGTTTTGTTTCACGTCGTCCCATTTATATTAAAACCCTTTGGTTTTCAATAGTGAGCGACCCAAATTTTGTCTAGTTTTATTTTCAACCATCCGGTTTCGTGTTTGACTTCTTCCATTTTTTACGCCCCGCGGCGATATTGGTTTCGAGTCGGCGAGTTTAATCTTCCCGGCCTCTTAAAACGTGTTCCTTCGCTCCTCTTTGGTGAGGAAGGAGGTGGTCTTCCTCTGCGCACTTCCCCCGCCCTCTCGCTCTCCCATCTCTGCTCTCCACCGCCTCCCAGGGGATTCAGGGGAAAGGGAAGATCGTAAAATCGCCTGTGATCTGGCAACGTTCTCCTCCGCCGCCGTGAAAGCTGAAGCGACTCCCGGCCCCGGTTCACCTCACGGGTCACACGCAATCAAACACTTAGGTCCTCTTTTGCACCCCACTCCGTCCATTCTCGTCGCTGCATCGTCGTGGAGAGTTTCGCCACCTTTCCTGGGGTGGCCGGTCGGATTTATCGCATCCCAACCTTCGAAAATGCGGTGCATTAAAAGGAAAATAGCTCCCTTTATTGTCCTTCGAAGAGTCATTGGTGTTTGGAGGTGAAGGGAGGTGTCGTTAAGAGAGCGTAAAAAAAGTGCTTTCCTAGCGCGCGTGATGTAAGACGAGCAGTAGTTGCATTCCAATGCGATTTGGTGGGTATACAGCACCGCTGTTATCTCATGCCCTTTGTAGTTCCTTTTTTTAATGCACATGTAGTATATCATTGTGCTTTGTTATTAATGTTCTGATTATTCTAATATTAAATGGCCATTTTGAAGACGATAGTTTTCATTTACCAACTTGCAAGTGCTTACGCTTAGCTAAGTTGGAATAATAACCTAATAAATGTTAGGAGGTATTTGATAAAGTTCCAAGTGTGTGTGTGAAGGTCAAAGCGAATATCTAAGGTCGAAGGTCGTGGAACTACAATTTTTATATGGTTCCGACGAAAACTGTACGTGACCGTTCGCAGTGTGTGATAAATATTCCTCAGACAAGTTCTTCCGCGAAAGTTATCCTATATATCTTGAAATACAGGTTTTCTTTTAGTACATTATGGTTTCTAAACTCTCTTGTCGGGGTATCTACTATCTATAGGTATTAAAAATACGTTTTTTGCTACTTAGATTCTCCAAATTTCAGCTTTCCTGTAGCTTCTGATGCTCTATATCGTTGTCTATAGTGAAAATTCGTATGTTATTATTTCTTTCATATTTGCTAGCTCTTTGTCATATCAATTTCGTCTCCTAAATGTGTCCATAAAATTACTATCCGAGTGGTGTAATGTGTTGCCAGTAGAAGGCAGCATATTTTTATTTATTTGTTGGTTATATTGGGGAGAAATTGAGACTTCATAGTCCCTTCTTCCACTCAACCCTTATACATTACAATACGAGTATAATAAAGACAATCACAAACACCCAAGCCCTAGTTGGTGGTAAACCTACCTCTGCGTTAGCAGGCGAGGACGTTACCCCGCTGCCACCGAGGTCGGCTTATTCTCCTGCAGTAAACTAAATGTTGGTCGAGTTAAATTAGCCACCCTAGAGTATGGGTTGATTTTTTAGAAATGTTAATTTTATTTATTAAATTCAAATTACCTCACTGTTAATGCCAAGAGCACAGTATCTCAGGTTTCCTAATTGTTATATTATCGAATATTCGTCAACATGTACGAGTATCATTTCGAACAGTGAGCTAGCAATGATAAAAATGTTTTATTGGTCCTCCAAAGTGTATATTTTAAAGTGTTCTCTCAAGAAATTTTTCCTCCGAAAGGAGGAGATCAATAATTTTTCGCAAATAATTGTGAAGTAATTTAAATGATAAACATTTTGGAGTAACTAATTTGTAAAAAAGTTAAACTATTATTCGTATATAAAAAACTCCTCTCCTCTCGCAAGTGTTCTGGTATCTCTTGCCGACGCTACTTAAACCTTTTAGTACGATCTTTGTTTTAGCTATTTTCATAGTTAGCTACATTTTAGGTAGAAATTATCCGCGCTTTTACAGGTAATACGATGTAGGTGATCCTAAATGCAATGCAAGTATTATCAAGCTGCAATATGAAAAAAATGAAGCTTGATTCACATTTTTAAGGTGTAAATACATTTTGTGTTATATGAGTAGTATTACATCATAATTTTCCGAAGTACTCTAAACCCATGAAAAATATGTAGAAATTTATTTACCTCTCTTGGTCGCGGATTTTGGCTATATTTTTGTAAAATCCAAGGATCCATTTACTCCTTCTAACGTAATGCATGGAATAACATACTGCGGTCATAACCTCGACGTTTTTGCTGGCGTGAATCTAAAGCTTTTCTCGCGCAGTGCCCTACGATACGCAAGGTGTATAAATTACTTTGATCTCCTTAGTATTTGCATTCAGGCACACCGCGTCGAGTCTTTGTAATCATGCTCTAAATTCTCGCGGCCAAATTTCTGCGGTTCTCGCTTACATACGCTAATTGTAGCACTTACAAGCACCCTTATGAATCCCTTTAGGGCCTACAGGGACTTATACAACCCCTACTTTGAAACTCCCTAATTGCACTTTCACTTCGGTTATATGGAGGCGGCGTCAAGATTAAGGCTCGTGATCGAAAATAACTCATTGAGGTGTTTCATTAACTTGTTGTGTATCATCCCCTATTGCTATTTCCATTTATTTGGGAGAATCTAATTTAATCCACCTCCCACATTTTAAAATCCTTTGACGATGCGGGTTTCGTATTGCGAAAGGTATATTGAACACCTATGAGCTCTAAAAGGATGTTGCTAATTTCGTTATGTAGCGCAAATTCTCATTTATTTCTTGGGGTTGTCCCCATTTAGGTGGAAAATATATTCTATTAGTGCAGGAAAGATAATAATCACTCGCTCTAATCAAAGACAATACATGATTTCTTTGTCGCCTTTCGTGTAAATTCAAGGATTGTAAAAACTTTATGAATGATTATTACAAAACTGTGTTTTAACTCTGAAACATGTAATTTGTATACCTCTTAATTTTAAATTTGTCTAAGTTACAATTTGCTTCGTACCGCTTGAGGGTTAAGTATTCGCGTAAAGCTAAGTGAATTTTTTTATTTGTGTTCGGAATGAATGGATATGCTATCATGACTCATGCTATGGGTAATCATTTGATCGGTGTAATTGCATTGCGGTACAATTAAAGCATCAATTATTAGCTTCTGGGTGAGATAGAGTCGTTGAGACAGTATTGTTTAAGCGTTATTGGTCATATTGCCGACTGACTCGTGCAGAATAAGAGGATTGTTAATCGTATTAATTAGTCTCCCTCAACAGCTTAGCGCACGTACTTTAGTCCCGGCCGTGTGTATTCGACACACTTGGCTGATTGGTGGTCGTGTTGCTACAACCGGGTTAAATACCCCCAATTAGGCCACTCAGCGCGTGATTCACTTTTGAAGGCAACCAGGTGAAAAACTGGTGCATTGTGGAATGAATTTTGGAACACTCGCGATTTACAAAAACAGACTTGCTGAAACGATATGCCTGGAGGTTATTTGTCATTTTTTTAAAATGTAATATTAAACATTTATGTGTTCTAACGGTTAAGGTTATATCATACCCATAAACCTCAGTAACTAATCATTTGAAGAACGAAAGATCCAGGCCCTAGGCGGCCTTCAAACGTGTTACACATGCCTTAACATTAACTATTGCTTTGAGTTCCGTAATTATTCGTTAAAAATGTTGCATGTTTGGTTTTTGCGAAAATATTGATAATTCGGGTAGAATAAGTAAAATAGATCGGTGAACTGGTAAAATCAATTCTATTTCCCTTACATAATTTGTAATTATAAGAAAACACTATTCACCTAGGTTATGGTTTCTATATATAAGAACATGGAACCATAGAGCTTTGGTCCATATGACTTAATGCATTCGTCCCCAATTTTCCCTATCAATCATAAAACGCGTGGGTTTGAAGTTTCGTTAAACTTCTTTATCTGTCATTTTATGGTAAAAATAGGATCGATCAGTAATTAATGAAGTGTATAGCCTTTTACCTCTTCCTCTCCGTCTAACATATTACCACGTCGATGGAGTGACGCGTAGCTATAACTCTTACCAATAAATTTTGCGTCAGATTATATGCCGCAAAGTGAAATGCGTTTGAAATCTTACTGTTTGCTTGCTTATTGAAATGATTTCCCTGCTACGATGTTCTGAAGCGTCTTTGTAAGCAATTTCTGTAGAGCGTCCCTTCCATTTTTATGCATAGTTCCCTTGTTTCATTCCTCGGGCTGACCTTTTGGTTGCTTTTATTTCTCATTGTTGGCGAAGACTCCATTTTAGTGCTGCTATTCTTTTATTCAGTTTTTTTTATCCTTCATTAAGAGTTTTTATGGATGGGAGGTTTCATAGATGTGTCCCCAGGTGGCGGGTGAGTTATCATCCATCCGCCTATGTTCATAGTAAGCTTCGCACTCTAGACAGATTTTATGCTCCCCTGTGATCTGCATACTAAATGGAGCCATTTCTACAAACTCATTAAGCTGTCCAGACGGTTAAATCAATCCACATAAAAAGTGAACAATTTTTATTTATCATGCCCGTAAGCAGCAAAATCAGCACGCACCTATAATCAAAGAGTGATTAACGTCTTCTACAGTGCCAAGGCTCTTTGCCCCACCGTATTGTTTTCAAGTAAAGTAAGCCTTTCGATTTTTTCTATCATTTTTTTCATCACTCCTGCTTGCTCTTTTGTCTCTTGTACATGCGTAAAGCACATCGGCAAAGGTCAGATGGTGACATGCATTGTAGGAGTTTAAACAGGCGTTGGATTTCAAGCTGCTTCGGCGAATAATGTGATTTGACTATTCATGCGCGACGTATATTTTCGGTTGAGCGTCCTATTCGTGTGTGAGTTTGCTCACGTGTGCGTCTTTGCTTTTTATAAAGAGGGAGCGGCGACGTGGGTTGGCTGAGGGATTATAAGGGGGGGTCGGAGGAGGTGGCGGTGGTATCATTTTTTCTGTGACTTGCCCTTTGTATGCAAATGCTTTCATCTCTCCCCTACCTTGCCCACCTCTACTACTCAATTCCCCATCTTTGCCTTAAATCCTCCTCACGTCTCCACCCTCAACAACCAATGCCTTCGTTACTCCTTCCTTGCTTCCTCTGTGTTCCTCTCGCAATGCCGGTGTCTTGTGTATCGATTCATCAGTGTCGTTTGACGGATATTTCTGATAGGAGTAATTTTTTTGGCGTTGCTTTCGGCAAGTGGCGGCTATATGTTAAATCTATTAAACCGCACGTCTTCTCAGTGTTTAGATCAGTAGTGGTAACGAGGTAAAACTGGTCGTCGTACTCACATAAGCTACTTAAGAGAATTGCGAATGCTATTTGCTATTAGGATAGCGTAGGAAATCCATGGAATTCATTTAAACTCTCTTGGGTTTCGAATATTCAAAAATAGGTAGTTTTAAGTCGGAATACAGTAGTTCCATAAGAATCGTACCTTTCGTTGCTGATTTCTTGTGGCGAATTGGAGTTTATAAAATATGCATAGAATGAATGAAATCTAAAAGCGTACTTGTTTCTTGTTTTTTGTATTTAGTCTTGTATTTCATCAAACTAAAATATTTCATATTTTTTGTCTCTAATTTAGGATCATTTACGTTTAAACTTCTTGTCTCATACAGAAAAATATGTACACAGCCATTCCTTTCTCTTAAATCGTAGTGTCCCACTTAGCTCTGGTCTCCCCGTCCCTTCATATACCTCCGATTTCCGGTCCCCCCATCACGACCAAGTATTTTATTCCAGGTATATTTACAATTCTTTAGCTTAACTGATCATAAACACTATTTATGTCGTCCTCCTTTTGATCACATATCGTCATGTATTTACTTCTACAAGATACCGAGACTGCTTTTATTTCTACTAATAATATTCCGGCGTTCATCTGTTCCCCGCTCCCAGCCCTTCCCTAAAGTTTCCTATTCCTTAAAGTGACGACGCGATTTTGATTCTCCGCTCTTCCGATATATATTTATAACTTTGTAACTGTCGTTGCAATAATCCCCCTATCTTTCATTCTTAACACGCTTCAGCCTGTGTGTCTTACATCCCCAAATCGCTCATTTTGATTGTAGCAACATTCCTGTCCTAAGAATCGTCCGATCTTGCCATGCCACTGTTGTCATTGTGGCCTTCCTTTTCTGAGCCCTCTTTTCAGTTGTCACCTGCTCGACTGTATAGGGTTTTCGTGAGGTGAGGACCTCTGAGACCTTCCCTCCTCCATTGCTGGACCCGAAATGCGGGCCCTTTTGTGGAGTCCCGTTGTTGCCAGGATTCATTTCCTTATTTTTTACCATAATATCTTATTGTGATAAATAATTGAGATGGTCCCCGTTTCCTTTCTCAATAGTATTTTTAACATGACTGAAATGGTCGCCCCTCTGGGCTCAAACGCGTTTACAGCCTCTTCCCTGAAAAATAGATGCTGTGGGGACTATCTTTTGCATGTTTCATACTTTTTGACCTAATTGGCCTCGGTTGTACTAGTGATTGTACTAGGACTAATTACTGCTGCTCCCACCGGCACGGCTGCATCATTTCTAGAAACACACTAGCCCTTCCACGTCGTGGTTATATTCCATGAGGAGGGCCAAGGTCAACATATAATTAAATAGTCGCACAGTTATAATAATCGATGTGAATTGTAACTCGAATGTTTGTCTAATTATGCCTTAATTTTGTATCTTAGTAATGTGTTCGATGAAGTGCTTTTCATTTGATCAAGTATGAACTATTTTTGGAGCGGAACTAGTTCATTCACCCACCCCTGAAAAACCGTAATAATTATTTTAATAATCTACGTGCATACCGTGACCATTGTCGGGATTGTACCAATAGAGCCGATAAAAAATTAGACGACACGCATGAAGTATCGATTTTCATTAGAATTGAATTTGAATCATCGTAGACAAACTTTATTCGCACAATTTTTATTGCACACAATCTGTTTTACGTCTCTCGTGTTTTGTCTTGTATGCTTCCTGTCCTCATTAATCTCCATTCCCCCGTCCAGTCTCAAACTCCAACATTTCCAAAGTCAACGACGTTTTGACTAAAATGATTCCTCGCGCTCCAAACCAAGTGAAATCTCCTGTGTGTAATAGCTCTCGCCGTGCTCTCATTATACTAATCTGCGTCTTAATTGCGCTTGTTCCCATCACTTTGCCTTAAGGGTGGTGGACCGATCGTAGCCGTGCCATCTTTGAGCCCTGGTGGGCCACAGCTGAGAATTTGGATTCTTTTTCTCAAAAATTCATCGTGTAACGTAATTTCAGGGGATTAGATTCTGAATAAATTTGAGGTAGTAAGAACGATAACGACGGAATTTAAGACTTTTTTTAATGAGTTGACATTAAATATTCGGCAATCTTGAAGACGAGCTTAATATGCAATAATATTCGGTGATAATATTTCAAAGCATCTGCTGCGTGTAGTGTGTTTCGATGCAAATGCATCATCTTTATGTGCTAAATATATGCTGGTTTTGGGAACGTACATGCGGATGATCAACTGCCATTGACGCGCGTCACACGAATTACTCGCTGTGGAAAATTGCTAATTATTCTGTATAATTTGGAACATTTAATAGTTCCATGAATTAGACCAAACCAAAAATTATTAAGTTTTACAAGGCATTAGTCGCAGAGTTGGAACGATAAAATTTTCACGACATTTAAAGCCGCCGTTTTTCAGGGTTCCAAGTATGAACTGCGTTTGTTTCTTACTCTGTGGGAAGAGGGAAAACGGAGCGACCTTTTAGCTAAAGTTGGTTGTCACATTAGGTTAGGTGTTCACCCGTTACGGTTCTGCCTCTCAATTAACAAAATGGCCGTCGCCTCCCTTATTCGGTTTTGCCAGAACACCCTGTGAGCGGGACCCACATCGGTTAATAACCTGTCACCGCGCATGTATTTACTGAGTCGTGAATTGTTTTGATGGAAAAACATTGGAATGAGTTGCATGCCGCCCGATGATATACGGGATTATTCAATCGGACGCTCCTCGTTTCCGGCGACGAAGCATCAGCTAATTCGTAATGCCTCCTGTTGCGAGATGGTTAGAGCTGCAGCCTGCGAAATTTAATCATTGCCATTCGCTGGAAGAAATACCAAAGTTGGTGAGAAGTCACTTCTCAAGGCTCGTTATTCAAAGGAATTTTGACCACAACATTTTTTAACTCTTGCTCTGGACAACGGCTGGCAATTTTAGAATGAGTATATTCGTTCTTCACTTGCTGATGAAAGTGGCCACTGTCATATTTTATGCTGAATTTTTAGATTTTTCTTGAACCCATTTCCCTTCGAATAATTAATTTCATTAAATTAAGTATGTAGTTTTGTTTCAGTTAAAATAATTGGTATCGAGTCTGTCATTCTCTTCGTACATGTTGAACTATTCATTTTGTAGTGAGTGAAAGAATGTTACAGTGGTTAATTTGGTTTGAAGAATATGGACATTTTACACAGAAGAGTATTACTACCATATATCGATTATCCGTCCTTTTTAAATCAATTTCCAGTAACATTCTTCATTCAAATTTGGTCCGACCATTCATCCGTAGTTTAAGTTTCAAAAAAGAAAATAGATTGGATCTTAAATTATTCATTTAGTTAATGTTCCAAACATCCATGCTAATATTTAATGGGAGTTTTCCTGGCTGGTTTTTGAAGTAGTGTATTACTACGTACGTTTATTTTCATATCTCTATATTGAATAAAACATTTTCGTCGCCCTTTATATTTGTTGTACGTGCTTCATTCTTGTTAAAATGTTTCGCCGTGAGAGCAATTAACAAATAATTCGTTCATGGTTTTTTCTGTTGTTTGCGAAGGTTGATAATGAATTCGATTTTTGCACTTATCCCTACTGTTGCTTACAGTTTCAAGTTGGTGACACAAAAGCGAGGAATGTTAATATTCTTGCTTCTTAACGATTCCCGTCTAACGAAGATAAACTGCTTTTGTTTTGGAAATCCGGAAAGTAACATTGAGACCTGGCGAGAATTACGCTCGTGAGCCGAAATCGTCTAGTGTATTTATATTTAATCGAGATATCAACGTCATAGTAGTTATAAAGGTCGGTATTGTAAAGTTATTTTTAAAAGGTTTTGTCCTGTAACATGGCTATAAAATAGATGCAGAAATTTTTCAGTCAAAAAAATATTCTTGCCAGATTTCATAACTATTGAGAAATTATGATGCCTGGAAATTCAAATGTATGGGAAAATCAGTGTCCTTCGCTCGTTCGGTTTACATTTCACGAGCGGGCGTTTCCATAGCATTTTGCATGGTAACCAAAATTTTCAACCTTGCGAATTTCGGAATGTTTACATCATGTCGAGAACATCACTCAGCTGATTGCAGGTGGTTTAATAGTTGATTGAATTCCAATGTGGTCGCTTTAACAAACTGGCGACGGCGGTTATGTTAATCTGGAACATATTGCGAAATGTGAAAACATTTTTTCCAATAGTGCTAAATTAATACATCCCTAAACTAATACACCCATCGTTGCGCGGAAAAGTTAAAAACTATTTATCTTTAAGAAGGAAATTGCCGTAATGAGTATCCTCATCAATTTGTTTTTTATATATTTTTTCATACATCGATTGAAAAAGCGGTTAGGAAAAAGTCTAGTCATGTAACCCCAAGATAGACGCTTAGATCATTGTCTCTGAGTTGAATTCTACGTCAATCCACTGAATGACGAACGATTAAGTTTGATACACTCGCATAAATTCACACTCAGAATTTTTTCCGATTACAATACCTTTATTTGAGCGTTTATTTATTTATTAACTACTTGTCTCACCTACTGTAAAATATTTTCAAGCCTATTCTCGGTATGATGCTTCATAGTTTAATAATGATATTTTACCGAAACAAGTGACATTAGTGGCCGACCAACTCATCTCAAACCGTTCCCTCATCCTCCAGTCGCAGGCTTGCGTTCAGGGAGCCTCGTCTTAATATTCCCCGTGATTTAAGGTTGAAAATAGTTCCAATCGTTGTCAGATACGGCGTAACAGGATTCGATCTCTACCTTTCGGTAAGCGGGCGCTCAGTGTCACACCTTCCCTTTCGATCGATATAATTGACTGATGCAGTGTTTCCGGAGTACCAATGAAAGTGATGGGAGTTATGGCGGCGACGCGGTAGGGTTATTCGGATGGCTCCAGGGCCGGAGGGCGTCACCTCCTCCCCGCGAACTAGCTTTCCTCCTAATTAAAATTAACGGCACGTTCCTCTCATCCTCATCACCGCTCTCGTATCCCCACCTCGCACCCTATCTCTCTCCCTTCCCTCCGGCATCATCCTCCCCCACGACTCCTTCCCTCCCCACCAGCGCCCACCTATTTCCACGGGGTGCAGGAATGCCGCCCGTGGAGCAAGCACATCCCTGCCCGTTGCTTCATCTCCCGAATCATCCTCTCTTCTCATCGGCATATTCGACTTTATCTCGTTAGTCGTTCCGATAGTTAGCACGCCTGGAAGTTACGAGGTGGCCCTCCGCTGCAGGTCGTCGTCACCTTCCTAACTCCTCGCTTCCTCGTCTTGTTGTTTTCCGCTGGTTCGCCCAATTTCTATCGAAAGTCGATCACTTTTTTGCTATAGACGAATGGCTCCCGGGTTCAATTTTTTGACAGCCGATCATTTTTTCGTCTCTGTTCCGTGCCTCGTCGCCCTTTTGAGAGTGGTCTGTTGATGATAAAAATCTCTTCTAACTTGAAGCACCGTATAAAATAATGCCGAATGTGCTCGCCTAAAAAGCTGGAGATTGTTGGATAAAGTGGACGCGTGTGCTATAAATGGGATCGATTTATCCGATGGTCAGGGTATTGAATTAAAAAAAACTGGAGCCATCTGTTTTATTTCTTTCCCTTTCACCGGCGTGTGTTGTTAGCCTAAAGGGATTCTGGTCATCGCTCCACATTTTGCGGAAAATATTAGCAATATTGTGCATAATTTGTCGGAGCTTTACTTTTCCTCTCTCCCTATTTCAGACTTTCAGCGTCGCATAATTATTCTCCAATCGCGGTAAATCATCAAATGTGTCCTTTTCTACACAGTTTACTGAATTAATAAATGATGTATTAATAATGCGAAAGATTCAAATGAAAAGGTATGACGAAATATCAAATCGAATGAGATAAATGGGCTCAACAGATCAGATGTGTCATTTTGAAAAAAAATACTAACTCCTAAAACGAACTTGATCACATGAACGTGCTTCATTTGCATTTAATCCATTTTACGTGTCCTCCCGAATTTTTGGTAACTTGGCAAACAGCATTAGTTTGCAGGCCGAACGCGTTTTCTGAAGTAATCGTCTGCTTTCCGTCTCAAAACTTAAAAGAGTTCCCAAACTCTATTCCAGTTAACTATCATGCGTCACACATTTCGCTCAATGCCTGCGTCACTATGGATCAAACGGGTCCGAGTTCGCCTCAGCTCGAATTCCTAGCGGCATTTTATGATTAGTAGGGACACAAAATTGTGTATCGTCACCCGTGAAACGCTTCCCTTTTATATTGTTTACTTTTGGGAGCTAATGGTTATGATTGGGCATTTATGGTTTTACCCCAAAGGCCAGTTTTCAAATTCGAGAGAGAACTCAAGAATCCAGAGTATTCAATTTTGATTCCACTTGCCCTGGACTCAGGAAGGATTCCAGGTACGTTTTTGACGTCAATGTAGTGTTTTTGATAAACATTAGTAATCATTATTATTTTAGTGTTTCTGAGTATTAATTTTGTGATTTAAACTCCACGAGAGACGTGCGTCCTTTTAAAGGTTCCGAATGTAAACATTATGACAATTTAAACAAAAGAGGACTAAATATATTTTTAAGGAAATATTAACGAAACAATTTTAAATCCTCCAGATGAAAATAGATAAACAACTTTAATACGTATAGAAAGAAAGAAAACACGGCAATTCCACATTTACACCTGCCGTGTTTTCTTTCTTTCTATACGATGGAAAAATTCCACATAGTAACGGCTAAAACAGTCTCTTATAACTTTAATACGTTTTTTCGTAATACGAAGATTTTATGCTGTAACGAAACCTAGGTTGTAATAAAAAAATATACGTGGAGAAGCTGCCTTCTTTCATCGGGAAGGATTGCCACCATGTTACGTCTTAAACTGTGTCATTTATTATGCTAGACGCATTAGCTGGGGAAATCTGATTTCAATAAATGAAAAAGTAAATTCCCATATGATACAGGTAAATTGTATGCAATAATGTAAATTTTAAAAATATAAATGATTATTTGAACTTCATAATTATCTTCAAAATGAAATTATCATTTGTATGTGATAGACTGATATCGTACTTCTAATTGGCACATCTTCACTTCCTAAGTTGATTCCCGATTTTAAAACCTTCCTCAAAAGTTTTAGAGTTCTGTTGTAGCTGTTCTTGCTTGCCTTCCATCTGGGTATCACAATCGATCCTGCAGCTGTTCGGTTAACGGAAGGGATATCCCTAGCTCATAGATATAATCTTGATCTAACTTCATTCACGTTATAGTATTCAGTGTGTCGTCGTACTTGCCGAGAGAGTTCTGTTTAGTGCCACCAACCCTGCTTAGGGTAGCGCTTTCATTTTCAGCCAACTCGGCGGGAAATGCGAAAACCGCAGGAATGACACGCGCCCACGCCTCCGCCGAATGTGTCGGAAAATGCCTTTCAATTTTTCCAACGAAGGGAGGACTATTGCGAATGTGTGTGTTCCCGTGCGGGTAGCGCTTCGTTTGTTCCTCCCGGGCTCTCTTCCCTCGGAGGCTCGCCTCCCGTTCCCCCTGGCGTCGTCCCGAGAAGAGCGGTGCATTCTCGACGATTTCTCGCCGAAGTGGAATTTGCGAATTTTAGATGGAAAATAACGCTCCAGTGGTGTCAACAGGAGGGGAAGGAAGGCGCTTGTTGTTTGCTCGCTCCTCCTTTTTTGTCGAATTTGTTTCAAAACGCGCTTCATTGGGCATTCCATGCGTTCCTCCGAAATTTAGATAGTGTGCCTAGACTTCCATCAATTCTCTCCCTTCGGTTTCTTGCTCTTTCCTCTTTCAAGTGCAATGCCTTCCATCCTGCCTTAACAACCCCTAACCCTTCATCTAAACTCCGCAAGCCCGTAGGCCAGGTCCTTCCACACCACCCGCGCAGCCATAGACATTATGCCCGGCCCCATTCTCATCCGTCTTCTTCACGTGCCCCTTCTTCATATTTAATGCAGGCGGAAGTTTGAGATTGACTGAAATAGGTTCCACCCCCACCAGTCGGCTGCGGATAATACTTTGTGCGTCGATTTATGAGGCGTTGATATCGAAGCGAAGGCTTTATATCCATCGGTTCTGGCCTCTCAGTGTGTGTATACAGTGCCAGTCATAAATAAGCCGTTTATTTATCGCTACTTACATTAGGTTTGACCTTAAGCTCAACCGACAGTAATTGAGTGGATCAACGGTTCCGTTGGATCTCAGGAAATTCGTCTGTCTCATAGTGGGCAATTATAAATAGAAGATAATGGGAACTTAGTTTGGGTTTTATGGTCGAGGCGTAGGGTTTATTTAACCTTCGTTTTGTAATGGTGTGGTAATTGTTTACGATTGGACGATGGCGTTACTATCAGAACCTTTTATTACTCGTGAGTACCGTCATACAATAACGTTTCATACTACTGGTAGACTTTACTACTTTTAATCGTGCTACATTGTTTCACATTTGTTTTTTGACATGTACTGTCCTTCCATACCTTCTTAGAGTGTTAATTTATTTTGTTCACTGATAAGCTGATATCGTAATTAATTTTACCTTTCCGGCGGAATATTTCAGTCTCAGGCAGTAATCAAGTTTTTGACTAAATCTCAACCACATTTTGATTCACAGCTAATGTCTTTAGACCTTTTGGGTAAAATACCGTGTTTCATCGTCGAAAAGTCCAACACTGTCTTCTTTCGGGTGACTGAAATTACAATTTTTTATTAATTTAATTTATTCCCGGCAGCAACAAAGGAGGACGCTCCCACACGAGTGTTATAAATGCCCCTCCCTCCTTTGAGAAGCTCATACCCCACTGGAAAGGGGTAAATGAGATGAACACCCCTGGAATTTCTTTCCTATTTCATGCTAGTGTTGCCGTCGCTGATGATTTAAATTGCTTATGCGCCTCCCAGCCACTCATTAGAATACATCCTCGGATGCTGCACAACCTCGCCTCCGCAAGGACGACCTGATTTTCCTCTCGTCCCCCTCCATCCTTCCTCTGTGCTCCTTGAGAGCCCTCTCCGCTCTCGTCCCCGTCTTCCGCCCCCCATCTTTTTCCCTCTCACCCTCATGGGCTAGGCCCATTTCCGCCGCTCCTCACCCCTTTCCTCTCACGAGTGCCGCTGCTCGCAGCCCTCGGGAGAAAGCTCTCGCCATCCCCACACTCTTTCTCTCTCTCTTCTCCCTCTCCGCGTTCCTCGCTTTCGTAACAGATGGCCATTATGCGTGTGATAGAGTTGTGTTTTCCCCTCTCGTCCGAGCGAGATAACTCGCCGAGTGCCGGGCGTCATGAGAGGAGGTAACCGTGCAACTTGGATAAACCAGGAAAAGACGTGGAAATTGCTCCGCTTTGGGGAAGAATGAAGGGAATCTCCGGCTCCCTGTGGGACGCTGTGTGAATGGCTCGTGAGCATTCGTTGAAATAAAATAGTGAACACTTTTAGAACAGCAGTTTTGGAATATCTTTTTCGTCAATAGCTGTAAGGGTACTTGACGTTTTTCAGAAAATAGTGTTATATGTCTATGAGTGTCGCGGTTCGTAGTAGCAGGACACATTTTTCCATATAATTTGTGAAGAAAGAATAATTATTAAAGATATAGTATTAAAAACGTTCCAAGCTCACTGCTTGTTAATCTGAACGGTTCCGTTAGAGCTCCAAGATCAGGAAGAGACGGGGTACTTCATTAATTCCCTTTAGTAGCGGAAATTGAAGAAAACTAGTACACAACAATGTAGAGTGAATACTCAGAGAAAATCACATGTTCAGTTATAAGATATGTCGCAATTAAATAAGGGAGTATGTAATCATCTAATAATAGGGGAGAATAGGATACTGTAGTTTCTAATCCTTGAATTGAAAAGAAGCGAGAATGAGATGTATTTCTTGGACGAAAGGCCACGACTAAAATGGGCTAGAAATTCTTCTTCACTAAGCGTCTAATTGGAACAGAAGCTTAGAATCCGGAAGGACGAGTTATTTTTACGGCATATTTGAAATGAATATAGTGCTGCGTTAATGTTTAGGTAATTGGACTCATTAAACTTTTGCACTTGTGTATATTAGCCATTAAATGGTAATCGATGGTACTCCTAGGGTCGTACGAGGATCCCTCTAACGTAAATGATTACTAATATGGTAGTATTTCATTTAACGGGTACAAGTCGTTTAATTAGTGCAACGATTAAGGTAAAGAAACGTTCACTCTAGAAAGAGAACTAGGAATCAGCAAAACTCAAAAATCTTATTTCGCATTCTACCGCATCTTGTTGGGCAAATAAAAGTATGCTTAATCTTCATCCGAAACTCTCCTCTTACTGCCCTTCAAATAAACTCCGACAGGTTTTAATGAATGGCCGTCCTCAATAGATTTCGTATTCCATACATTATTTAAAACTCTACTTTATATTTAAAATACTATATTTAAAAACTATATTTTAAACATTTTTTAAAACTATATTTCAAAAGAGGTGTTACATAGAAGTTAAAGTAAGTAGTATTCAAGTTATTGTCATGTTACGATTAGGTTCCCTTTAAAGTAAGCTGAAACTTTCAGTTTAACACGCGTGATAATTTGAAGAATCGCTCTAACGACTTTTGATCGTGAGCGTCATGTTTTCAAAAAAATCTTTGCCAAAGACCACCGCCGCCTACAGCGATTTATTTCGTTGTGTTAATTAATCTGTACATTTTCTGGCATGGCTGAGGATGATATTTCATATCATTTGCTTTGCTGAAAAATAATAAATAAATATTATGAAATGGGTTTACAGGCATTGGCTTTCAGACTCCGTCGCTGTTGCAACCGTAATTCGTTTTGAGTCTTCATGAAATTGGTTGGTCATTAAAAAATCTATTGTAACACTTTTTTTAATTTCATTCTGGGTTTCTGCAGGATAGCAGTCTGTTTTGTTTTTAAAGCGTTGGAATCGTGTACACTAACAAATAAGTTGTGTTATTTCCCTGAACTTGAACCTTGGGCTGTCTGAATCACCAAGTAATCACACTTCATTCGATATGAATCTGTATTTTCCAAAGTTCGGTTCTTGTAATCATTTTATACGATCATCTGTACTCTCACGCAATATTTATTTAATCTAACGATTATTCCGGGGATAAATTGAAACTTGGCTTGTGGTAACAGAACCGCGGTATCAAGTTGCGCGGAAAGGCACCGGGCGCCCCTGGTAAATCCGCCCCTCGCTGGAATGCTATCGCGGTCGAATTGTTATCCAGTCGGGCTAACATAGTATGGCGATGTGGTGCAATTTTTTTTATCATCTCTATCTTGATTGGCCGTCGGTGAGATCCCACTCTTTGTCCCCTATCACTTGGTGATCCGTGCCGCCCCGTTTATCAGAGCCATCCCATTAACCTCGGCAACCCGAAACCCCTGCCTATTCGGGTGGCGAATGTGGGGTAATCTTTCAGAAGGAATTCCGTGCTCGGATCCGATTGCCATTTGTTATTTTTCCTCCCCACTCGCCCGCCCGCCTCCCTCCCGCCCCCTCATCCTCCTCCCCCCTGCGACGTCCTTCGATCGCTTTTGTCGTGCCTCGAGATGACTCCTCGGGAAGAGGAGATTCTTCTTCGCCATATCTCTCCTGACAGACGGTGCTCTTGGCGCCCTGCCTTCTCCGCACCCCTCGTCCCTCAACGACTCCATCGTGTTCCCTCCCCTCCCCTCTACACCCACCCCCCTTCATTCCGACCTCGCGCGCTCCTTCCCACTTTCTCCTCGCCCCCTCTCTCCTAATAATCCATCCTCCTGGTTACATGAGCATTATACGCACTCTCCTTTGTCGAACCTCCAACCAACTCCTCCTCACCTTTTACTATCCCTTCCCCAAATATTGTGGCGACCGCTGGATCGGCGGTAGAAGCCGTCAGACGGATGGAGTCGCCATTTATTATTGCTTTTTTTATTTTGACGGGCATCTGCCAAATTGTGCATGTACGATGTTAGTTACCATTTTTCCACCGTCCGAAAAAATTGTGATCCTGTTGTCTGTCTGTAATTTGGGGAAATATTTTTATACTTTGTCGGGGATTAATTTAGAGCTGTGGGTCCAGGGGCGGTGAGATCGTGCACTCTAAAATGAAAATATTACAAGCCTGCGCGTGATGATCTTTGACAAAACCGGCTCGGGGGTGCTTTCCTCTCGTGCGTATTATCCGTTTTGTAACGTACCGCGGTCAGTATTGTCCGCGGATCTCTATTTAGCGTGAGCATCATCAAATGCAGATGTTTCCAGCTGGTGCTGTTTTCGACTCGGCCGCGTTTTATTTTTCGCACTTCAAGTTAGCTAATGAAGGGTATAGAATATTAGTTATCCTCAGGCAGGTTGTCGCGGCTGGGGATGAGCTGGCAAAAAATCTTGGCTCGTGGAAACATCCTTGGGTTCTGACCTGTCACCACTGACAGCTCAGCTTTTGTGCTCCCAAATTTAGCCCGCTTGTCCAGACGAATGTGAGACTTAGGGCCTTCTTTTACCCGTAGGAATCGTAAACAAGGAGCGATACTATGTAACCAAAGTAACGGCCATTTGTAAAATGATCCTCTTGGCGTCGCATATCTGATTACATTTTCATTGTTGGCTAAGATAGGCACTGGCAAAATTAATGTCAATAGTGTAATCGACCTTTTCTTATAGAGTGAAATCAATTTAGTTTAATTTTGAGTGGTTGTATTTTATCATAATGGAATCAACTATGTTATATGTTGATTTTGATTTTTTTCTAGTTTTCAGTTTTTCCCCTTATTATAGTTTAAAGTTGACGAATGAAATTGTTATGTTCAGCCTTTCTAGTCGCCATGTCTAGTCGCCATGATGGTTGATTTCAGGGTACAGTATGGTTAATCAATTTTAAAATGGAACATACTCTATTGCCTGATGATTTATTTTTCTTGGTACCTGACAACTTTTAAAAAAAGACGTGTCTCAGCTGACATGGTAACTTGTTATCGCTGGCTTTAAATCAGTTACTGATGATGCATCCCTTTGCCGTCTTCTAATTGATCCACCAAAGAAAATTCTTCTTTAATTTATTAACTAATATCTAGAAAATGGGTTGTTAATATAATCTTAATCACTTTTCATAATGCCCTTGGATATAATTATCGGAGTGGTTGAATGCTTCGTCTACCCTTAACATTCTCCAGTTTCATTCTCCTCTTTTATTTCGTGGAGGACTTCAAGGTCATTTGAGTATTACCTTATGGCTCCGTTGAAAACACGTGGACAATATCTGGTGAAAATCATCAACTCAAAATTGTCGTGTTTATACTAAAGTGTATATTTTTCTTGTTAATCCTCTGTTTACGAGTATTCGAACTGAAAATTCAATAGCAGAATATCCTAAAGATGACCTTTATAATTTATAATGAAAAAAATGAGTCGCATTTGTTCTGTGAATTGTATCTTTCGGGTTTTTTTATAATGCTGCGGAGAGGTAAGTTTTTCCATCCGCATTGATCCATCGAAGTAATGGTCATTGTATTTATTATCTCCCTCCGCCTTGTGGGCTTATTTTAGTCGCTCTGATTCACGTAGTACAAATAGGCCCTCGGAGTTTTCCGGTCCTTGAAGCCACCGCAAGTATTTTCATCTGATTTCTCTCGTAGCAGGCCATTTTTCCCCTTGCAGCCCTCCATTTGATTTTCATCTGTTCTATTTGCGTATTTTAATTTTCATCATTTCAAAAACCCATTTCATTACATTCAAGAGTGTAAAAATTAATGCGCTTCCTCATTTACTAAATTGAGCTTTGTTAATAAGCGCATAGCTAAGAAGTTTATCGGCGTCATTTATTGTTTTTAGACGCTTCGGAATGGATAAGTTTTCTGCAAATATTTACTGATCGTTATCACAACTTTTGCTATTCAAATATGGTGGTCTTCAGGAAAACTGTGTAGCACATTATCTCATTCTCTCGCATTGATCGTAAAAAATTACCCAATTTTGTGCTTCGACGCTAAGGGTACTTGTGGATTCTCTATTAGTTTGAAACCAGCGGCAAACAAATAATTTTTCTAATTGTTTCCGAGGTATTTTGTATTATTCCGATTCTTGGCCGAAACAATATAGACGTCATCAGGTGCGATTGATTGATTGAAGCGTTCCTTTCATTAAATTGTATGGTTTTGTTTTTAATGTCTGACAGCAGACCATCAACGGTTCAACATGTATGCTTGGAGTTTCTTTTCAGGCCAAATGAGTTCTATACTTTTCCTAAATTAATTAGCGTGCATTTACCGAAATAGGTGAATCGATTTTACGCTATATTGCATTAAAAAATGATACTACCTTAAGGCCCTGTAAGTAGCAACTTCCTATCCTTGCTTTAAGTGTCATTGATGGAGTTGTCAAAACAATGAAAATGAATGCAACGTACTTTTGGTCGTTTTGTGAATTTCAATTTCAGTAAGTGTAGCTTTGTTCTAGTTTCGAACGAATTCCTTTATATGTTTTCTGGAGCCAAAAATCCCTGCATTCCAATTAGCCTTTCTATGATTGATAGATTTGAATGTAAGCAATACTTTTTGGAATAAGTTTGCTAAGTACCGTAGTTGTGGCGATTTACTCGGAGAAAAATTTGTGTGCATGCATATTTTCATATTTCGAAATTTTGTAGCATTTTGAGGCTGGTGCAAATCTCAATTGGACCTCTTGTTGTCCACGACTTTTTTCATTTTAGATTTTCTTTTGTCGAGTGATTTCCATGTAAACGCTTTCCATCTCACGCTAAAATGAGCTTTCTTCGTGACTTTCTGAATCGTGCACAGTGCCCTACGATATCCAGTTTTACCTCTAAGTACACATGCTGGAATGAACTCTTCAACTGAGCACGTTTCAAAAATATAAACCTACGGTGCATAAAAGATGAGTATGCCTACTGATTTAGGTTATGACAGTGACTCATTGTGTAAACGGAACTTCAGTTGACTTAAGTCTCTGGGTATCCATATTAACAGTCAAATTTCAGCGCAAGTTTTCAGTTGGGCCTATTTGGACAAAATCTCTTACACCTACACTTGCTTTTGCCGTTGTAAAATTTACCAAACAATAAAAAACACACCGTTCACATAAATTTTAAATTTGATTAATTCTTTATTTCCATCGTTGGAATTATGTTATAAATGTGTACAGGTATTTGGTCAGTATATGGTAAACGCTGCTTCTTTTTCAGTCACACATTTTCAACATTCGCTCACATAATGAGTTCCGTTCATTGTACATCCTCTGTCCTTGGCAGAGCTCTCAAAGAGCTGTTTTAACTTCAGGTAATGAATAATTATGCACCCTTCAAATGGAGAAATAGACGCTGCTGTATCACGGACCTGTTTCCCGGGGTTTCCTTAAACCTAAGCATATAGTCGACAACTCTCTTTCATGACTCTTTTACGAAGCACACTGCTCGCGGAAATGTATATGTTTGGACTCCTCGAATAAGCAAATACTGTTCGGTCTCAGCAGCATGGTGCATAATATAGCAGTTTCTATCCGAAGGATGTATGCACTTACACATCTACCTAAAGGAAATAACTGGTTCAAAACGGGGTGAGAAGCCATTTAACGAGAACTACGATATTAATTCTAGGCAGGTTGAATATTATCCCGCGTACATCACAGGCTTTTCAAATTAATCAGCCCTAGATATCTTTGGAATATATCTTGCTGCCATTCAGGTCATTTTACTACATTCAGATTCTCTACAACTATCATATCGTACGTACGCCGTGATACATTGTATGAATTAGATTCCCAGAGGATTTAATTTCGTTAAAATGGCTAATTATTTTAACCTTAGGTTTCATCTTAAAGATCTGTATCCTTCTTCGAAAGTTTTAACTAATGGTTATGCCACATCAGTTACCTGTGTTCCCGAAAATTCCCTTTTCCATGAAAAATACCACGTTGAATCCATAATTCAATGGCAATCACTTTACAATAAGCGGACACAATTATCTCTTAGCACTTGTTCCATAACGGGCTCTAAACACATGGATCACTAAGGTATCTTACACATTAAAGAATAATCCTTTTGTCGCCTCACCGTAACATCACACGTAAATAGTAAAACTGGGCTTATATCCCCAAGAGCAGTGATATGCTGCATGTACATTCGGCCAAGGTCAAAGATCTTGTTATCCTGTACAGAGGCGACACCACTGGTGGAGAGATTGCCCAGCAATTCCACAGTAAGAGATACTCCAGGGAGCGCAGCGTAGCTCTCATCGTCAAAGCTACATCCAGTATTGCACAGAGCACTAAACTACACATTTCCTGGCCTCGGGAGAGAAAGAACGAGAGGATTTTCAACAAACACATGAATCACAATCACACACCTTACACAGAACACCCAGGATGTTAAAAATATTCCAACTTTGAGAGAACTCCTTTTCACTGATATAATCCGACGGTACTCCGCCTTTTCCCCGAAATCCCCGATTCCTCTTGGCGAACCCCCGAGCCGCTACGTCACCTCCTCTGGTACTCCCCGCCACGCTCTGCCCCCTGCGACTCCGGCACCGACGAGAGCCCATTCCTCACTTCCTGCTCCTGTTGGCTGGGGCACCGGCTGGCCTCCGGCGATTGCCCCATCCCGGACACTGAGGGGTCCCGGGACGGCGTCTCCTCCGTCTCGTCGAAGGAAGCCGCGTGCGACCACTCCTCCCTCCTGGCCTCACCACGCGCCCACACACCGGCCCCGCCGGCCCTGCTTCCGCCACCGCCCCCCGCCTCCGACTCTTCCCAGGTTCTGTACGAGGACACGGTGGACTCCTCCCAGCCGGACGCCCCGCCGCTGGCCACGTTGGCCGCCGTGAAGACGGCGTCTGGGGAGGAGAGGAGGGAGAGGGGCGAACGGGGCGGGGGCCGACGGCCGAAGCCACCGGCCGACGCGGGAGCGCAGTTGCACTTGAGCAGCCGGACGAAGGCGGCACGAAAGGTTCGGTTGAATGCGGTGTAGATGAGCGGGTTGATGGTCGAGGAGACGTAGCCCAGCCAGAGGGTGAGGGGAGCGAGGGAATCGAAGATGGGGTCCTGATTGCCGTCGGTGCCTCGTGGGCTTACCGCCATGGCCACATTGAGCAGGAAGAAGGGCGCCCAGCAAAGGACGAAGGTGGAGAAGACGAGGCCCAGCACCTTGGACGCCTTCTGTTCAGTTGCGACGGCTGTCGCGGCGGCCAGCGAGCGTCGGCGACGTCCGGAGAGGAACCTGTGAACGGCCCATGACAGAGAAGATTAGAATAACAAAACCATTGTTAATCGCGTGCGTTTAAAAATATATTTCCTTCGTCAAAGTTCATAGAAGCAATATTTTCCAGCTGATACCACTGTCCACATGGCGTTCATGAATGGTTCTTAAAAAAATTGCTCTAATGGTGCATGAAATCATGTGCTGGGTAGATACCTTATGAATTTATCTTTTATAAGCCCTTACGTAAAATGCCTTCCCCAACTTTCATCTTTTGGCCCTCATCATTTTCCTTTGTCAAAGATATTAAATTCCATTCGATGTTCCCATTTTCCAAACTGGGGAGTCCATGTCAGCTGCTAAATGGATGTTCACGTTATAATATTTTTCAGATAAGGCCACTTTGTTCAGAATGCTTTTATTCATCAGTGATATAAGCTTTCCGTAATTGAATATTCATTACATGCTTTATCTGCTAAGTTATCTATTGTTCTTAGTGACAATGATATACGTATATACAGTTTCCCAGGGGGGTAAAAAGCCTCCCTAAGGCCTTAAGAAGTTTTTGTGCGAATTTTTAATTGGCAAGTATTCACCGACGCTTTAAACAATACTTTGTAACCTAGAGATATTTCATGAATTTATTCAGATACTATAATTACTTTGGTCATCTTGATGTTTGCAAAATAGTTCATTGCACTACTAACAAAACTCAAGTTTTATTATCCGCTTGTAATACACGTAGTTTCTTGACAACTTTGGGCTTGAATAGCTGATTTTTATGCTTCACTGTATCAAAGAATATACTATACTTGCGAAGGCATTTGGTTTAGTAAATTATACTGCATGTTTCATAAAGGACTCCACTAAATGAAAGGAATAATTTCAAGATGTTTGTGTACTATATGACTCCGGTCCGAGATATGTTGTGATATGGATAGGAGATCGTCTGCTGAAACGAAGGGCTTGACCAAACCTCAGAATGCATGTTTGTCAAATGTTCAAATCTACGCACTGCTATGACGTGGGTTTTTCCCCCCTGAGAAACGAAGAATTTTATCCCAATGCATGGGGCCTCCTCATTTCACGTTTGAGGGAGAGGGGATCCGATTTCCTTTTCATTCTACGCATTTCCGTCTGCGTCCAGAACGGCTTGTTCAAGGCAGCAGCACCGTTTTCCATTGCTGTTTGCGTGCGGCTTGAAGGGAGGGTATCCTGTCCCCTCGAGGAGACGCGGGCCAAGTTCCATTTTTACCTCCGCTGGCAAATTCAATGGCCCGCGGCTTGGTGTTTGAACCGTCTCCTCTTCGATCTGCCCCGTTCTAGGAGCGCATAATGGTGTATATACGGTCTGGATTTGACAGAATCCGCGTTGTGAGATCACCTGTCGTCCACATTCCCTTTTATCTCCGCCGGAGAACGCTCGCAAATACTTCCTGTCCCCCTTATCCTCACGTTTTCCCAAACTTGGTTTGTTTCGACACATCTTTCTCTCTCTCTCTGCCCGTTTCTCCCACCTTCCCGCAAACTCTCCCTACTGGTCTCTTGAGTTTTCAGAGGGCTTGGATTCTATCTCTCTTCTTTCTCCCACGCCCTATGCCGCAAGAGATATTGCCTTTTTTGCCGCCCAGATCGGCACGTTCTTCCCTCTCGCCCCGGCTCTCTCTCCCCAGAGGTCTCCGGGAGGCGCTCGTTATGGCACTTTCTAATGATTCCTGCGATGCTTTACAAGTCGCTCTTCACTCCGTATTTCTCATTCCGTCTCCACTCAACCTGGTCCCTTCTGACTGGAGTCTGCCGATTTTTCTTCTTGTCTCTGCCTTCTACTCCACACCATTCATCCCCGTCCATCTATCCCCTCCCTCGAACTCGGAACTTGCCATCCTTTTGGGCCATGGTTCTTGAAAAAGTCTTCCTTGAATGGTTAATTAATGTCTTGTATTTCCTCTAAATGATATCTTGTGTTTCAATTTTAACATTTTGTTCTATTGGAATACCTATGGACTGGAGAATGTGATAGGCAAGCAAAGCAGGGTTAGGAAAAGGCTAGGATTGTTGGACGGATTGACGGTATAAAGAATGTACGCGGAATTGAATGAAAGTATGTTACAGTGTGGGGTGCGAGGTTGTCTTGTTAGGTGAGGCTGAGACGGAGTGTACAGTCTGCGTCCATCCCAAAATCCACCTTAACACGATAGGATAAATAATTTCATATTTTGTATCTAACACTCAATCGATAGAAGTAAATGGATTTCTTTCATTAGTTGAAAACTGTAAAAGCGGTTACAGCAATGCAAAAGTTATAAACATTACTTCTAATAAACTCTTAGACATAATATAAACTTGGGATATAATGGATATCCGTCTCTTATGTGGCCACGCCTGAAGCCTTTTCTGTCGGTTTAATATTTGAAATCAATATTTTAGCGCTTACTTTCCACGATAAATTATTTATTTGGATTCCGATATGTGTGTGCGTAGTCTATTGCTCCTGAGACTCGGAAGGCAAGGGATATGCGAAATCTCTGGAACAAAAATGGTGTTTGAAACACTATGTGATTATGATAGATTCGGAAGAGGCTTGCAAAGAAGGGAGAGTTGAGAAGTTAGTAAAAGGGGTGTCTCCTTCGAAACCTCCGACATGATTTTTTTTACTGTTCATATCTCCAAAGGAAACGACATCAAGAATGTGAATGATATAAGCATGTCAGAAAATGATGTATATACAACTTTAATTTAATGTGAATTTAATTTCCATCATATTTGCATCATCAAAGTGCCCATCAGTCCCATGATTGGTGATACGTAGCCTCTACTCCATTCTTCCATTGACCGGAATTTCACTGTCTACATATTTCTTTTCCTTGACTTCCACCATTACTTGTTTTGTATATATCATTCATAATGCCTGTGAAATAACCAATAAACGCATTGGCTGTTCATCAGAAGTCGTGTCAAACGAATTCCTACCGCTTCTCCTTTCCTCACTCCTTTCTTTCTCCGTTCGGATCCATTATTTCTCCTTTGTTTTGCTGTCTTCGCTCCACACACACAAACACCCTGCCTCCACCCCACGCAGCCGCCTGTCTCCCACCCTTAATCCGTTCCGACTCGTCCCCTCCGCACCCATACACATATCTCACGCGCAAGCCCATGCCGCACGCCCTGAGCCTCTGTTCCAGATAAGAGGAAGATCGACTCGCCACATCGCGAGAGAATCTGGAATGGAATGTGACGGGGTCGGTTTCTTTTGGACTGCACCGTTCTGCCCGACCAACGTGAGCTGAGGGGGAGCCATGGGGATGATGACTTGTCTCCATATTGAAAGTTACGAGTCGTTATTTCGTTTGAGGAGCAGTGAGGCATCTCAAAAAGGGATCTTGCGCATTCGAAAAAAAATGTAATGCTTAGCGTCGGATGATATTTCATTTGCTACTAGAGAGACATACTTGTTGATTCCTACGGGTCGCTTCGTATTTCTTTCTTTGGGAAAATAAACGTTGCATTTGTGTAATGTTTCCGTTAGTAATAATCACCGGAAGGTCAAAAAATAAATACTCCTCTGTATTAATGTTTGATACAAGTTATGAGTTAATCAAGGAAAAATAGTTGAATAGCTTGTTCAATGGTTTAATTATCTATATTGTTTTGTTTTTGTGTCACCTTCGTTCATTTATGTTCGTAAATTTTTTGTCCGCCATTGAGATGTCAGGTGATTAGAGGCTTATTTGGAGGCAGAGCTGCAAATTTTCCGACCCTTTCGAGGTTATCTTAGGGCCAGCTTATCCTTTTGAATTTATAGTACTCAAATGCGTGGGTTCTGTATCCCTTTCTCTCTATATTTCGCTAAACCAACTTCGGTAATCATTCTAATTAAAGTCAGAAGTAGAAAATCGGAGAAATTACACACCTGGAATTTTCTATAATACCTGTATCCAGTGTTATTCAAAATATTCATGGCTGGTAAATTGCAAGCTTATATTCACAGCTGAGGATTGGGTCGGTATTTATTCTGTATTATTTTGAAGTTGTTTTACTTAGTATTCTTCCCATTTTAGACAGTTCTGCAATTAATTATAATTTAAAATTCATTCCTTAAAATTGTTCAATTATATTCTGAATCGTCCATGTCTGTCCTCCTATAGTATTCTTTTCTATTATTTTTTTAAATTATAATTTGTAATGGTGTCAGTGCATATCCTTATTTTATGTCCGTGGAACATTTGATGGTTATATATTTTTTCTTTCGTCACCGAATCCTGGAAAACATGGGCAAGAAGTAAAATTAAATAAAAATGGTGTGATTTTGTGTCCCACATTAATGTTAGGTAATTGACTTTTTGTTTCTCATATTTAAATATTTCAAAAAATCCAAATACGTAATGACGGCAGGATTTCTCGTTTTTTACGAGTGAAAAAATGGGTTAGAGGGAGGGGAGAAAGTCTCCAACTGGCATCAGATATGGGTATGTATCCAACTCTGGCGCGCAGCCTCGCCGATCCCTCCCCTCTTTCCCCCTCTAGTCAAATCTCCCTCGACTCTACCATTGCCAAACATTGTCTTGTTCCACCCCCTCATTCCCCCCCCCTCAGCTCTCCACCTTTACTGGAAGAATCCCTTTCTATCTCCTTCTCTTTATCTTCCACGACACTCCGTCCCACTCCTCTCCCAGCCTCTCCGTCTCGGCTCGGCTCTCCCTCTTTCTCTCCTCGTTACGCACTGAGTTGCCAAAACAAACTTGTTACGTGTCTCCGGAACTATCCTGAAGGAGTGGGCCGAAAATCGTTATTCTGCTCACGTATCGCTCAAGAATTACTTATCGTGGAGAATTCGTGTAATTCCGATGCAACCTTATCAGTGAGCTGTTTGGTTGACTCATCCCATTTCCCCATATTTTTAATGAAGATTATTCGGTTTGGTTCCCTCGGAAGGTAGGTAAATCTAGGAGTTGGAGCCGATAAGCAAATGGGACAAAACGCCGCTTTGTGCTTAATTATGCCGAGCCGTGAGATATTTTAAAAGTAAGTTGAGTTAGCCATTTTTTTATGATACTGTGCTTAGATTGAGTGGCAGACAGGTTTTTGGGAGTAGCGTCGCCCGCCGCCCTTTCCCCGTGGGAACTGGAGACCTCTGGGCCTACGTTTGTGGTCTCAAGTCTTGCTTTTCTGAAACTTGTAAACGTTAAAAAACAACTACTTGCCACTACCAAGCATATGTCGTGAGTTCGAATGTTCGAAATTTCAAGTCGAATCTCATCATGTACCAAGCCGAAAACTTGAATATTCTTTGCTTAAGGAGGACAATTTTGCAATCGGTGACTCACTTTTAAATTATAAATGTCCCCTATAGGTAGGTATTTGGCATATTTGGTTAATTGATTTCTTTGTGCGAATTTGTCTTTGGGTATTAGCATAGTTCTAGATCGGCACCTGTTCTTAGGAGTATCCAAGCGTGAACAACGAACATACATATCCTCTCGAGAATGGCTGCATGTCATCCTTCGCGTAATAAATGTTCTCACTCATTTTGATTGTGCAACATGGCCTCTAGTACCCGAAAAATGTAAGAATTACTGCTTCCATGTAAATGGAATCGAGGCTAATAATTATTTAATAACGGTAAATGTTGAATGTTTATTCTATTCCTAATCGCGTTTCCATTCGATTTGGAGGCGTTTGGAATATTTTCAGGCGATTTCAGGATTAAAATCAGTTATTAAAAGTAAAAAATGGAAATTTAGAGGTATTAGTAGTGTATCAAACGTTTATTGCAATATTTAGTTGACTGTTTCATTGATTGCCAAAATAAAGTAAATTAGATGAAAAAATATTTCCGAGAAATTAAGTGTTTAGATAGAATAATAGGATTGTTTAACATTGGGACTCTATTTTTGCATTTAAAATAACATAAAATTCGACATTTATAGCCGGATAAAAGTTAAAAGGCCCTATATTACAGATTAAGGGAGAAATTAGCATTTGCTTTTTCAGGTGGTCCGATCTCCGTTAAAAACAGTGAGGTGGAGACGTAGTTACTTAGTGTTAGCAGCTAGCTGTTTGATCGCCTCTGTCAAAACGAGAGACCCGACTCTCGATCCCTCAATGACTGTCGCTGTCTCAATCTCCTGGTGACTCCCTTTTCTGCGCGCCTCACCCTCCTCCCCGATTTCTTCCTCCGTCGACTTGGGGTCTGCCCAAGGTGAGGAAGAGGCGAATTGTGTGGGGTGCTCGAGGCGGATCGCACGTCATCAAAGGCGTTCGGGCGTTTACTTTCCCAAATTGAACGAATGAACTTATGCCCAAAGCTAAGTTTAAGACATCATACTTTCAGTTTTTTGGCGTGGCAGTCAAAGACTCCAGTTTCCGCTTGTTTATGCCTCGGGCACCCTGAAATCCTATTCCTCTTCTACCAACTTCTTCACTCTTTGAGTTATCGGTCGTTCCTTTCCATTCTTCACCCTGTGGATGGGTTAATGATGACCGTTTCTTAATTATGTTTATCCATGAACTGAGCTTGTTTGAACCAGCGCCGCTAATTGAGTGATACCCTTCCTAGACGATAATGTCTTTAGATTTCCCAAGAAACTTTAAAAATTTTAAATGAAATTTATCTCCATGAATCGTTTCACATTATATGACACTATGGCCGAAGGAAGTTACACCATGATTATGCCTGCATTTCTTGACATTCAATTGAATTACAGTATCATCATGTAAATAATTATGATGATTATAATCATCCCTTAAGTTGATTTTAATTTGATATTGCTGCATTTATACTTTAATTAAGTAAAAAGTTTTTCGCTCATGAATCTGACTCAATTAGTGAAATTCAGTCGGATCACCCTCATCTGAATAGTAAAAGGCAAACCATGAAAACCATGTATTCGGTCGTTTTTTAATTTAAAGTTTTTTTTTTAGGTTTCAGCGGTTTTAACGGATATATTATTGAGAGGAGCTATTATGATTTGGCTCCCTCTGCTCAAGAGTATGGCGAATCGGATAAGTTGATACTATTTTGGCTACGATGACGTCCCTTCCTCCCAAATAAGTTAGCCGAGCTAAGCATGATGCTCCGTTGGGTGAGGTATGAAAAATTATTTCTACAAAGTAAAGCACATTTCTGCAAGCAAATTGGGTGAAAAGATGTTTTAGATAACTTTCTTGTGTTCTCAAATTTTTACTGTTTTTGTTTCCTTACTTCAAGGGACATTGGTTTTTCGTTGTTTTGTTTTTTCTTCGATTACTCCGTCTTGATGTTTTTTTGTTCCGTTTGAGTTTTTAGAATTCGGATGATTTTTTCAAGCAGGAATAGCAGTATTTTTAAAAATCTCCATTTCCATGAAAAACGTGACACTAACATTCCATAAAACTTTGATGAATACCGTGAGAGAGTAATATTTCAGTTTTGCGAAAAAGAGTTATCAATGAAGGATGAAAGGAATCCAAGGATGAAAGTAAATAATCAACACCCTTCAATTCTCTGGTTTTGTCGTCACGAATGTAATTAAATCAACATTTAGTTAACATGTATATTTTATACGTGGTATTCACCACGTACCACCACCATTCCCCACCACATACCACCACGTTGAGAAAATGCCCTTTTGGTACTATAAAATTGGAAGTGAATATATAATTGCCTTGATGCCGACCCGACAGACCCGATTGACCCGACGACGATAGGCTTGTGCTCTGGTTTCGAATTAAAAAGATTATTTAAAATAGTTGCGGTCCAAATTAAACAAATGTGTTATGAAAATTCGTGCTCATACTTTAAATTGTGTGTTTAATGAAAATGAAGTGACACACAGGACTGCGTTTTCACTGAATATAATTACGTTACTACCTCCAAAATGCGTGTCATATGTGAGCTAAAGAAAGTTTTGGATGCCTGAAAAATAGCTGATCAATGCACCACATCTTATATTGAAATATTTTTCGCCTTAAAATTCCGGACTTGTATGTGGTGTTATTTTCCATCTAAAAGGGTGCCATTCAAAAATCTCTTCTCATGCCACAGTTTGCCGACCCTTATGCCATCGTCTTTCTTTCCGCTTCCCCTCCTCCGCGTTCTGCGTTCCTCTCCCCGTGCAAGTCCATTCCCCACGCCTCCCATGCAACCAACTCCGTAACTTCCATTTCCTCATTTCATTCGCGATTTATTTTCTTTGCCGAATTTCTCCCTCGAGATGGATGGTTTCTCTCGCCCTCCTTCCCCAATACTTCACTCCCCTTTTTTTAGGCCCGATGAACCCGTCGACGACTGCAGCTTTTCTCCGTCCCCGAGAAAGGGATGGCTGATCCCACGCAGACGTCCCTTATTTGTATAAACCTTTCGCCTCGCATAATCGCGTTGTCTCCCCGTTTTTTTTTGTTTTTTAATTAACCCCAGTGATTGCGTAGCCAAGGCAACCTAGATTGGCGCCAGGTCTAGTGTAGCTCTGTATTATCTAGGATAGAGGCTCCGTTTAGTTCGACGGGCTATGTGGACGCAGTCCACTTTTTTACCAAATTCGAATGAACGAAAGGGAGTAACCCGGCATTTAAATGATTCCATGCGGGTCGAAATGCGATGGGATTGGGTTGGGTTTCATTGGCTCAAACAAGCGCAAAAGAGTCAAAAACGTTGTACCACTCACTATTCTAGTTGATTTAGACTATTTGACCTCCTCTTGGTGCAATAAAAAACGGTAAAGCTTTTCAGATTTGATTAAAGTAGAGTGTTGGTGTGCCGTTTGACGTACGATTGGACTTTTAATGTTTGCCGCATTATTTTCCCATTTTGAAATAGCTATAGCGGATTTTTAGTTCTCTGGTACTGTAAAGGAATTAGTCAGCGAAATAAATGTAGTGAAATTACTGGGACATCCGAGATTTGGTTCACCAACTTTTGATGCAGTGTCGGTTTTTTCTCCTTCCAATGGTGAATTTACAATTTACAGTATTTTTTTTGACACCCGTTGACCATTCGACAAGCGTCAAAGTCCTGGCTGATTGTATGTTAATCATTCAGTTCATCCTAGTAATTTTTGACGCATAACATAGGTTAAATTTCATAAAGATTGAGGTATTTTTGCTTCTATTTTAGAATTCAATCAGTGAAAATCATATACATTACTTTCGTCTAGCATTTTCAGCAGGTTTTCTTAGCCCTATTATTTTTAAGGGCATTTAAATGATGATGTGGTTAATGTACTTGCTTCAAACCCCGGGATCCCGGGTTTGAATCCTAGACTTGTCAGGATTTTTCATTTACCCCTGTGGGTAGCACTTTAAGTGAGGTGCGCCGTTCGTCGGATAGGAGGTGAAATATGGACCCCTTGGTGCCTTTCGTTAGGAGTGAACTAAGAATAATGAGGACCTGGGGTTTTCTCTACCATCACTCCATTCTTTGAATTCTCTCTACCCCCTACCGAATCACCCTTATCCTTGATCTAACGGCAAAAATGACCTAAGCAGTCGGTCTCCCCTTTTCCCGATTAACTATTTCTACTAATTTTTTCCAAGTTTATAAGTACCAACAATAAATTTTCATTAAATACATAACCAAATTTATTTGTATTATGCTTTGTAGCCAACCATTTTGTGGAGGAAATTAATTCAAAGAAGAGGACCATTATATTTCTTTTGAAGAACCCTTAAGAATACATTTTTGATCATATAAATAATCTTTTGTTCATAAAATAGGTATTTTATGCAAAAAATCACCGAATTCCTTCAGCTCGGGTCATATTCACGAGAAATTCTTACTGTGTGGGTCCATGTCTCCAACCTAAGACCATCTATATCTGTGCATCTAATACGGAGCCAGCTTTCGAGCATTCTGACGTGAATTTCGTTTCCTTTCCGTCTGACATTCGATGGACGCCGATGAAATTGCCTCGAGAGTAGCCCCTTCCTGCACTTATTACCACGGTGTGCTAGATCCACGACCTTCTTATCCTTCCATATCGAATGGAATGAAGGAGGATGTGCTGCATTTGCCGCCCCTCCCTCACCCCGCCCGCTCTCATTACTTCACGCTGTCATTATTAGGGCCTCTTAGAAGGGAACCTCAAATGTAGTAGAGAGACGGGTGCGGACTCATTGCGGGAAGAGCGGGTAGTCGTTAAGGCGTCGTGTGTTGGGACTCGTTGGTATTACTCGAATCGTTAATTCTCTGGAGCGGAGGAAGAGTTAATAAACGGCCACTCTGAGTCCCGGAGGCATCAATGAGTTTCGCACGTCCTCCTTCCATCTGGTCCTTTTCACTGTTTCCCATTCATCCTTTTGCCATATCTCTCCCCTTTCCCCTATGCAGCGGCCTTCACTCCGGCCGATTTTCGTTGCGGTTATCCCTAAAAATTTCTTTCGCGTTTCGAATGTCCCTCACACCCTTTGTTCACCTCCTTCCGCGCATTCTTCGTTCTTTGATCCATTTGTTAGATGTGTCGTATTAAATTATTAACACTCATTCCGTTCACAGCAGAGCAGCGGCTGAAATGTGGTCTTACCGTGAGTCTGCCCTCTGCGTTGAGCTCCTACCCACGCTTTCGCGGCTCTTTCCCTTGTTGTATTAATACCCCATTTGACTTTTCGAATTATCTCTCCTTTTTATTATCGATTCATTTTTCTCGTTCCTCCCTTCTCCACCTTTCGCCCCCAATCTTGCCACGTGCTTCTACTTAGGGTCTCGCCCCGGGCCGTGAATACCACCGAATTTTCCGCTGCCCTCCTCGTCGGCAGTACCCTGCCTCCCGCTTCCTCCTCTTCACCTCCATCTCTCTTTCTCTCTCTCTGGTGGCCTTCAAGATCCCTTTCCTCGCCGGAAGACCGAATCCCTCCTGGGGAGCCCATCGAACACCTTCCGTCATTCGTGTTTCTCAAACATTTTCTCCCTCCTACCTCTGCGAATCCACCTCCAAAGACTAAACAGTTCTTCGCTCATCAAAGAGGTCAGGAGGATTTCTCGAAATAACTGCCCTTCGTCTTCTTTCTTTTATTATCTCGTCGCCGGTGATGTTTTACCCTCGTTTAATGTCTCGACGGTCTTTTGTGGCTGAAATATTTGGATAGCATTTGTCTTGGCGGAATAAGTACACGTTTAGCTCTAACATCGCTCGAATTTACTTACAGGGCGCGGTTGGGCTCGGGTCGTTGAAAGGAGACTAGGAGGCTCAATCTTCTGCTTCCTTCTATCATTTCACTTCAGTCCACCCGCTCATTGTCGTTTTCTTCCGTCTCGATATTATCTCCCTGAATCATGATACCTTTGCCTTCACTAATCGCGATGGTGTCAGCGCAATGGATTAAAATTAATTTGAATTGTATTATTAAATATCTATTTTATTCCTTATGCATATTCCTCTTTTAACCAGTCCCTGTAATTGATTTATACCGCTTCTAACTTAAACAAAACATTGAATACTAAGAATTTTATTGTGTCGATGTTGTTAGAATTTTGCAAATTTGCTAGATTTAAAGAATAGCGATTATCAGCTGAAAATATTTATTCGTGAACTTAATTCATGTTACTTAGAGCAGATGGCAACATAGAATATTTTAATCTTCCCTTTCCTTTCTAATATCATGGATTCCCAAAATTTTCTGGTATCATCATCATCCGTAACCGATATCGAAATTGACTTTTGACGTCATTGAAGGTGACGTAACATTATTGTTACTTTCTTCTGCCCTGATTCTCGGTAGAGATGCTATCACAGTTGTCTAAGCACAGGTCAATAGTTCATCGGAACAAAAAAGTAGTGACAAAATCTGGTTTATAAAAATTGTGAGAAGTGGGGGATATTACATGCTAATGTACATTTACAAATGTCATTTTATTAATCGGTAAATTGGTATGATTATCTGTCAATCCAAATACGTTAAATCCGTCCATAGTCTCTGAAATTATGTACAGTACGTTTAAGACTTTATTACGTAATATTTCTATATTGTATATGCACGGTTATACTTAGGATGTTTTTGCGTGCACATTGTGAAATCATTTTCGAAAACAGTGTGATCTTCTGCCGATAAACTGTAGAATGTCTCCTTGCAAACCCGGAAAATCAGTCAATCCAGAAACCACTTCCGTTCCATTCGAATTGCACGTCTTTTGAAGTTTCAGTGGCTCTCTTTGTTATGACTATGTGTTGTCACTGAATAGCCAAAAAAAATCTTAAGCCCGTCGCACATAGGTACCTTTTTGAATTACGTTTCGGTTCTTACGGTGGCATGAATGGGCCATTGAATAGAAACGTGGAGAAACGCTTTGGGCGGCAAAAAGTGTGCGACTTGCTCGTTCACCAGAGACGTGAGGACCTTTCAGAAATCCCCAAATTCTGTCGAAGACACCGCTCTCGAGTTGCACGTTGAGGCTCTTGAGAGTCGTCTAGTTTTCCGGACTGCTGGAAACGACTTCGAGTGCCTTCCAAGACGAGGGGGTGTTGCAACCTTCTTCAGGATTTTTCTGAGGTGCGGAAGACGCGCAACGCACAAGAAGTAGTGAGGCGATCGAATAAGAGGAGATGGTGAAAAGGACTAAATGATTTTATCCGGCAATGGGGAGCACGTTTATATTAATGGAGGATCTCAGAAAGGAGAAATGTTGGTAGTGCAAAGTGAAACACTTGGGAATTATTGAGTTCACTGGGTGATCCTCTTTTGCACGTTTAGGGACCTTCCACGTTTAGGGAGTCATTAGGTTCTGATTTGATATCGCATTGCCCACAGACACAGTATTGTTGAGCTCTGCGTACCCACGATTCATAGTCAGTGGACTAGCTCCTGTTTAAATAAGTTTCCTTCTTGTTTTCTATCAGCATCCTATGAAATGAAATCTCCTTGATATTATGTAATATGTTTAAGTCATCTCTTAAATAGCTCTATTGTTAATAGTGAATTCCATTTAGTAGTTACTCTGCTGCCTGTTTTGTAGATTTCGAAAAAGCGTTTGATAGAGTGAATTGGGAAAAATTAATGCGTGTATTGCAGAAAATAGGAATGGATTGGAGGGACAGGAGACTGATCCGCAACCTGTACATGTCTCAGACTGCTCAGGTGCGAGTGGGGAACGGAGAGTCCGGATGGGCAGTGTTAGGAAGAGGTGTAAGGCAGGGTTGCCCATTGTCACCGGTACTGTTCAACGTATATGTAGAGGAAATGATTAAAGAGGCATGGGAAGAACTGGAGGTAGGAATGAAAGTCGGAGGGGAATTCGTAAAATCGGTTAGGTTTGCTGATGACCAAGCATTAGTTGCTCAGTCAGCCAAGGGGTTGCAAGCATTGCTGAGTGTATTGGAGGTTCAGTGCGATAGATATGGGATGAGAATCAATATTAATAAAACAAAGGTTATGCGATTTTCCAGAAAGAAAAAGGCTAAGCTAAATATTAAAATAGGCGGGGAAAGAATAGAGCAGGTAGAGCAGTTTACATATCTCGGAAGTGTTTTGGACCAATACGGTCATAGTGGTAGGGACGTAAGGAGAAGAATTGCGCTAGGCAAGGAGGCTTTCTCAAGGAGGAGGGAGTTGATGACGGGGACGTTGAGTAGAGATGTTAAGACAAGACTCGTAAAAACTCTGATATGGAGCGTAGCTTTGTACGGCGCGGAAACGTGGTCGCTGAAGCAGGAGGATAGACGTAGATTGGAGGCTTTTGAAATGTGGGTGTGGAGAAGAATGGAGAAGGTGAAATGGACCGAAAGGAAAACAAATGAGGAAGTACTAGAAATGGTGGGGGAGGAGAGGGGTTTGTTGAGAGAAATCCTATGGAGGCAGGAAAAATGGATGAAAGGCGTATTGAGCGGTAGTGGAATGTTGAAGAGGGTAATAGAGGGGAGAATGTTGGGCAAGCGTGGTAAGGGTAGGAACAGGATAGGGATGTTGGACGGGATGAAGGGAGGAAAGAAGTACACCGAGATGAAGAGGGACCTGATATAGATTAGTTTGCTAGGTGGGGAGTCACAAAATGTTTATTTGATAGTGGTGTCCATCCAAAAACCTACCTTAACCGGTAGATTACCTAATAAAAAAGTTACTCTGCGTGACTATTAAATCATCATGCAAATTTTGTCTTCGCTAGTCTAAATGGTTCAAGTAGTGACCTCAAGTGACGCAATGACTCGAGTTCTCTACGTAAATTTTATTATCCCAAATGTAATAATTTTTCAATTTTATTTCTTTGATCAAGTCTCATAGGGTGCATTAACGGTGTAATACGATTGGAGTTGGCTTGAATGATTGTACCGCGAATGTTAGTGACATCGAGTACCTTCAATCATACACTACAGTGATAAGTAGAATACATTTAGAAAACCACTCTCTCTACTCAAGGTAGTGAAACTTAATAACAGAGACGAAAACCACTATAATTTTTCACATGATAAATCTTTATTTCCGACTAGTTACGATGTACTACATCATTTTCAAGTAGATGCAGTGCATAGAAATTAGTCGGAAATAAACATTTATCAAGTTGAACATTGTAATAGTTATCTTCTCTGTTATTATGGAACAGTTCCACCGCATCACACCTGAATCTGTAATTTATTGTAGTACAACTTCTTCATATTGGAATATGTGGCCTTTTACAATCAAAATAATTTCAATGGATTAGCTTGGAATATCATAATGCCGTTTAGTGATAAAGCCGATAGCTAAAAACCGCTTCGAATTCCAGGAGAATTAAGGACAGTGGATGTTCGGTTGGATGAGGTCGGTTTTTTTCTAGATTGGTTTAGGAGCCTCAGATTCTCTCAGTATCGAGGAACCTCTTAAGGAAGTCGGACCCGAAGCATCGACATCCTCACACTCCGCAGCCCTCGTATCGGTTTCTCATTGCTCATTAGCAGGGGTGGAGTGGGGAGGGGTACTTGGCGTGGTTTGAGTGGAGTGGGGAAAGACAGTCGGAAACTCCCCCTCTCCCGGGTGGAGGGGGTGGAAGGAAGAAAGGACCTCCGATAGCCGGAGTTTGGGTCGATGCGCGGAGGAATTCCTTTATTTTTCCTTCTCCGTGGAGCATGTGGAGGGGATCCTTTCACAGGAATCCGCCCCCGAGAACGACGTGTCGTATCTGAACGCAGGGATGCGAGAGAATTCTTCGGTTGATTTCCCATTTCATCGAGTGGCTTCCCTTATTGGGCCCCCAATGCCCCCGTACCTCCCTTTTGTCCCTCTCGTTCATTCGTACGTGCCCATGTTGCTTTTTTGTCAATGGGATACCACTTTATCCAAACTAAATTTCATCAGAAAACATCGAACTTCAAGTTTGAATAATGGCCCCTTGTAGTTCATTTTTCGATCAATATGTAGGGCGATAATAGTCTTGGCTAATGTTGTTGAGTGCGTCTAATCCGGGGAAACTGGTAATTAAATTAAATATGAGCAAATTTGATCGTCTCGCCGCCAAATTATATTTGAAGAGACAATTTAAATTCCTCGTAGGCACGTGATGATCATACCATGGTGCTTGGACCATGGACCATACCATATGCTTGAATAAATAATAATACATTACATTAAGTGTGAATCATTTCGATAAATAATGATTCAAGATCTCAGTGATAAATTAATAATTAATTATTGGAAAAGCAAGATAATGCAAAGCTTTTTAACGAACCTTTTATTGACGGAATTAATATCCAAAGTAGCCAATAAGCTCTAAAAGTTCACTTGTTCAATATCCCAATGTATCGGCTGTAGATATATGTTTTACATTGTGAAAATCATGGAATTACTGATTATCTATCCTTCAGCGTGACTTTCAACAATGTCATTCAATTCTTAAGATATTCTTTTATAAAGTATGTGCCTTTATTTATTTATTGGAAGTATTCATTTTTATGATAAATACCTTTCTAACATTCGGTGTCATATTTCTGTCATGATTTTGGAAAACTCCGAGGAACTTTCTATTTCGGTTATGTTAGTTTGCAAAGTTTTTTGTAATTAACCTTCCAGATTAATATATTTTTTTAGATTTAGCGGTGTAATATATTTAACGAGAATTCTGAAAGTTTTCTTTAGTCGTCCCCTAACCCAATAAAAAAACTTTTGGATCCCTTAATTGCCTGGTTTTCAAGAGGGATATTTTTTCCTTATTAGCGGGCCAGATGAAGATGAATCCAATAAAAGCGATACGACCGCATTCTGCTTCCGAATCCGTGATGCCTCATCTTACTCTCTCCCACTTCTCAAGTCCTCTTCTTCCACAGGCTCTGACTCCACTGCTCTGTAATCCTCCTTAATCCCTAACTTTAGGTTCGTGTCTTCCTTCACTCATGCACCATCTCTAGTTGAGGAAGAACCTTTCTCGAAAACAAATGATATTTTCCCGGTTCTAAATTAAGCTACCTTTTAAATTTTTCATGAGAGCGGCGGCTTCATCTGGATCGCCTGTGTTTTCATGTATGGATGTACCTGTCGACTAAACCTACTTTACTGTGCAAATTGTGGCACGTGCAACGCAATGACTCTTTAAACTGGATTTATTAAATAAGTATAGAATAAGTATGAGTGTAAGCGGAGATTTTATTTTATTCGCAGCAAGAAAAATTTGAGGTTCATGTCTAATTTCACTTGTGGAAACTTGTTTGGATTGTTAAGTCCATCGAGCGCTGGCATTTTAACAGAGAGGTAGTAATAGTTTGACATATTCACAAAATATGCCTATATTTTTTATTAAATTTAGTTAATGTGACAAGGTGTTTCATGGCAAGCAAACGCATTGACACAATTAAAAAATTTTAGGTGATTAGTTAAAATATTCTGTAGAACTAAAATTATATATGAACTCTACACCTATTAGTTAAAGTTGAGTTTTTCCGTATCGGGAGAATGTGGACAAGGGGAGCTTTTGTAAATTCTCCATGGTAACTAATTTTCTGCATACAGGCCCTTCTGGCATGAACCCTTTGATATTTTATTCAATTACACGTTCCAAGTATATTTTTTCTGCTTTACAACATTCGTGTTTCGTCTTTTAGGGCTTGTACGCTTAGTGGTGACGGGTTACCGCCAGAAATATTGTAATTAAGCCATATTTCTGTCTTTCCCTCTTTCTTTCACCGAGCATGAGGATTAATGTCTTGCCATATGCTAAGGGCCCTTAATTAACTTAATTAATTAAGAGCCTTTAGAAAGACCACAATCACCCCTTCATAAAATTCTTTCTGAGGTACTCGAGCACTTTGACCCAGCGTTCATATACGCTCGAGCAGAACGGTTGAAGGGTATTCTACCGCGTCCGTACCTGCTGTCCTAAGGTCTCCCTTTCAGCACGCCTTCGCTAGTTTCTGCCACTTCACGCTCTGCTATCTCCCGCCTTTGTTCTTCTCCCATCTCTACCCTTCCCTCGTTTTCACCCCGTCCGCCGTCTTCATTCATCGCTGCCCCGCGAAATTCCATCGAAGAGCCCAGAATATCTTACGGACCTTACCAGCGACCCATGTTCAAATACACCTCCCGAGTCCGCTGATCTAATCAGCTCCGCTTCGTTGCTTGTTTCCACCTCTCGCAACCCTAGCTTGACCCGAAAGCCGTTTACGGAGAGAAGGAAGAATTCATTTGATCGATAGCAAACGCAAAACGCCATCGGTTTCCCTCTGTCAACGCTAAACTTTCCATCCCTTCTATTTCGCTACTTATTTATTTGGCACTGTCAGTTTTTAGAAGTAATTCTTAAATTTCGAGTGAGCATTTATATTGTGAATAATCAATTGATCGAAGTATTGAAATGGTCGATAATGCAATTCTAATCATTATATCTGAAGGATTATAACTATATGTCTACTTATAAATATTCGAACATTACGAGAACGGTTTCATTTGAAAAGGGGGGATCTTCATAAGCTCTTTTTCGTTTATTAATCTATATTTACTATACCTTACTTATTCGAATTCGTGAACCTTCTTCAAGATACCTATTATTTGCCGGCCCCGGTGGCGGCGGGGTAACGTCCTCGTCTACCAACTGAGAGGTCACGGGTTCGATTCCCGTCTGGGTGGATTTTTCTCCATCCAGCGCTTGGCTGTATGTAATTGTCTTCAATGTAATGTATGTATGTAATGTAAGGGTTAGGTGGAAGAAGGGACTATGTAGTTTCAACCTCGCCCAATTAAGTCGATAATAAATAAATAAATAAATAAATTATAGCCAGAATAAGCTTCTTAAATGCCGAAATGATGACATTATAACAAGTATTTAAATATCGAGGAACATCAAGTTATTGCACTCCAACATGGTATACAAAATGATCAGGTGCTATAATCACGTGAAATTAATGGAAATAAATAGATTAAACGCATAGCTTTTGAAGGGAAGCCATTTGGTCAACCTGGAAGTCCAATCAAAAGTTCGCAAAGCCGATTTTTGGCAACCACCTTCACAAGAAGAAATATCGCAGTCAATTGTGAATAGAGCAGGTGGTTGATCTAAAATTAGAAGAATTCATGAATCCATAAAAAAAATCTTCTGAAGAAATCGTTGATCATGAACATCAAATCTCTCAATTCAGCTTCATGGAGAAAAAGCAAGATTGATTTGAAAAGGTAGTCACTGCTCAATAAAATAAATATTATCGGTCAAGGACAGATTTTTCAAAATTCCAAACAATAGAACATTCCATTTTGCCTCTGTTACCTGCGAGTTCTTTTAGATACCATACTAATTTGAATAATTGAATCCTAAAAGTATGTTTTAATGGCACTCGAATGCTTGAATAAGTATTCCAATTTTTTCATCCCAATCACAGAACTGCGCCGAATAAATGAGGTGATAATACAACATGGTAGTCCCTCTTAAATTCACGTATTTGTCGGGACTAAGATTTGATGGATTCGTCAGCATTCTCCCCCGTGTGTAAAGAAATTCCGAGCCCGCCATTTCGCGAGCCGTGGGCGATGCAATCAAACCTGTTGGTTCTTCTCCGAAGGGAAGCGATAAACAAACCGAGGAGGGACTGGGCCCTTTTCTAAACGGAGTCCTTTTTATCCCTACCGTCTCCGCCCTAAACCTCCCGCTCCATTACCACTCGTTCCCTTCCTCGCCCTACCGCATCCAAAAAGCTGAAACTCCGATCGGGAAAAGAACGCCGATGGGAAACCTTTCCCTCGCCACTGCCGCGCACACCCTCCCTCTCTTCGCTCTCCCGGTGCCCAGAAATAAATCTGTAGCTCTCTCTCTTTTCCTCCCCTACCCCGCTCCGTCTCTCAGTCTATCCTTCCCTCTGCTTGGGGGACCGTGGTGAAACGGTCCAGTGCCGGGTTTCCACGTCTCTGGATCCCGGGTTCTTATACATAGGAGTGTGGCTGCTGTTTTATTTTCTCCTAAAACCGTTTCCTTTCGTTCCTTCCCTTGCCGACTCCCACGCTTGTCGCTATCCTACTTGTAAGTAGGATAGCGTAGTTACCGAGAGTGTCGGAGAAAGGAAAGGCGTTCGACAAGGAGCGCATCTCACGCGAGGTGGAGTTAATGACGGCGTTTGGCCATTAACTCCATTCAGAAAGAGGTTGAAAAAAAGATAATAAGAGGAGCGAAAGCTGAAGGTGACTGCCTTGGTGGTAGACGGAGCCAAGAATGTCGGTTTCTCTCTCTCCATCTCCCGTTCTTTAGTCAGATAGGCCTTCGGTCTGACATTGCACCATGTGTCTTTATGTACTCCTCTGTATATTTCCCTCGAGTTTCTACTACTCGCGGAAGACTCTTTTGAACGATCTACACTAGCCGTTTTTAATCGTCCTTTGGTCTGTCTGCCGCTCCAAAAGCACTAGTTAATTTTTTAAACTGGAGAATCGTCTCCACGAACTTGGTGATAACCAACTGCGTATCACTTGTTCTGGTTCGTAAAACGAAATAAAAAATAGACATGATTCACATTTTTTTGTGTTACTCAGTTTCCTTAGTCAACAATGTCAGCCTACAATTTTAACGCCATGCATTTCCTGTGTTATATTTTAAAAACTATCTTGGGTGTAAATTAATAATCATTCCATTTTCATTGTGGGTAATATTATCGGCATTTTAATTTTATTCCTCGGTGAGCTAAGCTTCCATTTTTTGCTAGTGTGAAGCTTGATGAAAATGTGTGTAGTAGGCGGAGTCCTTTGAATGACATTTTTAATTGCATTCGTTTGTTGAACTGTAGGCAAAAAATATGTGACCCGGGCTAAATGACATTTACAAGCGCTGAAAGCAGTTTCTTAAATGCTTGGTGGTTGCGCCACTCATTCCAGTTCCAATAAACCAACCTGTCCTGAGTCATCATCTAATTTTTATAACCTTTTAATTTTTGGGATCATGTTGTTTTTTAGGGGACTTCATGTTTCGGGCAGCTTCAGACAAAAGCATTTATGTGCTTGCACTCGCATTTTACGCTCAACAAATGCGGTAATAACTGCATTGTTCTTTCCGTTGATCCGCTTTTTGCATACGTTCACACTTAAAGCGTGAAATAGCCTTTTTGATCATTGCCTTTTTGATTTGCCTTGACTTCTGATAATATATTTTTAAAAAAGTCCAGTCTTTAGGGTCGTGGTAATCCAGTGAGCAGGGCCCTGCGTTACTGAGTAGAGATATCCTCTAGGTGACAGCCATGGGCAATCTTAACTTGATCCAAGCTACAGGCGGCACGGAAGGAAACCAACCCCCCTCTACTGTAATCATTACTCTAATTTCATACGCCTTAGCATGCTTTTTAGTAGGCTGGTTTTATCGTTATGTATACATTTTTTCATGGAAATAGATATTAGGAAAGGGGATAGGAAAACACGTAAAAGACGAACACAGGAGAGATGGGGAAGGCGGAATCAAGCAGATCACAAGCGAAAAAATATTTTCTTTTCCGTCCTTTATATGTGTTCCTCTCCCTTTTCCTTATATCTATTATACATTTTTACATATATATATATATATATATATATACAAACACTAACACAAAAATCACTACACACATAGAAACATAAAAGAAGGACACTTACATTGGATATTTACGTTTCGACGGCACGGCCGTCGTCATCAGAATGATTCTGATGACGACGGCCGTGCCGTCGAAACGTAAATATCCAATGTAAGTGTCCTTCTTTTATGTTTCTATGTGTGTAGTGATTTTTGTGTTAGTGTTTGTGTGTTTGTGCGTCGCCGGAGAGCGTCTTTTCCAAGTTTATATATATATATATATATATATATATATATATATATATATATAGCGGGTCGTGGTGGTCTAGCGGGTAGAGCGTTGGACTGCTGACCGGAGGGTCCCGGGTTCGATTCCCGGGCAAGGCACTTTGGGCACCTGCAGCTCCACCCAAGCTAGTTGATTTTTCGGGTACCAGATCTTCCTGGGAAACCATAACCGGCACAGGGAAAGGAACTGGCCCCCCTACCCTGATGTGTGAATATTCACACGCCGTCAGGCTTGGTACATAGATGAGCTCTACCATCACCTACTAAACCGACCTTCGGGTTGTTTACTGTGTTTATGGTTTATATATATATATATATATATATATATATATATATATATATATTGAATTAGTTGTGTGCATTCAAAAACCTACCTTTTCCGGTAGATTACCTAATAATAATAATAATATTTTGAATTACTTGGAAGGGGCGCGTATTTTAAACCCTTCTCTAGTGTAGAAAGGTTTTTCATTTTGGTGGGGAGAGAGGGGGAGGCGGGCGATGTGAGCTTCCGGGGGATACGGAGGGGTATATCTGCATTGGAGGGGCGAGGCGTGGGAGTGGTAGGGCCGGTGGGGGCGTATGGTAGGGTCGGTGGGGGCGTATGGTAGGGAAACGCGTGGGGGTGAGCAGGGAATTGAGTGGGGGGGGTCGAGAGGAGGGGGGGGCGCGGCATTCACTTGCCCTCGGCCGAGTGGCGTGCTCTGCTGTTTAACTCGAAAAGGGCGAATGTCGTGCCCGGGGGCGTTTAAGTATTCATGTGCCCCGAGTAGTGCCCGTCCTCTTCGCATCCCTCTAGTCCGCACCCCGCTCACTCTCACAAACACAAACGACTATCACATCACGACGCGGCGGCGTGTGGATGTACGTCAAGTGGGGATGGTCGGGTTGACGAGTGGAAAAAGTGGCGGGGGTGGGTGGCGGTGGACACCCCGACGCCACAGATGGAATTCGAACGGACCACTGTGCAATGTTTTTTGGGGTGCGGGAGGGTAATTTTTTTATTTTTTTGTACATGACTCCACGCTCACCCCCGCGGCGGTGTACTCTCCATGCCCTATCACAACTTCGGCTCCGGTTTCCCGAACGTGTTCTTCTCGTTCGTCAATTTGTATCTACTTGCGAAGAAAATTCTCGTTCTCGCAAAACGAACGTAAACCGAAACGAATGCAAACTATCGAAACGATTCGAGGACTGCCTGTATCATCTAGTAATCCAACCTTCCTCCCTCTCCCGTTCCACGCGTGCTACCACCCTCTTGAATGAACGTGAGCGCGAGGTTCCCACTCGCGTGCCAGCGTGTAAATTCAGTGTTCCACTCTCCCTTCGCCTCCCTCCACCACCTCCGGTTGCTTATTTATTTATCTGCTCATTGTCGTGACGACGTAAACAGGACGTAATTTCGTTGTTCCAATAAGGTTTGGCATATCAGCGGCGAAGGGGGTCATTGCCCATCAGGGGCCCTAAACCGCAAACTGGGAATTGAGAAGCATCCTGTTCGCACTTCAAACACTACATTTTTTCCTGAGATAAAGCCGTACGGAACCCTTTTCGCGTTTGTCGTTGTGCAAGTAGAACTTGGACTCAATGCATATTTGTCTTTGATGAAAAATCTATGGCTCAAACCTTGTGCATGAAGATGTTTAAAAGTGTGTCGAATCTTTCTGCAAAGTTTTAATAAAATGAGAAATGGTCAAAGGATTCGTTAATAGGATTGCAGTATATATTTTTACATGAAGGTATCTCGTGATAATTTAAAAGTACTTTGAATGACGCTAAATATCTTTTTATTTTAAAATTTGATTATGGCAGATTTTTTTAAATTTCTGCTTCGCTTGTGGCCGCGAAACTTGATAGAATTTCATTTCTTTTAGGAAGGCCTTGTCGATTCCAAAAAACGGGTAATAATTTGCATTGAAATTGCGCGGAATGTCATTGCAATTATAGAGTGATCGTATACTTAACGACTGATAGGTCGTATCATTTTTGCTTATAATTATGCTGATGTGCCCGTATAAATGTTTATACTGGTATCAGATATCTGGCACCTCATCTTTTTTCTTTGATTTAGTTTTACAAGATGACTTTGAAATGATTTAGTTGCATTGATTTTCATCCACGTCTAGCTCTCATCGTTCCCGAACTTGGAAAGGTAGTGGTGGTATTTTCCTGAACATTGCATATGAAAGTTTTATTAATGGATGATATTGGTTCAGTAATGACGAATGTTTGGGCCAATGCTTGGCGCATAATTTTCCCAAACTGTGTTCCTCAAGTTTTAATATTGGTAAAATTTAAGAGTTTCTAGGTTTGGTGATGTTAATGTCAATATATGGCAACGTTCCACGCTGGATAGGCCGGGCTTAAAGTTGGATCGAGAGACTCAATGGCCACTAAATTAAAATGCTCCCTTTCATTCTTCCTTTCATCAGCAGGTCCTTAAAGAAGCATTTTATAGTGCCATCTGAAAATGCTCTCCACAAGACAGATATGAGGTCGTTCCACCTTCATTAAGTCTGTGGGTTAATGGTGCTTGCGTGGCCTGTAAAAGCGACAGTTCATAACAGTTGACGTGCTGTTGCTTAGGCGTATGCGGTGCATATTCTGAAATCGCCTCGCCGCTCTCGTTTTTCCTTCTCTTCCACTTACATTCTCCCTTTTTTTATCGACCTTCCGTTCCCTCCGCCCGTTTAATTGTCCCCGTCACTCCAGTCGGCGTTGATAACTACCCCAGCCTCGTGCATCTCTTCCTTCGTCCCTGCGCTCTGTCCTTCGTCGAGGTGCCTAACCGACTTCTTTGCCTCTCTCCTCCCTACCGTACCATTACTTCCCATTTCTCCTCAGCCCATCCACGTCTTCATTCCTTCTCGCTCTCCCTCTCTCGGGCGATGTCCCTCCGCCTCCTCTCCCCCTCGCCCTCCTCACCCTGCCCCCCTAAACCCGCCATCTCTCTCCCCCTCACTCTTTCCCTCCCGAAGAACCAAATCCATCCGATTCGGAGAGTGTGCAGGATGGGTGGGAGGCGGACTCTCGTTTTCTTGCGCCAGTTCCCTCCTTTGTAGAGTTTGTTTATGGAGCTGGCGTCCATTTGCGAACAATAAAGACGGCGCGGATGGAAAAAGTAAGCGGGTGTTGAATTTCGCCCGTGCTGTGAGCGAGCGTCGTGCGTGGACGAGTGGCCCCCTCTGTCTTTCTCTCTTCCTGCCCTCCTCCACCCCGTACTCTCCTCTGCCCGGCACTGCCGTTCTAGTTTTAAGTTCCTTGCGGTTTTAGGGGGACAGGGGATGTGGTAGGGTTCTCAGGGTAAGAAGAAAGGGTAGGCAAGAGGATGGGTGTGTGTGTTTTCAGCCTGAGACCACCGTCTCTTCTTCCTCCCGCCTCAAACTCTGCTCGATTCCCCCTTCCAACCAGAGCACTCCCGAGTTTCCACTGTGAAAATCTAACTATAGGCTTAGCTTTAGTTTACAGCGCTATTGCCTGGGAAGTAATTCCATCGCTATTTCTGTTGGTATCAAAGATTCCCATCACACCGAGGAAGTTCACAAATTCAGAATAATGTTCACGGGCTTGATGAAGTGTAAGGAATTCGTAATAGAGAATTTAAAATATTGCACATTTCGGCTAAAAATAAAGATTAATTAGGGCGCTCATTTCTGCTCACTGAGCGGTCATCTGGTGCATGACTTTTTTAATGCCTAATGTCTTGCACCTGAGGTCTCATTTGTGATAATTGTAGCTCGGTGCATCGAAACGCGCTTAGTAGAAAATCTAATAATTTATTGTAAAAGTGCAATATTTCTAATCTTCGCAAATCCAATTTCAATTAGGATATGTGGTAACGGATACTTTAAAATTAAATCAAGGTCTCCTTAAATATCCTACTTAATCCCTCGGATGCAGACGCGTTAGAGACCATTACCTCTTCCTCTCTCATTGAAATGGTCGAAGTAATAACGCACCAAGTCCACCTCTGTAATCTGGTTGGTTAGTTAAGTCCCAAAGGGTAAGATCTCGAATCCCTCCTCTAATAACTCGAATACCTCCTCGGGCACGGATGTCGCAATTGCATAAGAATTAGCTGTTTAGTTTAATGGGACGGCTGAACTTTATTGCTCGAACTCTTAGAACTCAAATCTATTACATTCACATACAATTGATGGATACTTGATTTTTCATTTTTAGCCAAAATGATGCTTAACAATACCCTTACAATTATTAATAACGTGTATCTTATTTCTTTCGGTGACTGTGGACATGTATTGTTAACATATTTAAAATTAGTTTTACAGTTTAAATACAATGGCTTTCCCCAGGGGTTCTGATCCCTCGCAATCTCAGGCGAACCTCATTAAAGATGGGTGTGTTGGCTGCGACGGATGAAAGGACGACTCCGTTTACGCTCAAGGTCTCGGCCGTGTTTTCTCAGTCTGCGGAAAACGAGCGTCTTTCCACACTTTCCCTTTCGCCTCCCGCCTTTTGTTACCCTTTCCTCCCTCCCCGTCTCTCTCTATGACTCCCTCTATTTGGGGGATCCAAGGAAAGGGGGTGAATGGGGTCGGGGACCTCTTGAGAGATTCATTGCGTAGTAGACGGAAAAGGGTTGAAGTTTCAGTCATTCGTTGAAGAGCGAATCTCTGCCGTGGGGTTGAATGGACCGATTAATCGAATTTCGACCGATGTTATTTTCAACGGTTGTCCGACTGAAATGGTGATTCGATTACTTCGGAGGTTCGATGCGGGGGATAACTATCGAAAACCTTTGTATTTTACAGCCAAGTTGACCTTAACGATCGTAGGGTCAATAAAAAGGTAATTGCAAACGCTCAAGTCATAGGTGGAGGAAATTCAACTTGACGGGAATCGAACCAGCGACCTTACTATTAAGAGGAAAGGACGAACCACCACATAGGCCGGCAAATCTTCTTTGAAATTTGCTGGAAAATTTTACTTTTGAAGAGATGAAGTTTGAAAAGTTGATAATCTAACACTAGTTTTGGGACTATCAACGGAATTGATTCTCTTTGCTAATCGTTGTGTTCTCAATGAGCACCTACTCTTTATTTCCAATATCCAGTGTTTCTCATATTCAATTTCGGTAGCAAACAATTGCCAACTTCGAAAAATGTTTTCAGTCGATAACGATTCTCCTTGGGATATCGGTTTTCATTCACTGCATTTCAATTTATTCATTCTTCTATTTCCCTTCGCTGTACTCTCCGAATATTACCTGTCGCCCTCTCCATAGAAATCGTAATCGTTCGTAGTGCTGAATTTCAAATTATGAAGACATTCAGTATCCCATATGAGGATTATATATTTTCCCGATACTATAGGTTCAGGAAAAACCATTCGAATGCGAATATTCAGAAATCTGGGGGTTTTACGTGAGGCCTAAACACGTATGCAATGCAGAATAAGGCAATCGATCATCGATTAAACTGGAGCTGCTCCGCCTGTGTCCCGGGAGGTTGATTCGATGAAAAAGTCTTTCAATCACGGCCGGGAATAGTCGTCGTGGAGTTCTATAGATAGGATTTTATTGATAGGAGCTCTTAAGGTATTTGACGATAAAAGATTACCTATAGTGCCTCAAGAATGGCAAGCATGAACAATAATGTATTTTATTTGAAGCAAATTCTAATAATCACTCATGTATCTTTATCTGGTCCGTGTATATTCTTCTATGTAGTTAGGGGGACCGCAGGTCAAAGGGTCCTTCCTGAGTTTAATGAATTGGCAATTGTAACGTGAAATTGGAAGCGTTGAATTGTATGCATCGGGATAACTCGTATAACTGATCCTCTTACTCAGATTATATTATGGGCTGATTAAGTTGAGGCACAAGCACCGATGCCAACAGCAACGCTTTTATATTTGCTTCCTTCATTAAATTTGACGTGCTTACGTAAACAACAGCTGCTGCCTCGTATAACTTAAGTATATGGTCAAGGGAATCACGTTACGGTAGAAATTAAGCATGGGATATATAATGTGAACGTTATGAAGTAAAATTGAACATTTAATTCCCCCTTCTTTAGATTTATTACTGACCCAAATTTCAGCAAGTCGAAGTCATCGTGGCGTATCGTTGGCACATTTTTGGTAAAGCCACCTTTATCTTAATGATGGAAAGTTTCCATAAAGTACAGTCTAAAATAATTCCGTGGAATCATTTAGCAGACATCAATCGCCTTTCCTGTTGATCGCCATTCGTGCTGAAGTGAGGCATATGTTGGCCTTTCGCCGTTAAGGGTCATCCAGCCGTTCGATCACTTGATTAAATCATGGAAATATTTTGATAAAAGGTAGGAAATAATCAATAGCAAGATGTTTTCAAATTTTGGTCGCTTCACATCGCTCTTCAAAAGCGAACGTAGTGAATTTATAAGGGGAAATAGGGCATGAGGTTGCGGCAGCAGTATCCAATATTCTCCGAAGTTAAAGCTTATCACACAAGCAATTTTTTACCGTTTAGCCTGTAGGTTATTCGATATGCCAACGTGCGGTTCTAATGACCAGAGTTTCCCATTAACTCGCGCACTAAAACCCGAAACTATAGACGACCCGTCGAAATTTAATGCTGGCCTCTACATCATGACTTCCTCTCATTCGGCCCCCATACGATCGTCATATACTCAACGTAAGTTGCCTTAATTCGGGGAATCATATGAAAAGTTGATTACAAAGCATTTAAGTTAATTGGGTTACGAATCATTCCTCGTGCTCGTTTGATGAGGTGTTTGAGATGTAAACGCATGGAATTAGTATCGAAATTGCGTTAGCTGTTGGTTGTCAAAATGAAATTTTTCATTCGTTTTTTTAAACAATTAATACAAATATCTAAGGTTTAACTTCAATTAAATTTTCCAAAGAAACTTTTTTAGTTTTGAGTCGTTTTATTGATATACTTCTTCATTATGTTGACGTGACGCGGAATAATACATATCTCAAGATTTGTGTGTTAATAACTTCATAGACCTAATAAAAATATTAAGTTAATGGAGTATACATATGAAGTCCTTTTTAAAATTATCGAATAGCTCTTATATAAATCTGGTCTATGTTAAATTTTTTCTCAAGCTACAAAAATATTTTTACCATATCGCTTCAAAAATCTGCGCTGAATGTTTTTCGCAGTCATAAACTTTGTGTTGGTTTTTTCATATCCTGGCGCTAAAATTAGCATTTTCAGAGGCATTCGTATCTTGCAGTATTAATTTAATTTATTAAGTTTCCTCCGTTTTATTTGCATTTAAACTTTGAAATATTTTCTTGTTGATGTACATTTATATGCGACATTCTTATATTTTTTGTATGAAGTTCAGGAGGTTTAAAAATTCCTATATATGACAAGGATAATGGTGCTCTGTTTTAGCATTATTATCATTAGCAGAAGTCTATCAGGAAACTGAGAGTGATGATTCTCAAATTTTACCAAGCATTTAATGGTTTCGGTCTAAACGGCTTTCAAACTTTTCGGGCTTCGTATTCTTAGTTGTTCCAAGTGACCAAGTGGGTATTAGTTTCTGATTTTCGCCCAATCAGTTATTGTCTCTCCCACTAGTAACGTAAGGTGTGAAGTTCAGTATTATTGGGTGATATTTATGTTGGGGAGCTTCCAATATTATTTCGGTTTTTTTTATAGCCTTAAATCTTTTTGGATTTTTAATGAAGCTGGCTACCATTCAATGAGCTATAAATTAAGGTAATTAATAACGTTATGAGTTTTGCAGTGTTCAATTTATGAAAATAACGTCACCTATATGGATATTCCAATAAAATATGACAAACACATGAAATTTTGGTAAATAAATACTGCACTGATAGTGTGGAGTTTCACATTACTGTAACGAATGCTTGTATCATAGAAAGTCAATTAAATTTAGTGATTCATTGCGTTGTGTTGTAAGGCAATTCCATAAATCATTAAAACTTCCGCTGTCCATTTAAGAAGTAGGTATTTTGTGACTCTGCGTCAGTTTTAGCTTGTACGTATATCCAACGTATCTTCTGTCCTACGGGATAATTCGTCAAAATGATGGAGTGATTCTCAGCGTGGGTAATGAGGCGGTGAGTTCCTCAATTTTCTCGAACTATACCCACACCCGCACTTCCGACAAACAGTATACACGTAAATGCGACGAATTTCGCTGAGAAACACTCGAATCACTCTGACGAAGCCTACGACTGAGTAGATATGAAGGCACAAGAAAACTTGGCCTGGGTAGCATGTTGCATGTTGGCTCAGATACGCCAAAAAATCCGGTCATTGATTTCCTCACATTTCCAGGTGAATGATGGATAACTTAATTCAAGATGGTGTTCTTTCTGTGCTGAAGTGTTCAATTCTCCTCATTTCATATTCCAATAGAACTTCTTCTATTTTGAACGACTCCAATAAAGTATAACACCTGAGTTCATCAAGACCATTGTACGTATGTGCGTGTGTACAGAAAAATACACATGCTCTCGTTTTTTTAAAGGAATTATGTGGTGATAGAAATGGTAAAGATACTCGGGTGACTCAGGAATATTTTCGGGGCCTGGAGACAGCCCCTTCGTCGACCGAAGAAAAGTATGCAGATGTTCACATATGTATGTATAATTAAAACATGATAAAAATTATGATTAAATATATCTATGATACGACTTAATATGTGTTTAGTTAACGTAGTTTTCTGCAGATCTAGTGGTAATTTTCGTGTTGATCCCGATCGCATAATGCAAAAACTATCCTCATTGAAATGAATTTGACATAAATACTCGTATGGGCTCTTCGTGTATCGCTTTGCTACGCGCACCATATGTACAGATAATGTTGAAACAATAGGCTTTATGAAAGAAGTGTAATGAGGCTGTGAGAATTTTTGACGAAACCAGGAGAGGATGGAAACAGAGAATGTAAAGGTGTGAGCAAAACATTTCGCGCGGGAGGGAAACACTCCTCCCGGATGCCTCTAATTGCACTCACTCGCCCACCGGTACCCAATCCCTTCCATCCACGGAGCATCATCTCTCAGCAGTCGTTAGCGTTTTATTCAGCGCATCCTACTCTTCCTCTCCACCCCCTCCCTCTCATTTACAATGCGCGTTCGCGAAAGGCCAGAAAGAGAAAAAAAGAGAGGAGCGAAAAATCTCGCTCAGGATAAAAGCAATATTAGGAGCGCCACGATGGCATCGAAAGGGATCTCGAGGGGAGAGAAAATTCTCTGCCCCCACCGCCTCCTCATATTTGCATTTACGTCACGAGTACGCACGCGGGTCTCGGCGCGGCCTTCCCCCAAGGTCGCGGAAGGCGAGTGAGTGGAGGAGCAGGATTTTTAAGGGTTGAAGGAAAGCGGGCGGTAGAGGTCTTTTTGGATGGTGTGGCAGCATCGAGCAGAGCGGTCAAGGATGGGAGGGTTAAGTTTGAGCGTTTTCATGCCCCTTAGCCATCGGCCGTGTCTATCGTTTCTTCGCAGCTTACATTTCCTTCCCTACCGTCACCACCCCTCCCCACCCGCGGTAATGTTTGTCAGGCCTCCTTCCTCGCCGTCTTCCCACGCCCACCGGTCGCTCCGCTCGCACCGTTAACAAACACGGACGAGCGCTCACTGTAGGAGGGTTGGAGTGGGTGACTCTAGCTCTCTCTCTTCCGCCACCCTCTCTCATCCCTGCCCGCCGTATTCACCGACGCCCACGCACATCCTCGATCATCACCCACACACCTTAGCCGCTCATCTCCTTCCCCGTCGTAACTCAATAATCCTTCCCCCATTCCGCCCGCGATCGCTCCGTGCAGAATTCGTCTCCTTCAGCGCGTGGGCGTTCGGCGTCCGTCGTGAATCGAAATGGTTGCATTCCTTGAGAATCGAGGCGATTATATTGGTGGTGAAGGTGGGCTATTGACGGAGTTTTAGGTGTAAACTGAAACTATGCTGAATATTGAATGTTTCCAATAGAGTGGAAAAGGATTGCTTATCTAATAGAACAGAATATAATGCAGTGTAATTAACTCAAAAGTAGTGAAACTGCATTCAAACGCGATCTTGTTGCGATCAAATGCGTAACATCTCAGTGTTTTCTATCGCTGAGTTTCTTGGAAATTTTTGTTTTTTTTTTCTGTGGTCCTTCTATGCTCTGAAGAAACTTGCCCAAGGATTGCAGAGCAGTGTGTATTTGAGTACCTACTGATTGATATAATAATTTTAATCTTTTGCAGTGAAGCTCTTTAAGTGCATATCGAACTCCATTATTTTTTATTGAAAAATATACCAATTTAAAATATTCCTCACTTTATCGCAATCTCTTAATTCTCTTTCAACATGACATATCATACCCATCTAAAGAAGTTGTCAGTTTTCGGTGGTCTATATTTTACCTGTAAGAGCGGATGCTTTAATGCTAAAGCCTCGAGAATGACGTGATTGCTACGTTAACATGAGTCAGTGTAACACAATATAGGGTGTAATATTATTAAAAAAAGTGTTCATGTTTTATTGTCATAATGCAATCGTATTACCCAAAGTTGTTTCATAAAGTCAAATCACAACGATGTATCCTTAATTTTTCGAGATGGGAGCCCGCGGCCATTACTTTAGCCGATAAGTAGTTCACTTCCCCTGCTAAACGTGGACAGCTCCTTTCATTCGCTTTGACTCTAACACATGGAAATCAGTCCACTGAAGCCATATTGGAATCGAGACATACAGCAATTGACACATTTTGGGCGTATTCTGATGGGCGCGTTGCGTGCATCCTCATATCTCCTTTACTCCTTTCCTGTTCGGGGTCAAATTTATCGTACGTGTCGCAAGAGCGGACTTTGGTGTGTGGAGTCGTGGCCATCGTCGTATTTCTCCTTGCTGCAAACGCCTCACCTCCTCCCCCACCAACTCCCTCCCGGGCAAGTGCTTCCAGGTCATCATCCCGCCCTTTTTAGCGTGCGCGCACGTTGGTCCGTCGTCTCGGCGAAACCCCTCCTATTTCTCCCCCTCCCCCCCTGCTTTCTCATTCTTTCAGAGCGGGAGAGTGGAGAGGTGTTCACCCTTGCTCTCGAACCAATTTCATGCGAAAACTCGTTCCAAACAGCCCGGAGTTAATAGCTTTTTGAATTACTCACCTGCAGAGTACATAAACCTCATGCGCGCCCTTATATATTCTTTTACATTCGGGCCATTGTGTGAGGAGATCACAGAGAATAGGGGTGGATAGCTGGGGCGGGAGAACACGGTCATCGATGTTGGGCTTCGTAATTATTCGGGGACGGGAAAAAAGAATTGATTTTGTTTTTCGATTTGTCTGTTGTTATCCCGCACTACGCCACCGTATGTTATGATGAAATGAACTTTTTGGAGGAAGTAGGTCTCCATTGAGGGGTGCATGAGGTGGAAATTTTCAATGGAGTGAACTCAAAGGGATTTCTAGTCGTAGCGATCTACCGCGAGTTCATTCGTCTCCACAATCTGCACAATTTCGAGAGATGGAATTGGTGTTCCCTAAGAGGAAATGTTCTCATTTTGTTGCAGTCTTTCTTTAAATAACTGAGAACGATAAGGCTCCGAACTTCAGGTTTAGATATGTAATTATTTTGATCCTTGTTCACAGTGCTGCAATGAGCGTACTGCATATTGGACTTAAGCTCCTTCATTTGTAGAGATGAAGCTTATTCAAGAATGTTCGTTTTAACCTTTACTTTTTTTATGGTAAGGTGCAAAGTATTGTTCACTCCTTGCACATACTATAGTTTCTCCCAGAATATTCACATGAATTAACTAAATGTATTAATCAAACCATGTGCCTTTCGTTGTGTATTATTTGAAGTTTTGATCGTCCTCTTGTCGTCTCTTCATTTCAAAGTATTATTTACTTTGTTCAAGGTAATCTTACCTGTTAAAGGTAGCTTTTGGACTCTACCTAATGACTATTATCTTGTTATAATTAAAACGACTATCTACAGCGTAAACTAAATTAATCCATTCAATATGCGTAAGGTATCTAATTATCACATGATGAGAACAAAGAACAAATTATTTTGAGGTTCAGTGTATTTTGTCGTTCGTATCTCTCCAATAATCGAGTGCGGTCATGAATTTTGGCTTCCTCAAAGATAAATTACGGTATGTGTGTACTGTGTGAAAATCACTTTTGGAGAGCTCTTTCCATCAAATTTCTCTATTTATTCCCTTTGCCGTCACCGAACTGCTTAAATTTAATGAGAAAATACGGGGAAATCGGATGTAGAATTAGTACACCATTCATTATCGCCTTAATGTTTTGTACATCATAATTGAGTTTCTAACGCTGACAGAAATCAAATTGGATCATCTGTTAAGCCGGCGAGTACGTACGTTAACCACTTAAGCAAAGTTAGCCTTAATTTTGTATCTCTATTAGTGACTCCTAAGGCTTCTTTTGCCAGAATGGAAATCAATTTGAAAATCCTTACAGAAAAATCGTTTTTAGCGAAGTCATACGCAGAATTGAGTGTAAGGAAGAAATATCTTTCTCATTTGGCAAGTGCATTTACGAAATTCTCAATTGCTTTTTAGTTCACGAACTTTCGTTTATGCCCGTGATATTGATTTGAAAACTTTGTGGGTACGTGGTGAAGCTAAATAATGATTAATCTTTACCTCAGGAAAGCACTTCAAAGGATAGCTTTGGTCGGCGATTTCGTATCGAAAGAAATAACGTGGATACATTTCGTCCGAAGAAAGGAATCTGCTGCAACATTTGGGAAATGAAAAAAGACAGGAGGGTCAGTGCAGCTGCGGAACTCAAAAGGTTGAAATAGGACAGCCACTCCGAGACCGTCGCCGCTTCGAAAATTTCCGACTGCGGTTCGGCGGCCCTGCTTCTTCCTCTCCCCCTCTGCAGTCCACTTCCCTCTCGTCGCATCCCCTTTCTCTTCCTCCCAACCGCCTGCTTTCTCCCCGAGTGTGAGCCTCCCGGAGTCGAATTGCACTTTTCAACCCGGAGAGCAGTGCAAGGGATTGGGATTATGCATACTTTTCCCTCACGAAAACATGGAAGTTTTCTCACGTCATCTCGGAAGTGAATATTTTTCTAAAAACAAATCTGCTTATTCTCCGAAAAATGCTGCTCTCATAATGTGGAAGCATTCTATGTAACGTGTCATGCACGACTCTTTTCCCGTCAGCGTAGGTACTTGACATGAATCTGCTGTTTGTTTCGACGTTGTAGATAGATGAGATATATTCTCATTCATTCATTTATTATAGTTATGCTTCTCATTTTATCTCGGATACAGTGAGGGTATCATTTTGTGCAGTTCTTCGCGTTGTTGTTGTTAGGGGGTACTACTCTTAAAGCCACGGAGTACGTTCGACCGTTTCACCGAGTGGATCTTTGGGTGACATAACGTCTCAATATGGCTCTTTCTAGTGTTACGTGCCGTGACCTTTTGAGCGTGCTTTATGGCCCTCGGGAGCAAAAGACTGTGAAAACCAGGTCAACCGTGTAGAGTAACCCTGACTCATTCCCTCCCCTATAAAACGATTGTTGGAAAATTCGAGACATTTCAGCGGCCCACTGAGGGTGGTGGGATTCGAGAGGGGGAGAATGGAGGAGAGTTGTCGGATGAAACATAAATATTGCCTTGTCTGAATATCCACTTGCATCTCATTGATTGGCGGTCCTGGTCCCCGCTTCGCCGTACTCCTTTGCGGATGGCTCCCCGCTCCTCCGCCTCCCATCCCATTCCTTCCCCCCCCCCTCTTTCCCACCTTCTTTGCCTCAGGGTCGAAGATGGGCTGGATGGGGAGGGAGCCCCCGTGCGAGCCTTTCCAATCAAGACACTGCCACCTTCTCCTCCCAGGGCACCTTCTCTCGCCTCCTCCCTCCCTCAACACTAACCCCTTGGGTTTTTCTACTCTCTCTTCCTTTTTCTTCCACAATCCCCTCCCTTTGACCCTTCCAACGTAATTTCTCAAAGCCCGTTGGGTGGTATGAGGAGGGAAAGAATGGGGCCTAAGAAGTTGCTACAGAGTGAAATTCCGAAGCCATCCTTCCTCGTGACAGTGTCAATGAGCACGATCCCTTTCCCCTTCTACCCAGCTCTCCCAGGTTCAATGTTTGACTAGGGAATTAGTGGCCAAGTCTTAGGTTGCGTGTCCCATTGGCTAATTGCTTGATTTTATGCGTGGGGCTAATTAGAATATTACGTACCCTCAGCAGTGGCTCTATTTAAATATATCCGAAGAAGTGAAAATCTCATTTGGCGTGCTACATGGTTTTGAAGGCGTTATTAGAAGGAAATGTTTTCGGGCAACTCCGGTGGAATGCACAAATGGAGTATGTGTAGCTGTATGGCATGCGATGCTGAAGCCTTAGAAAAATATGGAAGAGATCATATGAGAAGAGAAGGGAGTGGAAAGCTTCAGTAAGCCCGTTTGGTTCATAGCTGTAGAGGAGGAGGTATTTCCTAGCTTCCACAACTTGGAGAGTTTACTCATTCACGATTTGGTAAACTTCAATTTGAAATGCCACTGATGTGGAACACTCACGACGAGAAACATTGAGCTTAAGGTCATTAGTTAATGCAAATTATTTGAAAACTAGGCTTCCTTTAATGTTCATCTATCCCACATAATTGAGAACGGCTAATGCTTCCCAGCTTCCGATTGAGTAGGCAAAATTCCACTGGGGAAATATTTCTCTTCTTCATTCTGTTGGATCCTAATGGGGGATTGCGTTGGAATTTGCGGTGATCCACAAAACTTATTAAAGTTAAAACTGATGTCCCATTGCAGATCGTCTTGGAATACGACGAATACATCTTCTTTAGAGCAATAATCCCGATTAAAATTATTCTAAATAGTGTTTTGCGTAATCCTGTGCGGGGATGTAATTTAAATTGTTTATGTATGGTAATTCATCATTAGAAAATTATTTGGGATTTAAACTACGGATCCCTTAATTGATTGTCTGATGTGTCAACAATGGCCTCTATCCCTTGAAATCCTTCTTGAATCAAGTGGATTTGTTGGAGGAACATTTTAATACGCCCGACGAGAAACTTGTTCGGTGCTCTTATCCGTGTGGCTTCGGATTAAAATGTAGACTGGAAGTCGTCGTGCGTGTGTATTACTAAAACGTGCGTCTTTTATTTTTACCGTAATCGATGGAGTACTGATAAGAGGAATTGTGCCATGTTTTTGACGTGATTTATGCATTCCCTTTGGCGTACGTAATTATGTATTACCTTATATTGTAAGTTCAAAGTCGCGTAGAATGAGTTAATGAAAAAACTCGCGACTCCGAAAACCGTACTAAGGTACTTATTTTCCGAGCGGGTGTTCTTAACTAAAGGACTTTCCTCTTTAAGCCGCGCAAGGAAACGAAGCGGAAAATAATATAATCATTGATTTATTCGGCGATTATTTCGTTCAAATCCTTCCATTTTGAGTCCATCTGTTTGTTTTAAGGAATAACTTTCGAACGCATGTGCCTGACGACTCAAAATATCCCGCTGAATGCATTCACCAGCGGTCATTGTGAGCAGCGAATTTTTTACAGCTTCCAATGTCCAAATCGAGAGCGAGGCCAGTGAAAGGTCTTGCATTTCCACTCACCTGTTAAGACCCAGCGTGGATGCTCCGGCGTGAAATCTCAGTCGGAAGTTGCGCCCCTCCCCGCTGCCCTCCGAGTCCGGCGTCCTCGCGCCATTATCCCCACTTCCCCCGCCGCCGTCCTCGGAGCTCGACTCGCCGCATCCCCGTCTCCCAGATACCACGGCCACCTTTCCACCACGTCCCCCTCCCGACAACAGTGGGTCCTCGGCGCAGCGTCGGACGGTCGACCGCCTGGAGAAAATGGGTTGAAAGATCTTTAAGAGGCTAATTATTCACATCGGAGCAGAATTAAAATTTCTCTGGAAAGAAAAAAAGAACGCTAGAAATTTATATCGCAAAACCCACCATGAGAGCTTACCTCAAGGTGAGCTATATTAATGATGGCCATAATCCGCCACGTCGCACCTGGTTGGGCACATTTCTACGGAGATGACTACTCCGCGATTAAGGAATTCCAAGGATAGTTTTAAAAAAGTGTTAGAGTACCTTGAAACGGGTATTGCTTATTACTGAAAAAGCAAAAATCGGCATTTCAATTGGATTCTTCAGTTCAATCGTAAAACATTACCACTGAAATTCTGGGGGAGAACGAATGCATTGTAAGTAGGATCGTCAACATGCTCTATATATGCGTTTCGGTGTATTGTTGTTTTAATAATGTTTAAATCGCCAAGTATCGATGCAATATGATATATGTCCTGATGCAATATTTATGTTGAGAAACATGGAAAACATGTGGAAGAGTCATCGAATCGGGAGAATTTAAAGTGTGTCTATTTTTGGAATTCCCCTGAAAAATCCAAGATTTGGCGACCCTTGGCAAAAAATGACACCTACTGTTTTAAGTGGTCCGAAATGTGATGGAAACTAGTCACTGTGACTTGTACCTAAGCACGCAATATCTAATAACTCCATGATTAATGACATTTCCGTCCAGCGCTTAGAAATACTGTCCCAAATGTCATTCTCTAGTACCTGTTGTGAAATATTTGAGTTTTTCAAAGTCATAAATAATATCTTAAGTACTCATACTAATCGATCGGTGAAAACATTCCCTTTTTCTCCCGTTTTTCCATTGGAATTCATTGAACTTTGATTCAGGCTCCGAAAGGGTTCCGCAAAGTCAAGAAAGAGGAGTTCCAGGCTCAACTTCATCTGCAGAAGTAGTTGCGAAACTTTTTTCATCACGATGCTTTTCAAATAATTCTATTTTCAAAAACTAAATATTATAAAAGCTTCGTTTGAGCCGAAGATTTTCAAGTGATCGGTATCTTCAGCGTGGCCAGGGAGGAAAATGAATCCCTGCCGATCGGTGAACCATGAATGAATAAATACTATCCCCACTGGCCAGAACCTTTCTCCGTGCGGTATGCCTGAACCTCTCGAAAGGTACGTGTAGCTGAGTGCTCGGATTTCGGTCGAGGGTTGGAGGGTTGAGTACACACACGACGCTTAATGACCCTGGGGGGGGAGGTGCCCTTTTCCGTGAGGAAAGGGGCCTCTACTGTAAAAAGTGATAAGAAATCTTCGTGGATTTGATGATTAAATCCCACCTCTTGTTATGAAAAGGATTTCAGCTTTACTCGCAATTGCAAGTCTACCTCAATTAAAATTATTTATTATGAAAGTCGATCTAGGTCAAGTCTAAGCCACGCCATGGAGATTACTTATACTTATTCTTTTAATGAAAGCATGTAAATGTATTTTTTAAAGATAGCACGTTATTTATTTTAATTTCATATTGTTTTTCTTTGTGTACAAAATATTTTATTCAGATATGTTCTCTGGTGATGATCCTCTGGTGATGTTCCAGCTTCGCACTCACTGTGTATGCATTTGCTGTTTAAATGTGCGCAATGTCATCAATTCTATTCGCACTTCCGTAAGCTGTCTGCATCAAAGTAATTATACGGGTTTGTTAGTGTATGAGAAATAAAATGTTGCCAACCTGTACTTATGAATTACTTAATTTTTAATTGCTGAGGGATCATTCAAAAGGGGAGCGAAGAAAAAGCATCACTCCAGTTTTAAAGGAAAGATGAAAAATATTTGCCCCCTAAATGTGAGGGTAGCGACTTAAGCTTTGTCTTTAGAAGTTTTAATTGTATTGCCAAGTGCATGCTCGAGCTTAGAAAGCTCTCATCCTTTAGTTTCACTCGTTAGCTTCAAGACTGTTGATACGTCACCGACCGCGAACAACTTTGCTTCCTGTTTCTTTCCGAAGTAGAGAGAAGCTACGTAAATTATGATTCACCAGAGGTTGATAATAAAATGACGCTGGCACCGAGCTTAATTGGCTCTTGGAAGAGCATAACGCTAGGAAGTGAATATTTAATTCCACGTGAAGGAAAAATATCTGCAACAGAAATCAGTTAGGTGCAACTTAATTTCGAGGCACTCCCGACAACTCAGAACCAAATAAACTCTTCATCGTATCTACCTCCGTACCCCGAATGCACGTGCAAAGCAGTCGCCGTTGCTGTGCCACTCGCTGTGAATAGGTTGTCCTTGGAGGGTGTTCAAACTATGCGTCGTTTCTCCTAAATATGAAAATTCATGAAGCGCACGTTGACACTAGGATGCATTGTCTCACGCGGCTGTTTCCAAAGCGTTCGAGACCTGTGCTTTTTCATGAGTTGATAAAGTTCGTTTTTAAGCAATGTGTTGGAAATATTTTTCCCTTCATTTTAAATACTCCGCTTCGGCGCCTCATGTCGATGTTAGGACATAATCGAAAATTCAGGAATACCATTCTCTAGTCCCAAAAGAAAGAGTTCCTTAAAGGAGAGGAGGGCAGATTTGGCCCACCCTACCTCTTAACTGACGCTGCGATTTCGCTGTTTTATCAAACATACCACATTATGATTGTCATTACTAAAAGAGATTATGGTGTTTAATACCCCATTCCATTCCGTAAAAAATGCTCTGCTTGATTTTTGTTGGTTGTCCTATCGCCTGTGAGTTTGCTTCACATTAACGTGTTCGGGCCCCAAGATACGCATCACCAAATAAGAGGAATTTGCATGGTGCGTAATTCACGCGATGATGATGGTGCTAAAGGGTCGGATCCAGGGTCGTAATGGATTATTCTGTGCTTTATTATGGTTTGAATTAAAAATTATTTTTAATGTATTGCCATAAAGTTAACAAAGAGCAAGTTTCATGAGCATAAAATTTGTGTAAACAACCCCCTTGCTGAATTGGACCTTCTGCATAGTACAACAGTACGTTCTTCTTCCTGTGCTATGGTTTTTCTTATAGAACAAACCCTGATATTACAAGTTCATGTGCTAAAATGTGTTTGTGTGTAAGTGTATACAGGATACGCACAAATTCACCCGCTTTTACGCATGCATTCATGCATACTGCATGTATGTACACACGTACAAACTCATAGTTTAGAATGTATGTATGGGTATAAGTATTTACACATTCATGTACAGTGAACTGTGTTTCATAGCCTTCGAAAGGGCCATTCTTTTAGGTGTAACATTGCTTTCCATTTTGTACCTTCGCCTCTCTTGTCCCAGTTAAGCCCTCCCATTCGTTCGGATCCCCGTACCCCAAAACCGTTCCATCAAGCATCCGTCCCCCGTCCACCTCCTCCTTCCTCGTCCCTTAATTCCTTGATTGGCGACGAATCGATGGGCCTCTCGTTTCAACGTGGGGAAACCAAGGGTTGAATTGAGCGAGGGGAACTGATAGAGCGTGCGCATGTGGTTCGTGTTATAGAGAAGGGAATTCTCCAGCTGTCGCTTTCTGGTCAATCTCCTTTAGCATTTGCTGGCCGCACCATTCTCCCACTCCTTCGTCCCCTTACTCCTCCCCGCAAGCTTCTACTCAAGAGGCTGACGGTAAAATCCACCCAGTGAAGTGGAAACGGACGTCTTTTCCATGTGACGTGCGATACATCTCGGAAGGACAACTTCTGTGCTCAAAATATCAAGTCCAAGAATGAGGAAGCACCATGTCAAGACCGTAGTGTGGAGTGACGTGACATATATATGCTTGTGTGTGTGTATGGATCACAAACTTGGACAATTGGGCGGGTGGACCAATGAATACTGTTAGACTGCGAAAGTTGGTGAAGGAAACGATTAATGAAAATCGAGTGGACTGTCAAGATGTGAAATAAGGGAGGATGCTGAAAGAAGACTTCCTTATTGGATCTCCTCTAGAGAATGAAAGAGATGGATTGCATTTACCTCTGGGCATAATGAAATGGAGACTGTTAAGACATGTTGAAGGTATAATTACAAAAAATCAAATACCTCATGGAACTGTGAAACAAGAGAAAATGGGGACCAATCACAGATAAAAGGAGTTCCTATGTTTTTGGGAATAATGGAAGGTTCCCACTCGGAAGATATAGAGAATAATTGAATTCTCTAGTTCCCAAATTTCTAATTGAAAAGCTAATAATGTAACATGTTGAAAAATACGTTTTCTCTGTAATTAATTTACGTTTCGCGTCTTCATTATTTACTAGTTCAAGAATATAGTGTTTTAAAAGTTATACGTACCAATTTCTTCCCATGAGGTTTCACCTTAAGTATATTTCTCTATTTTCCTCCATTTAAAGCTACGAATTAACAGCTACAACCACGTGATCAAGCGAGTACTCGTCGCTTTTCAGGTCAAATTTTACGTACGTAGTGATAGTGAATTGATCATGAAAATCACGGTCTAATGTTTGAAAATCTATTCATGTTTCTTTATGTTGGATTATGAATTAATTTTAAAATGTATTGCACACATTAATGTATCGCTAGAGGTATTTGTTTTGATCTACATGGTGATGTTTTCAGGGATAACGACGGTATTTTGGCTTACGGCTGCCACGATAATTCTTTCTGAGCACACACACACTGTTTCTCGCATTTCGTCTACCATTGACTCTAATTGCCCAGATCTTATATTGTTTTTTGGTCGAAAAAATTAAAACGAGAATATGTCCAAACCTGAAACATTCATGAATTACCCCCTACTCCTTAGATGGAGCTCATGGTAACAGTAGACATATTCCAAGACCACCCCTTTTTCAGAGGACCTCACCTAAAAAGGATCCAACATTCGCTTGTTTCACGTCCCGCGGCTCTCTTGGTTTCTATGCTTATTTTTCACTCTCTTGTATGTAGAATTTCCTCCTGGGTGCAAATTCTGCAGTATACGTATCGTAGAGCATATATTCCGGTGCTTTATTTGGGGCAAGGCCAAGAAGGGATGCTCCGCTTATGGTTGATGGGGGATGGTCAGAGCCGGAATGGTGGAGAGATTGGATCGGTTTCGTCGAATTGCGATGGTTTTATTCGTCCCTTAAAATTATACCATTGGGTTAGGGACCTGCCAAAGATCGGATTGCTCGGTATTAATATAGATCAGGAGCAGAGAGTGATCGGTGTTTGCCGATATGTGAAATGATTAATATTAATGGAGTCTTATACCCTCCAGTGATGTATCCTTAGCTCTGCTATGCTTCTGATGTTAGTTACAACAGTGGAATGAATACGTTGTATTTTCTACGAAACGGGGATGGTAACCAATGGTGTTAAGTATCTTGATTCTTCTCACTCCCCAAATGTAGAATTTATTTTCAGTTAATATACTTGATAAAGTGTTTTTCTGTGGATAGCTACTATTGGTAACGAAGACGTCGTCATACATCACTTAAATGTAATCACAGTCAGTGAAGAGAAGACTATAATATTAGCGAAGTATCGACGAAAGCAAATAGTTTACCAATGGTTAAAAACTTTTGACGATGAAGCATTATAAATTTTGTCTTGTTTGAAATAATTTAATACCTAGTGATGCTCGTTATTTTTGGCATATCGTATCATTTTTCTATAAACTTATGGCCCAATCTTTACTTAAAATGAAATTGGAATTTTGAAATGGAATTGTTTGAGAATGTAAACTTTACAAAATTAATAATTTTATATTTATAACTTTACAAATTTAATATAATTTTATGTTTCCTAAAATTATCTCAAAGGACTTTAATGCCCAAAAATTAACCTACGTACTCCAAAACTTTGTATTTGAATTACAGTTTCTTAAGTTTAAATCAAGAATATTGCTGCCGTTTTAATGACCAAAATTTACCTGCTACTAGAAGGGACTCTTGGGAATAAATCATGCATGAAAAACTCTTAGATATGTCCCTCTTCTCGTTCTACCGAAAGTTTTCCCGAAGGTCCAGGCCTTGGGGGTATAAATCATCCGAGAATTTCTCAGGAGCCCACGGAACTTCATCGGCGCAAAGCGTGTGTAACCCAGGGATGACTTCACACCGTATTCGATCCCCGTAAACTGTGTAGGGACCTAGCGACATTTGACATGTCCCATGAAATACCAACATTCCAACTCACCATGAAAGCTTCCCCAATTATTCTAAGTTTCCATGGCCAAGTTCTACTTCAAAATTCAAAAGTGTATCTTCATGGAGAACAGAAACCTGTAAATTTGATCTCCGTCATAGACTCCGCTTTATTCTATTTAATATATTTCAAGTGATAGATATACATGCGATAATTCATATCTTATGCGATTTGTAAATTTTTCCAAAGAACGCATAAATAGAAAACCATTTTGATACAGTCACAACTGTTTTTTAATTCCTTACTTTGCATCCATTTGTTCAGTATATATTTTTACAATCTTTGCATTGGAATAAAACCTCCGATTTTTTTTATGTAAGTCTAGTGCACTTGTGTAAAAATAAGAATTTTAATTGAACGTCTTCATGAATTATTGAATCGCTAAGCAGCTTGAGAACTCATATTTTGTGCTCTCCCGTGTTTATTATTACTGAATTTGAATGATATTTAATACTTACTTGTTCACTACCTCAGGGTTGCATGTTTCATGAAAAAGCCTAACATTGCTTCAGATGATATTCTCGCACGATGTGCAATTTTTGCAATAATATTTTTTTGTATCTCCTAGGGAGGCTTTTGAGGGTTATTTAAAGACTCGCTCTGAGCAAGGCAAAGTTTAAAAAGCAATAAATTATCCACTTACTATTCTCCTCGATGTTTGCATTTTAGTGCTTTGTTATAATTTTTTCACCGGTTTATGCTCTCAGGCAGCAGAGAAAAAAGCACAGAGTCAATAATTTCATTTTGAATTTGACTTAGCTTTTGTACGCCATAACGCAGTCGTTTGAATGAGTATTCTCGTTTAAAACACGTTTCCCAAGGGCGGTATTTGGGGGAGTGCCAGTGGAGGCTCGTACCTTCTCGACATCCCAAGTGAGGATCAGAGAGTCAACCCTTGTTTCTTTTTATTTAGCTTGTTTTTTAGTCTTTCCGGAGACAAATGGAAAAATTAAAGTAAATCATCAAATATCAATGATATTTCGCATTGCAGTGGAGGAGTTTGTAGTGAGTTACTATGTATGCAAAGCGCAGAAAAAAATGCTGGAAGCGTTGGGCTGGCGAGAGACGCATACATTTCCACATCTGCGTTGCCCAGGATGAATGCCAAAGAACGTAAAGAGTTCTCTTTCTCTTCTTATTCTGCACGCAAACCTCTATTTGCTCATCCTAAAATGGGGCTTCCTCCGTTTTGCTCTTTCTTTAATGTTACCCCTTCATAGCTTGAGTGGGCTTTCGTCGTACTTGCATCATGCGATTGCACTTGTGAAACAAAATTTAAATCAATATAGACATTTTTTTCGGGTGTATGCGGGGTCCTACGTTTTTAGAATACCGTGACAAATTGTTCGGTATTTCCTACTACTGTACTCTTTCTTGGACGAAAGGCATTGTTTCTTTCCTTTGGAAAAGACTCCTTGCGCTTGTATCCTTTTGAATTTTCCGGCTCGTAACTAGGGGAGGGATTGATTGTGCGTCAAACGGTTTCGTCGCAAAAGAGAACAAAATTGAGCGTAACGGGAATTTGAGAAGTTGCTCTATTCTGTGACAGTGCCGACAAAAGGAGAGAAAAAGGCTCATATGGTCGAACGTAAAGGATCACGGTGATGCTCATATTTCAAATCCGTCGTTTTAAGATAGAAATCGCTTCGTGTACATTTTCTTAAGCTTCGTATAGAAAAGAGTACCGTATATATATGTATTTAATCTGGAAAAAGTATACACCTAAAAACCTTTTAATCTTTACCAAAACTGCAGGAGTTATATAATGTAATCATTTGAATGGAATAAAAATATTTGGAAAATGATTGTTAGAAACTTCGCAGTTGATTTATTTGGAGATCAATTTCAGTTTATAAACTTCATGTACTGCACAATTCTCTAGCGTAATTATTGTCATGCTGTGATCCTCCCCCTTTCCAGGGCATAGGCATTGATATATGACATTTCAATCTACTTAAAACGCGGAGTTCCCAGGTACCCAGCTCAATGGTCATCACACTACATATGTACATGTAAAGGCAAATGCTCAGGAAAGTGAATTACTACCGTGCATAACCATCCGAGTATCTCTCGCCAGGTAACTTAAACCTCTCCTGTTAAACTGTTCACACAATCAGTGAAATTGTAAATAGTTCTTAATTTAAAATCAGCATGGGAAATACGCTTTGTTTAATTTCCGATTGAGGATAGCGAAATGTCGTCAAATGTTCAAGATTTGAGACTGCGAAAGAGTAAGGTTTTGTTTGGCGATGGGAACGTATCAAGGGGTATGACGTAGGCTAGCAACTCACCCTGTGCCGTCCTTCCGCTTGGCCCCGGCCGTCCTCTGCAGCCGCACCCGCCTCTGCTGCGCCTCCGTCCTCTGCAGGCTGCTACGGTTGTCCCGGCAGGTCGGGGGTAGGCGGTGGCCGGTCGGGGGCGTCCCGGCCGCCGCCTCTGCAAACTCCGCCTTTTGCCTCCGAAGGAGGTGCACGGTGAGTGAGTAAGAGGCCACCATGACAACCATGGGCACGTAGAAGGCGAAGAGGGATCCGAGAGCGAAGAAGGCGCGGTTGTTGATGGTGCATTCATACTGCGAGGGCATGATGTTGGTCGTGTCGTGGGCGCCGAGGACGGTGATGGAGGAGGAGATGGCCCCGGAGAGGATCCACGCGGCTGCGATCTTCAGGGCGGTCAGGCGGCGGTCTAGGAGTCGGGACCTGTGCGGAGAGCGGGGTGCATGGAATTAGAACGACTGATCGAAACAATTGATTATAATGGAAGAAAAGTAAATGATAATGCACTATCATATCGACAAATAATTTTTATTTGAATCACTTTTTACGATGGCATCATTTATGCCATCTACATTCCTTAAAATATTATACCGTTGTCCTAGAATGATTGTCGGCCTGGTTGCGAAAATCAAACATCCTGCGCATTTGCGAACGTGTATTCTTTATCTCTTTTCATTTTCACCAGATAAAATATACGGTTACAGTAAATGTTGAACGGTATACTAAAGAGTGAAATAATAAATATTGGGACAGAGTTGAGAAGAAAAAGGTGATGATTCCAGTAGAAAGCATGAAGTCAAGATAAATCGGGAATTAAATGCGAGATATCTCAAGGGACGTGAATAAATAAAGTTCTAATAAAATGGAACTACTAAGATAAGGAATTAGCTAGCAACATGGTAGAATGTTAACTTGAAGCTGAACCTTCTACTGGAAACAGAAAATTTTGTCAGTTATTCTTTTAAAATAATGTCCTTAAAATGAACCCCTTCAACAATTACGAAATTCAAGAACTTTGGATATTGAATTCAAGGCTGAAGATGTGTTAATCATAAACTCTTGGCAGTAGTTTATTTTGGTTTTCTTCTGCTTCGTTCGTCCTTTGTACGTTTTGTGTTTTTCGTTGAGTCATTACATCTTTGTCCTTAATTACCCCCGTCAAAGTTATCTTGAAAGTCACTGCGGTTTCAGACTAAAGGATCGTTCTCCTCTTATTATCCTCATAATATTTGCATCTTCTTCAGCATACAAGCGCCTACTTCTCGTTTCGCCCCATTTAACTAATAGACGCGTCCTTCCCGGATGAGAGATGAAATTAAAAGCTTTCTCCACTCAGCCCCTAATGTAGAAGGTTTTTCTCCTTTGCCCTCTTACTGTGCCCTCCCTTTAGTCACAAATAGCACTGTCTCAAATAACTGTGCACGACTGGTTTTATTAATTGAGACAAGGGTAAATTGGTTCGAAATCAATAAGGATTGCAGCTTCAGTTGCAAATTGAAAGATCAGTTGTGGAATAGGGTAGTTTCTTGCGACTTCATTCAGATTTGGTATATTCTTCATTCACTTGATATCAGTTGGTCGCCGGTCGACTTATATGACCCTAATAGTTAATGAATATTTTAAGTGTGTGTAGTATGAAGAACTATTTTTGGGAAACCTTAAAATTAAATACTGTCATCGCATCAATGTACAACAAAAAGTCAATATCTGACGATTGATTCTTGATTTACCATTGACACAACAGCCCGACTTCTTAGTTTCCCAAGCATTTTTTTGGCAACTTGTTATAGTTGATACCATAACACATTTAAGATTAACGTCTTGCACGGATAATAGATTTTGATTGATTGATCGTCGTGTTAAAGGCGCATTAACTCCTCTAAGTTATCATCAGAAATATGAATTCAAGCGGTGTGATGCAGATACTCTCATCATTAAAGTAGAGCGCATGAGTCTGGTGCGTTCATTTGTATACTGGCTGTGGACGCTTTCTTATGCCCACTAAGCATGTCGACGCAACAAGTTTGCCTGTTTCAGCCACTCTTCGGGAGACTTTGAAGGAAATCTCCAAAGTAATTCTAAAAATTGGTGGCAAGCATACAGAAGCATGGATGTTAATGAAGTCGAGAACCTTCTCCCTTCCCCAGCGTTTCATCTTTTAGCTATCTCTTTGTTCCTGTTTACTTTTACTTTGTCGCCCGCGCATCGCCCATTGTAATGTCTCCTCGTATTTTTTCATCTCCTCTACGGGTAAACCAAGTCATGGGGAACAGATTTGGATCTCGAAAAAGCATTTTGCTTTTAACATGCATCTCGGAGAGACTTTGATTTTATAAGCCCATGGGAAAGAGTGTGTGATGTTCTTGTTTGCATCGTAACTGCATTATGTGCGGAAATTGCTTCCCAGGGTTTAGGGTCTGGATAGAAGCTCTTAAAATTTGTAGGACGAAAGTGTTCCATAAAATATAGATAACGAAATAAACACATGGTAGTGTCGGAAGTGTTTCCTGCGCATGAAAAATGTCTGCATAAGCGTTACCTTTCAACATTTTCAGTAGGAGGCTTAAGTTATTCCATTTTTCATGCATTCTTTTGCCAGATTGATGTAGTTCTAAGAGGTTTTCCAGCGTTAACTATTGGCTAAAATCATGTGACTCAAAGACGAATCAAACCTGATTGAGCTTCTATGTCGAATAAAAACTATCCCCAAAGCCAATCATCTTTTCAAGGGAGATGGACGTGGAAGAATTTCGGTGCCCGAAAAGTCTATCTTAACATCTCTCTTTTAAAGATGTCCATTTTTAGGTCGTTTGTGGCAATTATGGAAAGAGGATAAATTAGTGAAGCGTCCCTATTGCCGTGAAATGCTTAATTTATCCACCATGCAAACTTTTACCGAAACACATGGGTATTTTAAAGTGAGAGAAATGTATATTCATATCATATCCCAACAAGTAAACTCGTTCAATACACTATGTTCAAAGTCATTTGAATTTTTAGGTAATTATGTAGTTAAAATGCATGAGAGTCAGACGAATCCCTTAGTGCATCACTCGTGGATAGTTTGATTGGAAAAAATGAAGCCTGTGTCCAGTGGTTGATAAATATTTAAAAGTAATATTTGAATGCACCGTCAATCTATAATATATCTCGTATATCTATTTTTCCGCCAAACATGAATGAAAACCAGGTACTACTGTATTTGGATTTTGGATGGCCTCTTAACCAGAATCGTTCTTCAGCTGAATAAAAATATAATAAATTTTCTACATATTTTTATGCCATTAAAAATGAGCATCTTTTAATCTCCCTATCTGGCTTACCATTGGTCCTGTATTCTGCTTTTACCATGGCCATCATCATCCCACTACCTCTTAAACATCTTTCATAAACTATCTTTGGAATTCATGAATTATGGATCCCTCGAAGACAACGGGAAATAAATCGAATAAATTGATTCCAGGGCTCAAAATTGCCAGTAGTAAATATTTAGGAGGAATGTAGAATTAATGATGACGATCATGGGCAAATTGGGAAATGGGGTTACGTTCATGAGGTCAGAAAAGGTCATGAAATATATGACCTAATATATGGATCTCCCCGCATTCGAAATGCACTAGATGATTTCAAAACGACATGTTGGGTGGAAAACACGCAATGCAGGGGAACGTTTGCGAAGCAGTAGTTGGCAACTATACGGCCCTCCTTTAATTGCCAACACCGCCGTCTCCGCGGAGGACCAAGTTCCTCTAGCCGTTTGTTCCATTCCCATTCTTTTCCCATGTTTCCCGAGCGAAGGGGCGAAAATTCGATTGGCTCTTCCGAAATTGTCCACCAACTCATTGCCCGGCGGGCAATCCATCCGCTCCTTCTCTCCATTCCTCTTGCTCTCATACCCTCTCTCTCTCTTCTTCCCGTCCTCCTCTAAACCTTTCCATCCCAGAATTCCTGGCGCCCCTCCGTCCCTCCTTTACGTCCCCGGTGACCGGGTAACCACGACACATCTCGAGCGAAAGGATTCGCCTGGGGCGTGACCGTCACGCCGAGAGGATAGGACCCCGTTTTCTCGGTGATGTCGCGGCGGGAGGGCGTTGGTGTTCCTTACTCCCTACGGTTGGGGGCGGCAAACGGAAGCGGGGGAAAAGTAGACTAGCTTTGTCGTCCTTCCCCGCTCGCATGCCGCCCGGCGAGGCGTAGGCCTATGCGATAATTCGATATATCGACTGCCGTTTGCAATATCAAACACGTTCCCCCGCCATGATATTCAGGAACTCGCCTCATGGTCTTAGTGCGATCTTGCTTTTAAATGTGGTTTGTTCCTGTTTTTGCGTCTGTCTTCGATTGGGAATGTCGATGTCGAGGGCGACACGCCACGAAAATCGATAGTAATATCTTCTTTGTCGATATGGGAAACCGAATATAGAGTCGATCGGTCAGGTGGTGACAAATATCCCCAAATCTCATAGGCATGTCGCCCGTTTATGTCCTATTTTGGATACGATTGCAAACTATATTCAAGCTCATAGCGATGCTCAAATGCGAGCATCGTTCATGCCTGGCGGATAGGAGATAAAAGCGAGTGAGAATGTGCAGGGAGAGGGGAAAAGGTTGTGCATTGTTCAACGGGTGGATTCAATGGGGGAGGGTGCGTGGAAGAGGAAATAGTGGTTTTGAATGGGTCAAAAGACAATGTCGCATTCGAAGGTGCCGAATGGATTGCCCCATTGTCCGATTCGAGCGTGCGAACCGTGGTCCTAATCACCAAATCATTGTCTCGCGGAGGGGATGGGAAAACGAGTTTGATTTTGCCGGAATGCGAGACTTTACCTCTGTTACTCTTGCTGCCAGGTCGCATTAATTCATCCCCCTCAGTGCTGCGTGGTTCCCGAGCGTTTCATTCTTGGGGCGTCACAATATTCCCGGCATGGCGCTGCACATGGTGCCCACATTCATCGCGATTCGAAAATGGAGCCAACGGGGTGCCATTTATGGATCGGGCGATCCAGTTTATGTCATGAAAAGAAACTCGGCATATTTTTGTCTCTCACGCAGACAGTTTTAAATGAAAAGTCGTCAAAGTTATTTCGAGGGTATTATTTCTATTCGTTAGCAAGATAAATGTATCACGATTCCAAGATAATTTAGCCAAATTTCTGAGTCCTTTAGATCCTGGTGATTAAAAAATGACGACGTGCATCTTAGTGGTCATCGCCTTTTTAGGCAGTACTATGGTTTAACCTCACTTTCCTCAGGCGAGGCATTTTATCTTTAAATATATGGTGGGAAACGTGGTCGCTGAAGCAGGAGGATAGACGTAGATTGGAGGCTTTTGAAATGTGGGTGTGGAGAAGAATGGAGAAGGTGAAATGGACCGAAAGCAAAACAAATGAGGAAGTACTAGAGATGGTGGGTGAGGAGGGGGGTTTGTTGGGAGAAATCGTATGGAGGCAGGAAAAATGGATGAAAGGCGTATTGAGCGGTAGTGGAATGTTGAAGAAGGTAATAGAGGGGAGAATGTTGGGCAAGCAAGGTAAGGGCAGGAACAGGGTAGGGATGTTGGACGGGATAAAGGGAGGAAAGAAGTACACCGAGATGAAGAGGGACCTGATATAGATTAGTTTGATAGGTGGGGAGTTACAAAATGTTTATTTGATAGTTGTGTCCATCCAAAAACCTACCTTAAACGGTAGATTACCTAATAATAATAAATAATTGTCAAAAGTTTACATCTAATGTTCTGTCGTGAACAATGATGGAATTGTCCTTTGATTCAGGAAGAGCTAAGCGATATTGCTCAATGCGTAAAAGATTAATTTAAGTTCTCCATAAGGTTTTTTTCTTATTTATAGCAGAAAGCTCCAGTTGTAAAGAGCAGCATTCCTAAAATGCTGCTCTGCTGCTTTGACCACTCTGCTCATATATTGTGTTTTTTATTCCTGTACGTTATTATTAATTGTTTTATTTATTTTTCAGGTATGTCAACAATCTGAAATGAATCTGAGGAGCATTTTATCCAGTAAACGTGAGTCTTGATCCCGCTTAAGTTAGCCATGAAACTCAGTTCAATATCAATGTGTCGATAAATTGTAATTGATAATTGAACAGCACCTTCCATATTCGGTGTTTAAATCTACGTTTTAGCTTTCTCGACTTTGTGTAGTAAAAGTAAACTTAAATTTTTATTCAATGCATATTTTAAAAAAATGACTACCCGCTTCCATTTGCTCGTCAGCCAAAATTTCCAGGTGTGAACGAATCATTTATTAATTTGCGGTTCCCTTTGTTTGATTTGTGCATATATGTAATACCGCATTTCGACAAAATTGATTGACATTTGTATTTCCATATATGAAGTACAAAAAGTTTTTAATTAAGGAAGTTTAATTTGTTCAAAAGTAAAATGTTTCTCTGATAATAGGTATAAATTATACGTATAAGCATAAGATTGGGATAGCCGCGAATGTGTGTTACTCGCAGTTACAAATTGCGTGGGCGGAAAGGACAGGGAAGGAAATCGATTGCTCCAATGCGAAAGGCGTCCGAGAAAGCTCTCTAAATTTTCCTTTCCACGGCTGGTTCCCTAAAATGTCTGATAGGTGTACCATTTGCGTACTTTCCCGGGGTCTCATGCATCCTGTTGAGAAAGCAACCCGGTTGGTACATTACCTTAAACCCCTCCTCTGCAAAAACCTTTTCGATTGCCCATGGTTACTTAAGGTTACTTGTTGCTTTATGTCATCTCGTCGAAAACGGAAACCAGTGCAAAAACTGGATGAATTCTTTAGCATTTTATCTGCTTCGTCTTTTCCGTGAATTATTTGTGTGACGGAACGAATCCATCTGAATGTTCTACAAAATCCGTGCGAACGATATTTGCCGTAATTAATACTTGCCTTAGTGGATGTCTTATTCCGATGCACCTCCCGACGCTCACAAAGCACATGTGCATGATGGAAGAAGAGCAAGCAAGCACGTCACATGTCACGTATACGTTGCACCAGACTGCCCCAAACGGCCAGTGACCTGTAATGAGAAGATACCGAGCAAAGAATTATTTAGTGCCGAGATATCCTTGGGGTAAATTTATTGTTCGTCAGAATTCGAATGTTCCATTTTAATCTGTTCGGTCTGTTTTTCAATCTTCATACTTGCCCGCTAAAATCTTTCTCTGTTAGTACAATCGAGCAAAGGGAATATTAAAAATCTCTTTGCGATATATTTTAGCGTCGAATTGAAATGTTATTTTTTTAGTCCCGAGGATAATTACAATTGAAAAATTGTGTAGGCAGGAGATTTAAAAAAATGTACATTGATGAAGGACATGTAGTAAATGACAGTTTAAGGCGTCATATTATGGTAATTCTTTATGATGAAAGAAGACACTTTGCTTTTCCACATAAAATTAATTTTAAGTCACATTTATGTGGAAAACCCATATGTCTTCGTTCATCAAGATGCGGTAAATCAAATAATGTACATTGTGTTGAATTGAAGGTTTTAATATTTGTGATGCGGCTATTTTGAAGGTGTCGAAGTAGTAGATGGACGATAGTAAATGTTTACTCCTTTCGGCTATGTGCCCAAAACTTTCTCACCTTGATTTCCGTGTGCAGTATTTTCATTTTCTTTTGAACTAAATACAATTGTTTCCAGTGTTTTTAATTACGCTTTGCTTACTCTGCGCCATCATATATTTGTCTAAATTTTTATATTCATTGTTTCCTGAACGTGTCTTGTCTGAATTTACCACACCTGCTGAGCATTAATATTATTTGCACACTGTAGCTCAAGGTGGTTACCTTTCAAATGTACGAGTTTGCTGTTTGGCCCTGAAAGCCTCTTCACACTTTCCAGCCATGTGCTGAATTACCATAAACCCAATGAGATTTACGTTGAAGACGGTGTCCCAACAAAATCCTTGCCTTCCACTGACTGCGAGAAATTTCTATAGAAGTAAATGGGTGCGGTAACTCTCTAGAATGAACATTGGGGTAATCCTGGACTGATATTGGAAAACCCTTTCGCCTATCCTGCGGCCCAAAGAAGAAAAGACTTAGTAATCGGCCGGAGGACGAGCGGAGATTTACTGAACAGGACACATTAATACTGTTTGTTTTAAAATTATGCATTGGTTACTCTTTCCCATAATTTTTTCTTTAGGACGTGCTGTCATTAGAGGAAAATGAAATCGCCTATTCCAAGCATAATATCAAACAACTGCATCAGATACAGATATTTTTTGAGTGTGCACTCTAGGGAATTATAGAATAGTTAGTACTGCAAACCGTTTTGAAGGCATCGCTGTTAATTATAGGGTTTGAATTATCATGCCTTTAAAATATAAATTAATGGAGTTTCATTAATGGAATGAATTTTTTCCTTTAAGTGTCGCAAATTATGCCGTATCATACCTCCTTTCATTTAAGAGTCATGGACGTATTTAATTTGGTACTTCGACGATCAGGGACATTACAGTTTCATTTTTCCTGTTAGTAATTACTAAAGAATTATTCAAATACGTTTCCTCGTTCCGCTCAGCTTACTTGGCGTGCTTGTGAAGGCAGACGCAATACCAGCCCGTTTAGTAATGGATGTAATCAGTGTAGGAGTTCAAGGTATAATCCTATTTAAATACGATGAAATGTTTTCCAGATCAGCGAGACAATTTTCTGTTGAAATAAATTCCCTCCATACGGTCCTTGTCTTTCAATCGATTAATGAATGCATGGATGTTTCCTATGGTGTATGTTCTTCTTCTCCGTGCTAAGAAAATGTTTATCCACGAATAAGTAACTCTTAAGCTTTTGATGGCGCATTTGGATGCATGTAACGCCCGGATCAGTACTTTCCGCGTGTCGCCCCATAACCATCCCTTCCAATTTCATACTCTCACATTCTTCGCCGGCCCTTCCATTTTCCTACGTCACCCCTGCCCCTTCCATTCCAAGTTCGTTACTGGCCCCGGCTTATCCTTCCCACTCTCGACTTAATCCTACCTCAAACACCGCCGACGGGCTGGAATTGGGGCGGTGGAAATTGGGTATGCGTCACAGAACTGGGGGCGTTGTCAAGGGAAGGGTCTACTAAACATGAGGTTCGAAGCGGGGTGGAAATGATGAAGGGACACAAGAGAACCGGAATGATAAAGTGCAATGTGTTTTTTCCCCTGTGACACCACCTATTCCCTGCGACCCCCGTCTCTCGCCGAAGCCTTTACCCCTCTGCTTGCTTTCTTGTCTGAAAGTCGTGGTCAAGGGACGGGGTAATGTAGTTAACCCGTCCTTTGTAATTCTTTTTAGATAACTTAGTGCCCATTCCTGGTAATATAATTCTGCTAATTCGAAAGTTGAATGGACTTTTTACAAGTTAAGTTGGTTCCTGCCCACAACCGAGTGCGAAAATGCTCAGAGAGCGTCTTAATTTTGCTTCCTTTTTTTAACCTTTTTTCTGTAGTTAACTACGCTGAGTGGCAACTCTCTTTAAGTTGATTTTGCTTTCTTTAAAAGTAGATGCCGTACTGAAGTAATGTAATGCTTATTCATCAGTAAGTATTAATTTTCATTTAATAAAGTGAATATGCATTGCTAATAAAATTTCAGGATTTTTAAGTTCACTTCGTAATAAATACATGTATAAAATCGGGATAATATGTATATATGATGTCGACACTGTGCTATTCTTTTAAATTGTTCATCGTCCTGTAATAAAGTGCGTTAATCTGTATTCATTCTGAGTACATTGTATTTTTATGCGCTCATTTGCATGAAATCGGAGACGTTTAATCTGTCCGTAACGGCATTCCCAGCAGTATTTCAGGACTTCTTAATGTAGGGACTGGATTGAAGTGCGAAATAGTTTTTTTTTTCACTCGGAGCCTTTCCTGCCCAAGTTATGAATCTGTTTCGACAAAAAGTTAATATATATTTTTGTGGAAACAACCAAAACTTTTGTAGTATAATCCGTGTCCTCATAAATTCAAACAATTTTATTTGCTTTCATTCACTTGAATCTTGTTGGCTCGTGGGACGTTTCTGCCATGTGTGTTTCTACGAGGAACGGTCCATTCATCCCCTTCAACCCTTCATTTTATATACGTCACGTCTTCTTCCATCTACCCCTGTCCGCGTCTCCGCCAGATGCCTTTCACTCCGCACTGAAATATAGATATATATAAAAATTGCTCGGAGCTCATGTCGAGCGCTGACTTAATCAGAGATGGCGCTTCTGGCGCCTTCGCCTTCGTTCCCTGGCCTCCATCTGACTTGCGGTTAAAACTTCCATCCAAAGCCTCCACCTGCGCCTCGTTTTACACGTCATTTCCTCATTAAAACTAACCGGGACGAGGGTAGAAAAGGCCAAGGGCAATATTTGTTGAGGGTTCGATTTTGTTAAGTGAACCTTTGTTTGTGATTTTTTGGTGTGAATAGGCCTGTCGCGTGTCCTTTTCATTGTCATTTTTTTTAAGTGGCACAGCTTGAAAGCCGTAGCAATTTCTCGCTTAAATGACCATTTGTGTGAAATTTAACACACCTCAACCGTCGTCTTTAATAACCGCATAGTGATTCTCGGTAGCCGCTGTCATTTTGGTATTTTTTGGCCGTGTTGTAGGAGAAATTAGAGTTTGAGTGCTCATATATGAAAGAAGGTGTCCTCTCAAACAAATGGGTTTCGCGAAAACGCATCGCCCGCCCTCTCTCTGACGGTGGAGGGCGAAGGTGGGATTCACTGTGGGTGGCGGCCTTCATGGGCTGATTTCGATGGCTGATTCATTCTCTCACCTCCTGCGGTGATTCGAAGTCAAGAGTGCAACAAAAGCCTCCCCATTCGTCGTCGAGGATGCGAAGTTTTGAGTGTGCTTCCCACCCATTGGAAATCTCGGAACTTTCCGGGTCAGGGAAAGAGAGACCATCTTCCCCTTCCATAGATATATGTATGAATGGGCATAGGAATTCATTCTGAGAATTCTCTCTGAATTATGTATTGGGAAACCCAGGATTTCTCTAACACCCTTTGGTAAAACGTGCTTCCCCTCCCTTCCTGCCCTCACTAGGCCTCTCGTTTCGTACCCCTTGCTCTTCTCCGCCACCCCTCTGGGGCACCGATGTGCGAATTTATTCGTCGATTTTCCTGATAATGTGAGAATAGTGGGAGTGCGGCTTGGAAGAGGAAAGGATCGGGCACGACTCTTCCGTCCTGTTGTCGATGAAACACGCTTTTGGAGATGGAGTGGTCTTTGTCTTCAGCACCTTGCCGTACGGCGGTATGTCCCGATTTTCACCGCAAGCAATGCAGGGCACGGCCCCGGCGAGTATAAAAGCCATTAAATTTCCGCCTTCGAGTTGCTTCATGAGGTATGCCGGGAACATGAGTCCCCAAACAGACATACCCTATCAGTTATCTTTTATCTTGTTTCTAATCAATTTCATATCCCTCCAGATTTTCATGTTTTTCAGTTGAAATTTGATAATATTCTTAGGGCAATTTAATGCTCAACGCTTATGGTGGTTTCATTTATTAGTTGTTGAGCTTATAATTAGGCATAAATGCACTAACAGACAAGCATTAATAGACAAATGCAAGAAACTAGTCCGAAAGCTGCGCGTGTAGAATGCCTATTAATGCTATACTTTACGAACTTTTTGCTAGATCCTGTTTAAGTAGTGTGAAGTATTTTTTAAAATTATAGTTAGACAACTAATATCATCTATTAATCTAGGTAGACATAACTAATATCATCAATTAATATTTCTAATTGACCTTAATGAGTACGTTACGGCTCATGCAGTTATAAACAAAACTCACTTTAATGTATCTGAACTCCACGAATTTTAGAGTTAAAATATAAGAACATATAAGCAACTTCATGGAGGTCTTTAAGTTGCCGTGGTGGTTTTCACGCTGGAGGCATTTGATGTAGTTTTGCTGAGATAAAGATTACAGATGTTATACGAAAAGATCATCTCTCTTTCGCAGATAATATCAAGGTAAACAGATCGATTCTGTTGGGTAATATGGGATGTTAAGAGGCTTCATACTCAAAAGGAATAGCACCTTTCCCGCTTCTGGATCTCCGGCCGTAGTTTATAGTGTGCTTCGCGTTAATGGATAATTATTTGAGGTGGCGGCAACCCAAATCATCCCCTCAATCGGTCCTGCTGATATCACCGAGTGGCGGATATTGGTTTAAGAATCAAGGCGTACAGGAATTAGTGTTATCTCCTGTAGATTGATGATAGAGCGGGCTGCGAGAATTGATTAAAGAATCACAGGCGAGGGGAATTAGTGCTACCTTCTATCGAATGATGAAACACTATCGTTGAAATCGTTACTGAATGATATGAACTAGTGGTCGCTCTTGAAATCCCTTCTTCTCCGGCGGGAAGGTTAAGGCACAATTCCTCGTAATGTACGTCGCGATTATCAGCTCAATGTGTCCCCGGCGACCATCTCCGCCACTATCAATGTCGAATCAAAATCAAGGCCCGCCGTGGCTTTGGGATTGAAGGTTAACGGGAGTTAAGGTTGAAGACTAGGCGGGATGGAAGGAGGTGGAAAGTCTGTCGGCATTTCATCCCCTCAACGGCACCCCACCGAGCTTGACCCTCCGAGAGGTTCTCATATGGAGGAGCGCGTGCCTTCCTCGACCATTACTCAACGTCCGGCCCCCCTTAGCACTTGACGTCTGACTCCCACCCATCAATGTGTCACCGGTCGAAATGTCGGCCACCCTCCTATACCGCCCCTCCCCCCACTCGCCACTTCTCCAAACGCCCTTCCGTCCTCCCCTACTCACACGCTCACTTTCCTCCCCCCCCCCCCCCCGAAACATACCTGGACATCTTTCACTATCCTCTCTTGTGTTTCTCGAACGCCTTATGGTCTATTAGTCCAAATGCGCCGCTTCGTACATCATTCCCCCGAGTTCATTTGGAGGTACACCTTTTCCTCCGTCGATCAACATTTTGTGACACTACCCAAAATGTACACTAACGCATGTTTTATGTTGTTTAATTTTAGTTTATTTATTGGTGCTTAAAGTCGACTGTTTCATTAATTTTGTTCAAGGCTGAAAAGCGTAGTGCCAGTGGCTGTGAGTGGTCTTCTCTCTACGTCGTTAGTATATGTGATCCAATTGATGACCAAATTCATGTTTATGCTAATTATTTTTTTACCGAACAAAGCGTTGCGTGTTAGCGTTGATCTTTATAATTACAGAGCTCTTTTCTAAAACTTTAAATTGTAAAACAATCTTTCCATTTTGGGTTTCTGAAGTAAACATTTTCTTCCCTCTTTCTTTCTTTCCCGCATTTAATGTAAAATGATTTATTTTCCAAATCTGTGAGATTTTGCTGGTAAACCTAATAGATTTCTTTCTTCAAACCGTCATCGGCGCCCTAGGCGTTACGTCCTCTCCTGTTAATCTAGAGATTGCGGCCTCGATTCACGGCTAGATGGATTTTTTTCGCCAAGAGCTTGGATGTTTATGATTGGCCTGGTTATTTCTAGTTTGAAATCTAGTTTTTAAGGGCAACTTGGCTGATTTTTTAATTTGTCGAATAATTGAAAACAACATTTTATGTGAAATCATGTGGCGTGAAGAATGGTGTTCACCCATGATGAAAAATGCGTCTTCATGTTTCAGTTTCAAGCAATGTTTTGTTATTCGCTTGATATCTTTCGATAGAAAATCGATCACGTTTTAATACGGGAGGTGAGCGATGGTCAAATATGTAGTGCTTGGTTGCCTGTACAATAGGGAGAGTGCGTTCATGAAAACTGGTAACTGGCAGTTCGGAAAGGCATTTAGCTTAACCGGCCCTTCCTGGGAAAATATTTTCGTAACCCCCAAGAACTAACGAGCATCGTCTCCAATCCCTCACCCTCCCGACTCCGCTTTCCTAGGGGCTGGTCAACACACTTCACGGAAATTTGGTATCACAATGTACGTTTGCATTAACTTTGTAGGGTAAGCTTCGGTAGTTTTCATTTCGGTTCTCAAAAGTTGGTGTTTTCTTTGTGTTGCTGGATTCAATTAGACCTATTTAATGGAATTCTGTTCAAGTACAAAAAGTCGTACATTCCTCGTAGTCGATATAAATGTACCTCGTTCCGAATCGCGGGTAGCCCGGCATTGTTTTCGTTTTTTCTACTTCCCGACATCTCCCCTGACGAGAATCCATTTTCCATCGCCCGTGTGTAATTCATCTTGTGCCAGAGATTATCGGAGCTCGGAGGAGTGGATTTTTATGTAATTTATTTCCTCCTCAACTTCGCGATTCAGTCACGGGAGAAATTGCATAATCCATTCACCATCCCCCAAGTAGAGACCAGTTGCCGCCGAGTGACTTAAATCACAAGAATAATGCCGCGCACCCCGCAATAATGGCATAAACCTCAACGATCCCCGCATCCAGGAAACGCTATGGTTGGATGCTCAATGTTCCTTTTCATTCCCCGCGAATTATTTTTCTTCCTTCAGTTCCTCTTGATAAGGTCTCCTCATTCCGCCTTGCGTGAAATTCCATCGCTCCAAGCGTCTCCCGCTCCTTTTTCTTCTCCCTAATCCAGACCCGTTTTTTCGCGTTTCGTCGCTCTTTGGCCTCTTAACGAGTGTGTGTCCCTCCCATCCTCTCCCCCTGTGACCCACGTGCACTAAGACCCTCGTTATTAATTCAATCTTTCAAGAACACCATTCGTCTTCCTTGAAAACACTGGGGAATGCCATTCGTTCCTCTCTTTTCCCCTCTCCTTTCTTCCCTATCCCTTGTCCCAGCCTCGTACTTTGATCAAAAGAGGGGTCCCCGAGCATCTCGGGCCATTCAGGGTATCTCATCCGCCCACCATGTTTTTCATCATATCTAACTCTGGCGGTCGCGTCTGATTAAACGTGTACCTTTGCTCACCGTTCAGTCACCGCAACAAATATATTTTTTTTTGTAAGCGTGAACTCTCGACCTTAATTTTGCCGAACGTAGTCAAAGTGTATTTATTTTTATTTTTCGATGATCCTAAAAATATTTTTTTTTGAGCATGCAGTTAATTTTTGTTTGACCCCTCCGTCCTTAAAAAATACCACAGAATTTCCGTAGCATAGACATATTGCAGTGCTGATGGGTGTTCAAGTTTAGATAGTGTCAATGTGCGTACAATTCCTGGTAGGGATTGTTTTTAGGTGCCGGGAGAGCAAAGGATGAAATCAAATCTTGGAAGAAAAATGAGTGCAAAAGCTTCACTATCCCAGATTGGTGTGCGCCGTAAATGGGGGTAACGTTTGTTTCTTTACAATATTTTTGGAGTATCTTATAGTTAGTCCCACGACGTGTTCACAGTGTGCTTAAAATTCGAATGTCGGTACGTTTATCTCTTGCCCAGGTGGTCAAATAATAATCGTGTTGAATCGGAGTGACAGTTGAGTTTTAAAGCGATTGCCACATTCGATGCTGCGACCAATGATAATGTTTATTTCTAACGAGAGAAAGATGAGAATATTATGGTTTAAATTGAGAAGAATCGTTCAGTTGTGATCCTAGAATTGAATCAATATGGATGTTCATCAATTATTCGTATGATCATTTAAAATTAACACGTTTTATAATTCTTCAATTTTTCATATTTCAGTTTTATATTTTCGTTATTGTGAATAACATCTTTCTGGGAATGAGGGGGTTAAAGTCTGCTCGAATTATTTATGCTGTGCTCTAAATTCTTTAATGTCTTTTTAAAAAATGTTGTTCCATATTTTGTTAGAAATTGGAAAATTAAAGGCATTACTCTTTAATAAATTAGATTTTATGACAAGGCATCTTGCTTTATAAATGATAGATTCCTCTCTGTTTATTGCCGCTAACGGTTAACCTTTAGCCTTTCTGTTACTCTTTGATATTTTTCTAATAATTAATCGCACCAGAAAAAACTTGGTTTAAATGTGGAAAATCGACCAACATGCGAAATTCGATACACACACTAATATTTTGCAATGTTTAACATCTAATTTAGGGTAATTACTTAAGGGCATACCCTTATTTCCGACTCTAGTAATTAGAACCCATTTAAATGATTAAAAATAAAGTAAAATAAATAATAAAGACCCATTAGTTCAATTTACATATAAATTATGTAATGTATTGTGGAATTAATAAGGCCTCGACTTCAGTTAACACTGCGCTTTTATTTAGAATGAGTTTTTCGTGTCTCCATAATCCAGATCGAGGCATTCTTATCAGCGATGCCAACTGCAGCTAACGGCGTAATTACGTCGTGTGGGATGTGATCGAAAAGTTTTCCGATTTTAGCAGAAAAGTTAAGTATCCATAATGGCGGTGATTAACGTCACGGAATATAGGAGCTAGCCTTAAGGAAGTGAAAGTCGTCCTTCTGCTCGTGACGAAAGCAGCATAATGGGAGGGAATTTACTATTAGCACAATTCCATACTTAAACCGTATTTTTCGGTTTTCAGGCCGCAGAGTTCGAGTGTCGGAAGAGCAAGGGGAGGTTGAGGTCATCTCACGCACACGGCAGCGCACTTTTCCGCGTCTTATTTCCCCTCCCCTCGCAAGATTGAGCGGCTTTCATTTTCGGACGCGCGATATCCTTCTCCGCTTTTCTTCCTCTCCGGCGGTCGGTCATGTGTGTGGGACTGTTTTTCGTCGATTCACAATTGTTTGTTTTCGCGCCCTCATCCCGTCCCGACGTCCCGTTTTGCGCGTGGAGTGAGTCATTCTACCGACGTGGCCACACTCCCGCGGCCATCAACACGGAACCCTCCTCCCCCCTTTCGTATTTCCTCCTTTCTCACTCTAGTCTTCTCCCTCGTCCCACGGTTAGTAAAAACACATTCCATCCATTTCTGACGCCGTAATGTGCTCTCTTCGCTCAAGACTCGGTCATAGCTTCCTCCCTCCTGTTCTCTCACGTTCCCTCCTACACCTCTTCCGTTTTCTCTTCCCTCTGCATTTTTCTCTCACTCTTCGTCTCCCGCCCTCTCTTTCAAGCGCGCTCATTCGTCCGTTTCCAAAATTGTATCTTCCCTTTCCCCCCCTTCAACCTTTTTTCCCCTCAAATGGACTGACAATCTCCACATAGAGGATCCGAGTCGCAGTTGTATGGAAAATGATGGGAACTCCTCCCTCCTCCGATCCCGCAAACCCTCGAAAACCATTTCCTTCCTATCTCTCCTCGTGTGTGTGTTTATGCTCGCGTGTGTACACACGTACATCTATGACATGGGGAGCCCTTCTGTGGGGAGGTGGTAGAAGATGGTCTCCCGAGTTGGAAAGGGAAGACGATTTACTCATGCGGTCTCCACAGAAATCTAAATTTCAGCCTCTGTTCCCACTCGGGGTGAATGGAGCGTGGTCTCGTTCCAACCCCTCCCCCTTTCCGCTCTTCCCCCTCCTTCCCGAACCTCGGTAGTCCCCCCTCCCCCCGTGTGATTTTGCCTCCGAAAGCTTTCTTTTATCCCCGACAGATGGGGTTGATAAACTCAATCGCTGTCAATCGTAGACTCCTTAAATGGGTTGGACTCCTTAAATTTGGTCTGGAGAAATATTAGAATCTGAAAAATCTTTCAAAGGATGAGTCGTTCGAATAATTATTCTCCGCTGAGTGAAGAGGATTATAATGTAAGGATTCCCTTAAGGCTAAATTTAATGAGAGGAAAGCAAATATTTTTCATAGGAAAAATAGGTTTCGTACGCAGGAGGCTGGAATTGATTGAGAGAATATTTGTCAAATCAGTACCTATAAAATTCATGGATTAACCTAAATTCATATATTGTGTGCGGAGGAACCATGATCTTAATCTTACTTATCTTGAAACTCTGTTAAAAATGTATTTTATTGATCACTTTTTAATTTTATCTGCATTGACAACCTTAACCTCTTCGTGCCCACTTTGATCACTCTTTCTCGAGACTTTTCATAACCTTTGATATTTGCTATTCCCCCTCGACGAAAAAGTTTCCTCATGAATCTACTTGAAACAATGGGGCCAAAAGAAAGAACTACAAACAGAATCGAGAAGTTTAATTCTGGAAGGCCTCCCTTTACATGAAAATGTTAAACTACCTTTGTCGAATCCATCCCAGTCGGTCCCAAATGAGATAATTAATTTTTAACCCGGCCGAAGGTAATTCACTCACTGCCCTATCGTTTCACTTGATACCTGCTTACTTATAATCACCGTTGTATAGATGTAAAGGCATATATATTCTTATTTATAAATTGTACTTGTAAATGCATTACCTTTTTTAAGACCCTGAACATATCTATATAGAAGAATGAAGCCACATTTAAATACAATATACAAGCATATTAACGTGAAAATGTCACTCGTGTTATTTTCAAAGTTTCGTCGGTCGTAACACATTTCTCAACATCACAGATTATTAACTTAGGATTGATTGGTAGCAACTCTCTACCTGCTACTTCGCTATTTGCCAATATGATAATTCCCTTCTAGCTCATCGCGCTGATATTTTCCATCACTTGCTTCGTTTAATTAAGGTATAAATATAAAGGATAAATATATATAGTATCACCTAAGAGCGGTGACATACAGACTCTGACCTGAAGAAGGCCTCGGAGTAGGCCGAAAGCTCAAATCATCTACAGTGTGAGTGTCCTCTTACGTGTTATCTGTTTTATTCTGTGTTATATTGTGCCGTCCAAAAGTTTTATATATACATAACAATATATGAGTCATATCTTATCTTCCGAAGAAGACGGAGCTCGAGTCCGTCGAAATTAGCAAGATATTATTGTGAGTGTTCTTTTTATGTGTTCTCGTGCTGTGTGTTACTGTCTAAGTTTTATATATATATATATATATATATATATATATATATATATATATATATAATGTATACACACACACATAATACAATATTCGTTTTACATCATCATATTCCAGTAATTTCCATGCTCGATGGAAATTACTGGAAAAATGAATGTTGACTCTTTGATATGAAATAATGAATCTATGCGGGTCCATCTAAAGAAGTGCCAGAATGCCTCTAAAAAATATGCCAGAATTCTCTTGAAAATCCCTGTGTGGTTCGAGGTGAGATTTCTTACCACAGTGATCACAAGAAGGTGTCTGCTGTCGAATGTGGCAATTACAATGATCGTTTTTGCGATCAGATCTTATTTTTGTTGAACGTAATCGTGTGTGGTTTGGATCATCTTGAAAGATTGGATCAATTAAAACTCTTTTAAGTACATAAATATTTTGCTCATGGCTTACTTGACGTTGATGCCTGTGGCCCTCTTCCGCGTCTTTGTTCTGTTTGTTATGTTTGGGTAATTATGTACCTCTGAATAGACGCTGGGAAGGAACTTCTTATAATTTCATTAAAATAATGTGTGCCTGCTTAAAGTTTCCTCCCTCATATCCATAGAATGATGTTATGTGTGATGATGGATTGCCCCCGATAAAGATCCATTTCTGTTCCAAGTGTTTTTTTCCTGAGGCAATCCATCAAGAAAAAGACCTACATATTACATCGAAATTCAGTTTTTCGTATGATTTTGTTAGAAGTGAATTGCATATTTTCGGGAAATCGATTCTGCGGCAGTAACGATCCGAAAAGTGTACATAAAATTTTCTTGTCATCGTTTTATGTCTGTATTTCTGATGTAATCTTAAATAAATGACTCCTAAAATGCCATAGGTAGTTTACGATTGGAATTGTATTTTGAACAGTATCTAGCAACTATTGAATCTCTTCGTAAATTGAACCCTCCTCCCAGCCTTTAACGTTCTTTGCCCTGCATGAAGTCCTTCAGTTCCCCTCACTCCCTACCAGGCCACATGCCTTCCCTAAACCTTTCTTTCTTCTTGTGTCCATTTTACCGATGACGCTTTAAACTTTTTTAATTTTCATTATCTCCTCCGTTACTAAGCTCAATTATCGAATCATGACCTAGCAGTCAACCTTTTCGTTCGAAATGAGTATTTATGGTTGAGAAGCGTCCTTACTGATTTTCATGAAAACGAAATTATTTTCTGTCAATTGAGAATAATAGCTTGGATGATGAATGATGATCGAAGCACATGTTTGGTGTTACGCAATGTGTTTTACCATAACTCCACTAACGTTGTTAATAAGTGCATATCGGTAAACTACATCCTCGGTCCGAATAGCAAGATCGTAGTTATTTCAACTCCTTAAAGCGTCTGGATTTGGCAGAATCGCCGCTTTTAGGCGATAGGTGTGTGATGAATGCACATCTACACCAGGTGGACCGGGACTCGCACTGGAAGAAATGACGCCCTTCATCCCCGCAGTCGCAAACACAATCAGCGAACACCTGGGTCGGATACCTGTACATTCCAGGTGCAAGGGCTCGAGAGAAGTGCGCATTAACAAACCCTGCCGGTTGTTTCTCTCGTCATCGTATGCCAGGGTTTTTTCACTCGGTCAAGGGAATGAGCGCCTTTTGTTCCTTTTTAATGTCCTCCGCGTTCATGCGCTCTTATAGTTGGAGAGCGGCATATGCGAGAAAGGGGATGGGGTTGATTTTGTTTCACCATCCCTTCCCCGAGAACCCACCCCCTGAGCAGCCCTCCCGTCCTCTGACCCACGCCTCAGAAAAACGCGCATGCTGCTCACATTTCCACCCTTCCTGTTAATCTCCCGTTCTCCGTTCTCATCTCCTTCGCTCTAGGTCTCTGGGGGGGTGCTCTTTTTGCCAACCACACTTTCATCCTCCTCCCATGGATCCTCTCCTACCAATCTCTTTTTCGTGCAAACCCTTCTCCTCCCCCGCCCCCAGATGGCCAATCTTACGGTATTCCTCCCCTCCCCACCTTTTCCATCCCGTCCACCCCACAGCTGCTTCATCCCTTCCCGCGGGACTTCGTCTTCTTCCTCATCCTCTTCTCGTCTTGACCTCCACCCCCCACGGCCTATTAATTGTCTCTTTTAATTCTTTTCTCCTTCCACCATCCCAAGATTCACATACCTAATACGCTATAGAACGGAAAGTGGAGAAGTGGGTGGTTGGGCGGATTTTGATAAAGCGAAGTAAAATGGGTCCTATTTCAATTCCCGGCGAGAGTTAGATTACCCTATCGGTGAATGAAAACCGCTATCTGTACATATTTTTCCAGTCGATTTAGGGTGTATGTTGATTGCGGTGAGCACATTAGTATGATCGTTGCTCGCATTTTATTTCTTTTGCATTTTTGACGAGCTCTTCTCCGATGCCAGTGAAGTTGAAATGCTGTCACGGTACCTTTAGAAAGCTCCGTTAATATTAATGGAGTTTTTGCCCGTAATGGACACTCCATCGGGTTACATACTTTCGGTCCCAATGCCCGTCATATTTAATAATTATAACGTCGAATTTTTCATTTTTTTACTCGCTATATTTAAAAAATTCTCCGCCATAGTCACCTTTAAACGCCCGTGCTCGAATTTATTTTGCTATATTTTGCGTTGTTTTGAAAAAAGAGAAGCGCGAGCCAACACCTATTCAATATGTATGATCCTCCAAGGTGTTCATTGTTCGGCGTTCTCAAAGACAATAAGAACCGCACTTTCCTGTTAACAGAGCTCTTAGTTAAAACAGATTTTTTTCAAAGTCTTGTTGCAGATTATCCTCCAAGACCGAAGAGTCATGCTTTAAAATCTTAGGTTTTATTCCGTCTTTCACAATATAGTTGCAATTGTTGGTTTGGTTCCTGGCGTTTCGATTTTTAAAAATCAGACTCATGCTAAGACGCGGAATGGAATGTCCGATATGAATATATGTTTCATCTCAATCTTTGATAATATGCATATAGTATATTCCATAGATGGAATTCTTCCTCTTCTCAATTCCTATATCTTTAAGATGTGTGGCGCCATGTTATGTTGGATCGATGAAAATTTACCTTTATTCCTCTTGTACGGTATCACATTTGTAAGCATTCGTAGCTTAAATTTTGTTAAGTGCAGACATCGTTTCGTTTTGAATTTCTTAGGAATACGTTATAATGTGGCGCCATTGTTTCTGAATATGCTCGGAAAACAAACAGGATGAGGAATAGGTTAGAAAACCGCCGTTGGTGTTATGCTGGAAATAAGTCATCCGTCCGATTTTAGTCGTAGGATTCAACAGTTTATGGTCGTTTAATGTTAAATTCAGTAATTAAAATTTCATCGTATTCTAACCACGCTTTGTATGCATTACACCTAGTAGTTCGCCCGCCGAGTAAGCGCTGGCCCGTAGAACGGTAGGAGAAAGCAACTGTGCCCTTGTACAGAATGTATTATATTCTTATTCCTGAACCACGTCTCTGCTAGCTTTGTCGAGAGAAGGGATTTTGTATTAGGTAGTTGTACCATATAGAAGCGAATAGCTCGTGGAACTGTAGTGGGCATTTATTGTGTGTCACTCATTCCCATTTTGTGAAATAAGGAGTTGAATTGAAATGACTTAACTCTGTCTGCCGATTATTCGCGACTACTCCGTCCGCGTCGGGGCGGTGGTCCTATGTGTCATAATAGACAAACCAATAGGTTAACTTTAACATAGGTACTCGTACGCGACACTTATATACATAGGCATTTAAATCAATTCCGTTATAAATACACCCATCAAATACAGCACTTCGAAAAAATAACAAAACCACGGACCATATTGGATTCCCCGTACTTCAGTTTCTTCTTCATTCACATCTACAAAGCGCATTATTTTTTTTACGAATGCACAATTTATTTTCGTTGTATGAGTGACACGACCATTTCTTTAACAAAATGATATCAGAAACACACACCCACCCGTGGGTTATCATAAATCCCGCGGCAGGTGAAACTTGTAGTTGCTCGGAGGGAAAATTTAATTATTACCTGGGCGTTGTTACTTGCTGATTTCAGCTTTTAAAAAACTGAATGCTCGAGTCCAACAATACCTCTTTCGTACAGAAACAAAATCGGGTAGTTTTAAAAAGAGGGTATTAGAAAGAATGGTATACAGGTTAATGTTATGGAACAATTTAGCCTCTGGAAAAGGGTTGGACACCTTTCTAAAAACAGGGAATCCCGTCGAGGAGTCATTGCACTAGACACTTGCCTAGAAATTCGTGAAACGCTTCCATTATGTTATCTTATTATTCATTGGGACCGTAGTTGCGTGTTATTCCATTGTCTGGGCGCCGAAAGCACTGTGTATAATTGAATTCTATATTCATCAATTCCGAGTCAATTGGCCTCGTTCGAGGTAGACGAAAATTAAGGCGGTAAATCTTTGTTTTTCGTGGCAAATCGAATCCAGAACCGCATTCGGGGAACAGCTCGTTAGCCGCCGGCGACGCGGACGGGCGTGAACGGAGTAGAGAGAACGGAAGAGTGGGAAGGAAGGGAAGGCATTAACCAATCGAAAGGGAAGTCTCACTTTTCACTTGAATCCACTAGGCGGAATTAATCCCCCATCCCATTCCACGCTCCTTTTTTAATCGCCTCCATCGAGAAGAAGCAAAGTCCGTCGGCGGCGGAGCCCGTATCTCTCTCCCTTTGCCTTCCAAGGTCCCCTGCTCCCGTATCTCCAACCGGTTGGCTTCCTCCTCGATGTGGTAGTCGTGGTACCCCCAAGGGGGATACTTGACTAATTCGTTGGGAGGCCGTTTGGAGATCCACTTGGAGTAGTTTCTTCTTTGCTCACGGCAATCGATATCAGTCCCCGCACCGAGGAGCGTGGTCTTAGATGGGCGAGCAAAATTGGACTGCGTGATTCTACGATTCTGATTGTGGTTATTCATAATTTTATTCCAAATATTCCCAGCTATCCTTTCATTATTTTCCACGAAGGAACGTTTGTTTCAGAGAGAGCTTTTTTCTGAAAACTAGGGTGCAAAATTCGGGTTGATCCAGAAAATATGTTCACATTTTTTTGTATAACCTTAAATGCCGATTTAATCAAAGAAATTGTTCTAATATGATTAGCTCCAAGCATTTCATAATTTTTCCCCGTAGAATATGATTCCAGACTGAACGTTACTGATACAGGTGCCCGGTTTTGTTCAATAATAGCCATCCTTCTTCGATAAAATGTACTGCTCAATTTGAAAATCCACAAAAACTAAGAGTGCAAACAATGAAGAATCCAGTCTAACTGAAAATACTGAAAACTGTGGCTTAGTACACGTGCATATTAGAAAGGAAGTAATTGTACATTTTGGATTTTGTCGCATTTATCAAAAAACTTAAATCAGAATTCACGTCCGGTGTGCATCATATAAGTAAGTGGTGGTTCACAAGAATGTAGACAATCACTTGTATGTTCTTGTTTTAGTTTCTATTCAATAATAAAATAAATTCCTTTAAATCATCTTGTCCTGCATTCTTTGTTCCATCGATTTCAACCATACTCCGTGTTCTTCAGATAGAGTTAGGGTTCTGGTTTTAATGCTTTCGACGGCTGCCGTGAATCTTTTGATGTTTCTCGCCGTAGCCTACATCCCAGTAAAGGGTCCACTTACGATTCTTTAGCGGGATTATCTAATTAGAGAGTTGAATTTTTCTATCTTTCGGTGTCAAGTTAGTAGCACGCAAGACAAAAAATTGGCGGAGACTCAATCGAGGAAGTGGCTCGAACGCCTAACTAAAATTTGTGGCAACGTGTATGGAAGAAAATTATTTCCTCGGGCATAAAAATAGATCAAACTTCCATCCGTACGATGTTGCTTAATTTTCTGAAATGGAACAAGAGGTTCTGTTTATAAAATATGTTCTCACTGTCGTCCCCAAATTTCTAAGGACGTTAATGCTGGACGGCGTGCTACAACAGGGTTTGGAGTGTTACGTACGTGTCAAGTTTTCATCCGAAGAAAGAGAAGAAATTCTTGTCTCTTCAATCCTCGTATTCCTTAGCGTGTGGATGCATCATTTTCACTGGTCATCTGTCCTGAAATAGGTTTGACGCAGCTCTCCATTCAGTCCTTCTATATCCTCAACTCTTCATCTATTCATATTTCTCCTGTGTGGCATCCATTATTATTATTTCATATACTCGTATGTACTTGTATCTAATGCAGTCTTCCTCAGAAAGGCTTCGTTCATTTTTCCGTCGAGGACTGTATTCACCAGGGCACCATGACTCAGTTTGTACCAGATAAGGTTATATTTCCATCTTTACGGAATTTTTGTTAGCCTGATACATCTCATAATCTTAGAGCGTCTTCGTTCATTTTTTTATCTCTCTGTTTGGCCTTCATAGTTTTCTGGCGTGTAGATCCAAATATTTAAAATTGCGTCATGGGTGTTATAAGCCGAAGGCTTTAGACAAGATGGCAACGTACCGTCATGGCAACTCATGAAGTATTTGATTTTATTTCCGTTCCTGGTTGTTATGCTTGTTCTAGGATTAGTCACAGAGATTAGATGGTGAGATATGGGCTTAGGCATTATAGCATCTATAGAAAGAAATCTACTTTGACCGAGGGGGATGCCAACCCGTGTTCTATCCATGGATTTGATGTTGTGGAAGTTCCTGATATAACTGAAACACAAGTCATCGTAAACCCGTCACAAAAAATATATTAAATAACGGCACCACGGCCATAAGTGATTCAAACCATCCGTCTTCGTTTTTGTCGGCGACCGTGTCTCACACTGAGGTCCTGCGAGTTTGTTTTAGAAAATGATATAATTTCATTTTGTTACAAAGGGAGAGGCATTAATTATAACCTTTTACTTATTTTTTTCAAGTGTACGGGGGTCATAAATGACAAGGGTGGCGCAATTAATGGTAACCCCCTCTAACATGAACACTTTATGAGTGTAAAAGGCTGAGTGCAGCTAGTGCCAAACAATTACGATAGTCAAATATTCGTTGCTGAGACGAAAAGAGTGAATGACATTGATGGCGCACTGGGCTGGTGGTACTATTTCTCGTGTCCACATCTCCAGTCATTTGGGTGTCCCGTAGAAAGATCTTCAACGAGTGAATTTTTTTGCATATTTTTTATCAATTATTTTTGGTATCCGTGGCCTACTGAAACAGGGAGGGTCCATCTCTTAGCCTATTACATAATGCTTCATCCATGTGATCTCCTTTGCATTCCCGAAGTTCCCGAAGCACTTTCCGCGCTAGATCTTCATACGAATTTTTAGCCCTCTCATTTTCAAGGTTTCCACCCTTTTGTTTCCCTTCAGTCTCATAGGCCTTCCTATTCATCCTAATGCGTTTTTTTATTTTTAAACGACAATTCAGTGGCGCTTAATTATTACGCTGGTCTGATGAAGTACATCCAGAGGAAAAACTTATTTTCGTATCCTTTCAGCCGAAGCCTTGCCTCTTGTACACTCCAAATGTCGACTACCACTCATGTGGCAACGGTTCGCAATGAGTGTGTGTGTCTATATATATATATATATATATATATATATATATATATATATATATATATATATATATATATATATATATATATATATATATATATATATATATATATATATATATATATATATATATATATATATATATATATATATATATATATATATATATATATATATATATTGTTTGCGTTCTCCTTCGGCGTATTTTATTCCGTTGTTCTCTGGAGATATCGAGAATTTCAAAGAAAAGAAGGAGGTAGTGTGTGGCACTCATATTGAGGCAGCATTGTTTTTTAGAGAGCTGCTTTTTTTTCGGCATTTGACTACTTCTGTACTTTTCACATTAATCCGCGTTCGTGGAACATGAGTTCGGATTCCCATTGGGGATTGTCTTAGGTGGAGGTCGATACGTCATGGCGCCATAACGGGAAAGGAGTTTTCATAGCGTAAGATTATACTGTTAATGTAATCGCTCCATTGCGCGAGGGACGCCCCAGGGTAAAGAGGAGCTTAGCACTCATTTTTAATCTGATCTACCCCGTACGAGGGTCTAGGATATTTTTTCCTCCCTCCCGTTAGAAAATGGAACCTTATTATTCGGAAATGGGAAACAGAAAATTCAGGGTCCAAATCTCACCGACTGCACATATATGTATGGTTGCACCAGCAGTAAGCATTTCTCGTAGCACTTTCGCCAATAAAATATATTCGTTCTGGAAAATCCGTACTACATCCCTAGCCTTTGAATGCAGTCAATGGGTTTGAACCCTCAACTTTGTATTTGGCGTGTAACCTGGTTTTTTATGTATGTTATTTTTTCAATTGAATATGCTTCATTGAACGCCAAACGTTAATAGCTTAAAGGTCCATTAGAGATATTCTTTGTTTGATCGGTGGGGTATATTACAAGAGGAAATTAGCACCAAGGAAAGATAACGAAAAGGTAAGAAACCTTTTTTTTTTTAATAATTTCACTCTTTTTCAGCCAAAGTCGTATTTTTAACGTCATCTCTTCCGGGAAATCTTCCTTCGCTGTAATATCTCCTTCGTGATAAGTTCTCAATGGAAATTGGAAACCGAAGAACTACTAACTATTGCCCCCAGCACCACCCTAGTTGTTGTTTCATATTTTCTGCTAGAGAGAGAAACCAACCGAAACTAATTGACGCTTCCTTAAGAGTTCCTGGTTTTTAGTACGTCGTTCCGGCTATCTTCACTGTCATCCGAGATAGCTATTCGGCTTTACAACTTGAGTGCTTTGTCTCTCCGTTGACAAGTCGATCATCGAGGACTCCATCAAAATTTATTTGTCAACCCAGCCGGTATCTATGGTCCATCTAACCGGGATCGATAGATTGAAACATATCTGTTCATTGAAAAATGTCCCAGGGCGATCGGGTTACGATGGGGTTATTCGGTGGTGAGGCCTAGCGAAGAGGGCTGGGGTGGGGCAGAGAGTAGAGGAAAGGTATTGAGCGCTCGAGCCCCACCGTGGTCCATGCGTTTCGGTCAATTGGCGTAAACAAGTTGAAACGTCGAGGAGGTGGAGATGGGCGGGGTGGAAGAGCGGTGGGTGAAATTCATTTCGGGGGAATTGATAGCGGGTGGAGTTGTAAAAGTCTGCGGCGAGGAGCTTGTTTTTCAGGAGGGGAGGATCGTAGGGGGGAGGAAGGAAGGCAGGTAGGTGGGGTCGGCGGGTGGAGGGACTCCAGGGCATCGGAATCGAATGGAGAAGGGGTTGTGTGGATATATTCTCCCCGTCCCTCTTTCTCTCCATATCCCCCTCACCCCAGCGTCGGAGCCGGGTTGGAAGTTTTGTAAGACCGAGGAGTAACACGGTCCGTGAGCCGGAGAGATTTAGGGCGAGGATGTGGAAGGTCAGCGGAGAATTTTTGGGGTACGAGGTCCGCCAAGGGCTTTTTCTTCGTTTGTATCCCCAGGATATTTTGCCGTTTTTAATATACGACTTGACGGGTGAGGTTGGGAGTCCCACACTCTCCCAGCCGGTCGTGTCCTCCATTTCCTAACCCAAGCAAGCCCCTCTCCAGTCCTCCCTCCATTAAGCCTCACCTCACCCCCGGTTCAGAAGAAAAAGGAACGCTTTCGCTCATTTCCTCCCGGAGCTTTGGAGTCAAATCGGAAACACTCCCGGAGTCGCAGGGCATGAAATGAGGTTCGGTTTTTTTTTATTATTGGCTCCGTTATGGTTTCCGAAAGTGGTGTTGGTGTGGATTTTTGGAATGGGAAAACGTTTGTTCGTAAAAGTCGCTAGTTTTCCGAAATAAATCTCAGGGCGTGCTTCATCATGCGCCGATGTTTCTTCGGTAACTCGCTGGTGTGCCCTGGTAGTGGCTGCCAAGTAGGTGTATTTTTCTCCTTTATTTTTCAAGTGGTGAATGTTTGTTCCTTCCGTTGGCTATTTCACCTACAAGTATCTTCCGGAGCGGTAATTGCATTGCGGATTTATGTTCTTGATGCATATGAGGTGACGGCTTTCCGCACTCGCGTTATTTGTTAAAAATGTTGGAGAGGAAATGGCCGGTGGAATATCTCTTTGTCTAGTCCATTTTCGAAAGAAATTATTAATTCAACTGTGAGTTGTCGGTCTGATTAACTGCTCGTCAAAAAGTAAAAGTAAAAATATCGATTACTAAATTTAATATGTTATAATGTTCTCAATTTTTGTGCTCCTTCCATTTGTAAAATAAAACGGACGTGTCTGTGTTTCTTCTTTCTCATGGATGATCATTCGAATTCAATTTATAAATGCATCAAAATTGAATTTCTTTCGATTCCCTTATCACTAGAGGCGGTGCCAACATTACATTCCTGCCTTTTGTTAGGATGAAAATGACGTTATTACATTTCTGAACTTGAGTTCAGTGTTTAAGTTCCTAGAGAGAGGTTCACAAAATTGATATGAGTTTGTACTCATTTTTTGGAAATTATTTTGAATGCCCCCGTTTTTTATTCAATAGCGCCGTATTCTGCTCGCCGTTGAATTAAAGTTCTGTCATTGGCGCTTAATAGAATATCGCCTGTCTAACCCGAATGCACGCCTCGACCGAGATCTGCTAGTGATTGTTTCGACTTCACTGTAGCATACAACGCGAGGGAGTATGAATTGTCTTTTTTCAGGTTGAGTATTAACACGATGAAATAAATGTGTCTCTCTTCATTATCCACCAAGATGGTCGCATTGTGTTGACTCGAAAACTCTATGAGAGCATTCTTTAATCTTTTCTCGTGAATGTGTACATTTTAAAAGTACTCTCCATTGTACCTGGAAAAATTTCCCGGGAAAATAATTGTTAATAGCCTTTTCTAAGCCCTGAATTTTCTTTCTCGTCTTAATATTCAACCGAGTTGGCGAGAATCTCAACCTCACTCTTTGTCACACTTTCGCTGTGTAAGGCACTTGATTGTGCTGCCGTAAGATTCCCCAAGGGAGAGTGGGTCCAATTTTAACTTTTTGTAATATTTGTGGCTTTCACGCCCATTACTTAAAAATCATTTTAATATGAATGTGTGTACACATACGAAATTTCCTCATCTCGTAAATGTAGTCAGTCCTTATGAGCAATTTCGGGTATAAAGGTCAGGAAGACCTTTCAAACTTTGAATCGACCCTTATGGCTCTGTGTAGACCGAAAATATGCGGCACCTCCCGTTAGAACCTCCATCGAACGTCTTCGTATCCCCCCTCCCTCTCCACATCTGGCCAATGAGTCCACAGCATATTGCCTCGTAATTATATCAGATAGATCTAGTGGGGAGTGGGTTAACGAGACGCATGTGGTGAAGGGACAGTAGGGGATGGAGGGGGTATTGCAGCCTCCGGGTATAGCTGTTGGGTAAGGAGGTAATCGAAAAGTGGAAGAGAAGTTGGTTTGATGGGAGAAGCCAGCAATAATGGTCGAAGTCCTTCGTCGCTCCGCCTTAGGTCAAGCGCGGTCTCTCGCCTAGCCCGCTGTCCTCACGCACCCGGCTTCATCTTCTCTGTCCGTCTCCCCCCGATCCCTCAATTACACCCTCACCTCTCTCGACAGTCATGCACTTTCGACCGCGCCACCCATGCATATGTAAGTACGCAGATAAATTTCAATTCGTGTATAATTGCCCTCTCCTCCTGCTCCATTTCATCGCGTTCCCATGATATGATTTCCCAGCTCAGCGCTTTTCCTTATCTGCCTATAAGTCTCTTTTATTCGCCATAAATCTGTTGATTCGTCCTCTTTTTCTTTTTTTTTATTGCTGAGGTCTCCCTTTCTCACGCCCGGTTCTATGATTACGCTGGAGGATTATGTCTCTTCCCCGAGGCTACCTCTCGTAAGCGTCCTCCGTTTTATCCTTATCGTCATTATTATTTTTTAAGTCCTGCTTTGCATCCGTGACTGAAGGGATTTGACCTCGGGTGAGGGAAGGAAAATGTACTGCAAGAGTCGAACTCTTAGTTCATGGCTCGAGTTTATTTCCCTAATTAGCGATCTTTGAAGTAATAATTGCTCTCATTTTTGTGCTCTCCTGTTGTGTCCAGATACCTGCCGTGCCTTACTGTTCCTTTAGTTATCGCAACTAATTATCCAACTTCCAGCTCACTGCATACAGCATGTCGCCGATGAACTTGAAGAATAAAAGTTACACGTTATGTATTCGATTTGAAGATGCTCCAAAGAAGCAGCTGTTTGAAATCCTCAAAAAAGCAACTAAAGTTCTGTCGAGTGACAGTGAGTGCTTATTTTCCTTGCATGAAGAATGTGTGTGTGTGTGTGCCAGTCAAATTTCGTCGTGCTCCTCTGTCTCATGAGGATATGGCCGATTTTCATTAAAACATTTTCGTGAAATGTAGAAAGTAGGCTGTCATATTGCGGTCGAGCTAATGGGTAGCTAATTTAATTATCCATATTTGTTTCTGAACGGTATGGCAGTGTTCAAATGCCATTTTTATTTTGTTTTAATTTTCATTTGTATTGAACAGTTATCTCCGAGTTTTAAGAATTCTTGATAGAAAATTATTTTTTAAGTGTTTCGCTATGCTTAGCATAACCTGGTATTTATGGAAGTCAAACTAGATGGTAAAGTGAAATTGGCCTAGGATAAGCATAGATGAAAAGGATATCAAAATATGCTTCTTTCGTTTGTCCCATTTTTTATTTTCTTTGGATTTGATCTCTTCTTCGTGGGATGTTCCCTTCAACTATTTTCCGAACAAATGAAAAGGTATGTTCAATCCCTTCATGTGTCTTCTCCTCCATGTTTTTGTACTTTTCTCCTACTCTTCTCTATACCTCCTCATTCTCCCTTTTATCTATTTTATCTTCGGTGCCCACCTCAAACACCTGGTTGTCCACTTCGCTGTTATGCAATAGAATGGTTCAGATCTATAGGATTGCTACAATACACTCGATTGTGCTTACGTACTGTTTTTTTGATTGGATTCACACATTTAATTACGTTTAATAGATAAATTAGAGTCTCGATTCGTTTTCGAGGAGAATCGTATATCATCTCTTTAGGTATATGAGTAGTTGTAAGAGAATGAAACTGACATGAGATAATTGCCATTTAGCAGATGGAATCGTTTGGTAGTACATAATGTAAATTTATCAGTATTCATTTTAAGTATCGGAATTTCAAATTTCGCCAAATCAGAATCCCCTTCGTTTGTGACTAAGTATTGTTAAATATTCGCAAATTTGCATTTTGGGTTCAAAATATGTTACCCCTATGCATGTTTTTTGTGTTCATGGAAATGTTGTTTTATCTATGAGTCCGATATTATTGAAATAGAGATATTTAATGGAGGCCAAAAAAATATCCATTTCGAAAGTATTGCTCTCTCCGCCTTGTGTTCGTTTTTACTCTTGGTTATTTCACGAATCGTGCACATGAAGCGAATCGATTACGGATTTAGGTCTTTAACAGCCAAGCTGATCATAAACCAAAAAGAAAAGCAAATCGTCAGTGCTCATGAAGCGACGACGATCGAAATGTCATAAATTATATGTTGGCCGTAGAACAAAAATTACGTAGCAGGTAACATTCTTTGATTGGAGCCTACTTGTCTGCTGAGTTGAATAAAGACAAGTTCATATTCGACCCGGACATTTTCCGCTCTCTCTCAATCCCGAGGACCTCGGCAGATAATTATCTCATAACTTCAAGAGAAGGTCGGGCATATTGCTTGAATGGTAGCCAAAAATTTTTCGAGGAATGGCTTTCTAGAAATATAGACGAGGGACTTCAATAGATGCCCTAATCTCCGTCCTTGTGCAGTTTGTAGTCAGCTGTACTCTTTTCGTCCTTCAATTTCCCTCCTTTCTCCTTCCCCGCCCCTAACGCTCACCTGGCCCCCATTCCCACCCCTCCAACCTAGCTGCCGCGCCCTCCCCCGCAGTGCCTCGTACTTTTTTCCCGTCTCAGCTGTACTCACTCAGCTCCTCTTTAATTCTAGTTCAAGTGCACTTTGAATATTTGAACGGAGACTTTTTTTTCCTCTTCCAAAAGATCAAGATGTCTGGACAAGATTTCTTCTTCCAAGTAGGATGATTCCTGTAGTGCACGACGTTTTCGTCCACAGAGCACCTCCGAGAGTCTATTTTTAGTGGTTTTTCTCTCTTTCAAAGAGTGACGATAAAAGAAAAGGAGAATGGATGAAATAACTAGGAGGTGGGTAACGCTTTATTTTGTTTTCGTAGGAGTTTTTAGTGCACTAAAGACTGGTTTTTAAATAAAACACCTGTCGTCATTCGGAGCCATGCTTCAAGAATAAGTGAATTTTGTGTTGCATCTCATTTTCTTTGCTTTTTGTCTTTGAAGTGTTTAAATGGGCTAATTCATTTAAATATAATGACCACAGTTTAAATATTTCGTAAGTTTCAACTTCTAGCTAATGTGAAATATTTTCTCTAATTATTAACAGAGGAACCATTTCAGTGCTTCTTCCTCCGTCGGGAAAGTCTTTTTTTTCTTTCGAATTTTCACCCTCTTTTAAAATTCCAAGTATGGAAATTTCGACCAAATTATTTTGACTCCCAGGTGGTATCAGATTTCATTCCACTCCGATTATGAAAAATGTTCATTTTCCCTTTATATTTGTGCGACAGAATTTTGATTTCGAGTCCCATGTCGGCTCGGAAAAATCAGCTATCAGATCTCTCGTTTCTAAGGGTTATGTTTTGTTCCTCTCAGATTTAATGTTAACTCTAATGATAGAAACGCATGCCCGCATTCGAATTTTGAATTGGATTGCCACAAATATTTAAACAATTTCCGGCAGACAACTTTGAATAATTTCTGAAGTTGTATTCTTTTTATGTACCGCGATAAGTAGGTTTATTTAGTTTTGAATTTGTATTTTGAGTTTCATTTTTAATAATTGGAGTAGTTTTATTTTTAGTAAATACTTCTTTTCCTTAAGTTCGTTTTTATGCCAAAAAACTTGTTTGTTCCCTATAGATATAATATTTAAAAAATATTATTTACACTTGACTATTTTTAGAGAGGTCCAATCTTACTGCTGAAGACTGCTTTACGGTTTCTTCTCAGTGTTTCAGAAACTCCCATTTTTATAAATATATTGTATTGCGACATATCTGGGTCTACTTCTTTCATTTCTATTCATGCTCGGCTGATGATAGAACGAGTAGGCTGGGAATACCCGATGGAATTTTGAGAAGCCAATATATCCAAAGAACAAAATGTTCGTGTTGTATTTGCTGCAGTTCTCATTTCTTTTATGGTCCTAAAATTGGTCCAGACATTGCTAAACGCGTCAGTGTATATACAGCTAAGTTTATTTCTGATGGAATAGAGTTAATTTGAAAAGTTCGAGCGGATGTAAATTTGATGGTTAACTTCTATACAGCCCGGAGGTGATAAACTTCAGGCTTCCGTGTTTAGATGGCGTGTTGTATTTTAAAACTGTAGCTATTCCTTCCTCTGAAATTCAACAGGCATGTGCGGTGAGTTTAATGCATGCATTAAAGGAATCTGTGACATCGGCTATTTCTCCTGTTCAGCATCAACAGTTTCGAGATAAAATACTATCTTTGTTCCTATTAATAAGGTATGTAAAGACTCTTATTTATTACATTATAATGTTCCGATGCAGTGACCGCTGACTCACCATTAACCTTTAAAATAGTTTGTTTTATTACACTTTCTGTTCGGGGATTATTTTATAATTAACTCGGTTCTAAAACAGCGCGTGTTTTCCTCTCCATCGAAATCTTCACCCATCCTGCACTCTGCGCGTCTAACCCACTTGCTGTCGTTTTAACTGCTCTCCCTTAATAGACAATTATATTACTTTCATAACGACCTTTCACCGTTTTCAATTTGCGAAGTTTTTATTTATTTGTCACTTTATCGCGAGTCGTGTCGCCCATCAAGAGAAAAACCCTTGGTATGACCCCCTACCTCCTTCACTGCCCTCCCTCGCTACCCCTTTTGTTCCTCACAAGCAACCCTCTTCCACCGTCCTCCTAACGGGTGGCCCGCACCCCAATCCATTCCGCTTGCTTTTCGCCACCCCCCCCCCGCCTCTTCCCCGGGTCATTCCCCCTCTCCCCCGGGACTCATTCACCTCATTATAAACCCTCGCGCTCCACTCTTCTGGGGACGTAGCCTGTGTGTCCGTCTGATGCCTTCGGGATATCACCTCCTTCGGTTTAATGGATGAGGTGACAAACCTATTAGTTTCCTGGGTTAATAAGTCTCTCTTTATCTCTCCCCCTCTGTCAAACCCCCCAATCTCTCTCTCTCACCCCCTTTCTCCCTCTTTCCTCCCCCCATTTTCTCCCTTCCTCTCCTCCCTCCCCTTCTCCTCCCTCCCTTTCTCCTTCCTTCCGTGTTATTCTTCTTTCCGCCTCTGGTCCCTTTCTCAGAGATTTCGTTCCTTTTGCCATCCTTTCTTTAACTCCACTTCCAACCCTCCCCCCCTCCACGTGGGCCTCACGCATCCGTCTGTCGTCATTTGCCCTCGTCTCCTCTCCCTCCGACCTTCACCTGGACCGCGGGTCCGTGGAATGGGCATTCTGGTCCCCCCCTCCCCCATCACCTCCTTTTGTCTTTCGTCGTTTATTTGGTCGTTTCGTGCTGGGCTGCATCTCAACGTCCCTTCTTCCCATGCGCTCCCGTCCCAAGAAAAATGTCACAATTAATTCCTTCTCTTTATTTTCATAATTGATGTTGGCCAAGTGTAAGTCCTTGGGTAGGGTTCATAGGAAATTTGTATTAATTAGCACGACCGTTTTGGGATAGCGCGGACGGTTGCGGAGAGTCCTTAATACGTTGCTCGTGCAGAGTAACTAGCCATTGTAAAGTTCTCTCTTGAGCGTACCCACATTCCAGTGGTTTCCGTTGTTAATACTTCGTCTGTAAGCCTCAAGGAATTGTGGGTCACATATTATTCATAATAAAGCTCTCATTTTTCAAAATAAACAACTCGGAGGCATTGTAGGTATAGGGTCAAGATGAATGAATGCAAATGTAATAACGTGAGTTTCAGCCAGTAGGTATGTACGTATGACTGGACTTTTTCATAAATATTGTTCCTGCGGGGGCAAAATAAGCATTTATTATTTAGTTTAGTAATTGCCTCTTCTTTATTTGGTACTTCTCTGTGGTAAAGGTGTCTTGATATTCGTGTAATCGAGGAAACAAGTGTTGTCTGTCCAATTTCTCACCACCCAAACGGGATCCTTGATTTATTTTTTACTTCAACTGTTCGTAATAAATTTCCAAACTTGAAATTGATAAGTATGCTATAAATAACTTAACTACCAATTAATGAAGTAACCTCATTTTTCTGGAAAATTTATCAAAGTAGATTTAAAAGACGAACGCAGCGTAAGTTTACTATCTGCCATAAAGAGTGGAACATCTATGTAAAGGTATAAAATGATTCAATATATCCGTGAAAAAAGTACTCCCAAAAACCAATTCAGTCTGCCAAGGTCGGCGGGTACATTCAATCTTTAATAAGACCTGCTCTTGAATTGAATACCCTGGCTTTATCCCCCTTAGAATCTTAAGCCTAACCCCTTAATACGCTGTGCCCTCGGCATCCTATCATCCATAAATCGGGCCCTATCATCCCTTTTCATTTAGTTGCTCGTGTCTCCGAAGGGACTGAATCCTTAGTCTCTGTCCAGTCCTTGAGCCAGTGAGTTCGCTGTATTTACTCAGCGGCAACACGTTCGAGCTGTCCCAGCGGGCGAGAAGAGATGGCCGAGGGGATCTGCTCTCGCGAAGGGTAATCGAGTCCGTCCACCCGTCATAGTCTCATAACTCATAAATCATAGGAGGGTTTAAATTGAATTTTGTATAATCGGCTTGCGAAGAAAGGAAAACTACCCCGATTCCGAAAACAAGATACGAAGTTGAAATCAATCCCTTGGAGGTAGGTAGTTATTATTCATCGAGGCAGTATTCGTCCGTGTTCCCGTATTGATGAGTCGTCAGCGAATGAAAATCTACTGTGACTGAACACGGGACTGGTTTTATGTGGATTTTTTTAGAATTAAAAGCAATGAAATAAATTGTCTTGTGGGAAATAAAAGTCGATTAAAAGTTGGGGTTAATAGAAATTGAAAAGAGAGAGGAATTGTATTCAGAATGCTGGAAAAAAATGCAAGGTCCCCTATATTTATGGGAACGATATTTTTTACATGATTGATGATTTCGATGATGCACGTTTTTTCGTCAGTTCTTCGGGTCGCGTTAAATATTTAAAAAAGCCATTTACACAGTATTCAACCTGAAGGTCGGTTTGGTAGGTGATGGTAGAGCTCACCCAGTACTAAGCTCTATACGGCGTATGAATATTCACACATCAGGGTAGGGGGGCCAGTTCCTTTCCCTCTGCCGGTTATGGTTTCCCAGGAAGATCTGGTACCCGAAGAATCACTTGGGTGGAGCTGCAGGTGCCCAGAGTGCCTCGCCCGGGAATCGAACCCGGGACCCCCCCCCCCCGGGTCAGTAGTCCAACGCTCTACCCCATGGACCACCGCGACCCACGTTTAATGTTTAAGGTACTGTTAAAGCAATTCCCCTCCGGGTCTTTCGCACATCCCATCAAGGTACGAAATGTTTTTTTTCTTTTGTGCGGACTTAAAATATTAACTCCTCCTCGAAGACACAACCCCGCCAAAACGTCCCGTTGAATTCCGTTCGCATTTTTATCGCACAAATACGCCTTCCCGTCCCTTTGCTTCTTAATAATAACGGTGGCGTGTGCTCCCCTTTTCAGCACTCCTCTCCCTCTCTCAGCGGTCCCCCTTTCAATCCCTTCACTCCTCCCAACGGGTTCGTCCGCGGGGGAGCAGGGCGGGCTTTTCTGTGGGGCCTCCTCTCCAACCTCAGTCTCGGTGTGACGGGTGAGCTGTCTGCCAGTATGTTTCCGGATAGCATTTGCGTGTCTCTCTGGGACGGACACCTATTCTCCCACTCCCCCTCTTCTCCTTACCTAACTCGGTTCCTCCACTCTGTCGCTTTCTCCGTCGCCCTCCTCCTATGCCCCCCCCTCTCTCTCTCTATAGCTCGCAGCGGGCCGATTTGTATTCCGAGTGTGTGCTCGTGTCGTTGAAAGGCACAGGATGACGGAAAACGTCTTTTTCTTCCGCGCCGCGGCCCTAACCCACCCTCCTCCTCCGACCCCTCTCATCCCTCCCCTCTCCCCCCTGCGCCCTCGACCCGACGAACGAGATGATCGGCAGGAGATTGGGGGTGTCGGGTTGAGTTAGGCACTGAGTTGGATTTAGCAGGTGGATAAGGATTGGCAAAGAGCTCCCGTGAAATCGAAGATTTTGAGAAATGTGAAGCTCTAACGGCTCGTGATGGTCGTTGCCAGCTCTGATTCATGGAAAGCATCTTCATTAGCAGCGTAGTCATTTTAATTAGTTTCTTGCTGCATGGCTAATTAGCTTTAATAGACAAATGGATTTGCTCACCTCAACTATTCTCTCCTCGCTTAATATTTAGTCCTCGCTGGCAGTATCGAACTCTCGTCGGTACGTGTATATCTTTGGGTCGTTGCAATTTTCTTGTTTTAAATCTGTTGAAATAAACATTTTTCTCGAACATGATGTTTTCATGCAAAAGCCTTGGCGGTAAAAATATTGACCACATTTCTCTTCGCGAAATGATTTTTTTCACTTATGTGGAGCTAGCATGTTGTACTCAAGGGTATTAGCGAATGATATGGAACCTAATATTATTTTGTATATTCAGGTTTCTGTATTCTAGGGAGTTGACAAGATCATATTAAAATTCTCCAAAATGTAACTGTTGCGCGAAACTCGTGCATTTTAATGAACATGTGTTTGAATTTTACTAATTCCCGCGATTTGCTTAAAACGTAAGTGGCCCACACTGAGGTTTATAAGCCTTGAAGTCACTACAATGACCACAAATCAACTTTTCCCTTTTCGAGAAAATTCTTGAAATAACCTGATTGTGGATCTGAATGTTTCTCCACCGTTTTAAAATTTTTATCTTTCAAACCTTCGTTTGTCCTCCGATTTTTCCTCTAATATACGCAGTGTATAGTATACTTATGTTTTTCCCTCTCCATTTTTGTATTTTACGGATGATCGTGGCCTCATGCGCGACCGCAAACCGTGTTTATAAGGCAGTTGTTTCCTTACTTCTACTTTTGGATAGAAACCAGAGTGTTTGAATGATTGAATTTTATCTTGTTTGATTGTTTTCCTGAATCTTTCAATTGCAAAGCTGCCGAGAAATTTATTTAAATTGTTGTTCATTGCTCCGTGCGCCGTAGTGGTTCAATCTTTTTCTCTGGTAACTATTTTCACAAGCTGCATAATATTTCAGTTGCGTGAGATTTTTATTCCTTTCTATTATTTGAAATATGGAACGCGAATGATTTCTGTAAATATGTAGTCATAAATTTATAGTTAAGTCTGCACATATACTAGGAACGGCACATTTTCATTTCCAGGGATTTTAAATACAAATTAGTTTTTTGTCGCACTTCATAGAACATGTGAATGTATTATGCTAATGTTGTGGACCACGGGAGTCAGCGACGCCAAGTTTCCGGAGATAGTCGAGTGGTGTGACAGGTGTGTTGGAATAGCAGTATATATGTAACGAACATGTGACTGCTAGACCAGCAAAGATAGTCGTATAGATTGAGGGTTTGCTACGCCGAGTTTCTTGGCCGTAGAGGCTACATCTGCATTTTAACCATGCGACCTTCTTCCCCGACCTACTTCGTTCATTAAAATTTTATTGCGCCTTGAATCTCAAAGTGCTTAAGCTGTCTCTCTTTGATCCTTAGTATCCGGAAGGTCCTAAATGTCGTTTCCGAGATAGGCGAATGAAATTGTTGTTATTCCCTAACTTAAAAGGTCTTATCTCACGAAAAAGGCATTCCTTGGTCTTCTGGTGGAATTTTACAGTTTCCACAAGTTATCTCAGTTCCAGGCATTGTAACATATGTTCCTGACTTTGCATCTCTGTCAAAAATAAGATGTGTAATCTAGTGTATATGACACTCAAACAACGGGGGTGTTCATTTGCCATCAGGCGATTGGTCTCAGCTTTCCATCTAAAGGTGGGATACTATCGCCGTGCCAAATGCCTGTTTATGTAATTTCCATTACTGGTGAAAATTATTGCCCAAGGTTGTTTTTTTTATTATTATTGCTCCCTACCGTATGAAGGGCGGTCGTAAAAAATAAAATTTTCAAATAAAATTTGCATACAGTACTATAGGCAAATTAAATTATTGCATCCCAAAGTTGTTTTCTCAAGTTCCGCGTAGCTTGTAGGCTTCTGCATGTCATCCAAAATGCCTTTACTCTTCATTCTCCCCTAACGTACTCCATTTAAAAGCCTTCAACATTCCGCCGCGTCTGTTAATCTCTTTAATTTGCATTTTCTCCCATCAAATTCCTCATCTAACTCCCGTTCTTCCACCACCCTTTCCTACACTTTCATTCTTCTTCCTCTCAATCCAGCATTCCATCCCTCTCCCCGCCCACATCCCAAAATGCCTCAAACCAACGCTCACCTTGATCCTCACTGACCCATGTTTCTGAACAATTTAACGTAACGCTCGGAAGACCTACTTAATCATTGTTCGTTTATGTACTGAAGAGTCCCGGTGATGTTTTTCTCCCTCAGTTATAATTAATTGGACAAATTCGTGGATTATTCCCCGTTTTTTGGCTAAAAAAAGTTACCATGTGCCGAAAATCTCGAAAGGGAAATAGTGTTTTAAATAGCAAAGTCCGCAAAATTCAGCACAGGAAGATAAAAATCTGTCGGTCTTTTGTTAATCGGAAGAACGAGAGTGAAGCAACCCTTCTGAAGAGTATATTGACCGAGCCAGGCCGTAATCAATTTAGTCACTCCAGCCCTATGTGGGGATGAAAACCTTCCGCAGGCGTAATTAAAGAAAAAAACTTTGTGTTCCGTTTAAGGGTTAATCAATTCAGGATGCGAAAAATTGATTCCGCAAGTACTACGCTTGGCTTCTTGTGCCTGCCGTAGCGGTGAGATACTCTCCTCTTCTACACACCCACTCCCTTACGCAGCCCCGAAAAATCCTTCTCTCACAGCTCGCTCGCTCTCTCTCCCCGGCCCTACCCATTTGAGATGAGGGCCGTGGAGTGGAAGGAGGCGAAGAGAGGATATGAGGCTTCCATGGAGAGAATACACATGACCTTTCTGAGGATACGTTCCTGTGAAACCCGCCGTCGAGCAGCTGTGTATCCGAGTGCCTCCCAGCGTGAAGGACGAAGGGTAGGAGAATAAGGAGAAGGGGTCAAACGTCATTTCCCAAGAACAAGAACTTTAGTCTGTGCTGATGCTCGAGGGTCCCAGGTCCTCCTTGGTATCGAGAGAAAATGATTCGGAAGTTGGAGGAAAGTCATGTGTTCCTCGCTGTTTTGGACCAGTATCTGTTCATTACGCACGGAGGATCCTGTGTGCATTTAGCGCAAGGGTTTAACTCCAGAAGACCTGAGTTATAGTCTTTAATAATGTCCGCGTTCCGCATTGGAATTCGATCAGTTGCTCACAAATAAAGGGTGTGACACATCGCCCGGTCGAACGTATTGGGACTGGGGGAGGCCGCTTCGGAATTAATTATGCTTACATATCTCGACCGTGATTTGTGAGTTCCTCTGTGACCGTGTTAACGCTCCATTCGGATTAAGTATTTCAGGACTAAATTGCAACGAATGTGGTGGGACAGGGTAAATACAAATGGTAAATCATTACCCGTGTGTGGATTCATAATGGAGTTAAAATCGCCTTTGAAGTTGCCGGCTGTATGGAGGCAAATATTCCATATCTCTGATATTTGAATTTATGCGCTAATAAATAATTCTGTCTCATGTTTACTCGGGCTCCATCATATTTGCTATTCATAAGGAAGCCTTTTTCTGTAGTATAGATAATACATTATATTTTCCTTTAATTTTACTGATAGAAAAAAATAAGGGTACGTAAATAAGGTACTCTCTCTCTCTCCTCGACAAGGAGTGATCAATAATTCAGTGAAGTGTTATTCGTCTTGTTTCATAAGTTCTTTCCTCCTTCATCTTGTTTTCCAACATATATATTCGCCGTGAAATCAGTATTAAAATGTGATCAGCTTTAATATTGCCAGGAATGGATATTAATTCATACCATGATAGATGAAAATCCGGGAAAATACAACACTACATAAAACTATTGTAAATCTGCATACCTTCATCGAATAAGATAGGGTATTTCCATTTTGCACCCTTGTTGTTTCAGATCTCTGGAATTACTCCTCCAACTTATATATTTGTTGCCGTCTTAGTACATTTAAAATGGCGTATAAGTGAAATAGGTCGTCTCGCATATCTGTAGCAAGCACGTTGGTATGTATCTACATGATCGTTTTTTAACGCTTTTCACTATTTAGATTTATGGGAGATGAAATGTGGTAGGAAATTTGATGATTATTTGTCGAAATGGTTTTTTTTTTATCTTTCAAAGTTTCCAACACCGTATAGAAATTTCCAGGAATAACATTTTTCGGCAACACTTCTGTTTAATTTTCTGCACGACGTACTCGGTAACTAAAATGCAGGAGAAATTTTTCAATGAGAATGCGTAATGTAAAAGTTTCTCCGACAGCTTTCATGGCTTTTAATTCACGTTATGGCAATCGATGAAGACTATTTCTCTCCGTCATCACTCACCGAGGAACCCTGGGATGGCCCCCAGGGGCATCACGAAGAGTGAGACCAGAAGGTCCGCGATGGCCAAGGACGTAAGGAAGTAGTTGGTGACGTTGTGGAGTCGCCGATCCTTGGCCACCGCCAGGCACACGAGGACGTTGCCCACCGCACCGGCGACCACGGGCACAACAACCAGGAGGTACCACCACTCGTAGGAGGGGGGAGGGGGCGTCGGCGGCGACATGCGACCCCGGTCCCCGCTCCCGCACCCCAAGTCGCCAAAGACGACGCGGCACGCGTCCTTGAGCGACCCGCAACCCGTGTCGGAGCGGTTCCACCAGGCGCACCCCACGTCACAGCCGGCGGGGACCGTGGGGCCGCACGTCCCCAGGGTGGCGGACGAAGATGGGCACAAGAGGCGGGAGCACAGACCCTCGCCCGTGGAGTTTCCACCGTCCGGGTCCCTATCGTCTTCCACCGCACACGACACGGCCATGCGGACGAACTCGAGGGCCATTCGGGCGCAGGTGGTAGCATTGGCGCCGAGAGAGGAGGAGGCATTGGGACCAACGCCATCGCAGTCGCCGCCGCCGTCGTCTCCCGAGCCGCCACACCCGTCGCTGATGCCCCAAGAGCCGCATTCCCCGCGGAACAGAGGGCAATCGGATGGCTGGGTCGTGTTGCCCAGGAGGAGTCCGAGGGCATCGGTGGCGTTCATCGTCGGGGGTTTCCCTTCCCGCCGCCTGCTCTTCGGGGGGAGTAGGGCCCCTTCTTCAAGCCCCCCGTCTGTGCTTCCGCATCGACCCCGAATCTCCGTCACGAGGGGCTTTTCTTCGTCTTCTTCTCCTCCGATCGCCCTTTACGTGAAGTGTGGGAGGGTGCGATGCCGTGATGATATTGTGACCTTTTTAGCAGTGGAAGACGATGGGGGAAACCTTTGTGGCAGCCGCAATAACCTAGTGCTCGAAGAAGACCCCTCAGTCACTCCAGCGTTCGCGGTGATCACTTAATCGCGCGACTTATCTTTTTGTCGGGTTTTGTTACATCGTTCCGAGAGACTCGAGTTATCCACTAATCTAGGGAATTATTCAAAATCTTGAAGGCCATCTTATCTCCAAAATCACCCCCTTGTTAGGGTATCACTAGCCACTCATAAACTCGCCCGTTATTTCCAGGTGATTTTGCATACTACCAGACGGTATGAACTTTTCCTGTCTTTTTAAAAAAATATGTACCGTTATTTAAGTAATTAATTTAAGTGGGTATTTTTTGGCTCGGTTTTGAAATAATATATAGGATGTATTAGCTTACGTGTACACCGTCGTTTCTGAAGTCATCAGACGTCTTTAGAAAGATTTAGGAATGTGTCAAGTACAGTCTGTCTTTCAAGTTTTTGATAACACCGATAACACTCAGTGCATAGTCCTTGACAGTGAAAAATCATAATCATTTAATCGTCTTCGTGAGGGATCTAGGTCTGGAAAGCACTTGCTGTTAGTTGGTTTTGGAATTTACGCTATTAAAATAGTGTAGGTCAGTTTGAAGCAAGCAATCACGACGGCCTTATTTTTCGATTCGAGTTCCGTCCCCGTCAGTCAGTCGGCCAACCCCCACTCCCCTTCTCTCGTAGCACTCGGTGCCCGTCATCCCCCGGGAACGCACTTGCTCCGCCTCGCGCACATCGACACCGTGACAGCGTAAACACCCGCAGCACACGAATTCACAGTACGCACAAACGGGGCGAGGAGGGGGGGTCACGTGTGGTGGGTCCCTTTTCCACCCGTGGTGGCGCAGGTGGGGGGTGGGAGGAAGGGGACCACGTGAGGTAATCACACGCAGCTCTCGTTTGTCTCCTCGGGAAGACAAAAGACGCCCGGCACCCGCGCGCGCTCGGCCCACCCGCCTCTACTCTCCCACTCCTTTCGAGAAAGCGACTAAAACTCCGCCGGCCGGCTGTGTGCCGCTTCCTATACCTCTCCCCTCTCCCTCTCCTTCCCTCCCTCTCGCTCGCCCCCCCCACGTGCTCCCCCTCCGTTCTCTTCCGCCGCTCTCCAACTCTCCCGCTGTCGACCACTGCACCCCGTTCTCTCCCAACACCAACACCTACCTTCACGACCTCGCTTTCCGGGAAATGAGTGACGGTTTTCTCTCGCGCAACCAGTCGGCATCCCCACTCTCACCTGACCCCTCAAAACCTCCCCTGCCCACCATAGTTGTTTCTCAAGTAAGCCCCTCTTCCTATCTTCACCCCCCTTCAGTTCTCCCTAGATCCGTAATTGTTTCTCTTGTGTGTGTGTCCCAGAGCGCGACTTTCCCCGAAATACCTCTTAAGAGGTAACCTCTCCTAACCCTTGAGTTGGTTCCACGTAGGCGTGCCATGAGGGATATTGGATGCAGGGTGGTTCAGAGGAATACCCCTCGTCACATTGACCTCTTCTTCAGAAAATGGCACTCCTCGGGGAAATGAGAGCACAAATTCGACTCCCGAAGCTGGAGATATTTCGGACCACCCTTGGGTACCCTGAAAAGCCCTTAAAGTGTTCTCTCCGTCTTGTATTAAGCTTTGAGACTGCCGTGGCTGGGTTACCTATGTCCCACTTCCGCTTTCTACGATTCTGTTCACACCCACATTATTCGACTGTCTCTGCATTTACGATTGTATCCGTTCTTGATCGAATTACTTGTCGGTAGCTTTCCATAGTAAAACTTAATAACTGATAAGTAAATTACCCATAGTATAATAAAAGGATTGGATTTGGCTGGCCTTCGGTAATATATTGGCGAAGTCATGGGTGGAGGAGATGAAAAAATGCTATCCAGCCATGTAGCATGGTATCTTGGTTAAGAAAATACAATGTATTCTTAGGATATGATTCTTGGTTAAGTAAAAAGTAAATTAGCTATCGAAAATCGTTAGATTTGATGTCTTAGGAAAGAAGGCGAGAACTTATGCAATTAAGGGTACACCGTCACTATTAGACATCAACTGGATCTTGATTTATTGTTGCAAGGAATGGTAACAAAAAACTCTCCGTAGCCACAATTCACCATTTGTGACGTGCTGCGCGGTTCCATGGTCGTGTGTTGTTAATAATGTGAATTGTGGAATTACGGTTTTTTTTACCATTCCTTGCATTATGCAGAAATTCCAAATAGTTAAGCTTGAGATAATTTCCTTGAGATGTTGTATCTTTCCACTCGATTCAGGTATCTGGTTACTTTTCCTCAATGCATTTGTGTATGTCTTTACTGTCATGAGAGCTGCGAGAAACTGGTGATGTAGATATTGAGTTGCGAATAGAGGAATCAAGTGACATGTCCCAAATTTGTATTGCTGCGAATGTGAGGCGCTCTCGTATCTTTCTGAGGACGGACCATTGCTAGTCTCACAGCGACTTCTCAAGTGAGGCGTGAAAGATATAAGGAGAAGGGGTGAAAGGAAAATGAAAAGTCGTGGCACAACATTGGCCCACTCTTCTGAGTCGCGACATGGGATCACACCGACCGCGTTAAATATGAAACGTGTCGTATCGGGAAAAATTAATCAGCTTCTTTGACACCCTATTGAATGTGAAGCTGTAATGATGTAGGGCGGATGGAGCCTCTACCGGAAATCGAGCCTCGTCCCGCAGCTTGGAGTATAAAATACATGTTAACCGCTCTATCAACGAGAAGCTCCCTTAATATTCGCGGGTTTTTATCCTTTAAAGTAGGCGGTTGTGGTTTGGTGTGGTGGGTGTTTCCTGTTTGTCCCCTTCGTTCTCCCACGGGAGCTTCGGATCCCCCGTCAATGCACACCTTATCTCCCACCCCCTGTTCCCCCGTCTCCTCTCATCATACACCCCCCCCCTATCTTTCGCTCCCCCGCCAAACCTCCCCCCTCCACCAGCCCCTCGCCCCAGTCTTCCGCCTTCGCATTTCCCTCTCTCTGTCGCCCACCCGACCCCTCTCATCCTCCCGTTCTCCCATCCGTCTCTCGTGCGCAATGCGACGGCCCTGCCCTCTCGCGGTGATTTTGCGAGACGGGTAACCGTGGGCGAAAGGAAAGCATTGAGATGATGGAGTCAGGGAGAATGAGATGGAATGAGTTTTCATGCCGGTGGGAGAGGTGTGGGTGGGTGGAGGGCCATGCACCAAAGATTTGGGCGTGATGGGATAAAATTAAATGCATTTTTTTCCTTTAGCATCGAGTACATTTTCTCAATATCCTCATTTTGACGTCAACTGTATTGATTTAAAAAGAATATGGTTTCTACGCAAAGCATTCTTTATCCAAAGTATGGGGTCTCTTCCCCTTAGGGCGTTTGTCAGTGTTGATTAAAATCACCCGAGACCTTCTCCCCCTTGATCTCTCTCACTGGATCGGAAGTCTTTGTTTCATTTTTTTTAATGTTGGTACTTGATGGTGGTCTCGTCCTATCATTACGTGTTGGATCCCGAGTTCGTATCTTGGCTGTTTTAGAATGCTTTCGCCTTTAAACGATTGGAAATGAGCAGGAGAAACTCGGCGTGGAAAAACGTTCGTAATAAAAATGCGAAAAGGTAAATCCACTTGCATAGTCTATTGCGTATTATGGACAGGATTTATCGATGACAAAGTGAACACTTTTAATGGATTTACAATGGAAATGGTCATAAAATGATCCGTTGATGATCAAATGGCATTTTTCTCAATGTCAGTGAGGGGATGCATTTGTTCCAAATAGGAATAAACGCAAAAGCAATTGATTGTACCTAGTTTTCTCTTTTGGATGTTTACTTTCCAAAACAAAGGAAATAAATTGTTCCAATTGTAATCAATACGTGATAACTTAGCCGAGGCGATTTTCGTAAAAAAAATCGATTAAAACCAATAACTTCTCGAGCGATTTGAATTAAGCTCTGTTATGAGGTTCGAAGTTGTGCTCATCATAGATAGAAACACATCGAACGAGTTCGTTTTGATGTGATTTCTCTCATTGGCTCGGAATGAAACACTGCTTTATAGATTTATGTGTGAATGTATAAAAAGAGTGAGTCATTCACATGGATACAGTTATAATGGAATGGGATAGGAACACACATAACAGACGAACACGGGAATTCCCTGTCACTCCAATGTTCGTGTTTTATATGTATCCCTTTTCCTTATATGTGTATTCATGTGAATGAATATGTGTTCGCCATGTGGCAGGTATTTGTTTGAATGTGTGTGTAAATATATATGTGCGTATATATATATATATATATATATATATATATATATATATATATATATATATATATATATATATATATATATATATATATATATAAGCTAGTTGATTTTTCGGGTACCAGATCTTCTTGGGAAACCATAACCGGCACAGGGAAAGGAACTGGCCCCCCTACCCTGATGTGTGAATATTCACACGCCGTCGGGCTTGGTACATGGGTGAGCTCTACCATCACCTACTAAACCGACCTTCGGGTTGATTACTGTGTTTATGGTTTATATATATATATATAGTCACTTTCTTGAAAAACCCACGAGCATGCACAATAAGTGGAGTTCTGTTCCTAATTCCTCTTGAGAAAGGTGGTTGCACCACCGAAAATTCGAGAAACAGTGAGTCCCTCTTTTATATGTTTTAGTTTCTGTGTTTTTGTCGACTAGTTAGTGAATTTACATTATATATATATATATATATATATATATATACACACACACACATACATTCACATGGAAGTAGATATAAGGAAAAGGGATAGGAGCACATAAATTACGAACACAGGAAAGGTGGGGAAGGCAGAATCGAGCAGATCACAAGCGCAAAAATATTTCCTTGACCGGGACTTAAACACTCTCTCGACTTGCCGGGCCGATGATTTATTGAGCTATCGAGGAAACGTATTTTACACTGAGATCTCCTATCTTTTAAGCAACCAAGTGTCCCTATTCTTAGGCCAAGGAATGACGTTAGGGAGCTGTTTCACCCACCGGAGGGGAAATAGACAACACACCAGAGTAAAGGACAGTAAGTTAGCAATCATACAACATCATAAAGGATAGGAACAGTGCGTTTCGTGGCACGCATAGCCGGAAGAAGAGACGAGCCACATTGTCCAAATACACATTCAAACGCGAAATCCCGCCACACTGCGAACAAATATTCATATTCACATGGAAATAGATATAAGGATTGGTATATACTCGTATATATATTTTATCTCGATGCGCATAAAGCTTAAGAAAACTGAAAATAACTCCTCGTACTCGTGACTGGCACCATTGAAATATCAAAGTGAGTTATTTTCAGGTTAATTATCTTTTCTATAAACAAAACAGTTTCTGTCGTAACTTGGTGGAAAATCTTCATTTTGAAATTTGAAAATTAAACGTTGTTTTATCTATATCCATGTATGTGTGTGCATCGAACATTCGTGAACGTCATAAAGCTATTATCTTCATTAATACGAACATATACCCGTTTTCTCCAAGGTTGTGTGTGTATACACTCGCACATCACTTTCGTTGTTGACCACTCAAAAATAGTTTCGTTGACTTTGAATCTTGAGGAATTTAAGTGTCAATAAAAACTCGTTTTGCTCTAAATATTTTTTGTATGTTTTAGTACATATCGCACAAATGTAATTTTATATAATGTAATGTAAATTTATGTAATATACTTGTGTATACTCACGTCCTATTTTATTAAGGATTTTAGTTAGAAGTGACATTTAATTTTGATAACTCCCGCCATAGTTGTAATATGGAGACACCCCGAGTTGCTGCCCGCGTGTGGAGGCGAATGGGAGTGAGCGCAATTAGCGGCTTTTCTCGTTCGAGCACTCTCTTCCACCCCCGTGGCGACCGTGAGTGCTCGGTTAAACTGCTCAACCGGTGGAGGCCCAGAAGCTTGACGGAATTGATTACTGGTCGGAAAAAAAGCGGTTTGTCAGTGAGTGTGGATGTCGGCCGATTCCCTTCGTGGAAATTCGTGTGGGACCTCAGTTGACATCCCCCAGGAGGGAGGCAGGCCTCTCTCGCTTCATCTCTTCCTTCGCGGAACCATTATCGTGCGGGTTTCGCGCACACTTGGATCAGTGGAATGTGACGAGCTCATTTCATTCATTCATTTTCTGTGTAGGGACGACATGGTTCTGAGTGAGAGTTTTTGGAGGGAGAGAGGTTCGGAAGTGGCCGAAAATGGGAAAGAAAGAAAGATTCGTAAAACTGGGGTTGATACTACTCAGGAAACGTGCCGTTTTTCAACCGAATCGTAGAATTGCAATATTCGGCCGCGATAACCTTTTGTTTCACCTCGCCCAGACGCTTGGTTTTTTTTATATTTTTTTTAGTTTTCGTTTCGACAGCGGGAATAGGTAAACTCGGGAGCGTCATGGCAAGTTTATCTCCAAGGTTTACCCTGGCCAGCACCACCATAATCGAAACTTCGCCTGATTCAGTCAACGTCATTTACTGGTTCCTCATTTCACTACTCTTTCTCTCAATGTCTCTTTATCCTCTTCATCTCTCTCTCTCTCTCTCTCTCTCTCTCCCTGTCTCTCTATCGCCCTCCGAGAACAGCATATCCAGTCCCAAACTCCCGAAAAACCTCAATCTGAAGGCAGGAATTGCTGGAAAACTTATGCAAGGAAAGGAAGGAGGTCTGGAAGGTGCTTCTTGTTTGTCTATTGTAATTACGCGCCGTCGGCAGCGTAGGCTCGTAAATATATTTATTCAGTCCCCTGAAGAATTATTTGAGAAGTGCTCTTTTTTTCCCAAGGCTTGACACCATTCCCTCGGGGAAACCTGTGCTTCGTAGATGGTGGTGGGGGTGGGGATAAAATGGTTGGAAAGGAAATAAGGGGAGAATTGGAGGGAAATTTTGAGATTCGGGGAGAAAAGAAGGGTCGGAATTTCTAAGGGCGCCCGACGGGATCGATTTATGGCCCTTTCCTTACCCTTAGGGTTTCCATTTTTTCACTGCGAAAGGCGCCTGTAAGGAAATCTTGTGTGTACACATGCCTACTTTCTCCTGTTCTTCATTGGGATGATACGAAGATCTAAATCGGGGTTGTGTATTCTTACGAGAAAAGGCTTTACTAGCTGTCGAGTTTCCATGTTTTCCTGTGGTCCTCTAGTTTGCATATCATTGTGAAAATCTGCCGAAACGTATTGCAACTTATTTTGAGATTCTTTTACGTTTTTCCTCATTGATCAGTTCCAGAGTTTTCACAGTGCAGACTTCACATAAAAAATTAAAATATCATCATAATTATATGTGATCATATGTTTAGTGGATGCGGATTGCATGACAGGATTTGTGGATTACAGGAAATGCATGGGAGATATTGTTGTGTTTTCTGTGAGTTATAACAAGACATCTGAAGCAATATAAACACACGTTTAACCCATTAAACCTCTCGGATAATTTTATTTGGCCGCAGTTAGATCTACTCATTGTCTCTTACATTTAAGCAGTACATAACCTTATTCTTGTTCTCTTTGGGAATTAGTTGTCATGGAAGAATGACGTTGGGTTATTTTTAGGAAACTAACTACTTTTGTCTAATTTATTTCATATGTGCTCTTCTGTTTCCTAGACTCCTCTTAATCCCCTTCTTGCGAGTCTCCACGCCCACATTCACTCATAACTTCTATCTCTTCTTCTAAAAAAATGTACTCTTCTCACAATTATCTGGTTGTTGAAATGACTTTATCCCATTATCTGTATATCTCCAAACCAACGTAGTGCTATCCTTTCGTACTTGTCTCTTTCTGGTGAATTCAATCCACTTTTTTTCATTGCCCTTTCAGTCCTCACTCTCTCTATCTCTCTAGTTGTTAACACGAACACTCTTCACATATTCCTACCCTATTTCATTTTGTCAACATTAATGTTTCTCCTGGGATACTCGGGTTTCACTCCCAATCAATAATGTGGCAAGGTGTACACTTTTATACACTTCTTTTTTTGCTACCATAGACAAACATTTTTTGATGCACTTTGCACACTGCCAGCAACATCTCTGCCCTCGTTCACACGCCTTTTTATCTCTTTATCTGTTCTATTATCTTTCGCAAACATCTTGCTGAGATACAAATATTGTCTATTTGTTCATCGTTTGCGATCATTATGTAATGTATCTTCCAATTTTCTCTATTAAACATAACTACTTTCGTTTTGGACGAATTTGCTCGTAGTTTCATCCTCTCTCTTACTCCGCGGAAACTTACCATTTAGACTTAAGGGCTGCCAGCCAGAGACGTTACATCACCATGTGACCACTTTTCCAGTGTCATCTCTTCTAATAACAACCCAATAATCACCTAATACCATTAGTTCTTCACCATGGTCACACTCTACTCTCTTTTCTCTCAGAACTTGTCCTTCACGGTTTTGACCTCACCATTCATAAGATACAGGCACGATCGTCGAATACCAATTTTCATACGACCACAGGGTAACCTTGGAGACATTATTTTGTAATGGCCCTAATTCCAAACCAATTCCATCAATTTCAATAAATTCAGCCCGATTGAACTTAGTTTCACATGTGCAGGCAGCACATTCGTTTTAATTATGTGACATTTTGCTGTCTGATATGTTGATCTTAACTTTAAAAAATTTTGAAAGACTCATTAGTAAAAGCACAAATGATTTCAATAAATCGTAATTGCTCATGTTAATTGTATAATTAAATATTTATAATTTTTCTGGCTGTCTTAATGGAATTAAATTAACTACGTAAAGAGTTTTATAGCAAAGGTCCTAGTGTTATTAAAATTGCGACGGATGCGGTTTAAATTTGCCTTTCGAATAATCATGCCAGTAACTCCTATGCGTTAAAAACCTAATTCCTGATTGAAACTAAAATATTACACTGACATATCCTAAGTTTTTTCTAATTATTCCTGTAATACTTTCTAAATTTTCAAATTTTTCTGGTAAAGTTTATCTGTATGGTCATACTAACGTATTCATGTGCAAATATTTGGGGATCTTTTAATATCTCTAATGGAAATGCAAATGTTTGGGAGTTGTGAATCGGTAATAGGCAAAATGGTTATTGTTTTATCCTCAATAAAAGATTTTTTTAAGTGTATGCAATGTGGGTTGCCTATTGCACAGGATGCACGACCATTTTATTATCGTGTGAGGATCTCTTTGATTCAATATTGAAATGGCTCGAAGTTTACATTTGACTTCACTCATCAAGGTTTAGTGACTGTTTGCTATTAGCATTTTCCGGATTATTTGGTTGTACATGTTTTTACGGGCCTCGTAGTCCAGGGACTAGAGTTAATAGGCTACTGGCCATAGAACCCGAGTTCGATTCCGGTTGAAATCCCCGGGTGCCCTCAGCCTTGCCCAAGTTGTGTGAGTTTTCGATTGCTACATCCTTCTAGGAAACCCCAGGTGGCACAGGGAAAGGAACTGACTCCCATTATGTAAAGTGTGAATTTCACCCGCCTTCGGGTGAGGCCGCCATATATACGAGTACTCGTATCACGACCTATTGGTTAGCTCCACCCTCTCATATCAACCAATTATCTCGTTGATATGTTCTTTTTTACTAATTGTATTTAACTCGAGCAGCGTTTTTTGTCATTCTATTTTCCTTGCATTTTGGTATGTGCAATATTTATAAGAATGTCAAATACGAAAATGTATATTTTAATGCGTTAACTGTATATTTGCTATCGGTAGGCTTTGGTCAGTTGAGTAAAGGCTAATAACACAAAGGTCGTGCGTTTGGGTCCCGCCTCCGATATGAATGACTTGTCAACTCTGGTAGTTGGGCTCCTGGGAAGCCTGATGACAAGTCAAGAGTTTCTTATCAGGAAATTAGAAAACGCACGGGTCACCTGGGGCTTCCAGAAACCAAGGAAAAAAATTTAAAACACATTTGATTATTTCTTTGCCGTCTGCCTTTTTCGTTCCTCCCTTTCTCTTATCCGTCGGCGATTTTTCTTCATCATCTTGTCTCAAAATTTCTCTGATTTGGTCATTCATCCTTCGTTACATAAGTTTTCATGCGATTTCTTTCTTCGCACAATCTTCATAGAATTTCTACATTTGTTATTCGACCCTTCTATTCCATTTACATTACCCGCACGTACGACCTTTGTTTCCAATCTTCCTCTTCGTATTCATGTTACACTGGCGATACCTCCTACCATGAAAAACTCAAGAGTTCAACGCGAAGATAAAATATAATTTTAAAAAATAATTTTTAAAAATGGTCTACATCAGAAAAGATTAGCAAAAATACATATAAATAATTATTTAAAATTTCTGGAAAAGAGGGCCTTCTGTCTGAAGGCAATTTCACTGCTATTAGAAGTGAAGTTTGAAAATAAGAAAACACTTAATTAAAATATTTTAATCAAACATGCTCCTCTGAGGATGCGAGCCATGGGTGGTTGTAGCCACAGAAAGGAGAAGACTGGTCGCAGTGGAAATGTTACAGAAGAGTGATACGAATTAAAACAACAGAATTAATTAAGTTTAATTTAGTCCTATAGGGAGTGGAAAAAAAGGTTTAGGAAACAGCAAAATCTGTAAACGATACAAACTTATTGGGCGTACTCTTGGCGTTACTTCCCCCTTAAGGCAATCGTCAACAGTAAAATGAATGGGAAACACGTAGAAGTTGACCAATTGTGGAATATCTCAGGCAAGTAGTGAGAACTGTGAATTTGAATGATGTAGAATTGAAGCGGCCAGCATCAGGAATGATGGAATGAGAGTAACAACGAACCAATCTTTTTAAATTGATGACTGCTGATAATGACGACGTGAATTTTAATGGCACAACCGTAGTGCAAATGCTGAGTAACACGAGGAAATCTCTTCCAACTGCGCCTGCGCAGGAAGCTCTTTAATGAGCCAGCTCATAATTGATGCAGGTGCCCACCGAAGGGCTAACGAATGAATGGGTTCGATTGAGCGTTCCCGTAAGTCGACCCCTGTAGGGACGGCCTTTAAACTCTTTCTCCGTGCGGTCCTCTGCCGTCTTTAGCTCCTCATAATTAATATCCCCTGTCATTATGTCCAAAATGCCTATCCTCTTCTTCTCTCTTTCCACCTACTCAATGCAGCCTGTTGTATCACATTCTTCAACATCCTTCTTTCTGGACTCGCCCACTTTTTTCTCTTCGAAATTTCCCCGCACTCTTCTGTTCCCACAACCAAATTACTTCCTTTGCCATCTGCTCTATTCGGTTTATTGTTTTTTTTTCAATCTTATCTATCCCTCATCTTTACGTCGTATAATCTAATCGTTAGTTAGTAATTAATCTTTAAAACGTCTAATCTAATCGCCTCGTTTTTCCTTCATTCTGGCAATGTTTCCGAGAATACAGCTGTAGGGCCCTTGGCTATCATTGAGTAAATAAATACCTATTACAAATCATGTAATTTATAATTGCGGCCTTGACTAACATCAATTGATCACTACCTGGTATTTATTCTTTTCGACGTATGACTGAATCTATTATTGTCTGAAAGAGTAAAAAGAGAAAGAACAATCTCCTACATGTAATGGGTATACAAGATTTCTAGTCTAGTGGCCAAGTCCGGTGAAGGACTTTAATATGATTTACCCGAAGATAGTGCACGTGACGTGCCTTGCGAAAGCTTTGAATGAAGTGGCTGAGCAGATTCGAGGAAACTACCGAACATAAGGAAGTTTATTTCAGAAGAAATGAAAAGCTTTGTAAGAGTTCCGCTTCGGCTGTTGAAATTGAGGGAGAAACCTCTGCACTCCTCCTTTCTCTCCAGCCTGTCCTTGTGCGTCATTTTGTTTCGACATGTAATTTGGTATTACAATGGAATAGAAGGTTCCATATTTATTCTCTTTTATTTGAGAAAGCAAAATGTCATATTTGTTATTCTCAGCGCGCGATATTTTTCTCTCCTGTATGCGATAGAGTGTTATTTTTCCTCCGAGGATTGATAGCATGTTTATAATTTGGAGCCGTTATAAAAATGAGATTCCAATGAAATTAGTAATGCAATTGAAATTATGGGCTATATACTGATTCCATGTAGTGTATGATTTTAGATTTCGATGTTTACAGTGAAATAAAGAAGTCTTGTCATTTGGTGGGTCCTGTCTCAGTGGAGTCAGAGACACCGCCCTAAAGAGGGCTGAAAATTATCTAACTACATTTTGGTTTTAAATATGCCTTGGGTATACTAAAAAATGTTTAGGTATACAATTCTTTAAAATAAGTAGTTTTAATACTTTTCTCAGCGACGTGTTATTTTTACGGGGATTTGTTTAAATTTTTGTTAGTTCCTTTTCTTAAACTGGCAACTTAAATTTCGACTGCTTAATGTATATATACTATTGACTGCTTAATGTATAGTTCGAAGGTCTTCCGTCAACGTTCTCTGTATTGAGTGTTGACTAAATAGTGGGCGTATGGTGAAATTTTCTTGGAATGTGTCGTGGATTTGAGCAGTTGTGATTACTTGCCTGAGGTCCTTCCAGAAGTCAATAATTAAAGTAGAAAGCACAGGAGTATCATTTTTTTTATTCATGAATTATATGAAGACAGAAAAAATGCACATACGAAACAAATACGCTGTCATTGTTAGAATTCTTGTGGTTTTCACTTCAAGTCCTTTTTATATTACGGAATGTGTTCATAATTTCATTTTAATATTAATCGTAAATACTGTCTTCTTTATGTGTTCAAATTTTAGGTTACAATCTCAGTGCATCCTTTCTTCCTTCTCACCGATGTATCATTCGTATCTATTTATCATATAAAATCAAAAATAGGCTGAAAAAATATGTTTATATTATTTTATATATTTTGTCATAATCGAAGTTGATTTCGTGTTATTATTCGTTTTAGAATAATTCGCATACTCTGTACATAGCCCTTCAGTCAGTAGTGATAATTTGGTAAATCCTTTGATGTCTTTGATTGTTATTCGAATCAAAGCCAAATATTGAGGTAATTGTTTCTCGAATAAAATTTCTGCAGTGCTATATCACAACGATATAACGGATACCCGTTATGTAAATATTTGGTGATGAACTTTTTGCAGTTTCTTCGAGGGATGGACAATGAATACTATCGTTAACGTAATGTTTACACACGCCGTGGAATAGCAAAAAATTCCTCTTGAAATGTTCTTTTTTCGGATGTTATTCCTAGTTTCAAATTTTCAGTTGAGCTTGAATTCGGCTAAACTATTGTCAACCAAATAATATTTACGGATTAGTCATTTTAAAATCACTGGCTTACTTGTGTGTTTGAAAAATCGGCGTATACTTTTTCTTGAAATATCATCCTAATATTTATTCCATATCCCTTTAATAACCAGGCCATTGTTTGCGTGATAATTTAACGTGCAATTAAAATTCATATCATATTTCATTGACATTATAACTCCGTAATTGTTTTTATTATGATATGACGTGTGTGTACACAATGCAATGGGATTGGAATGGAAAATTGAAAAAAAATCAGTTATTGGCTTTTCTGTTTGTGCCGCGACGTAAGCTTTTGAAAAAAAAAGATGCTTCGAAAATTCATTCCCCAGTCCAACACTCAAGAAACGCCAGGGTAGAAATGAAACAATCGAAAAAATTCAATTGGCAAATATTGAAAATTAAATATATCTTGATTCCATAATTATTTTTATGCCACTTCTGTATGAGAACTTCTCATTCTGTCGTTGACAACTGAAGTTTGTTGACCGATTTTCCTACTCTTTTAATGAGTTCACGGTCCATTATTCAATCCTCTTTTATATTTCTTAATATTTTTTGAAGATTTTCATTGTAATTACTTTATTGGGATTAGATATCTGGTAGAGAAAGTAAGTTTACCTTCGTTATTGTTACTGAGATAAGGAATAATGAAAATGGCACAAAGAAAGCGTGTTGTCTCAACTTTTAGTCAACGTTTTCCGGCCAGAAAACGTTGTTTGCAAAAAAAATTGCAAATATTTTGACGTGTCCGGCGAACGAATACTAATGTTTGCTGTTGTTTTTCGAAATTGTCGATCATTGTTCGAATTGGTATCCAGTTGAAGACGGAGAATTTTACTTAACCTTCTTGTCGATCATTATCCGTCGAATGATTTGTGGTGTTTAATTTTAACCATCAATACGAGTTATACCATAATGTCCTTTCGGTGAAAATATATTTCATCTTCAGTAATGCATTTGCTGTCCCTTTCCGTCTAAAAATTCAATGCTTTTGTAATCCACAATTCAATGGAATAATTAATTGCATTCAGATTTGAGGCAAAAATTCAATTTTAGCTTTTCATTGGTATTTATGCATTTGATTACCAGTAATTATCAGGAGTCCAATTTGAATTAACATTCAATTTGAAATTGAAATTATTGTTTTAACTTGGAAAATATTATTTAGTGTACAGCCTCTATGCCGTCGGATGAAATGAAAATACAGGTTACTTCACGTAGCCTGTGCAATAAATGCGCGAACATGTGCAATCTGGCGGCCACGGCGCAAACTATAGCCCAGCCCACAAAAGGCGCTAGTTGCCTGAGACCCAATGGACGATCTGTGCTTGGCAGATCATCGAGCTGTGCGCATGATGCCGGCTATGTTAGTTTCTGTTGTCCTTGCTTTTACTGTTCCTCAAAAATTGAAGTTGTCGAAATCAGCATAAAGTTTTTTGCTGTTTACGGTGATAATGCGCTGCAGAAAACATCCGTTTTTAAGTGGATTAAGCGTTTTAAAGATGGCTGACAAGAGGCCACGGATGAGGCAAGGCCGGGACGACCTTCAACCACCTGTGTTGACGACAACATTGATCGTGTTCGGTCCCTTTTCCCTACCGATCGTCGGAAAACTGTCCGAATGATAGCTGATGAACTGAATTAAGGAAAATCAACTGTGTACAGTATTTTAACCGAGCATAATGGATGGATCCTTCACCATGACAATGCACCTGCACATTCAGCATTGATTGTTCCCCAGTTTCTGGCAAAAAAATTCAATCACCATCCTTGACTATCCTCCTCATTCGCCAGATCTCGTCCACTGCGACTTTTTCCTCTTCCCAGAATGCAAAACTGTTTTGAGGGGGCATCACTGGGAAGATGTGGACACAATAAAGCAAGAAACGGCGAGAAAACTAAAAAGCATAACTGCCGAGTACTTCAAAGGGTGCTTTAAACAGTGGAAAAGGAGATGGAACAAGTGCATAGCAACGAATGTAGAGTACTTTCAATGGGACAAAATCGATGTAGACTAAACTTTGCTAAATAATTCTTTATGGCCTGTTCCCGTATATATTGGGCAGACCTCGTATATTCATCCATTTTTCAAACCGTGTCTTGTTAAATTCAACTAAGAGGGGCAACATGAGGAGGTTTCATTCATTCTTTATTTTAAGCACTTTCGGCACTAATGCTGTCGAGAATGCGAATCACATCCATTGGTTTTTTTCACAATTCCAAATTGATTAGGAATTTTGGCTGTGTGAATTTGAAATTGGGAACTTCTCTCATTTTTTGTGTATATTTCTCTCGTAAATCAAATGGACTGTGGTATCTCAGTCTTCACATCCCATCTTCGACGAGCGCCAGAAAGTAACACTTTATGAATGGGTTTCATGATTTTGTTAGCGAACAGAAATTTATATCATTCCTTCTTGGTAGCCCACTGGGTGTTTGAAGGAGGAGGTCAATTGAGAAGTTGAGCGTGGAGTAGCGCGTTGCTGTCAGAAATGGAAAAAGTTAAATGTGGTTAAAAAAGGATTGCACGGATGTGGAGGTATACCCCCGCCTGGGGAGTGGCAGCGGATCAGGGTTGGACCTGGGGTGAAAGTCGGGACAAAGCAATGGTATATTTTTTTTCATGGGAAAATGTAGTCAACGAGCAGATTCCTACTCGACGCCTTTAAGGAGATCCGCGAAATCGGGTCCGCTTACAATCTCCTTCGGTGAATAATTGAAAGGAAGGAGAGAGAAAAGGTGAGGGACCGTCCTATGTTCTTACTTGCTGCGGATGAATGTGGCGTCGTAGAAATGGCTAACGTAGATATATCCTTTAAATAAATAACGAGTTTCTTTCCTCTGCCATCGTATCATGCGAGGGTTATATATTGTGAGGGAGGGAATAATTCGTTCAAAACGTGCTTGATCCCTTGTTTATTTTTGGTTTATTCCCGGCATAGATTTAAGCCCTTCTCACGCAGAACGCGATGTTAAGCGTACCACCTTCCCTTATCATGTATCATCGTGGGGCCAAGGTGGGTTTCACGCTGTCACCTCACACCAAGTGCAAAAACTAAGACCATTACAAACACGGGGGTGGGAGGCAACGATAGTTACCACCAGTCCTGAAAAAACCACTGAGAGTGTGTATAAAAGCATGTTACAATAAGCGAGCGTGTAAAAAAAGGTAAACACTAGGGTGGCCCATAAAAGAAGTAGCTTCTAACTTTGAAAAATCTGAGTGACTAACTTGCTAGTGTTTTTGCAGTCATGTTCATTATAGTGCAAAATCCTAGGTCCGTAGAATAATTTTAAACTATACCTCACTGATGTCAAAGCTTTGAAAATTTAGGATAGCTTGGGGTATGCGTGTATGCGAGTGGAATTTGTTCCTTCTTCGTGTATTATATTCATAATCTTCCTGTTTAAACAACTCAAGAAAAAGGTTTTCACTCACGCTGCACCTTCGTTGCGCTGAATTCTTTAGGTAATGTTTCTTAATCCTAGTACTAGAAATTGTCATAACTCCACTCGACTCCCTTGATATTCACATTTTCAGCCTTCTTAGTTGATAGGCATTATTGGCGGATCTTCTCTGGTGAAGAACATCTAAGTCAACATCCCAGAGTAAAACAAGGGAAAAGGTGGATTCTTTACGTTGTACTTCTTTTTGTATGCTTGTGTTTTTCCTCCGCATTGCGATCTAAATTCAACGCTAGCGTTTTGGATGGTTGGTCGGTTCATCTTCAGATAATAGATGTTGTTGCTTGATAGGATTTCAGAATCAGCTGTTATAACAAGTGCTGCTGCATGTCTTATCACTTATCACCTCGTCGCCTGTCAATCACCGCCTCCACTTTAATGTCAAAATGTTGACTTAAGTTCTATATTAGGAAAGGGGATTGCAATCTGTGCTGATGACGAAGCCTCAGGCTCTGGTTGTTCAAAACTAGAAATAAATTAATGTATGTGTGTATATATATATATATATATATATATATATATATATAAATTAAGTTTATTTAAAATCGCGATTGACGGACTTATGCGTAAAAAAAGTCAATGGACCCTTAGGAAAACGTTTTATTGGCTGGCTAAGAGTTTTTCTATCAAATAATATTACTATTTTTAGGATTCACTATTAATATATACGATAAAAATCACTATTTTTTTTGTTTACATTCCCCGTCAATGAAAAGGCTATCTCGCATTCATTGATTCGAGAATTGCAACGTGAATTCCTTTTTGAGGTATAACTTGGATTCTAGGCTAATATTAAAGGATCTGTTTCAAATGTGTAATGTTGTTCAAACTACATTGCAAATTGTACTTGTTTCTTTGTTTATGTGTCCTGTAATAAACTGGAATTCGAGTTAGGTAAATGGATCAAATACCTATAATCTGATACATTCCAAGGACGCTGGTCTTTTGGAGACCTTGAGAGGATCGGAAAGCGCAGTAAGTAGAGAGTAAGTCGACTTCTCCCCAGCATGCACATTATGCAGGAGAATTCAAACTTGTTTTTAGCTGTTATTCGCGGGTTTTTTCCTAATCCCTCGAATATCGTTATCTCGATCATCTCGAGCACTGATATGCTACTAACATTATCCCGTCGGTAATTACGCGATGCCATTACTTCTCTATCTTCCACTATTCGTGTGCATTACTGACTCACTGATATCTTTCGAACTTCTGTGTAACTCCTGACAAGAAGGCCCGTTTCACCAGGTATACTCACTGCGTGTGCTCTTTTAAATAGTTTGAATTCAATATTAGTCCGTAACTTTGATCCTACCATCTTAATCCCATGGAAGCTATTTTCCTAATGACTGCGGTTGTCTTTACATTTCACCGAAGAGAAACCGAATGAGCGTGAATACACCTTCTGGGCTTGATGAATGTAACCGTACGTGTATTGTTCACAAAAACATTATTATTCTATTGGAAAAGCTTGCTAAATTTTCTTTTGAGTCTTTTTTTAGCGCGGATAAGGGCTACGCATTTTAAAAGCTGATCGCACTGGATTTTAAATTCCAAGTTAAAAGAAAATAGAGGAAAATGTTTTCTCGCACAGAACAAAGATGCCTTGGAAAACAAAATTTATATACTCTTACAACGGATGGTACTTCGATAGGTGTCGTCAGATCGTTCACTATTGATACTCAGCTGATGAAGTACAGCTCAAGAAGGAGCTTGTTATTGATCGGATACTCCCATGATTGCACATCAATGCATTTTCAACTTTTAAGGCATCAACCCTGCTCTTTTTACTGAGAATGAACACTTCAGTTTGCAATCGAGCGATGTTAGTGTTTGGAGTCAAACGACCTTGTTTATTTTTTAATGTTCTACAGTTGCACTACCGGTGACTGATGTATGTCTTATGTGTTGAGGAAAGAAGACGTTTTTAAGCGGGGAATTAACTGAAAACAGCAATTCTAAAAACCTACGAAGATAATCCTAAATCTTTAGTTTACCTTCCATTTAATGTTAATCCTTCAAATCCTTCTTCATAAGTGTAGTAACTTGATAGTATTGTTACAAGCTTGGAAAATATCGTTGGCCCACACAAGACAAAGAAAGTGAACTTAAATAATACAAATGTATGACTTTTAGTTCGGAATTTTTTAAAAATGTCTTGAAATTAATGCACCTTAATGTCACAATTCTCTCAATTAATTTACTGGTTACAAAATTTTAGATTTGTATAGAATTGAAAAAATTCAGTTTAATTTGGTTATACTTGACATTTGTCCTAGTTGGCATTTTACCGGGGTACTGATGTTCGTTCTTTCACTATTTTTTTCTGAAATAAGTTATCCAAAAAGCATCTTAAAACTTTTTTTTTTAATTTGAAGATCAGGATCTGGTATTCGCCGTAATATTTATTTACATAATTTCTATTTGATTATTATGTCGCTCCAGAGTTTATTATCCATCCTGAGTAGTACCGTATTACATGCACGATTGATTACTTTCGTGTGTTATGTTTAATTTTAAGTGTCGACGAAAGCTCACCAAAAAAATATTTCATTATACATTAAATCTTCGAATTGAAGCGACATTATTGAATTATACCCTCGGACTCTTATGTGATGGCTTTATGTAATTAAAAAAAGGCCCTTCGACCTCATAGGTATGTGACATCGCTCTCCGAGTTTAATACCATGATAGCTTGAGCGTATCGGGCATTTCATTTATTTCAAGATGTTCAATATTTGTATTTAATGCCAATTGTAAATAATATCTGCATCAAAATAAAAGAAATGTGGACCACCCCAGAATCAACATCAAAACAAGTTGAGTTGACTTCTGAATTCGAAGGGTAGATGCTCCAGACAAAATATTTATCTTGCCGCCCGTAATGGTTTCCGCTAATGACGCCGGGATAGGATCCCACCCGCCCACGTTGCATGAGTTGAGTTTGTGCCTACGCGTCTCACTGAATTTTTATTTTTCGATCTGAACCTGACAACTTACACGAAAACAAAGAGGTATTCCTTCTACTTTAGGACAAAAATAAGAACTCACCAGTCTGGGAAGATCATGGAAAAGACTCATTCGACGCAATTAAGGAGTTTTTATGGATTTATTTGACATCCGTGGAGAGTCCGATCGCGGTGAACTTCGCGGAAAGCAGAATTTTTCATTCCACTAATAGCAACCGATGTCAATGAACCGATAAATTACATTAATTAAATGCAGAAGTTTGACGCTCATCCAACCCAGAAAATTAATTCTCGATTCGAAATCGTTTGGTGGAGAAAAATGGATTTTTTTCTTAGGAAAATTCACTCTTTACGTGGGTCCTATTCATCAATACAGCTTCTCTTGAAAGTTACCTTGAATAAGAAAAAGTATTGTGATTTGTCTCCTATTTTCTTATCCAATGATACGTGAATAACGACTTATGATAAGATTTTTTTTTACTTTTCCGTAGTCCAGAAGAATTTTTGAGGAATTATTTCGATATTCATGGAAAATAGTCTCCAACTACGTTATGGTTATATTCGTACTATTTTTTTGTTTTTCTTTTTATCTCGAAATAAATTCTTAATCTTCTTCTTTCACGGTATTTTTTATGTTTTATATCCAGTTGATATAATATGATGCTGGTACAAAGAAAATGAGTCGATTTCACATGACAACAAACGTTCGGAACGAGCTCTGCTTGTTTCTCGGGGTTTTACGGTGTATGTTGGTTTGGCTTGACAACCGTTTCGCGAGAAACTGAGAAAGGTGCAGAATTCGTTGAATCTCCGCCCCGGAAACCTCCGAACGAACATCGTAAAATGTTCGGAATGTTCACAAAATCCTTGAAATAACATCGGAGAACTAATCAAATCAGCCAAGTATCTTGTGTCAATATTTATTATGATAGGTAATCAGTTCTGTTTTTATTTTCATGGGAAATTTTGTAAGCACAAGCAATTCTCTCTCGGTATTTTTCGTCTTCGTATTTCAATCAGTACTTCAAGTCACATCGTTGAAATGTCAGTTTCTTAACATTCGAAGGTATCAAAATGCACATCGCAGAAGATTTATATTGGTGTTCCAATATGTTGTAGATATTGGAAGTGTAAATGGATAAATATGAGGTAATTTAATTTCGTTTGTCATTAAACTTCGTTTTTCAGAGTGTAAAATTCTTAGGTTCTTGCTTAAGGGACATGTTTGCCAATAAAGTAAACCTTATAACAATTATTGATTCTACTCTGATGATTTTTGTTCCGTAAAGGCTAATTTAATCCTTCTCTTGGCAGTTCAGTTTAGCAAGCCTAAATCATCACTGGATTATCCGAGCATGGACTTTATAAATATGATATTAATTAGAGAAACGTTATTTGTGTATCACGTAAGATTTTCTAGTGTTTTCCTAAAGCATTTTCTCCTCAATGTGAGAATTCATTGGACATTTGTTATCTACAAACTTTACAATCGTCCTGAATGATGTGTTCAAACCGTGCAACGAGCACCCACATTTTCCATTAAAGAACTTCTCTTAATGCTTGTGAGACGATTTTGAAGTCCTATCCGCCATCCAATAAATTCGTTTTCTCCTCATAACCTTTCTGATACTGCCTCTGCTTAGTTTCTGCGCGCTGCTTTCACGTCAGCGGCACATTCCAAAGGAGTCTTGAGTATTTTTTGTTACTATTGTGCAATCAATGAACTTGCCTCATGATAGCCTTGCCTGGAGTCTCAATAACAGCGATTCATCGTGAATGTACGAAAATATTCTAATTTTTGCGCCCGGCCTTCAACCTTCCAATCAACACGTAGATAATTTTCAATGGCACATAAAAACTAAGATTCAAATTTCGAATTTTAAATGCATAGTTTTTTGTTCCCCTGTGACTTTAATACACAAAGTCATTTATTTCACCAAGCTCGAGGTTCTTTCTTGAGTAAGAGTCCGTTTCCTTACGTGTAACGCTGTCAAAGAAGTGAAGTTATGCATGCACGAGTATCCTATGTCGTTAATAATAATGATTCCCAAACTGTGCATCACGTCATTCATAAGAAAGCCACAACAATTGTAAAATAACTTCAAAAGCAAAACAGGAATTTCAAAGCCTTGCAGTTATACGCCTACAATTATACAAGACTAGTAGATACCAAATATCTTTCTTTAACTGATTGCAATCATCAAGTTGAATTCCTATAGCGAATAGGGATAATCACCGAAAATGCTCATCAAAACACCCAATTCAGATCTTCTATGATAACAATACATTTTTGGTGTTTCATTATTGAAGGACCATATTGAAGTTCATCATTCCTCTTTTTTTAATGGAAATAAAAAGAGAGTTGTGAGTTCGCGTTTGCCCTATTGTGGATAAACCTTCAATGGCATAACAATCAATTACGAACTGTCCAAGAAGTATTGCGGATGAATCTAGAGCTTAGTGTGGTTGTGACTGATATTACTCTTTATGTCTGAAGTTGACAGACGACTCGCAACTTTTTGCTGACTGGGGCCTCCCTTTTTGCGTTTTCTTTCACACCTATTGTTGTTGCTTTTGTATTCGACACCACGATGATGATATCACAATAATGCATCCCTTCATTACATAAAACTCCTCATAGACAGCTGCCGTCTTCCATAGTGCAGAGCATGATATGAAATCTACGGTAGAAAGTGACGGCAACAGTTTCCTTGTGTCCGCACTGAAGAGAGGCGGTGGTAGTTTATGCCTTTAAGATTTCCCTCGAGTACTTTCTCGAGGTTTTAAACCCTGGGAACCCCTCGCTTCCTCTCCGGCACTCGGTCGAGGTCTCCTCCCCCTAAGGTGGCGGGGTGTGTGACGTGCGCAGTGCCCGCTGGAAGAGACGGAGGGGGGAGGGAGTAAATAACCACGGGATCATTATACTTAAAGTGGGGCGTCTTCCCTATTAATTTCTCGGTCCCGAGGTACACCCCCATTACACGGAGCGACGACTCGAAAAATCCCTTGCCTTTCCGTCCGAGGCGGAGGAAAAAATTTACCAAAAAGGGAGAAGAGACGGTTACATTTTTAATCGCGTGGGTACCCGGCGGTGTGCTCAGAGAATGAACGGTTGGTAGATTTTTTTCTAACTTGGCGATATGGTTCCTGGAGGGGCGAGGGAAGGGAGTAGTTGAGAGTGGGAGAATGGAAGGGGAGCGGTGAACTCGGGCTGTTTGGACGAGGTCCGGAGGACACGGTGTGGAGAGGGGAGGAATCAACTTCCCTTCCCTCAAAGCCCTGACGACCTTCCCGGGTAGTGGGAACTCACGCTCCCCACTTTTTTCCTCGTGCCGTCCTCGGCCAGGGTCAGAAATAAAGGAGGAAAGGTGCATTTTTCAAATAAACGTGGGGGTAAACTTCATTAATCCGAGGCTTTCGCGGTGATAGCGGAGCACGGGCCTGTGAATCCTGTGCGAATTGTTTCGCGCGGTACGGCGTGTGTGTGAGTTTTTTGTATGTTTTCCCCATATGCGGAAAGTGGAAGAGGAGGAAATGTTTGACGGTCGGTTTTCGTTAACTTTTTTTCTCATTCATTCGCTCTCTCCCCGTTTCTCCTCCCCCCCGCCCTCCTCATCGTTGTCTTCATCTCTTCTCTGAATTCCATCGTGTCCTTGCCCTCTGTTATCTTTTGCCAAAGGGCCCTTGCTCCACCCTAACTGGTAGTCCGTCCACCCCCCACCTCGACTTACTTATTCACGGCGGCAGCGATTTCTCTCTCCCCTGGGTTCCTACTCCGCCATTTCGCGGAGAGTTTCAGGAGGCCGGAAAAAGTTCCTCCGGAGGCAGCATTTCTAAAGGTGGGGCATAATCGGTAGATGAGTAGGAAGGTAGTCTCCTGCATCGAATCTCTTTTCCTCCTGACTTCCCTATCGTATCCTCGTATTCATATCCTCACCCCCAATCTCTCAGCAAGTGCAATTCTCCTGTTAAGGAAGGACTGCGATGTTTTAATCTCAGCTTTGCTGTTATCTCGGTTGCATATGATAAGAGGACCGTGTAATGTGTGGTCTTTTCAACATCTTTTTCCTCCGAAATAGATGTGAAACTCGGGTTCGTAGTTATAATCATTAGCGAAGGATAAATTATTCTCCTTTTATTTAGCGTCTCCGTTTGAAAGACTATTATTGCCTCAAATCTGAATCCTATTATTTCCATTGCACTGTGGATTACAAAGTCATTGATTTTTTAAAAGAAAGGGACAGCAAATTCATTGCTGTAGATGGAATATATGATCACAGAAAGGACATTATGATATAACTTCATAATACGGGTGCGTTCCGAAAGTAATGCGACTATTTTTTTAGTAATTTATTGAACAAATTTGCACAAACACACTCTTCGATGTACTCTCCTTGGGCTTCTACACATTTTTTCTAGCGACTCTGCTATGACTGGTACGCGCCCTGGAAGTCGTCTTCGGGGATCTCTCGCAAGTTCTTCGTCACGGCTGATTGGATCTCTTCTATGGACGAAAAACGGGTTCCTTTCAGGGTTGCCTTAGTCCGAGGCAACAAAAAAAAGTCTGTTGGGGCGACGTCAGGACTAAAGGGAGGGGTGGGACAACGTTGGCACCTCGTGTTTGCCCAGGAACTCGCGGACTCATAGCGCGTTGTGGCAAGCACCTTGGACACGAGCTTGGCGCACACTTTGCTCATCGCTAAATCTTCAGTAACAATGCGAAACACAACAGTAGACCAATGCAACAATTTCAGAGTGTAAAAAGCATTCGCCTTGACCGGGATCCCGGTCAAGGCGAATGATTTTTACACTGTGAAATTGTTGCATTAAAATGCATGTTAGCGGATGACTCCGTTAAAAGTTACTGTTGTGGCATCTCCCGCAGTTTCTTGAAACAACAGTAGACGACAAGTTCAGTTCGTTGGTAACCATCTTGATACTCTTTCGAAGGTTAGAGTCCAACAGTTGCCGAACATGAGCCACATTTTTGTCGGTTTTGCTCGTTGACGGCCTCCCAGAGCGTTGTTCGTCGTGAACCTCTTCCCGGCCCTCCTGAAAGACCTTCAAACCACCTCGAAATTTGTGAGTGGGACAGAGCAGAGTCCCCGTAAGACTCACGAATCATTTTGTTAGTCTTTCCAAGAGATATTTTCAGTTTAGCACAAAATTTAGTAACCCCCTAACGTTGCTCGATCGTCTATTCCATTTTTTTCGTGACACGGTCGGCGCGCAGAGCTTTAAAACAACAACTTCTTCCACAGATTGGAGAGCACTGAGACCGGTTTCGCGGCAAAGCTTAGGACGCCCCCCCCCCCACATACTCCAAGTTGTTCGATCTCACTCAATCCAATAGGAGCGGCGCAGGAAATTCAATTGTTATACTTTCGGAACGCACCCTGTATCTCCGTGAAAGTTTATGCAGTGTTGAAAAGAAGTTTTAGATAGATTTATGGCTGCTATCGAGTTGATTCATAACGATGAATGGCAGTTTGATCAGGCCATCAGCTTTCTTGTTCGGGTCATACTCTGAAGTGATATTTGACCTCTACATCATCTACAGCTACATAATACCCCGCATGCCGCCGCAAGGGCATGTGGCGGGGGGTGTTAGGTCACCACCCGAAAAAGGAAAAAAAAAACTGCATTCAAAACCAGCACATACATGCAAACCCATACCCACACTTGTGCATAAATCCATACTAAAATCCTATCGTTTTACACGCATGCAAATACATATCTACCTCCTTTCGTTTTACACGCATGCAAGTACATGTGTTTTAATCTAACAAACGATTGCACCTTAGGATGCAGTAAGAAATTTATCCAATATCGTGCAAGATAGATTTTGGTAAGTAGCAAGGCAAAATTCCACCACCCCAAGAACGTGCAACATAAAACGCTCTCCTACCCAAGGTAAAGATAAATGGTAGAGATAGAAAGGTAGATAGAAAGGTTAAAATGACCAGGTGCATGTTGAGGAGCATTGCACGGGAGATTCGGAGGATGTTTGGGGAGCATGGATTACTAATGAGGCGCGGATGATATTGCTGATATGCTTTGTTCAGGACATTGTGGTGATTTTCTGGGTGTACGCAAACGAAAGAGACACACAAAAAAAATTGTACAAGGTTTTTATTAAAAGAATCAGGAACAGTTTCGGAAATATAGATTTCTTTAATATATTTTCTCATTATCCTTCCAATATTAAGTACATTCCTTGGGCGTGTATTTTCCATTACTTGAAGGCTCCCTGGTAGGCGGATTCCGGAAGGTCCTTAAGGGTAGGCGTGCAAGCTTTTTTGACGCCACTAAGGAGGGAGGATTTCCCTTTAATAGGGAATAGGAAACAGGTTGCTGGTGAATAGTCGGGATTGTATTGGGGTTGGGGAATCGTCGCGATGTCGTTACCAGAAGGTCTTCACGAGCACACACTGGACTTCGGTCTTGGTCGTCTGTCAAGACCATCGGTAGCGTCAAAATTAGTCTGGTATGGATTCAACCCTTGCACAACATTCTAGCGGTGCCTAGCCGGGCGCTGGAGTATCTAAATAGTCTTTCCATCAATTCCAATGGGCCTCATTCCATCAAAAAAGTGAAAATGCAAATTATCTCATTTTCAAATATTTCTTTATTCAAATAACACTTGAAATCTCTTATAAACTAACATTTTGTTATTACACTAAAGTATATATGTATTGATAAGCGCAAAGAAAATATATCATTTACAGTAATGATCGATTATTAGTATGGATATTCAAATTTTCCAGTGAATTCAGGAGGACCCTGGAAATTCTCTTCGTAGTGTGTCATCACATCAGCCAAATACAACTGCTTCATGCGTAGTTCATCTTTCAGATCTTTCAGTTCTCTGGCGCGCGATTCTTTGATGACCCTCGCAATTCTTCTAGTATCATATAGTTCCACCATCCCCTTCTCAATGAAATCTAATAGGAACACATTTCGGCGTTCTAGTAAATCCAACTTTTTCAAGAGTGCATTGACATTTCTTGCCAATGCTCTCTTTTTCTCCTCCAATGCTTGTTCCCGGGCCCTCATGGCCATTTCATATGACCACTGGGCCCATTGGTGCTTCTTTTGAACAAGGCTCAAATCTTGCCTGAGATTCCCTCTGGTTGCAGCCAGCTTCTGATGGAACTCACCAATGCCATCAGCCTTAATCTTTTCCTTTGCGCGTTGAATAATTTCCTGGACATGTCTAGACTAAATAAGGAAGAGTACGATGCTTAGAAATGGTCATTCATTAAAAAATTAATTTTTTAAATGGCAATAGGAAGGAAAAAGTAATGTTTGAAGAGTTAGCTATTTTTATTACTGTTTATTATCCACTATAATGCTATTCTCATGACTATTAAACGTCGATCTTGGATATAAATGGCATGAACATCATGACGAAGTGAATGTCAAATTCTAGCACAGAGAATAAAATTGTCTAAAAGAAAACATATAATGGCTATTTGCGGAGCTTTTTCAAACTGTATAGTCATTTAAATTTGAGATACTATACGTACACTAGTGGATTGGCCTCTTCTTAGGTCTCGGGGCGCTGTAGTTGGAAAGCAATGATGTTGGATAGCTCCAGCCCTTGCTCGTTGCCACTGGGAACGGGGAACTGTTCGCCACGGCATGGCTTTCGTCCCGTCGTATTTTTCCTTAAGTCCTCTCCACCTCCTCCTTGAGTTTTGGGGGACCCCTTCTTCGTATGTCGTCACCAGCACCTCCTAACATGCTCACGAAGCCGTAAGCACCCGGCCGCCCAGGGAAAGCTCTGGTGGCAACATAAGAGTCGCCCATCTTTAGAGGTGTGACTCACTTGGAGGTCCTCTGGATGGTCAGCAGGGGATGGCTCGCGTCCTTCAAACAGTTTCGTCACCCAATCAGGAATCTGGAAGGCACCTTCCTCTGTTGGTTCACTTTCTTCGACGGGCTGTTCCTCCCAGTTGAAGCATGCATCGGTCGGCGGTGGAGGCAGCGCCTCGTGCGGATGCGGGGGATTACTGAGGTACAATTCCCTCAGAGTCCCTAGGGACATATCCAGGAGTAAGCTGACGAAGTGCATGTTTCGAATTCTCATCCCCGTTACGCCGCGGGGTTTTAATTTGATCAAAAACCTGATCCACGCCCCCGCTTGTTTGCGCAAATGTTTGGGCAGCTTCCGGAGACACCATTCGGCGTGCGTCAAGCAATAGAAGTAATCTTCCAGCACTCTTTCATCTTCAGAACAGTGCTTTCCGTACAGAACATCACTTATATTTCGAGGCGCCATTGTAACGATTCCACTTTTATGGTACTAAATATTATTTAAATCGATAAAGCGAACTGAAAGTTTAAATGCTCTTCACAACTTCACCTCTAATAGCTTTTTGAGTATCAGTAACTACGCATATGTGATCGACACCATTCTTGCGTTAGCTCCTTGGTTCCCATTGTTTGAATGACCGTAAACATAAATAAATGTATGCATTTAAATAAATAAATGAAATATATATAATTTATTTTAAGGAAAAAGATGACCTTGTCGCATTTAACATTATAGATATAATTAGGCCCCCTAATTACGTTGGCAGGGTCATCTATTCCTACAAAATTAGAGAGTTTGGCGGTCGAACTGATAGATTAAAGCATTCGTTTTACCAGTGCACTATTCGACACAACATTAAAAGGGGGAACATCTAAGACAATAATAAGTACCATAAAAAAAACCATAAACACAGTAATCAACCCGAAGGTCGGTTTAGTAGGTGATGGTAGAGCTCACCCATGTACCAAGCCCGACGGCGTGTAAATATTCACACATCAGGGTAGGGGGGCCAGTTCCTTTCCCTGTGCCGGTTATGGTTTCCCAGGAAGACCTGATACCCGAAAAATCAACTAGCTTGGATGGAGCTGCAGGTGCCCAAAGTGCCTTGCCCGGGAATCGAACCCGGGACCCTCCGGTCAGTAGTTCAACGCTCTACCCACTAGACCACCGCGACCCGCTAATAATAAGTACACGCTGTCTAAAATGTCGAAAATAGAGGTTTACAGGATTAAATTCCCGCAAAACACTCTCCAAATGTGCAGTCCATGCGACCACCTAGCGAGCGCCCTTGAGCCAAGTTGGGTGTAAGTGAATGCATGCAAAGTGTATTGTATTTGTGAATATGTGCTCGTGCGAAATGCGTAGAAACTTATCGGTAATAGGTGTCCGAATTGCTCCCGTCCTGTTTTAAGTTATCTTCCAATCCTCCTTCTATAGGCATAGGAATAGCTGCTAACCATGTAATACTTGTAATGTAACGTATGTAGGTATATTGCATGATTGGTGTTCGGTCGCCGCCTCTCCACGTGATTTTTGGTGAATCTTGTGGTGCCTACCACCCTCTGCCACACGTCCTTGCGACGGATTGCCAGGTATTTTGTAGATGTGGATATGGATCGGCAAGGTGGAAACCTGAAATTCGTGTAGTCCTGGGTTCTTATAAAACATCGACAATTCATTAAAGTAATTTTGTATTTTCCTGTCCGGGAAACGGGCGACATTTGTTAGGCGTACGTATATCTTCAAAAACTTGCAAAAAATTAATTTCCAAGAATTTTCAGGACTTGAATTATTCTTATATCATTATGAAGAGAACTTTGTTGCCTTACGCTTCTGAGCCGACTAGTCGGTGTGCTGAGTATGGCGAGGGAAGGGGAAAAAAAAAGAAATTTTGTTTTCCTCGGAATTAATTATGATAATGTTATTCACGAAGGCAGATGTAAAGAATATTTCATCCAATGCAATCATTTAAATAAAAATTATGCCAATCGGTGCAATTGGTCTGGTGAGGACCCTTTCGCAATTATACGGAGTAGTTTCTTCTCTTAACCTGAACGGTGGGCGATCACATTTGTAGATGTTAAGAAACATTACTTGGAATTTGTAGAATACTTTTAGCCGATTTTATATTCTTTTTTGTAAGGTTTTAATCGTTTCCGTTGAAATATTTTGCCTATATTATAAAACTGTTTCCTTGTCAAAATGTTGATTAAAAAGGAATTAAAGGAAATTAAAACTATCGGAATCGTTTCTCAGCCGATTGAGCAGATTTGGTCATATCTATTGAGACATCTGGAGTTTAATCTTCCACTTCGATGAAAGGTAACTCACGGACGTAAATTTATATTGATGATAAGAGAATTTAGTCATCTCCCTATTTTCCATAAATCGACGGCTCAACAGATCGACCATCTGCCATTCGCTCCCCTTGCTGGTTCGTCATCCATAAATATCATTCAATTATCATTTAGCATTCAATTCGGATTTGCCATTTCCAGCAGTCGTCTTTCTTATCATTACATTGTTAATTATGCTTTGTTTGAATTCATATAATTTTGAGATAACATGCGGAAAGGACGTGTGGCTTTAATCTATCTTGTATTTAACCTAGGCATTTAGTCTATTTTGCAAATTATCTGTTTCGAGGGAATATTGTAACGACAGTCTTGGATGATTAAATCATGAAGTATAAGGATTTTATTTATTTTAGTATTTGCAAAAGAATGACAAATGGCAACAGGGTCTTTCTATTACAATGTGTTGGGGTTTTTAACTTTAATTGCGCTTGTGTGAGGAAAAAGTGATAATTTAAATCTTTTGTGCAAATGTATGTCTTTAATTTTAGCTGTGGTTTTTATGTATTTTTCCGCTTTATTGTGGGTTCTTAATGGTATCTACGGTATCATTAGTAAGCATGAGTACCATATACCTCTATAAGAGATATTCCCCGACTTTGGAAAGCCAAATCTTTTTCCTAAGCAAACATAACGTGTTGGATTTTATTACAGTTCTGAGAGTTGAGGTGCACCGATGCAACTGTAAAGAAACTACTTTAACTTGAGTTCGGGGAAACTCACCGTTCCTTATTATCCTACTTTTTTAGTGTCTTTGAAATCTCTTTGCGCCCCCATACTTTAGTGCATTTGGCCGTGTTCTTGAAAAAGTGTTCTTACAAAGATTTATTGTGCTTAAGCTATGAACCACAAAGCCATTCCAATGGCACGTTTTCGCCTATCTAAATTAGACCTTTTTTGTTTAGCGCATTTTATCTTCCCGTTGCACCGTCTCTCAGCAGCATGGGTGCATTAATCTTTCTCGGGTGCTTCCTTTGGGCTCCGCTCAACTCCCTCGCCGAAGTCGCAATTCTTTCTTTTCTCTCTTAAGTCTTGCGACTTCCCGTACTTTTCTGTTCTTCCCCCTTTAGGATTGCCTACCGATCGTGTTTATTGACGAAGGGCCTCAGGAATGCAGTATTCCCTTCGCGACCCACCGTGGTAGTAGGTCAGTCGGTGAAGGTCACGTCAGCGGGCGGTTTCATGAACCCCTGCTCCGAAGGCCACTGAGATTAAAGGCGCGCTCTCACATTTGTCCTCAGTCTCCCCTTGACTTCCTCTCCTTCGACTTAATTCTCTTAGCCGCTAATCCCGTTCCACACCTCCAGTGGCGGTTGGGTCGGGCGAAATGCACTCGGTCCGCGGTCTTGAGGACTAGTTTTGATCATTAAGACGAAGCATGATGCGCTCCCGGAATATTATCTCCGCCGTGGGTTGAGCGTATTCGTAGTGTTAGTTTGGTTTTTATGCGGTGGCCTCAGGAATGATCGCGACTGAATTTTTCCGCTTGTTAATTGTCCTGGTGAATATCTCATCTAGGGTTGCCCCAGCAAATTCAATAAAACCGATAATAGAATAACGACTGGTGGAAGCTCAAAATCAGTAATCTCTCCAGGCCTCTTAATTCAGTTTCAAGCAGAACGGACTTCAAATGTAGCTAGATGTCCCGGTTGGTACTGAACACGTAAAGAATGGTATTCGAACGTGGGGAAAATTTTAGTTTAAAGTAGGGCAATATTAATTATGTGTATTGCACCTCTGTGGTGACACATCTTAGGACATAGTGCTGGTTACATTTTTATCTCCATTTTTCGTCTTAGATAAACTTCACTACCACCAGCATGTCTAGTACGTTCCACACTGATATTATTTGTTGATTTTGCGGAGGAAGATCGACTACTAGTTGTATTTGTGAATTTTTCTAACATTAAATGTTCCACTCATCTAGATAGGCTTTTGATGAACCCAGTGACTGTAAAGCTAGTATTCTTTGCTCGCCAAACAATACGAAAATACTCCTACCATTATAATAAACTATCTTTTAACTTCGTATACTTTCTATTAACCTTACTCAGTTCAAATGTCCTATTCTTCTCCAGCCCCTGGAAGACTTCCCATCATTTTTCCTCTACAATCCTCTGCCATTGAGTACTTCCAGCAAGTATTTTCTCTGAGTTCTTCGAGTTTCTTTCAACTATCTTCTCCCTTCAGCTACCATGCTTCTTCAATAATGTAAGGTTCTGTTCATTTTTTTCTCCGTGCCCATCGTTTCAAAGCCTAAAGTCTACACTGATTCTCTTGCCTTAACGACCCAATTTCAGAATTCTACAAAACTAAAATATACATTAATCTTTTCCCTCCTATTTTCTTTACGCCTGTCATCAATTACCAAGATTACTGAAATAATAAAAACTTGATTATACACTTAATTTAAATTAAAAAGACGTTAGGTTATATTGGTCGGTCTTTCTTATACTTCATGTTCCTTGTAATATAGTGAAATAACTCAAATGTACGAAGTTGTGTTTGTGTATTTTCTAATACGGCCTGAAAGCTTTAAAAGAATTTACCTATATGATGCGTCCACCACTAGGAAAATGTTGTGTTTATTGTTGGATTTGTTTGATGAGTTATGTTACAGATGTAATTAGACAGATTGAACATAAGAAATTTAAAAAGTAAACATTTTATCAAAATCCTCAAATTCAATTTAATATAAATGTAATCGGAAATGTCTGATATTTTAATTTAAATGCATTTAGTGTTTATCTTTCTTTTTCTTATGTTGATATGAAGGTGTCCCAACAACTGGTGCAATTTTCTTGAATCATTATTGTCATTTTGTGTTAATATGATAGTAGAAGTTATCATTAAGCCCTCTTTGTGTTTAGGCAACGGTTTATGTGATTGCTGTTTCAAAAAGTTTCTAGAAGATGGTATGCGGTTTCATTGATAAGCTTCACGATCGCAGGCGGGGCAAGTGCCTCCGCCTTATACGTGTATGTCGTCACCTTACATAGATATCTAAAACAAGGACTGATAATAGTAAGGCTCTTGTTTTCTGTCGCCATAGGTAAAGGTAGCTCAAGAGGTATGTAAATAGGAAAGCATTAGGAGTTTTGCAGTAAGTAACCTAGATAGTGTAGTTACTCTGACCAGTCGCCTCGTTAGTGACAGATAAAAGATTCATTTTTCGGGCCAGGATCAGGTGATTTCTCAGAAATCGATATCCATCATATTTTTTATATCTATAAGTGATTTTTTTTATATATACGAGTATAAGTAAATTAATGTTTTTTTAATTTATCAGGTTGTTTTTGGCATGACAATAACGTTCGAATTTAATTAAACTAAGAGATTTCTGTTCTTCTTCCGTAATTCTTCTCTCTTGTTCCGTGTTCTCCTATAGCTGTTGGTATACTGTCATACCATAGGAATTGAACGTAGTATGTCTTCTTCGTATTTTCACCTCTTAGGAACTCGCGATAAGTGATCCACCCGGTCCCCATCTAATCTACGTCATTCTTTTTCTGAATCTTCACTTTTCGGTCCATTCCTCACTATCGCAGAAACTCGTTCTGCCCCTTCATAGTTCAATACGTTTGTGATGTTGAATTAGTGCTGAAATAAGGTGCGAATACAAGCAAGGACAAAAATCGTGAGTATATCTAGTGAAGTGTGAAACTCAATCGATCAGAATACTCGTAGATGACGCGTTATAAGTGGAAAAGCGTCTTAAGCGCGGAGAATAACCTCCGGGGCTGTCGGTGTAGTAGCAAGTAAAATTAATGAAAAGTAAAAGGAATGAAAATGAATTATGCAGAAGATTATTGTTGAAAGACTGAAAAATGATGCTTAACTTCAACATGTGAGGTTATCGATTTATCCATTCACTGCCATATTTTTCTGGACAGTTGGGCACAAGTACATCGTTCAGTTTAAGTGAATTTCAGAATGAAGTCTCCGAGGGAAATAGCAAATTAGAAATCCCCCGGTGGACTTCAAAGCCGAAAAGTGTTCCGTGCGCTTGGAATTACGTGTTCTCATACGGTATTCTCGTTGCGCGCGATAGGAGAAAAGGTTTTCGATCCTTCGGTGGGCCCTCTCTTCAAGAATGAGAGCTCCCGTCCCAGCCACCTGTTGTTAAAGATGGATGGGTGCGCGGTATTTCACGCTGCCGCGCGGGGGTGAGACGCGTTCCGGGGGATTTTAAACCTCTTCATCGCGGGAATTATGTACGAGCAGCCATGTGTGATCGTCCCGGAACGCAGTCCCACGCCTGCGCCGGCGAAGGTTATAAAGCTCTTTCGACCCCTCTCGTTCCGCGCCGCATTTCGATGCACGGATTTTCTCCGAAACCGAGACGGCATTTCCACGGAAATGGATTTAATTTTCTTCCTCGGAGAAACAGCTTTCGACGAAAACCGTTTGCGGGTGTTATTTTTTCGTACTTGAAACTCATTGACCGTGACCATGGGGGTACGGTCGATTTTAACAATCGATTCGCGCGAAAACTGACGAAATTTTCTTTCTTGGAAAGGCGTACGAGGTGAGCTTTTTTTTCTCGTATGGTTATTAAACTGACAATGGGTCCCTTATCTTGTTGCTGGATACGAATTTTTATGAGTGGTACAACAATGGACAATGTAGCGCTCCATGTTTAACTTTTACTGGAAGTTTCATCTTTTGTAGTGTAAACATTGAACGGTTGAAAATATCATGATTGGAATGTATATTACGAGCATTTGTTGTGCACAGGGCGAGAGGTAGTGAAGGCCGTTTAAGAAACGAGAAACCACTACTGAGGGAAAACAATAGTGTGTTGGCGGACAAAGGGTTTAGTTCTAGTTTCAAACACCGTCGGAGACTCAAAGGCTATTTCTGGGAGATACAAAAGGTAACTTAAAAAATCAAAAGGTTGGAGTGGGATGCCAGAATGAAGTGTAAAAGCATTATCACGGATAAAACAATCATTTTCATGAGTTATCAAACGGAGAATTGGTTTGTAGCAGATCTCAGAGCTGTCCCATTGCCTGCCAATTTTGTCATTCGTTCATGGTTCTCTTCGCTGTAGATTTTCCCATTTTTTTCAGTGACGGTTTTCAGTAAACTATCACGACAGAGGAGATGTACAATTTAGTGTTCCTCTTCTTGTAAGTGTCCTCCATGGACTTCTTCTACTCTTCGGCATACTTCATTTGTTATGATCTCTGTTCATTTTATTTTTACCACTATGCTTCATCACATTTCCATTAGTTCTAATTTTTTTCTGTGTTGCTCTTGTCGTCCATGTCTTACATCCGTACTCGTAAAGTATTTATGGTAGACTCCTTATGAAAAAGAAGTTAAACAATTGGTATATCGGTTCCTTGTTTGAACTAGTACTACGTATTAGCCGTCAGTAGTTTTTTTGTGACAGAAGAGTCACATTCGCCATCTCCTTTTTGCTTGCATAACTTGCATCTTCCGTTGGCATGATCTTGATGCCTATGTATCGTAAAACTCGACCACTTACTCCATAGTATGTTTTGGTAGTCATATTCAAAAGGTGATTTTATTTTTATTTACATATCTTGAAAATACGAAATCATAGCTTTTTCCATGCTTAAATTCTATTGGTATTTCTCCTATCATATACCTATCACATATTGGCGATTTGGCTGAATAAGAATCCTTTTTCCTGAATGTTTGTACGTACAGGGTTCGTCCGGAAAATAAGTTTATGATGCTCATTGTCTTTTTTGACAAAAGGGGAGTCGTCCACTACGAATTTGTACCTGAACGACAAACTGTAAATGCTGCATTTTACGTCCAAGTGCTCGACAGGCTTCGAAAACGAGTCGCCCGCGTCCGGCCAGCGATCAAAAACATCTGGCGGCTGCTTCACGGCAATGCGCCGTCTCACACCGCGCTTGTCGTGTCGGACTTCTTGGCCAAGCACGGCGTGGCAACGCTGCCGCACCCGCCCTACAGCCCGGACTTTGCACCACCGGACTTCTTTCTGTTCCCGAAGATAAAGAGGAGTTTGAAAGGAACGCGATACGGGACTTTGGACGCCGTCAAAGAGGCCGTGACGACGTGTCTTCGAGAGGTTCCCGATGATGCCTTCGCGGGAGCGTTCCAGGAATGGGAACGCCGCTGGAACAAGTGTATCGACTCACAAGGGTCCTATTTTGAGAAATATTAGCTTAATATATGTAAAAGTGTAATAATTTTTTTTTCCTGAGCTCAGTACACTTATTTTCCGGACGAACCCTGTATTAGGCCCGAGAGTATTTCGTCGATCCTTGGTACGCAGTTTTCCTTCAAGTCCTTCACTGCGGTGACAAATTCAGACCAGGAAATGTAGCTCCTACGGTATTCTGCGAGTTTCTTATTCACGATTAAGACTCCAATTGCTTTTTCCATCTGGCCCCTCATCATTACCTTTCATTGTAATTTCACCGTTGTTATCCTGAATGGAGTTAACCTTTGTTGGTGTTTATTAAAGCTGGTGCACTCGGTTCCTTTAGTGGATTCAGCTTTCCCGTAAAGTTTTTCAAAACTTCTTCACTATGTTGTTAATCAATTCTTCTCCTGATTTTCCTCACGTTTGGAATGATTTAATTTCTTAAATTTTAGTTACATTTTTACTCTTACTCAGTCCTTGATTTTATATACATGTTCTTATCTATTCTTGATTAGATCAATTATTTCGTCTTTGGTCTACAGTTTCTTTCGCAGGTTCAAGTAATCCAATCTTCGTATCTTATTATCTTTCTTTAATCGATTCTTTGTTTAAAGCGTTGTTCTCTTTCGGCTCTTTTGATTAGTGCAATAAGTTCAGGTGATACAGGTAGACTATTAGCATGAATATCATACAAAATCACGGCGTGAGACTACAGAATGAAAAATCCGCGTATGTACTCATACGGTAATAGACAAAGATAAAAGCAAAGACTCTCCGTTAGCGGAATTGGTTTTTAACTTATGCGTCGAGAAAATGACGAAAGTGGAATTGAATCAGGAATGAAAGTAGATGGATTGCTGATTCAGTATGTTAGATTTCGCAGTTACATAATTTTTAGTTTGTGGATATAGGCACCGTAATCTTTATATGGGAGCATTTTAGAAACGGTGAGAGTGCTATAGGATGAGTTTCAGTTGTAAGAAACCGAAAGTAATTCTTAATAAATAGGAAGGCTAACTTAAACAAATGGGTGCATTTGTAAAGACATGAGAGGAGAATTGCATTACCAAAGAGAAAAAATTACTAACATGGGCTTTAAAAAGAAGGATAAGCTACGATTTTGATGTAGAGAGCGCCGCATTGTTTGTTTTCAAAATCTGTTATTTTAGGAAAGAGGATGAACATATATTGGCCTTTTGTGTTTTGGGTTTTTGGGCAAAATGGAGAAAATAGGCTGGACAAAGAGGAAAACGAACGATGTGTGAGTTATGTTATGGGAAAGGACGTATTTGCTGCGGGAATACGGGATAGTAGAAGAATAAGTGGTTGGGGGAGATACTGGTAAGTAGTTGTCTGTTGATATAAGATATAAGGGATACTATTGGGTAAGTGGTGCGGGGAGGAAAGTAATGGGTTTTTTCCACCTGAAGGGAGAAGAAAATATTGATAGCTGAAGCAGGAAATTATTATGTAAAGATAATATGTGAGAATGCGTTTTATCAATTGATTATTCATTAATATTGTTTAAAGATTCTGAAATTTTTCAGTAAAAATGCAAACAAACAAACCATTGTTTCTTTTTCCTGGCCGGATATGAATAGGCAGGAATATAATAATGTAAAAAGAATCAAAGGATAAACATAATGATTTTAGGCTTCACTTCGTGTAAGTTGCACTACATGAGTGATACTATCTATTATAATAGAATACATTACACGATTTTTTTTACAGCAAACAAATAACAACAGTAGAAAAAACGTACTATCCCATAGAATTTTACTATTTGGTATAACGCATTACGCGCCGTGATCGGTTCCAGCCATATCACAGTGATATGAGTTGTACCAATTGGTAAAACTCTGTGGAAACGTACGTTGTTCGTTCTGTTAATTTTGAAGTACAAAATTTCATTACAGGTGTTATTCCTCTACTATTGTATGCATTTCTCGCTGATGCTGCAACCAATAGTTTTTTGGCATTACATTTCTTCTTGTTTTAGAATTTGGTGTGCGGTGCATGCAATTACGATTTAATACTTATTGTTATTGCTGTATTCCCATGAAAGAACTTCACACCATCGATTCCATAGCATGAGAAAATGGAAATGTTGACCTGGAAAATCATGGATTTATTGTTTCACTGAAATAGGGTAACTTCATTGCACATTACGTTCGTAAAGCGTGGTGTGTAAATTCGCGATAACTGAGAAATTGTTACGCACCCGATGCGACGGGGTGATAGTGAACCTTGGAATCAAATTAATCGGAGAATTTTGGAGCAAAATTTGGAGATTCGTTAATTGATAATAATATGGGACTGTAAATCAGGATTGAGTTTGCCGGGTGTTAGTTGACTTTTTTAATTGTCTCATAGAGAATTCAATGAAAAATCTTTGTGTTTTTCACGATCGTAGAAGCATTCTATTTTTCTGTGACTAGTTTGTTCTTATTAATAAAATGTTGTACGCACTACATCTTGGAGTGAAGTGACAACAACATACGAAGCTAGTAAGTTATTTTTAAATTAATCAACCCTCGTGGACTTTAAATTCGCTTATTCATCATCACAACGTGGACACATGTAAACTTTCCTCTTAGAAATCGGAATTGTTTCCACAATTTTAGCAAGCTCTAATGCTCGCCCAACCCTGCCTCGATCCTCAAAGCACAAAGGCTTTACGGTCTTGATTCTGGCCTCACTCCCCGCGGGATGTGAGACCGCGGAGCGGCCCACTCGCCCCTGGGGTCTTCGGCATAAATGTCTTTTCACTTAACCGGTACGACGATCCCCCGCCCTTCCCCGCCGGGGTGCGGCCAGCCCTTCCACCCCACGGAAGGTAGCTGGGCGGACAGAAGTAAAAAAAAAGGCGGCGTAAGGGAGAAGGGATGGTGCAAGGGCCCGCTCCGGGAGCGGCTTTGATCGCGTTTAATTCTCCATCGCATTTGTTTGGCTTCTGGGGTAGCTCCTTTGCCTCCGCACACACACACATAAGCTCATCCCTCTTCCCTCCCCTCCCTGGCTCTCCTCCGCTCCCTCTCATTTTATCTCCGTTCCCCTCCATCGCCACTGGGCTCCCTCCATCTCGGCCCGATATCCAATTTCCATCGTCCTTAATCCCCTCCCATACTCTAACCCAAATCCTTTCCCTCTCCTCTTCCTCACCCCACCCCTCCTACTCTGTCCGTCCTGTCCGAAAGACCGGACACAGCGAAGGGATGGGGCTGAAGGGTGTGATGGGGCGGGAAAGAGGGTTGCCGCGGGAAGCAAATAAGGGTTCCGTTCCACGTGAAGGGGACGGACCGGACGCTCTCTCTCTCGGGCTCCTTTCTCTCCCTTGACCACGGGTTCACGTCTCCTTTTGAGCAAGTACTATATCAAGTTAAGCCCCGTACCGTTATTAATTTAAAAATGGACATTTGTCAAGCGGAAGACTTATGTTTTAATTTCCCCCAAGTCCTAGAGTGCGCATATTTTATTATTCGCAGGTCCGTGCAAAGATGATGCCAAACTGCTTTTTACGTACCTAAACACATACACATTTCGCTCATCGAATTTTTCAACAACTTTCGTGTTGAGGAAAAATAACGCAACTTGAGGAAGATTTTATTTATTCTGCTGGAGGCTAATTGTACACTCAAACTTTTTTCGCCCTGAAAAGAGTTGTTTGCTTTCATTTGTAATTGTATTTTCAATTATAAAGCTAACATGCTAATCAGCGCATATACTGTTGGTGGTTGCTTTTGTTCGTGAAAAAGTCTGGGAGTGTCCTCTGTCATTGCACGCGTACTTTATCAAAAATGCTCTGTAAAGAATATTTCCTGTTAATTAGAAAACATTTTTATTAATATATAAATGGCATATTTTTGGAGGAAATTGGTGTAGTTGTCGACTTAATTTTACTTCAATGGGTTATTTATTGTTGTGCGCGAGAATTGGAGTTCTCCGTTAAGTTTTATATTTCAAGCATTAAACGCAGCTGTAATTTAATCGTTTCAAATTCAAGGAACACATACTTTGAAGCGCGCTTTTACTACAATTATGCTAACAGTGACCGATCAATGATTGTATTTGAATGCTTATCACTAAGTATTATTCAATTTAACTATCAAAAAATTTACTTGAAGAGATTTCTCGTGTGCCCCCCCAGAATTCCGTAAAATCTCGTCGTAGCATTGGAGAGGTGGTCGACAACCCCGAGGTCATTTGCGTCTACTTAATTTTGGAGGAAGTAGGGTTTCTGTCAGCGGACGGTGAGAAACCCAGCTTCGGTATTAGCATATCCTCAACGAAAGGTGCCAAGGGGTCCTCATAATTACTCCGGCGGATGGAGCTCCATTTGAAAAGCTCTCTACACGGTGCTTAAATTGGGATCACAATACCACTGATTAATCCGCAGCTCCCTGGATTTGAAGCAGGCCATACGGCGAAGAAAATCATGGGATAAACTGGCCATCGTACCATGTTCACTGTAAATGAATGAAAGTAAGCACGTTGGTCTGTAACCGATACGGAACTATTTATTCTCTTATGTTTCGGATTGAAATAAAAAGAAAAAATCCAATAACCACAGTGCATTGTTTTCTTCCATTACTCTGTTTTCTCTTTTTGCGTCTGCAAGGCGAAATGATGGAATATCTCGAAATTATCTTCATCTCACTGTCTATTTTTAGAGATCTCTCCTCCGGGGTGGCATGGTTTCGACATTCCGCCCATTGGAAGAGAATGGGGAGGTGGTGAAAGAAGTTTCAATGGTGAACACATTTAAAAGGGTCGTATTAAAAGTTTAGATTTGTTTTATAAATGTTTATTGCAAGCTAGGTCTGTAAGCAGTATAAGCCAAATCGTTTAACCAAAAATGGTTACCTTCCCACGCTGGTAACTCAATTATTTCTCAATGAAGAAGTTGAAATGGTACTTGCCGAAATGTATCATTTTCAATAGTTCACTAAATGATATTCGTTAATATTTTAATGAAATAATCGGTCCTCGGGTATCCCGCTCTTTTCAAGTGGTTCGGTCACAGAAAGGTGGGAATGATCACTGCTGGTGGGTTGGTCTTGGAATAAATCTAATCGCTTTTTTACTCTTAATAAAAACATTAAACGTAAAATGTTTTGCTGTTCAGATATATTGCAGCTTTTGTGTTACCCTGTCCTCAAAATAGTGTCGCATACACGAACGGTACGAACACAAACATCTTTCCGAAAATTATCCAAACATTTCTAGGGGCGCTTAAAACAAGGATTTGTGTCCAAAATTCCCGAGTCGATTTTTCATGAAAATAATACTTTTCCTTGTCCCACTTGTGAAGGAAGTTAAGAGGGTGTATCTGGTATCAAAAAATGCATTCATGGTAGTTAAGAACAACATACTTAAATATTGACCATGCAAAAAAATGTTTTGTACAAGCAGTTTAGAATTAGTTTGCGGAATTAAGCACAACATTAATCTCTTTTTCTAAATCCCTCTATCTAATCATAGATTTGATCTGTGTATGCATGGTACATTGAAATTCTAACAAATCCCAAGGAAGCAGTTCTGGCTGCATCCCAAGTCAAATGACTTTAACGTAATGAAATAGTTGTCTTTTTGAAGTATAATGGCCACTCACTAAGAATACGTATTAACTTAAATTACCGGATTATGCTTCTGTCTCTGCAGTTCTTGAAAATATTAATGTATTTTTTTGTTGATTTTAAGGGATGTTAGTTTCCTTCTTTTATGATATGTATAGTTGTATTACTAAAATCGATTGAATATTTTCTCGGAAATCCATTATTGAAATAAGCGTAGGTGTTGTAGTCATTGAGAGGTTTGAAACGTGGAAATACGGCAAATTAACACAAAGGCATTTTTACAATACCGTTTGTATTTCATTTTATTATTTTGCTGCTCCTTTTGTGACAGTATTTCACTAGTTTTTCTTCTATTCGACCTCTGTTCTCAATCACAATATTATTTATTACGTTCAGGAACTTCATTTATTGCAATTTTCCTTTTAATCGCTTCTCCAATTGTGGTCTAATTGAGTCTTCATAGCTTGCAAAACCTATTAAGAACTCACTTAATCGACTACGATGATGGTGATAATCTAAAATGTTCGTGATGAACGATGAAGTCATGGTGATTTTTAAAAAAGCTGCGAGTGTTTTCATACTAGCAGTGAGAACCCTCGTGTCGCCAACTTCATTTCCGTTTGTATCGAACGTTGTGGAAAATGGTTATGAAATAACGTGACATTTATTAACTGACGCGCATGACATTTAATAACTGCGGGAACAAATGAGCGTAGCCTTATTTTCTTCTTGTGGTGTGATAGGCAATTTTATCCCTCGGGGGACGTTGCCTCCCCATCCCCCTAACTACTTCGCACAGTTTTTTCGACGCAGCCTTCCTGCCTGCCGCTCTCAAGAATCCTTTATCTGCTTGGGATAGGAATTTCCTTCAAATATTTCATCCCTTGACTATCCGTCCTTTTCGACCCGTTTCCTTATTTTGACGTCGTTTAGTTATCCCATTTTTCATTTATTCCTGTTATGTCTATTCCCATTAGAGGCGGGAAAAAGAAGTAACAATGTTGCTGGATGAATTTATATACACATATGCTCACTGAATGAGAGCTCTGGTTAACTTTATTGTCGTTGTTGTATTTTGATTTCAAGTCTTTTGCTGAAATCCGTTTCCATATTGCTTATTCTCACATTGCATTGATGCACTCGGTACTCGTGGTACTTGAAGGCTTAATGCAACAATGGTATTAATTTCGATATCCTAACATTTATATTGTATGCGGAATGGAAGATTGATGTATTGCTGTGTGGGGTGTCAGGTTGTCTTGTTAGGCGAGGCTAAGAACTTTAGGCGTTTTCAGTCCGTGTCCAACCAAAAGCTACCTTAAACGGTAGACTACGAAATAACGAAGCATTTAAGCATCAGCTCTATTAAATGGGTGAATATATTGTTGGCGAGAAGCACTCATTTTGGTCAAGGATTTATTTAAAATCATTAGTTCATTCCTCTCTCTGCCCATTTTTTCTCATCATTGGATGTTCGCTTCACCATAGTTGCCAGTTTTAAAATGCATTGCAGCAGTTTTTTATAAGGCCTAGACGGTTGCCTGCTTTCGGGGGCTTTATGTGTGTTGGTGCCTATATTCAAGGATAGCGTAAGGAAATCCTATACACAGAAATAGCAAATTGTGGCAAGTTGATCCAGCCATGGGGTTCGACTAATTTCAATGGAATGTTTCCATGTGTTGAAAAATTTATATGCATGCTCAGCAGAATTGTTCAAGTTGCATAATTGTTTCTTTCAAGTTCAGTCAGAGTGATTCATCGATGTGGTTCCTGTTTTACCAAAGAAGTACTCAAAAGTTGCAATCAATGCCATATGTACAGTGACTAAGCTGGTTTTTATGCAAACAAAAATTTATCTTTGTCGCCACTGTCTTGTTTTCACATCAGATGTGGACTACTATAAGTGGTTAAATGCTTAGAAATGAACTGGCTATCACTAAGGCATTCACATCTCAACTGTCTTTCGGTGAAGATCTTGAAAATTTGTGAAAAACTGAAATAATGTCGAATATATTCTGTGTGAAGGCATTTGTTAATGGATTAAACAGTCAATGGTGGTGTTATTTTGTATTTATTTTTTAGTATTCAGTTAAGTTATATTTAAAAATATTCAAGACTTACATAAAATTTGAAATAGTTGATTTCAATGGGAACTTTGCGAAGGATGCTGTGAAAGGTAAAAGTAGATCGAAGTGAAGAGAGATAAGTTTATTTTAGACCTCTCATAAACTTCAAAGGAAACAAAACTTTATGTAAAAATGTTGGAGGTGTTTGCTATTCAACATTTTTTCATTGATTCATAAGTGCAATGGATTTTATAGGAACAAAATCTCTTTTAATTTTTTCAGAACACCTGAGCAGTGTCCAAGTGTTGTATCCCTTCTAGCCGAGAGCTATAACCCACATGTTCGCTATGGAGCAGCCATGGCCCTTGGTATTGCCTGTGCCGGCACTGGATTAAAGGTAACGTCCTTATTTTACCTGGCCATTTAATTAGACATGTTTCACCATTCTATGTAATATTCTGAGTTTCCTTGGCTCTTTGTAGATCTTTTCCATCTGTTTAGAATTTATTTAAGTTCATACTATATTTAGAAATAAAAATTTGTGATTATAGATTCAAAAGTTTCCGTGACATAAATTTGATGATCTTTGCATATGTCTCGGGTTTTTGGTGTTTATTTACTTAAATAGAATAGGTTTTCTAGCAGGAATTCTGAAACTATTCAGAGCTGTATTTATAGATACTTCACTCATTATTGCCTCCCTTAGTGTGAACTTGGCTTAAGGTCCCAAATGCATTCTGATTAAATAATGATATTAAAATATTATACTTTGGTCTCACATTTGAACAATATCCATTCGAACAATTTCCATTCCACCTGGATATTCCCTCTGGGATACCTCTGGCAGAGCTTTTTTCAGATTAATGCTAGTTTCTATGTAAGTGTTTTATGTTAGGAAATCTGTAGATTTAGTATGCCATCCATTGAGTAAACCTTCTATCTCCCATCCTTGGTACCTTTACAAGTGAGATGTTATTAGGTTTCATTGTTCTCAGCTGTCTGTGTAACTTCCATTGCTACTGTTGTAACTTGATGCACATTACATATTTAAAAAATAGCATTATCTTTTGTGCAATAAAATATAATTTCTCAAAAGATGTTTTTTCCCATTCTATTTCCACAGGAAGCGATAGCCCTACTGGACCCAATGACAAATGATCCTGTAAATTTTGTTCGCCAAGGAGCCCTAATTGCTTCGGCCATGATCCTAATTCAGCAAACAGAAGTGCTCTGTCCCAAAGTAAGTTTGAATTAAGAGAAGTGTCAATAAATGTATATGCTGAATCTCTGTTCTTAAAAAGTTAGGAGCTATTTACATTCTATTATATAACTTTAATTTGACAATAAAATATGCATGTATAGGTACAATTTATAGTACATATACTCTGTGAATAACAAATATCTTACAGTAAAATCCATAATTTTGCATTTGCACACACAAAAGGAAATTATATTTTTCATTTGTTAAAGTTGTTTTGAAAAAATAGTTACTTTTACATTCTCCAGAGTTTTTTATTTCCATGTACAGTCATGTTGCTTCATTTCTGGATAGTACCACTTTTTTTTTCATAGAAAGTAGAAAATATTTTGCCGACTTTTTATTGTGTCACATGAAATCTTGGGATTTATTTTTAAAATTTTGAAAAGTAATTATGAACATTTTTTTTCTGAGGATATGTTTAATATAGCATGGGCAAATTTTATTTCAAGACTAGCTATATGTACCTGTTTTTTTGCATGGGTTGTCGAAAGAAATCATTTTTATCATTCCCTAACCTTCTTATCACCATAACTGAGGAATTCCCAGGACCTTCAATCAGGAGATAGATTACACAAGAACAAACTACATATTTAGTATTTATTTAGTAGTTTTTTAATAGAAATTTTGTATGCTAATCGCCTTGAATCACCCAAGATATTTTTCACTTAAATTCAAATTCTCAAACATACACTCAGTCAGAATCAATTTGAAACTATTCTGTATTTCATGCATAAAATGAGAGAGATATTGTCCATAATTATACACAAATGTATATTTATTTATAACATATTCACATACAGTAGAAGTGCCAATTTACAGTGAAACATAACAAAAACATGAAAGTGGACAAAATACAATGACTGCATAACAATATACAATGAGAACCGAACTTGGGCAGCCCTTGGAATAGAAGCTTATTTGTTTTCTCTAAAAGAATATGATTTATGATATTTTTAATATCCAGAGCAATGAAAGGCTGCATGGGATTTAGGGGTTTCTCCATTGTCCGTGCATTTTAATTGAGATACTGCCTTTTTCACCCCTTGTGGGTTTCAAAGATCCCAAGGTTGGCAAATTTCAACTCCCCGGTCTTCTGTAAGTAATAATCATTTTTGGGAATGCATACACATTGACATTTATCTTTTATGTACACAGGTACCTAATAGGCTCTCAAATTGTCATTTGGAGCTAAGGTTACAAGGCCCATCTTACTCTTTTATAAGTCAACCTCTAGTCCAGTAGCTTTAAACTACACTTCAGATGTAGATGTTCAAGAGATTAAGTACTCAAATTTTACCTTTGTTTTCAACTTTTTTAGTATGTTGCAATGATCTTTCTGAATTTAATTGACACTCCAATAATATAACCTCAAATAGTAATGTGTTTAAAAGCCTGGTTTCTACAACTCCATGTTCTTTAGGAGTTACCTGAATATCTTAGTCTTTAATGAAAAATATTTTTTTGATAATATTGTTTCCAGCAGAATATATTGTTTCAAATAGAACTTATTTATTTTGGTGTTAGGTTAAATTTACTTCAATTGCTTTTTTTATATTTTGCAGGTGAAAGACTTCCGTGCTCTGTATGCAAAAGTGATTGCTGATAAACATGAAGATGTAATGGCTAAATTTGGTGCCATTCTTGCACAGGGTATCATTGATGCAGGTAGGCATATTTGCCATTATTGGTTAAAGCTGCTATGGGATTTTGTTATGTTTTACTACTACTTATTACTCATATGGTTCTTACTTAATACATACCATATTTCCTGGCCCATAAGGCACACTGATTTTTCAGGTCAGAATTTACAAAAAATACTTGCATCAGACAAAAAATGATGAAGTTTTATGATCATTTTTAAACACTTTATATGAAGAAAATTGAATTGTGAAATTCATTAAAAATTAACAGCTATTAGAATTAGAATTCCAGAAATTTGTAATCAATGTTGCTAAATCATTTCTGCCATTATTTTCATTGTGGTTGTTGCTTTCCTCCTCATTTGAGGGTCGCTACAAAAGTTATGAGATACATTAAAACTAAGAAACTTGAAATAATTTTGATAAATATATTGTCTCAAAATACTCACCATGACATTCTATACATGTTTGCATTCTCGTAAACCACTTCTTAAAACAGTTCTAAACTGTTTAAAGTTGTCCTGAGTGCTGTAAGTTCACATTTGTAGGCTTCAGTGGCTTCTTCAGGGCTGGAGAACCTCCTTCCATGCATGTGATATTTTACTCTAGGGAACAGGAAATAATCACATGTGGGCAGGTCAGGACTGTAAGGTGGGCCATTCATTAGTTTAACCCCTGTGGACTCCAGGAACTGAATTGTAAGGTTGGCTTTGTGCGCAGACGCATTGCCATGGTGCAGGTCAATGCCCTGCAGTCCTGTCATCAGCCACCATTCTTGAAGCTTTCCGAAAACTTTTGGTTGGCATACAAGGTGTGCTCAAAAAGTTCGGTCACTTTTCAAATTTCGCAGGCAACAGACATTCAATTTTTTTATTTTGTTGGTGCCAATGTCCCAAAGATTTGTTTACAGTTACAATAATGTAGAATATTTAGTTTGTTATTGACAGATACAAGTGTTAGATGTGTTTTGGTGTGCTCGGCGAGTTTCTGCTATAAAAAAAATGGATCCAAGAATTTTCATCAAATTTTATCTAATAAATGGAATTAAGTGCTCCAAACCACTAGAAATGTTAATATTGGCATACAGTGAGTCTACCTTGAGTAAAAACAGTTTTTATAAGTGGCACAAGCTCTTCCAAAATGGCTGAGAAGATGCCAATGACGAACCTCGCTCTGGACACCCCAGCACATCATCAACAGATGAAAACATCGAAGCAGTGAGGAAAATTGTTTTGGCAAATAGTTGAGTCACCATTAGAGAAGTTGCTGTGGATGTTTGGGCTTTAGATGTGTGTCAGCTAAGTTCGTTTTGAAACTGCTTAATTTTGACCAGAAGAACTGTCACATGAGCATTGCTCAGGAGCTGTTGAATGACATCAATGATGATCCTGATTTGCTCAAAAAGATCTAAAGTGATGACGAATCATGGGTATATGACTATGACGTTGAAACCAAAGCCTAATCGTCCCAATGGAAGAACCCAGGAGAACCAAGACTGAGAAAGCACACCCAAGTTCGATCGAATTTCAAAGTTTTGCTCACTGTTTTCATCGATTACCTTGGCATAGTGCATCAGTTCTTACTGCAAGGTTGCACAGTCAATAAGGAGTATTACCTTGAAGTTATGCACTATTTGTGAGAAACAATACGAAAAAAACGTCCAGAATTGGGGAAAAACAATTCATGACTTTTGCATCACAATAATGTAACTGCTCAACCATCATTGCTTGTGAGTGATTTTTTGGCCAAAATCAACACCACAATCATGCCTCGGCCACCATATTCACCGTATTTTGCCCCCTGCGATTTTTTCATGATCCCAAAACTGAAGGAACTATGAAAGGATGGATATTTGCAATGATTGAGGAGATAAAGACAGGTTCAAGGATTGGAAAAAGCATTGGCACAAGTGTATTATATTTGGGGGGGGATTGCTTTGAAGGGGACGACTTAAATATTGAAGAATTAATAAGTGTTTTTCATAAAAATATAGTCAACCTTACTGTTTGCACACACCTCGTACTGTTGTGTACGACAGAGCAGTAACAGTTCTTTGTTCTTCCAAGAGAACAGTTGCTACATGACTGCTTTTGGAGAAGAAAGTTACTGCCATTTTATTTTTGACGCTTTGAGACCGCTTCATTTTTCTTGGTGGATGTTCATCAAGAAAAATTCATAGTTGACTGGCATTTATTTTCAAGATCAAACTGATAAATCCACATTCCGTCACCAGTAACTATGTCAGATACGTGCCTAGAGTTGCCTCTGTCAAATCTTTCATCATTTCATTGAACCAATAAACATGGATGAGCTTTAGTGCTTCGGTCAAAGTACAAGGCACCCGTCGAGATAGAACTTTCCTGACTCGAAGATTTTCGTGCAGAATTTTGGAAACTGTCGGTGATACAATCTAAGTGGCACTTCAATATCCTTGATTGTCACACCATTGTTTTAGCGCACCAGTTTTTCCACTGCAGCAATGTTTTGTTCAAGTCACTGCAGTCGCTAGATGCTAGCTTCTCCCCTTGTCTTTCAATGAAGTTTGATCTCTTCTAAATTCTTAAAATCACCAAAAAATTGTTGCAGGGGAAGGAACAAGGCCCTCAAAAGCCCATTGCAACAGTCAAGATTTTCATATTCACTTAAACCACTTTTAAAGTCGTAAAGAATCATTGCCCAAAAGTGTTCTCTTGCTGGCTTGATTCTCACAACACCTACATGCCACATAAACAGAAACAAAGGAAGACCATTTAGCAACAGCGATAAGCCAAGCAAGTAGCAACTTGCATGCATTACTTGGAAAGGATGACACTGTCGACCTACTTTCTTGGGAAGGCAATAATTGACTGCAGCATAGTCTGTCTCAAAATTTTCATAGCGACCCTCGTACATTATGGCATCTTCACTTCCATGTGGAGCCTTACTAATTTCACATTTTTATAAAGTGATTGGCAGAAAAATTGGCAATATACATGCATATTGCCTATTTTCTTGCTTCAATAAAAATCAGTTTTTATGAGATGATAATCCTTTTCTTCCTATGATTTATTATCCAGTTCTTAAATGCTGCCGAATCTTTGGCTATTTAGGAGTCAATGAATGTAAATGTTTTTACTTATATCTGTATTTACTAGATCAACCTTCTGCTCCCTATAGTCTCATATCATCTTCTCTATTAGAGATGACCAAAAGCCTTTCTACTGCCTTGCTTCTTGTCAATGAAGGTGGTTTAATAGTCATATTTTCAGCCTTCCATTTTAATATTACATATCATTCTTCTTATCTTATTGTTTGTAAACATCTAGTCTAATTATCCCATCTTCTCTCTTACTTTAGGTGGCCGCAATGTCTCTGTGTCTCTTCAATCTCGCACTGGCCACACAAGCATGGTCTCTGTTGTGGGAATGCTAGTGTTTACCCAGTACTGGTTCTGGTTTCCCCTGGCCCACTGCCTGGCACTGGCTTTCACACCAACATGCCTCATTGCTCTCAACTCAAAGCTAAGGGTAAGGATTGTAATTCTGAGTTTTAATAAGGATTTTTTATATTGATACCCATGTGTGGACCATTTGAACGATATTGTTTCAGTCGTGCGTAAATATTTATGACATGCATATGAATTTGAATTTGGAAAGAGTCTATTTAAGACTAAGAGAAGTGACAAGATAAGGCTATGAGTCATTTTATTTTAATTATGTTACTTATTTGGAAACTTAAAATTGAAAATTTCTCAGTTTCAAGCAAAAGATAGCTTATCATGTACCTCTTTTTCAGTTAATTCATGGTGATTCATGTTATTTGTGTTAATCTGTCTTCCATTTATACAAAATAATGTCTAGTGTGTAACAGATGTTGGAAGAAAAGTTATTTTAAGCTCAAAATATGATCAATCATTGTTTATCTTTTAGTATTATAAAGGGTAATCTTTGCACAGCATTATTTTTGCTTAAATCAGCTGGCTCGGATCCAGTAAACCCTAAATGCACTTGGTAAGGTTGTTTTAGGTTTTCTTTTAGTTTTGGTATACTCTTCATTGTCATGGGTAAAGCTCTCCAGTTCAAACCCAGAACTACATGAAATGTTATGTGATGTTAGTATTTTTAATCGTACATAATTGTGTGATTTGTACTCCTGTAATTCAAAAAATGCCACTAATTTAGGATGTTATATCATTAACTTCATTGTCATACATAGAATGTGCTCTATGTTCTCCTTCTATTATGCATTACAGATGCCACGACTGGAATTCCGTAGCAATGCTCGTCCAGCTACATTTGCATACCCACCACCTCTTGAGGAGAAAAAGCGAGAGGAGAGGGAGAAGGTGACAACTGCTGTGCTGTCAATTGCTGCCCGAGCTAGGAGGAGGGAAACTGAAAGGCGTGCCCGTGGCACAAACATTCCAGCACCGCCATCTACCACAACCACTACGACTACCACACCCACTGCTACTACCCCAGCATCTGCAGCTACACCAGCCTCAGAAGAGACAGGAATGGAAGTGGTGAGGCTTGGGAAATATAACTACAGTAAACTCTCGATTATACATGCTAATGAATGTATAATGAATCCCATAAAATCAAAAAAACAAGGATTACTAAAATATGTGGAAAATATGGCCGTGATATTAACATGTATTCATGGAAACTCTCCTTTTTCATTTGGTGTTATAAATTAGAGATTTTTAGTAATAAAAAGTACATTTTTTATATGTTTCAGCCATTTTTTATGGGTGGAATTATAGATTTACAAGCATATAGAACTATCATAAAGTGATAGCCGAACATATTTTCCTCAGAAAGCTGAACCAATCACATAGTCAGGAAAAAAACAAATGAATGGCAAAGGAGAAATTTTAAAAAAGGATCATTGATATGGATTCATATTTGTCATTTGATCCTGGTTAAAATGGAGTGTAGATGGTTAATAACTTATTTGTTATAGAGTGAGGAAAGTATATAGTTCAACATTTGCTTGCCTTAAAAGAGAATATGAAAGTCTTAAGGCAAGGGAAATGATAATGAGATAGAATAGATAATACAGAAATAATGAAATTCAAACATTGAAGGAAATAACTGACAATTTTTGATTTTGTGAAATTAAAAACTTTTAAAGAAAGCCAGAATATTTCAAACTTGTATTTTTTTTAAATATATCAAAGTTTCAAAGCACTAAATTGTATTTGCAATTGTAATGTTATTAAAATGTTGAGCTGGTGGGAAGAGAGTAGCACGGATATATATTTTATTTTTTATTATTTGTTATTTTTTTATCATTTATATTTTTTCAAAGCACTTAATTAAATTTACAATTGTAATGTTATTTAAATGTTGAGCTGTTTGGAAGAGAGTAGTACGGATCCACAAAAGGGATTATCTACATATTGATAGTTGAGATTACACTGTATTTTCATCCACATACTCTTCAAATATACATGATATGTGAAGTTGAGGGTTTAGTATCCTAAGTTGTAAATCAGAGGGTTCAGGTTAAAATTAAAGCAATGCTCTTGGGCATCCCCAGCTTCACCCAAGCTGTGTACTTTCTTTTCTGCCACCTCGGCAAAAATGTCATATCTACACTGCCTCACCTGAACCATAATAGTAACCATGTGTAAATTAGGTCTCTCAAGAGTACCTTGTTGTCTAACCCCAATGATTACTTTTTATTGTTGATTTGCCTGTTTAATTCCCACAAAAGTGGTGGTGCTAGAACTGGGCAAAAAGAGAATTCTCTGGGACTTTTAAAACTCGAGACAATTCAGATAAATCTCAGTGAAAAAAATTTTCATATTTTGAGCTTTCTACTACCATCTAAAATGCCTTCCATGCTAAAGTTCTTTCCATGCAATGAACTGTCATGAAAATATGAGACTTATTGCAAGATAGTTAGGATTCAGAACATAGGGAAATTCAGAAAACACTAGGCATCACCAGAGGAAATCACAGGAAATTGTACAATTCTTTTTCTTCCACCACCATGCAAAAGTGGTTAGGGTCATTGTAGTGTTTGATTGACATTTAATTTCCACCCATGTTACCCATATATTTACATATGTTTGTCAGTAAATGTGATTGAGACTTGATATCAAAGCTTGTAATTGAGATGTTCAACTAATATAGGACATTGCTTTTAGGATGAGGAAGTCCCTGCTGAGGAAAGCAAAGATAAGAAAGAGGAGAAGAAGGAGAAGAAGAAGGAGGAAAGCTCTGAGGAGCGGAGGGGAGAGAAGCGACCGAAAGAAGAGGAGACTGTCAGGAAGGAGGAGCCAACCTTTGAGATCCTTGGAAACCCAGCTCGCATAATGAAACAGCAGGTGAGCTCTTTATTCCCAATTTCCTTCAAATATTTTGCCCGGATATCCACTTGAGAGAAATTAAGTGGCAAATTAATCCATATTCACAAATGGGATCCCCTTGCTGAAAAAGCAAATCATACTATCTACAACTTCCTAATCATTTACTTTTTTGTGCTCTACCAGTTAAGGTAAGTTTTGGAGGGCACAGCCTATGCAATTTCTTCAAACCAAAAATGCAACCTGAAATCAGATACTACTGTAAGTCTCTCTTTAATTCTATGTATTTCTTTCTTCCATTAAATCCATCCCTTCCCTTTCTTCAGTTGCCCAATATTCTCCCCTACACCACAGTCTTATTCATGCCATGCCACTCAGAATGCCCTGAATCAATCTTTCCTGCTACTTTTGATTTCTCCCAACAAACCTCTCTCATCTCCCACCATGCCTAGCACTTCTTCATTTTGTTTTCTTTCTATTGCACCCTTGCCATACCTTTCCTCACCCACATCTCAAAAGCAACCAAATTATGCCTATCATCTTACTTCAACAACCAAGCTTCAGCACAAAACCATGCTACGTATCAAAGCTTTAACAAGCTTTTTCTTAGCATCCTCCCTCAATCTCCCTGTTATTAATTCCTTCCTCCTTGTGAAAGCTTCTTTGCCTAATGTAATTCTTCTCTTTATGTCCCTATTGCTTCAACTATGGTAGTTTGCTCCAAAGCTTTTCTGAGATAGAAATACTGTCTCACTTGCTTTAGTTTTTGGCCTCCTATTTCAATGTTTAACTTAGCCATTCTTCTTCTCGAAATCCACCCAGCCCTTTTTCCACTTTCATTTATTTTCATTCCACAGGTATCACACTGACCCTCCTGTGCACTCAGTTGAGTGTGCAACCTCTTCACTGACTGACAAACTGAAGCTTGGTCATTTGTAAATGTAACTGATTTCTTGAATCCCCCTCCCATGCCCCTTTCACCATTTCTTCCATGTACACGTTGAGCAGCACAAGTGATAATGGACATCTTGCATATGTATGCCTTACCCCTTTTCCTATCACTGCCCATCCCGACTCTCCATCCACCAATTTACTCCTATTTTCTGCAAAACGTCATTAATTCCACCCAATTCAAGCAATCCAATGCTTTTTCAAAATCTATGAAACAGATAAATATATCCCAACATCATTCCATGTTCCTCTCTATCAGTGGCCCCATGATTGCTATGGAATCATTCGTGCCTTCTCCCCTTCCTGAACGCTAACTGATCATCCCCTAGTATTCTTTTTTCCTGCTGTCCATCCTCTTATTGATGATTATGAGAACCACTTTAGCTGTGTGCAAGATCAAGCTTATTTTTCTGTAGTCCTCAAATGGCCTTCACCCTTATTTGGAATAGGAACTAAAAGTGATATAACAAAGTCTTTTGGCCTAATTCCTCTAACTTAAGTTCTATGAATCGGTCCATAAAAACTCTTCCTCGTAACTTTTCCCAAACCTCTAAGCAGTTAAGTGAGAGTGTTGCCCACTACCACAACCTTATTTGATTTCATTTCCCTTGACACCCTTTCTATCTCACTGTCGAGTAAGACTGGATCCAAGCTATCCTCATCCATGTCACACTCTCCTTTTATGTATAACCTTACTGGCCTTTTGCCTTTATAGTTCTTCTATATATCCTTTTCATCTCTCTTGGATCTTTTCTGATTCAACCAATATTCCTTCCATCCCATCCCTGATTGTATGCAACAAATCTCCCTGTATACTACCTGCCTCACTGTGAATGTCAATCATAAACCATAAACACAGTAATCAACCAGAAGGTCGGTTTATGTAACCTTAAATGTAATATGCACATCTTTGATTAAACATAAATCTGCCTGAACAAAGAATCCTTGAATTAAGTTCATTTGGCTGAAAGAGAATTAAAAAGGGTTCCTTTCAAATGTTAGTTTCCTGTAATTAACTCACATGCTCCAAAGAGGGAACTATCTCCTCAGTCTTCTATTCTAATTCGATTATATATTTATTTTCTATAATTTTCAACGTACAAAGTATGCACGTATTTTACTAAGCTTTTCCTTATTCATGCATTTGTTGGCTAAAACAAGACAATATATTTCACATTTAAGCTAGCATTTCTAGTGTATATTGGTATCAGAACATTGAGGGATATTACTATGCATCACTTCTTTAGTCAGTTCTGATTTGTTTTCATCAAATTTCCTGATAAAAACCATGAATAGTTTAACTTTCTGCCAATGATTGTGAGTGGTTATGTGATGCTGGTAATCACACTAAAGTCTATCCTATTTTCGACTTGCATTTAGTGTTACAGTTGAATTTCATTTTGTTTCATATAAGTTTTGGTGCCACTTGATATCAATTACTACATTGATACAACTTATATCTGCTATTCTGTGTGTAGTTGAAGGTTGTACAGCTAGTTGACGGCAGTGGTTATGTCCCAGTGAAAGATGTCTCTATTGGAGGAATTGTCATGGTCCGCCGGGTTGGATCAACAGAAGCTGATGAAGAGCTTGTAGAGCCTGTCGCAGGTAATTATTTTAAATTTCTTCATAAGACCTTTTAATATTTGAGTATATCTATTTAGTGAAGAAATTTATTGTGTATAGAAGTGAATGCATTTCAGTTGCATGTTTTATTTTGTGGTTATGCACTGTTTATTTTTCCATCATTTTATATGAGCTGTTGGCTATGAGGCAGTCAGTAATACATATGATGTTAATATCCAGAATTTTTAATTTCATGATATGCCATTTTCTGGCATTATTTAGACACTAGATAGATAAGATTTAACTAAATAATGTCATGTGCACTTCTAAATTTACTATAATCTCTTAGAAAACCATGTCAAGTAATTTCTTAAATTCTTTTATTTATTTATAGCATTTGGTCCTAAACCAGTAGAGGATAATGAGCCAGAACCACCTGAGCCTTTTGAATATACTGAAGAATAAGGAAATCTCAGCAGTGAAGGCATAATTTAGCATTATGTATCAAAATCAATTATTCTGGTTTTACATGGCCTTGATGCTTTATGTTTTTTGATGTTTGTTGTCAACTTTACTTTTATTTGCTGAATGAAATGTATCTATGTAAGAAATAAAAAGAGTTCATCAACCATATGATTAATTTACTTTAGTTAAATTGTAGATATATATTAACATATTTCTTATGGTGGCAAAGTAGAGCACATACAAAAAGTTTTTGAAAAAACTACTATTGTTTGTGGTCTGAATCTTTTGAAACATATTATTTTTGATTTTTGGCCCCTCAAGAAAGGCCAGTGTAGTCACAGTGTAACAGAGATTGCTAATTTAAAATCTTTTTTTCTCTAAGAAAATTCAGTTCATGACTATATTCTTTGAAGTATTCCAAAAGAGGAAGCTTGTAGCTCTCTTGTTTAAAAAAAAAATTCTAATTTTTTGTTGCTAATATAAATAAATATTCATCATTATGTGTTATTGAATATTGAAGTATTCATTGACAGAATTTTATATCCTAATGAATAACTAAATAATTCTTAGAATAAGAATTATGATAACCTATCATGCTGATGAATATATGCCATACTCATTATAATATGAGTGCTATCCTTATGAGTAGATGCATTTTTCTCATCTGTCAACAGTTATGGAAAACTGATGCTTTGGCCCACAGTCTTCATCTCTGGGCCCTATGTTCATTTCATCTTTGGTTCTCATCTGCCAGCACTTGAAGAGACTGGGAATGCTCTGGCCAGATATCTTCACCTTTGTCATGGTATTATGTGTTTTTTCTGTTCTAAAATGTTTGTAATGGAAAGATAGTTTTCAAGTTACAAGAGAAGTTTTCTTTCCTAGTAGACCTTGGCTCTCCTCACATTGACTTATTCATTAGTCAGGAGGAGAACTTCAGTCTGCTCCATTAATTGTGTCCAATATTTCTTGCTGTTTCACATTTGTAAAGCAAATTCCAAGAAACTGTGGGAGATGCCACAATAGTAACTTTTTACATTATCATTTGCTAATATGCATTTGAATGCAACAAATTCAGATTGTAAAAATCATTCGTCTTGACCGGGATCCCAGTCAAGGTGAATAGTTTTTACACTCTGAAATTGTTGCATTTATTTGTAAAGCAATTGCATAGTTATCAATAATTAATCACTAATTCTTAGTGCCCATGTTTACCAACATCAACGAGTAGAAAGGTGGTGAACCTGATGGTGAAATTGAGGAAGAGATCATAGGAGTAGGTGTTTCTGATGGAAGTGTGACACTGAAAATTACCCTAAGGATAAGTCAGAGCTTGACATGTTAGTGTATATTGAAAATGAGCCATAGGACATTGCAGAAGAGTTTGTGTGGAAAGAAATAGTGAATTATCTGGTACACTAAGAAGATTTTATAGGTATTTACAGACCTCAAAATGCAGCAAGGAATGACAATAATATTGTGAGTATATTTGAATTAATTTTTATATTGAAATCATTATGACTGTTGTGAAGTAAACAAATCACTATGCTGAGCAACATAGAAAAATAAATAGGTGGGTATTATCAAAAATGTCAAGAATAACGTCATGGAAGGAACAGACAGTAGAAGACATTTATATATATGGTATTGAGACTCTTCATGGTAATGGAAATGATTCAAAAGCTCATTCCTCGATCTTTTTTTTAATAAAAGTGATTTTATCCACACCAGGATGTGGAGATTACCTCTACGGGTAGGGTAGAGATATGCAATTTGCAAATTTCTCCATTTTTCAGATTTTAAAAATGATAACACAAGTCCTCCAAAACTTCGTCAATTTTGTTGTCATTTCATATCTCAATGTAAAATTCATGAGAATGCTTTGTGAAAATTAGAAAATTTTCAACAGATGAATTCCTAGCATTTTGAAAGGACTGTTTGTCTTTTAAGCAGTTCTTCCAAGTTTATAATTAAAAAAAGTGAGTTAAGGGATGTAAAAATCAGATTGTGTTGTGTTAACTTGTAGTTTTTACTGGAAAGAATGCATAATTCATGTATCCCTTACCATGGATGATAGTTGGACCATGGTTAGATAGTTGGATAGTTAGATAGGATGAGACTTACCATGGAAATAATAGTTTCAAATTTAGCAGTGTCTTTTGAATCAAGAATGACCCCTCTGGATAGGTAAGTATTACAATTCACATAGCCTCACAAGATTATTAAAAATGAATTCCCCAGAAATGCAATGGGAACACTAAAAGAAAATTGTAAACATGTCTTTAATGGCTTGTAATAAGTGTATGGGTAGAGTAGATGTTAGGATTGGTTACTAAAATCTTGTTTGATTGTAAAGCTGTAAGGAGTGTTACATGAAGTTGTTCAAAATATTATTGAATATTACAGTGCATGGTGATCTATCAGATTAACACTGAGAAGAAAGCTGATTCCTAAGGTGCTGAAACTATTCCTGAATTTAACTGGTTGAAGATCTTTTTGAAAAATATGATAAAGTGGTTGCCTCAGAGGTCAGGTCAACAATCAACAAATTTCCATACCTCACATACATTTTATAAAGACAATCCCCATTTTGGGAAAAAAGGTGTGCGCCCAAAAGGTGTATCATCTGTTCAAAATACAGACAGAGAAGGGGCATTGTGTACTGGTGTAAAAGGTGTGATGGTGATATTTTCTTTGTTTGCTTGGAGCTATCACACCAAGCATATTTATTAAAGTAAGTTTAACAAAAAAACTCTTCAGCAAATTCTTTCAATTTCCTCTATTTCAAATGTCATCGCCTTGAAATAATAAACAAAGCTTAGACATACTTAAAATTCTTTTTCTGTATCAGTAAAGTGAAAGGCGAATGTGTAAAAAAAACTGAGGAAATACTGGATCTGTTAATGAAAACCTAAAAATGGAATGACCATACTTTACCAACCTCAGTACGTAGGGATAACCTTTTCAAGTAATTGTTACTAAGAAAAAACTGAGGTATGTAGATAACATTAATTCTGCATAGTATTGATTGATTCTTATGTAAAATTGTTGTAAGTTACATCTATTAATGTTGATTTGTTTTGTTCCTGGTAACCATAGGTTGAAGCAACTCGCAGTATGGAGAAGATGGAGGCTTGCAGTTTGATTAAGTTCCTTCATTTGAAAGGTTACAGTGCCGGGCAATTCCGCATTGGAATGATGGCTGTTTATGGAAATAATAGCCCATCATATGATAGTTGTGAGTTGGAAAAGGAATTTTCAAACTGACCACATGCTTCTCACAGATGATCCAAGAAGTGGAAGAGTGTCAAATCACAGATGATGCTGCCACACTGGAGGACCTTATCCTATTAAACCATAGCGAAACCATCCAAATGATCATGATTCAGACTGATCTTAGCTGTTTCAGTGTGTGTAAAATTATTCACAAAGAACTGTACATGTTAAAGGCATCAGGATGCTGGGTTCCAAGACTACTGATTCCTTTTCAGAAGCAAACATTTTGAGATCTGTCAAGGGAGATCTTGATGTCTACCTGTATGTATCAATGTAATTCAGACACCAAAGAGATAAGCAAGGAGTGGAAGCACAATGACTATCCTCCCCCCAAAAAGGCTAAGGTTTAGAAGTCTGCAAGGAATAATGTAATGTCTTTTTTGGGACTGACATGGAGTCATCTTCGCAGGCTACCTGGAGATGGTTCAGACCATCACTGGTGCCTATTACTGCACTGGTGCTATTACTTAACCCTGCTGAACGATTTTTGTGATGCTCTGAAAAATAAATGGCACAGTATGATCACTAAAGGCAGCCATCATGCTGCCAATGCTCACTCATCTCAAGATGCGGTTGAGGAGTCAAAGCGGTATGGCTTTAAAATTTTGCTAAATCCACCCTCTTTTTCCTGATTTTGTGCCAAGTGATTTTTTTCTTATTCCCAGAATTCCAAAACATTGTGGGGTTGGAGATTTGACTGCATCAATGGCATCATTCAAGAGATAGAACAATGATTTTTGACACAATCTGCCGAGTTCTAAAATGAAAGCCCTCAAAAGCTCAAGAAATACTGGGAGAAATACAAAGGTAGGCTGAAAAGTTTCCGACCTAACAAAGATCAAGACATTTTTTCTGAAATTTTCAAGGTCGGAAACTTTTCAGACTACCCACATATATAACACTGGATGGTGACTATATAGGCAAGTCTTAAGAATAGCAAATAAAAATGAAGTTTTTATGTCGATTTTTTTTTATTAATAATTAAAAGTTTAAGATACCCCCTCAGGCCCTCCCATGGACGACAACCTTGACGTGGTGGAAAGGCTAGTGCATTCCAATGACCCTTGTTGAGTTGAGCTGGTGAGAGCAATGATAATTTCTCCTGGTAGGGCCACCCATGCCAGATAGGTCAAGGTTTAGGAGCCAGTCAAAAGGTAGTCCATACAGCATCTGTTCTTCAGTGAGGTGGCGGAAAAGGTGTCTGTCCCCAGTGAAGCTGCCATTGAGTGATGGTGTCATGTTAAAAGCACTATTGAGGAAGACAACAGGAAACCACCTCAATTATTAATTCTATGATTTTTTGATGGACATATGCAGGAGACAAAGGTTAGTCATCACCAACACTTGGTTTAGGCTCCACAAAAGGCATAGATATACACAGAAAATGCCGGGTAGCTCAAATAGGTATCATTTAGAATATAAAATAATAATTATAATTGTTAGGCACAGATTTAGGAACAGCATGTTCAATTCACACAGTTTTATGGGAGAGGATGCAAACTCTGATGACAATTTAGTATTTATGAAGTGTAGCATCCAATTCAGAATTATAACACAAGAGTAAAAAGAGACGTTTAAGGCATGACATGGTGGAATATCATGATTAATTGCCAATTTTAATTAATCATTAAAATAAGACAAGAGATATGGTTTAGGAAATGGATTGTTGGAACATTGGCTGAACTGACTCAAAAGGAGTATCAGCAGGCTGTAGAGAAAATCATGAATGAAGGAGAAGAGCTGAGTACTAACAAGGAAAAATGGAAATATATCAAAAAAGATATATCGAAAGCCACAAAAGAAACTATAGGAATCATTAATCGGAAAATGACAAGGAAACCATTGGTCATGGATGAGATGATTAGAAATATAGATGAGGGAAATGGAAGAATGTAAATACAGGATCAGGCAGAAGAAAGTACGAAGAGTTAAATAAGTAATAGAGACTGGTAAAAGTTAAAGCAGAAGTAGCATGGTGGAAGATGCTGTGCGAGGATTTTGAAAGTTTGCAGAGGAAGGGTGAAATTGGTGCACTATACAAGAAGGAAAGATCTCTGTTAAGAGTTAGAGATAAGTCAATTAAGACAGTAGTTGACACAGAGAATTCCAAGAGAGATAGACGGAATATATGGAAGAACTGTATAGTAAAGAACTAAGGCCAGCCAAGTTAGACATAGAAAGAGAACATGGCATAGATGACGATAGCTTAGATCAAGGCATATTTGACCATGAGATAGAAAGGGCATTAAGGAAGATGAAATCAAATAAGGCTATGGGGGTTGACAGCATTCTTGCGAAACTACCAAAAGGTTAGGAATATGTGGGAGGAAGAGTCTATATGGACTGATTCATAGCATCTATGAGGAAGGAATCTAGCCGGAAGACTTTATTAGGTCAGTGTTACTTCCTATTGTAAAAAAGGTAAAGGCTACATCATCTGAGGACTGCAGAACAACAAGTTTGGTTTTGTACTCAGTTAAGTGGCTCTCAGGATCATCAACAAACAAATGGAGAGCAGAGAATTGATTACTTATGGAAGATCCATTTTGTTTTAGGAAGGGGAGAGGTGTACAGAGTGACATTACAGTAATGAAATCACTAATAATGAGGAATATAGAATACAATCAGTACGTATATGCTTGTTTCTTAGATTTCAAAAAGGCATTTGATATAGTGAATTGGGATAAACTCTTGAGTATAATGCGAAAAATAGGAATAGATTGGAGGAACAGGAGGTGTATCTGCAATCTGTACATGCTACAGTACTCCATTTTTTGGAAGGAGATGTCTCGGACCAATTAATTAATTCCTCTTCGAGGCATTGCTTTGCCCAAAAGCTTTTAGCACCTTATGCAATGATCCACAGATTAGCCGTTGTCCTTATGTCAAAATTCAATATAAATAAGGAACTTAATGTAATTAAAATGTTATCAATTTTCTACTTATACCTACGAACTTGTTGTGGTGTTTTTACCAAGTGTTTTTTATGATTAACCTCTTTCCTTTATAGTTTTATGGCTTCCTTGCCTTGGTTATCAATTGCACCTGACACAAATGTAAATACACTTTTATTTTATTGCCTCTCTGTATCTCATTGAGAATGTCCTCTTAAAATCAATGAATCTTTTGAATGAAAGGTAAACATGATATGAAGATTGCGTAATACATGGAACAAGGTATTCTTGGCAATAGGAGTACAAATTCTAAAATATGTAACTTGAAATCATACTTTTCGGGCTTTGCATTCTCCAGAGTCCTTTGTAAGTTTGGTTAAAATATATAATTGAGTTATGGTAAGTTACTTCCTTTATTCATAAAAATTGGCAGATCTGACCAATTAAATCATGGGTCAAATAACAAAACAATATTTAAGACCTTTACCGGAATTTGAAAATCCCTCTCCAAACTCATATGTTGTGACAATTGACTCGCGGCATTCGCGTTGTTGGTGCTGTAGTAATTCTGTCATATCGTCGAGTATTCGTGTTGAGAGCACTAAGGAAATTTTTTTTCTGCGATTTGCCATCGTTGCAATTCGTTTGAAATTGTATGAACATTGCATAGCATGTCCGATAGCGATGACGAGGATGTTCCGAAACTTTCAGCGGAAGCATTAACAGCCCTGAATGAATTTTACGCTGAAAAGGATCAGGATAAAGGACCAAGTGAAAAATTTGATGAAAATTGGGTGAGTTGATTTGGTTGTTGAATATGCAAACGTCTAAAAAGTTATCGTTGAAAAGTTCATCCTAATGATCTTACAATTAAATCCAGTGAGAATAACACGATTTCATCTTTGGTAAATTCTTCCATTTATCCTGACAGCAATTGAGTCAGTTTTGGTATGATGAAGCGACCACAGAATTTTTGGCCAAAGAAGCGATAAAGGCTGCCGGACCAAGTGGAAATATCGGTCTTATTTCATGTCCAACTCTTTATCCAGCAGTTAAACTTCTTGCAACGGAAAACAACCAAAGTGAGAGAAAATTAACCTAGTTAATAATACATTCAGCTATTTGGTTTTCTAAAACCTGTTTTCATTCATAAATAATGCTTTCTGTCTTGTTCCAGTTGTGTTGTTCGAGTATGACCAAAGATTTTCTGTATATGGAAGCGATTTCATTCTTTATGATTACAAATGCCCTTTGGACCTGCCCCAGAAACTTGCAGATTTTTTTGATTTAGTTGTGGTGGATCCCCCATTTCTCTCAGAGGAATGTTTGACCAAAACAGCCATAACTGTCAAATTTTTGACAAAGGGAAATATCATCCTTTGCACAGGTAAATTTTCTAGTTATATTTGTTAATGATTTGTCAGCCATATGTATCATTTGTTCTCAAGAGGCTCTGAATTGCAGGTGCTGTAATGGAGAATCTAGCCAAGAAACTACTGAATGTTAGAAGATGTGGCTTCAAGCCTACTCATAAAAATAATTTAGCCAATGAGTTCCTTTGTTATACAAATTATGATATGAAATCTCACTCATAATATAAATAAATGTTTTTATAATTTTGCATACATAAATTGAATGTTAATTAGACGAACCCCCTCAATATTTAACCATTATTATTTCACCAAACAAATGAGAACTTGCTCCAAAATGAAAACCCATTGGAGTTTTCCTTCCAAAAAATGGAGTACTGTAACACGTCTTTGTCTTTACAAATGGATAGGTCTAGGAAATTCATGGAACCTTTTTCCTCTTTTTCACATGTTAATTTTACATTAGAATGGACAGAATTTAAATGTGCTAGAGACTAATCTAGTTGCCTATCGGAACCTGTCCACACACAGAAGACATCGTCTACATATCTAAACCAACCAAAAACATTATTAACGATAGGGTGAGCTAAGGAGAGCAAAACTTATTCAAAATTGTCCGTACAAATATCAGCTAGTAATGGGGATAAGGGCGAGCCCATGGCTAAACAATTGGATTGTTGGAAATATGTACTATTAAAAATAAAATAATTTTGGAAAACAATAGTTTTTAGTAATAAGCAGAGTTCACTAATAACTGGCACTGGGATGGATTTCCTGAGGAGGATGTCATCTGTGAGGTTTACAGCTTCCATTGTTAAATAAAGTGTATGGAATTACAAAGTCAATAATTTCATTTTAATATGCTATGCAAAATCCATATAGTTATGCTGGAGAAAAATTTTAACAGAGATTAGACTGAATCCAATGAACTTGGTTCTTATTCAGGTACATGCGAAAAAATAACCCTATGGGGAGGGAGAAAGAGTACACAAAAAACCATGGATATTATTGCAAATGTTCTTAGGAGGGGTGGTATATCTACGGGGAGTATTAGGGAGTATTACTCCCTAAGGGAGTATATCCTGCAGTTTCTAAAAATTTGAAAAATTCAATTTTTTATTGACTTCAATAAAGCAATGTTATAGTTGCATTTATTTTTACGTGCAAATTTCATTTTTCAAAAAAGTACGTATGAGTTCATGAAGCATAGTATTCTAGTGCATAGAGCATTGGGCTACTAACCTGAGAGCCTAGATTTGATGTACTAGCATACCTCTGAGCACCTTTTGCTTCATTCAATCTGTGATTTTTTTGGGGTACCACATCTTCCTGGAAATTTATAGGCAGCTCAGGGAAAGGCATTAGCCACCCTTATTCTGATGTATTATGTTCAAAAGCAGTTAGGTGCAAGACAGGTAGCTTTACCTTCACATATCAAACCAGCTTTTGGGTTGAATAATACCGAGGGGATTAAGTAATCTTCTAGTTAAAGTAGGTTTTGGATGGACACAACTACCAAATAAATATTTTGTTTTTCCTAACAGAACACAACATATGATCCTACTCTACAACAAGTCCCTTTTCATCTCTGTGCGCCTACTTCATCCCATCCAACATACCTATTCTACCTGCCCTTTCCTTGTTTGCCTAACATTTTCCTCTCTATTACAGTCTTCAACATCCCACAGCCTATCAAAACCCCCTTCCTCCATTTTTCCTTCCTCCTAAGGATTTCTCCCAACAAACCCCTCACCTCACCTACCAAACCTAACATCTCCTCGCTTGTTTTCCTTTCCTTTGATTTCACCTTCTCCAGACCCTCATTTCAGAAGCCTCCGACCTACGCTTATGATCCTGCTTCAGTGACCATGCTTCCGTGCCAAACATAACTATGCTCCATATCAAAGTTCTAATGAGCCTTTTTTTAACATTCTTAGTCAACATCCCTATCATCAATTACCTCCTCCTTGGGAAAGCCTCTTTGCCTAGTGCAATTCTTCACTTTACATCCCTACAACTTCGATCACTTTGGTCCAAAACACTTCCATGATACATAAACTGTTCCACCTGCTCTAGAAGTTTTTGTCCTCCTATTTTAATGTTTAGCTTGTCCTTTCTCTTTCTGGAAATTTGCAATATCTTTGTTTTATTTATATTGATCCTTATCCTATATCTATTGCTCTGAATTTCCAATTCACTCAGCAATGCTTGCAACCCATTGGCTGAGTGGCACACTAGTGCTTGGTCATCAGCAAACCTAACTGATTTTACAAATTCCCCACCAACTTTCACACCTACCTCTAGTTATTTCCATGCATCTTTAACCATTTCCTCCACACATATGTCGAACAGCACAGGTGATAATGGACAACCCTACCTTACACTTCTTCCTAAAACTCCCCTTCTGTATCCTCTGTATCTATTCCCTCATAGATGCTATGAATCAGTCCATATAGACTCTTCCTCCCACTTATTCCTAAACCTTTTAGTAGTTCTGCAGGAATGCTGTCAACCCCCATGACCTTATTTGATTTCATCTTCCTTAATGCCCTTTCTATCTCATGGTCAAATATGCCTGGATCTAAGCTATCGTCATCTATGTCATGCTCTATTTCTAGGTCTAACCTGGCTGGCCTAAGTTCTTTACCATACAGTTCTGCTATATATTTCTTCCATCTCTCAGGGATCTTTTGTGTCAACTATTATCATACCTGACTTATCCCTAACTCTTCACACAGATCTTTCCTTTGTACTTTCCGATAGTGTTTCAACATTCTTGTATAGTGCATCAATTTCACCCTTCCTCTACAAACTTTTGAAATCCTCGCATAGCATCTTCCATCATGCTATTTTTGTTTTAACTATTACCGGTCTCTGTTTATTATTTCATCATCATTATCATCTGCAGCTCTACAGCTCGGTGTGGGCCTTGGCTTCCTCTATGATATGCCTCCATTCAGTTCTTATTCTTGCTTTTTTCCTTCCATCTTGTAACTCCCATTGCCTTCAAGTCATCCTCCACATCCTGTAGCCATCTCTTCCTTGGTCTACCTCTTCTTCTGACTCTTTCCATCTTGCTATTAAGTATCAGTTTGGGCATTGTGTCATTTTCCATCCTTTCTACATGCCCCAACCACGCCAGCCGCAGTCACTTGGCAAATCTAACTATGTCCTTCCCTTCTAGTAATTCATTTATCTCCATGTTCATTCTAATTCTCCATCTCTCTCCTTCTCTAATTGGGCCATAGATTCTCCTTAACATTTTTCTTTCGAATTTTCTAAGTGTTTCCTCATCCTGACTTGTTAATAATAATAATAATAATTTATTCATTTTAAAAATGGTACAACCATATTAAATGTCGTCAATATAAGTATTATTTAACATATAAACATACTTTCTTAAATGTGATGAACATTGTCACAAAAGAATTCATCCAATGAGTATAGTGGGTGAGCAAGTAACCAGGTATATACCCTATTCTTGAAACTCTGGATACCATCTGATTTCAACTGAGTAGGCAGATAGTTATACAGTCTTATGTTCATATTGTGAAATGTGTTGTATGTTGATGACAATCTACAATAAGTAGTATTTAGATTCGATTTACCTCTTGTGGAGTAGTTATGGAGGTTGGATCTTAATTGATAAGTTTCTAGATTAACTTTCACATGAATCAGAGCCTTAAAGATATACAAACAGAATACAGTCATGATTCCATACCTAATAAAAAAAGGTTTGCAGGAATCACGTGGTGGTATATTAGCAATAGAGTGAATAGCTCTCTTTTGCAGTAGCAAAATTTGTTTAACATGAGGGGAATGACCCCATAACTCAACACCATAATTCAAATGACATTGAAAGAAGGCATGGTAAAGTGTTAAACGATACTCATTTGAAATGAGAAAGTTGAGCTTTCTTAACATATAAACAGCTTTACTAAGTTTATTACAGGTCTGACTGATGTGAGTCTCCCAATTAAGTTTTGTATCAATATAAATTCCTAGTATTTTAGCAGTTTCAATATCAGTTATTTTTGATTTAAGACTGCACACAATATGCTGAGTTTTGTTAGTATTTAATTGTAAATGATTAACTTCAAACCATTCCTTAGCCTGTTTTTGGGTAGCGCTAGATCGTAACTTTGCATCTTCTAGATGTTGACACTTTTGCACAAAAGTAGTGTCATCAGCATATAAAACAGATCTAGGTTTCATATTACAGGGCAAATCATTAATCATGATGATGAAAAGTACTGGGCCAAGCACAGAGCCCTGTGGTACACCACATTTTACTTTAAGAGCTGCAGACCGACAGCCATCAAGTTCAACCAATTGGTGGCGATCATCCAAATATGACTTCATTAGTTTCAATGCAACTCCCTTAATACCATAATGTTCTAGCTTTGTTAGTAATATTGAATGATTAACACAGTCGAAGGCCTTACTAAGGTCACATAGTGTCACTGAGACTGATTCCTTTTCTTCAAATGCATTAATGACATAATTAACTATGGACTCTACTGCCAAAATTGTAGATTTCCCAGATCGAAAGCCATACTGGGATTTGGAAAAGAGATTATTTAACTCAAAAAAATTACATATTTGATCTTTCATAATAGCTTCAAAAATTTTACCAAAAACAGGGACTATGGAAATGGGGCGGTAGCTAGCTAAATCATCTTTATCACCTTTCTTATAGACAGGCACTGCTTTGGAATATTTTAGAGCTGTTGGAAAATCTCCTGTCTCAAAACATAAATTGACTAACATTGCTAATGGTTCTGCAATTAGCACAATAATGTCCTTTATTAGGGAGTTAGAGAGACCATAAATATCCTTACTGTTGGATTTTTTAAATTTTTTAACAGTCGATATAATATCAAGTGGAGTAACAAAATTCCATTTAAAATTTAAATTATTCGGAGGAAGATTTTGCAGCATATTACCAATATTGGCAGCATCAACTTTTCGAGAGAACAAATTGTCTTCAACAGCTTTTAAGAAAAAATTATTTACAGCATCTGGGGTGAAAGGAAGATTTTCTTTTCCATTACCATGACCAACTTCTTGATTGATGTCTTAATGTCCATGTTTCAGCTCCATAAGTTACCACGGGTCTAATAAGCATTTTATGGATCTTCATTTTTGTGTTCCTTGATAGTAACATTGACTTGAGGATTGTTACATTTATTATTCCATTATAGTTTATTATTTAACTCTGTACTTTCTTCTGCCTGATCCTGTGTTTACATTCTTCCATTTCCCTCATCTATATTTCTAATCATCACATCCATGACCAATGGTTTCCTTGTCATTTTCCCATTAATAATTCCTATAGTTTCTTTTGTGGCTTTTGATATCTCTTTTTTGATAATTCCATTTTTCCTTGTTAGTACTCAGCTCTTCTCCTTCATTCATGATTTTCTTTACAGCCTGCTAATACTCCTTTTGAGTCAGTTCAGTCACTGTTCCAACATTCCATTTCCTAACCTGTCTTTCCTGTCTTATAATTTTGAATTGGATGGTACACTTCATAAATACTAAATTGTCATCAGAGTTCGCATCCCCTCCTAGAAAATTCTGTGAAATGAACATGCTGTTCCTATAAAAGGAGACGTTTCAGGCTTGATATAGTGGAATATCATGTTTAATTAAAATTGGCAATTTTCCATTAAATAAAATTTTTTATTAATAAGACCGGTTTTGATGCAACTACATCATCTTCTGGTCCTGAAGATGATGTAGTTACATCGAAACTGGTCGTATTATTAAAAAAAATTATTTTGTGGAAAATTACCAATTTTAATTAATGCTGTTCCTAAATCTGTGCCTAACAATAATTATTATTATATAATCTAACTGATACCTATTTGAGCTACCTGGTATTTTCTGTGTATGTGCCTTTTATGGTGTCTAAGCCAAGTGTTGGTGATGACTAACCCTTGTCTCCTGCAGAATTCAATTGTTTTCTCCCTCCAGTCATTCCTCATACCTATACCTTAATCCCTTACCTTAAAATCCAAATGCCTGGTGGCACATATACCTTAACAACAATCAGTTTTGTCGATTCTTCAATCAATTACTAGTTCTATGTTGACTATGCTTCTTTCTGCCTTTTTATTTAACATTATGGCAACCCCTTATTGGCTCTCGTCACCTCCACTGTATACTCTATTACTATCAATCTAGTAATCCTCACTATCCTATCATCTCTCCTGGCATAGGCCTAAATTATTTAGATCTGCATCCACATATTATTCCACAAACTACCAAAAGGGTATTAGGTAGGGGGTGTTTGGTCACCACCTGTCGTTAAGAATAAAATGGCATGCAAAAACCTTTACAACTCACCTGCAGATACATATACTGTCAACTAATATTCACATGCAGCTACGAATATACCTTATATCTATGCAACGTTTAATCTTGTTCAGATTTTTTAATTAAATCTCTTTAATTTTTCTGTTATGGCTGGTTTCATACTATAATGATTCTTGATTGTCCAGGGAAAGTAGGAGTATTTGTATCTTCCTGTACTCGAATTTATCTCTCTTATCTTATCTTTGTGGTCCGATCTACTAGTAATGTGGGGCCATAAACTCCTTTAGTGTCATTGTTAAACTCGTTTGTTCTGAACCTTTCTAAAAAAGTCTGGCTAGTTCCCTTTGCGTCCCAAGTGGCTCCAAGCCGAATTCCCTTTAAAGGCTTGTCACAAGCATCTTCTTATTAAAACAATTTTTGCACGAATCTTTCACACTCTTGTTAGTCCATCAATTCTCATCTTTGAGAGGGCATGTGACCTCAGTTGATTCATCACATACATTTTCTGGTATTTTGGGCAGCTTCCATGAACTGCTTCATCCTGAGTTAAATGGTTCTCATAATCAAAATAAAAGGTGTTGTTTTCCCTTTTGAATAATAGAAATACATTGATGTTTTCCTTTTTTGGCGTTTGTAGCAGAAGAAAGTAAGATGGACGAATTCTAACATCTATAATGAAATAAATCATTGAAAGAGTAAAAGCAAACTATGATAGTTTTCTGATTGTTGGCGATTTTGTGATTTAAAAATTCTTTGACTTGTGCATCTGCTATGTACAATACGACGACTACGTTACAAAAACTTTGTGCATTTGGTCATTCAATAAGAAAAAAGTGTATTGTTGCGTTAAGGTAAGTTCCCGAGAAGGCAGAATACATAAGATGAAGAAAAGTTTGGCATAAATGGTAAGCACGGAGTTGGAATATTAAGATGATAACAGTATGGTACATGGCGTGATTATGGAAGGACAATCATCCTTCCATGGTGAAATAGTATTTCGTGTTTATTCACCATTCAAAACTGTGTTGGTAACGAACAGTTTATTTGCTTATATTGGCAACTCTGCCAAAAAGGGAGGAAAAAACGGCAACAACGTGTGGAGTAAGAACGGCCCCGTCCGCTCTTCAAATGTTTCTAGCGGGGTTTGAAGTTAGACGACGGGAGTAGGAAACGGAGAGTGGAAGAAGTCTTGAACTTTTAAACCATTCAAAAAAGCCATCTTCATCTCTCCTTAAAACTGATATCTCCAATGAAGATATGTTGTACGGAATGATCGAGATCATTTGAAGTGTTTACCTATTCACTCTTATTCTGTTAAGTTTGAATTCATTGTGTTACCTGTGTAGCCATCTAAATTTTAATGGATGTGATCGTGTGTGACAATTTGCGGAATTGAAAAATGTGTATTTTGGATGCTTCTCGCAGACAAGTTTGTTGTATAGTTTATAAAATGACTTACAAACGGTTTCTTCGGAGTTTCGTTCAACTTAAGAAGTTCTCATCCAATTCTTCCTTAAAAAGCCGCGATGTGAGAGTCAGATTTGCCCCCAGCCCAACCGGTGAGTTATTTCCATGTTATATTTTTCATATAATAATCTCATGTCTTCTCAGAACTATGCACTAGTCTATTATTTGTGGGATTGTGGACGAATGTGTAACTATTGACTCACACTTTCATAATTCTACTACTATTATGTGAATTATTCTAATCACAAAGTAATTGCATTTTTAGAATAAATTCAATCATTTTCTTGTCTTAGTGGAGAGGATAGTTTTAGAAATTAGAATGTCAATACAAGGACAACACTAATATTTTGTAGGGCAACTTCATTTGGGAAGCATCCGAACTGCCTTATATAACTATTTGTTTGCTAAGTCACGAGGTGGTAACTTCATATTAAGAATAGAGGACACTGATCAAAGCCGATTAGTTTGTGGAGCCACTGAACAATTGGAAGAAGATCTAAAATGGATTGGCCTAAACCCTGATGAAGGACCAAGCATTGGCGGTCCCTATGGTCCATATGTGCAATCCAAAAGACTCAGCGTTTATAAGGTTTGTTTCTCCAATTTTCAAAGTGACTTTTGGTTTATATGCTCCTTATTTTGTGATTAATTATCTAATAGATATGTGATTTTTTCAGTTTCCTTGTGTTGTCCCATTGTATTGTCGATCTTGTTCCCAGAAATGAAACACATTCCAGGAACTAGAATGACAGCATGGCGAGGCAACCCAAGGAAACTATTACATGTTCTATTAGGAAACTATTACGTATTGGGTGTTTATAATCGTCTCCATTGTGTTCACTGTTAATAGACCTGCTGTTTTCGGACTAAGGGTAAATAAATAAACAAGGCAAGTCTTGAAAGTATATTATTTAAAATCACACATTACATTTGTTGATGACGTTTGCAAAGGATTTAGTAAGATATAGTAGGAACTCTGAACGTCATATTTATTTATTTGAATTTATCAACTGGATTTTTTTCCCTATTTTGAAAAAACAGTGCTATAAACCACTGGTATTTTTTCATCATTTATAACAAATGGTTCCACTACAGTTAGAGGACCATGCTCTTAATACTGCCATGTTCAGAATTATATATTTATTATAAAGTTAGCTTCAACCACTATTATTGATTTTTATGGTTAGTCAAAAAGTTTAAACTAGTACCATCCAAAGTTAGAATCCAGCATATAAAATAAGATGGTGCTCATCAACTGCTTAAATCTACTAATGCTTGCAGCAGACATCTGTTAGTGGAGATGAATAGACAAATACAATAAAGACTAATAAGTAACCACTGCTGGAAAATAGTCAATGCATGTATTGAATCTTTAGAGAACAGAAATAGCAATTTTTTCATAATTATTTCCAACTTATGGGGAAATAGTACGCTGAGAAATTTACTACAAAATAAAATCAAGTATTTTAGAGTGGATTAGTATATTACACAGGAAATTTAGTGTGTTGACATATGTACACTAGAATGTAGTGTTATTGCATATTTGGTATAAAGAATAGGAATTCTTCTGTTAGCAAAACCAAAGTTAAGACTTCGCATACTTTTAATTGCAAAAATGGAGTCTGGTTTCACATGTTGAGTAAAAGTATTTGAAAATATTATGCATGCAATCCTGCTTTCAGGTTGGCCCACCTACATCTTTGACTGACAGTATTCTTGCCCTTGTCACCCAATGAGAAGTGTCTTATGGAAGACACTTATCAAAGACAAAAACACTGTCCACTCAATTTTCCCTTATAAATATTTTAGGGATTACCGAAATACACAAAACCAAATTCCTACTGGGAAGACTTCTCTAAAATGCTCTGTGCAATGAGGCCACTACTGAAGTAGTGGTAAGTCCTGACATATAGAAGTCAGGGATTTCATTGTTTCATTATATATGAAGGCCAAATGGTATATTCTGCTAGCTTTTTTGGGTGCTACTACTTTTTTGGGCCATTAGTTAAATGTTTGCCAAGGGTTTTTTCTTTCAAGATAGGCTGCTTCCCTAGAGTTGGGAGACTCAGGTTTTCAACCATTTTTGGCCACTGAACAAAAGGAAAATTCCATCCAAACTGTATTGTTAGGCTTTGGTGAAATGGGTGGATTTGAGCATGGGCATAACTGGTATCATAATTATTGATATTAAAAATAATTATGCAAAAAACAGGTTATTAAAAAAATATTAATGCTGGGTATTTGCCTAATAGTAGTGTTTGTCAAGAGATATTTCAATTTACCAGTCAAAATGTTACCTTATAAATGATTAATCTTTAAATAATATTGTGTTGATCCTGATGTGTCATGGCTTTCTATCTACCTGCTATCGATGGAGTGCGAGCAATGGATGATAGGTTGGTACCAAGGGAAATCTTCTGAAGAGATACTTGTGTGTTTAGAAGAGTACAAGTGGGCTTTGTATATTAGTACTCTTTGGTCTCACTGGTGGAATGCTGCAGTTCACAACCATTTGTAACCTTGCATACTCAATCTTTCATAGCTCAATACCAAATGAAATCCTCCAATTGAATATATGATAGCATAGTTAATATAAGATTTACTATTCAAAATACAGACATTGTGATGCATTAACTGGTACTTGGAATGTGAAAGGTTTGCAGAGAAAAGAAACTGAGTTGGTACACAATATTGATTGCAAAACAGTTGATTGCACAGTGAATGCTTTCCCTGTGTGTGTGTATAAACAAAGCACAAAGAATGTGATATAGTTGTAATTAATGGCAATGGTTTGGTATTATGGTCAGTAGTCATTGATAGTATGCGCTGTAATCAGGGTGTAGACTTGATTCTGAATAAAATGACTACAAAGCATCATAGGAAATATTTACTAGTATTTCCTACATTTCTTTGAGTTTGTATGAAAATTTATATATGAAGAGCAGTGATTGCAGTTTGTTATAGACAAGTGAATGACAGGACTGAAAACAAAAAGATTGAATTTTAGGATTAATTGAGAGAAGTATTGAATGATTGCAACTCTGCTGAAAGAATAGTAATTCATGTATATTAGGAGGCATGAATGGTTGGGTTGTATTTAGAAGCGATGGATGCCTCTAAAAATGTTAGGGTCAGATGATGAATTTTGATTAAATATCAATGAAAATATACTAAAGGTTCTATAAATTTACTGTACTGAGATATTTATTTTTCAGGATACAGTTGAAGAAATGCTTGACAGAAAGGCTGCATACATGTGTTTCTGCTCAGAGTCAAGGTTAGAATTGCTTAGAAAGGATTCTTTGAGGCGGCGGCAGGTTCCTCGCTATGACAATCGTTGCCGCCATATTGACCCAGACACTGCCAAGAAACGAGCCTTGAATGGAGAAAGCTACTGTGTCAGGTTTAAGGTTTTTATAATCCATTATTTACCTTTTTGGGTAATGTACTACAATAAACGATTGTGTGTAGTATGCTTTGGGGTGTGAATTGTTTTCTAACATTTGCTTTGTGGGTAAGTCAGCTGATTTCCTCGATGCTACCTAGTATTTTTATTTCAATGTGACTTATCCAGCATCCACAATTATACGAGATATTTAAATTTCAAGAAACTGTAACAGTAACTTTAACTGAGTCACCCGCTATGTGTGCATTATAATGCATCCATTTCAGAGAGTAAAAATCATTGATAGTATAAACATCTTGTATCATTGAGAGTGTAAACATCTTGTTCCTTTAAAGCCTCCAAAATTTCAGAGTGTAAGAGGACGTCTTGGTAGCTTAATTGGTTAAAGCACTCGGCCGGATATCGAGGGATCCGGGTTCGAATCCCGGTCAAGGCGAATGATTTTTACTCTCTGAAATGGTTGCATTATATTACAAGATATTTATTTAAATTTGCACTACTCAGTTTATTACTAATTAGTTTTGGTCACATCATCAAATTGAAATGAATGATATTGTTTAAGTACATCAACATTCCTATTATCCAGTGATCAAGATGCCCTGAAACTGATACCACAGAGTAAGAAAGAGGAAAACAGGCTGGTCATTGTATTATAGGTCAATTGAAATACTCATCTTTAGAGATACATTTCCTCATATACGTCATTTGTTTCATCATTTTTTTTGCCAAATATAATATTTTATTTCTTTTTGTCATGGGAAGAGATGTGAGGTTCGAACAAACATTATGTGAATTAAAGTCTGCCAATTCATGGGATGTGGTGAGCTGGAGAAGTGGTGAGGATATGATCAATATCCAGGCCTATCAATAGATGAGGGCTGTCAACAGACAAACACTCTTCTCAGGCTTTTCTTTGTTTTTGTGCATCAGTACTAGTTGCTCACTCATCTTGAAAAGAACCTCCTTGACAAGTTTCCTCATCCTCACTGTGGAAGGGAGATTCCTCACTCTTGCTCTTTCTTTCCTCTCCCACCAGGATTATTCTTTCATTGCTTCCAGCATCTCATATTAACAGGGCGTCACTTCAAAATCTTTAGACTTGATTCAACTATTCAAATTTTCCTTCATGAATCCATTAAATGGTTTATTAATGCAAACATCTAATGGTTGAAGCTGGCTCATTAGGCCATTTAGAATTAGAGCTATTTGAGTTTTCAGTTGATTGATGTTATTTTTCACAGTTACTTTTATGTGTTTCCAAAACTGATCCCATGCTAGCAAGATAGGTTTCATGACATCTAGACTACACATTGCCTATCCACAACTTCATTCCCCCTTAATTTATCCAGCTCTTAGGATGAATGTCCAAAAACATACTTGTACGCAGGTTTTCCTTGGGCAAGGCTTTCCTTCTGAAAATCAGGTTGTGATTTTGTTCCATCAACATACATATAAACAGTAAGGCAATGTGACTCTCATGTGTGTGTAATTTCTCATGTCCATAGGTTTTAACAACTTTTTGCACCTGTAGAGTCTAAATTTTTTTCAAGGGATATCGAACATCATTGGGATATCATCCATGTTTCCTATATGTGAAAGTCAAAATTTTATTCTTTTCTTGGATTAATGGCAAATTAATGCAACTCATTAATCTTGTCTTCATATTCTTTTGACATCTGTTGCCCTATTTTAGTTTTAGTACTCATATGTAGGTAATTTCTTCTCATGAATGTGTAACACTATGTAAACAAAAAATACCGGGACCATAAACTTGAGTTTACATAAACTTCAAGTTTATGGTCCCGGTATTTTTTATTTGCATTGATTCACGACCGTAGCTACGTTCCTTGTATATTTAAACTTTAACACTATGATCTTGATCTTGTAAAATCAGCAATGTCTTCAAACCTCCACTTTGAAGGGGTGGTTCCCACTCTTGCTCTCTCTCTCTCTCTCTCTCGCAATTTTCACTCATTCAGCTGCTATAATTGCCATTTGTTTTGTGCATACTTCTGGTTTTTATAATTAATTCAGTTTTACTTGCCTTTTGCATGTGTATATGTGTGTGTCCCAGTTTCACAAAATGTAGTGGTTTTGTCAGTTCTAAGATTGATGCTGTAACCGAATGAAGTAAATTTCGATTTTCTTTTTAATGTATAGAATGATGTTGTTTTAAGGTCATTGTCTTTAATTTTGAAGAGTAAGACATTAAAAAATGGAAATGCACGAAGCAAAGAGAATTGTAAACTAATTTTACTTTTCTAAAAATTCATCCTGTTACCTTGAGAACTGAGTTACAATGTTTCATCATATTTTAAACTCATGGATCAAGTCATCTTCAATCAAGATTTCTAGCGTATCTTTGATTTTATGATCAATCTTGATGATCTACTTAAATTTCTTTGGATGAGATAAATTGTATTATGTTTGGTTAGTTTTCCTTGCATTATGAATCACTTAATTATAATAATAATTGAACATTGTATTTTCAGTAACCAAGAAAATAATTTATTATTGCTTTATTTATATGAAAAACAATCATTTTATTTGTACCTTTCACTTGCAATATGAAAGTATGATAGGTGTTTATATAAGGTCTTTTTAAACATTAAATGATTGATCAAATATATTGCTGGGCCAGAAATATCATGTATGGACTACCTACAAGGGGTATAATGAACCCATGCATAAGTTTTCTGTAATTAAATATCAACATATATATTGTAAATAAATTTGAACCAGTGCATGGAATTGTGTGTACATATTTTAGCAAATTGTGCGATTTCAATTAATTGGCTGATTTCAAACAATGGAAATTACGCATTGTGGGTTTATATTTTCAAATATGAAGTTACCGGTGCTAAAATGATAAAGCCCAAAAGAAGCAGGTACCTCAAAGTACACAGCTAGTGGGTAGTTTGGATTTACCTAACGTGTAGTGATAAGATTTGTCATCCCATTATAAGTTTCAGAGCCAGGAGATGGAGAAGATGCAGTAATCTCCATCCATTTGCAGCCATAAGGTTCTTTTGTAATCAAATAGACAGCATCATATCTTCTTTATTTTCCCTTTTCTTTCATCTTCTTTTTCAATTTTAATTTTAATTGTCCTTTAAAGGACTATCAAATTCAGATGGTGATTTGAACAATTGTATATTTGTATATTTACACTAATTTAAAATATTTTGGACTATTTTTAATGTTTATTTATAGACAGAAGTGATTGGGGTACAGTATGTTTTATATTGTTTTTAATGAATTATTATTTCACTAGTACATGTAAAATGTATTGTGAATCAGTTTTTATCCATACATACATTGAAATTTAATCCCACTCACATGCACCAAAATTTCTGCCTTGAACTCGTTACTCCTTATCTATTCTTACTTGATTGGGAGCTCTTAACATTTATGTGATGTACCATGTTATGCGAGATGATTTTATTTTGTATACACAGTAAAAGCTCTATTTATAGAAATTATTTAGGCATATATTTTTTAAATGCATGATTTCTTTAGGATTGAATGATGTATGTACATACTTTCAGATGGATGGGATGGAGGGCCTAAAATTTCATGACCTAGTATATGGATCTATTACCTGTGGTGTTGATGAAGCTGACCCTGTGATATTGAAGGCTGATGGATTTCCAACGTATCACTTGGCTAATATTGTGGATGATCATACCATGTGCATATCCCATGTCTTTCGTGGAGTTGAGTGGCAGATTTCAACCCCAAAGCACATCCTAATGTATAGGTTTGTATTAATGCAATGATAATCATTGAAGAAAAGGCTGAAACAGTCTTCCATTAGATGGGGTATGCCTAAAATGTAATCAGTTGGGGGGATGTGGTGTGGTAGCTAATTTATCCCAAGGGGGTGCAGAGCCAGTAAATACCTGAGGATGGTGGGATTTTTCAGTGGTATCCCGATCCCTATTTGTGGTGAATACTATGTGGAGGTCACTTTAAGCAGAGTATGCCATCTGTCAAAGTAATGTTAAACTATTGACCCCTTGGCTCCTTTTTTTAAGAGTATTCTAATGCTGGTGCCAGGTGCTCTCCACTCTGCCTCTATTTCCTGAATATTCTATCCATACCAAATTACCCACCTACCTCTCTTGGTGAAGAGGACCTTAGCTGTCAGTTATCTCCCCCAATAACTACAAACTATTCTAATCAGTTCATCTACTATTAGTAAGAATGTTTAGTATGAAACTTAATTTCTCATAACATTATTTTTTTAGTGCCAACAAAATACCTATCACATATATACTGGTGAAATTCAGAAAATGGTCAAATTTCTAGGTTTAGATTATTTTTGTCACAAATACTATATATTGAAAAATTAAAATCTTCTCATGGTATGATAGGTTTCTATCATCTACATATCTTCACTTTTTCATTCACAAGGAAAATTTGTATTTATCAGGAACGGTAACTAATAAAAATCAAAAATTTTGCATCATATTAGGACACCATTTCCACTTGGATGAGTGTTATCAAGACAATTCTTCCTCTGAGTAACATATACTTTCAATAGTTTCAAGCGTAAAAATATTATTTTTTAAATATCCAAAATAGGAATTTAAAAATGTATATCTAATAAGATGCTATTATTTTGAAAAAGTTGGGGGAGATACCAACACAGTTTACATAAGGATTTATCGGGATAGCACATAAAATAGTAGAGATCAATACACAAATGGGATTGAATAATTAGAAGCTCAGATAAAATCTCTAAAAGTTACTGTTATTAAGTCAGTTTGTAAAATATTTTTGTGGAAGGTTGTTCATTCACTTTCAGAAATTGTTTTTATCAGTTTTTTGTGTATGTAGGTAGATGCTTGGAAAAGGAAAGTTATTTGTAATAGATCTTTTTTCTCTATGGTATGTATAGCCTGCCAAAATATATTTTTGCCGACTTTGTATTTTATGTTATAATGAGATCTATTAACAATTATTCTATTTCAGGGCATTGGATTGGACGCCCCCATTATTTGGCCACTTACCCCTTATTCTGAATGCTGATGGCTCTAAGCTCTCTAAAAGACAAGGAGATATACAAATCAATTATTACAGGGAAGATGGCATTTTTCCTGGGACCCTATTAAATTATGTCACAGATGCTGGAGGTGGATTCAGAAACAGGGAACAAAACACAAGCTTAACCATTGATGAACTTGTTTCTCATGTGAGTGAAAAAATAGTTTCCTTTGCAAGAATTCAAATACTTCATAGTACTCATATTTGAGGCTATATTTTGAATTATCTGGCCACCTTGAATATTCATTAATGTTTTTTATGATGGCTATGTTTCGTGAGTATAATTTTTAATTTGTTGCCTTACGTAGATTAGATAGATGTGTATTCAATGGCCAGTGCTTGTCTAATTCACACAGCTTGCTCATTTAATAAAGTAACTTGATACACTTACTGGAAAATTAAATCTTTCAACAATGAATGATTTACAAAGGTTCTTATTACCCTAAGAGAGTTATGCGAGTTCTAAATGATGGAGGGAAATAGTTGAAATTAAATGCCAATACTATGACCAGATGTTCACCAATATAAGTATGTAAATCTAAAGGTGCATGGAGTTCTAGTATAATTGATGGCTGCTACCATGTTGTCAGCGACCATGGTTAGTTAGCTATGGAAGATAGAACCTGGCCTCGAAGCATGGCATTTTCGGAAATATTATTGTTAGCCTACTGTTGAATTGTAATTGTATCATGTAAGAAATGTCTTTCTAATTTGGGAATAAATATGTGGGCCATTCAATAAGTCCTTAGGAAAAATAGACGAACAAATTACTTTGGGTCAATTTTTGAATCCCCTTTCTTCTTGATACACTTTTCCCAGCATTTGTCCAACTTTTTTAAGCCATTCAAAAATAAGGATTTTGAAATATCCTCAAAATAGGCATATTTGTTGATGATAACCTTCTCATTTGACATGAATTCTTTTTTGCTGAGTCACTTTTCCAAGTTTGGAAATTAAAAAAGTCACTAGGAGTCAGTCATCAGGTGAATATGGTTGATGTTGTATTTATTCAAACTTTGATTCATTAATTCTTGCCATGAAAACTGCACAGGTATGCATGCACCTATGCATTGTCTTGGTGTAAGAGAATTTTTTTCTTTGATGAAGTTTTCTTGGATCTTCCATCAGGTCAGGTATTCCATATTGGCCGATGTTTCAATGCTCGACTCCTGCATCGTCCTCAGGGTAAACAAATGCCACTCTGCATTTGCCCGTCTTATTTACATGAGCCCAAGGGTCAGGTGACTCATGATTGGTCTGTGGTAGGGGAGCCTCCCAGTTGGTCACCATGGTGTTGTGTTGTGTTCCTTTCCTAACCTTCATCAGCACTGATAGGAAGAGTGTGTTCAGCAATGCTTGCCGCTGGGCTGGGTAGTGGTGGGCCTTTCCATTAAGCTACAGACCAGTGTGCATTGGCTTCCGATACACTCCATGTCCGGGTGTGCCATTACTCTTCTGTTGAATCAGGATACTGATGAATGGGAGTTTGCCGTCGATTTCCAATTCTATTTTGAAGAAGATATTGGGGTGCTGGTGTTCATGTACAACAGGAATTCATTTAGTGCATCCTTCCCATGTGGCTAAACCACAAAGGTGTCGTCGACATAGCGGAAAAAATATTTCAGGTGGAGTGGGGCTAATTTGAGTGCCTTTTCTTCTAAGTCTTCCATGAAGAAATTGACTATGGCAGGAGAGAGTGGAGATCCCATTGCCACTGTATCTACTTGCTCGAAGTATTGTCCATCATACAGGAAGTAGGTGGATGTTAAGACGTGGTGGAATAGCATCACCATTGAGCCAGGGCCATCACGGACAAAAACAGTTTGCCAGAAGAGAGAATGCCACCTCAAGACAACCTTCCTCCAAAATGTGTATAGCAGACGAGATATTTCTTTGGCCCTAAAAAGGTCTGTCAACCCGCAAGTATGCATGATGCAGGAGGAAAAAGAGAAGCTAATAGCTAGGACTTACTTCCCGTATGTCTCCTTGATTTCTGGGAAATAGCCAGGATATTGGCAAGGCACAAAATCAAGGCAGTCCACAAACCACCAGGAGAAATTAGAAATTTTCTTGTCAAAGCCAAGGAACCAATCAGCGTAAAGACCCCAGACGTTTACCATGTCCTGTTTGCCTGTGGAGACTTCTAGATTGTAGAGAAGGGGTGGACTATTGAGACCAGGTTAAAGGAACACCTATGGCTGGGGCAGTTGGAGAAATCAGCCATCGCTGAGCACAGCATTGGGATGGATCATTCCATTAACTTTGATAGGACAAAGTTACTTGCCCACGCTGATGGTTACTGGGATTGAATAATTATAGAAGCAATGGAAATAAGAATGGTGAGACATAATTTCAACAGGGACTCTGGCTATTCCCTCAGCAATGCATGGAAACTAGTGCTGATGAAGGTTAGAAAAGGAAGGAACACAACACAATGACATGGTGACCAAGCAAGAGTATCCTCCATCACGGAACGATCACGAGTTATCTGACCTGTGGGCTCATGTATATAAGACAATCCCTATCCTTGCCTACCATACCTAGTACTTACTTGTTTGTTTTCCTTTCCGTCCATTTCACCTTCTCCACACCCTCATTTCAAAAGCCTCCGACCTATGCTAATGTTCTGCTTCAATGACCATGTTTCCGTGCTGAACATAGCTACACTCCATTTCAAAATTCTGACGAGCCTTTTTTTAACACTCTTAGTCAACGTCCCTATCATCAATTACCTCCTCCTTGGAAAAGCCTCTTTGCCTAGTGCAATTCATCTTTTTACATCCCCACAACTTTGATCACTTTAGTCCAAAACACTTCTGAGATACATTAACTGTTCCACCTGCTCTAGAAGTTTTTGTCCTCCTATTTTAATGTTAATCTTGACCTCTTTCTGGAAAATTGCAATATCTTTGTCTTATTGATCCTTAGCCTATATCTATCACACTGAATTTCCAATTCACTCAGCAATGCTTGCAATCCCTTGTCTGAGTGGCACACTAGAGCTTGGTCATCAGCAAACTTAACTAATTTTACAAATTCCCCATCAACTTTCATACCTAACTCTAGTTCTTTCCATGCCTCTTTAACCATTTCCTCCATATACCTGGATGGCCTAAGTTCTTTACCATACAGTTCTTCTATATATTTCTTGCATCTCTCTTGTATCTTTTCTGTGTCAACTATTACCTTACCTGACATATCTCTAACTGTCATACACAGATTTTCTCTTATTACTTCCCCATAGCCTTAATAAAATGAACATGAATAAACCTTGTATAGCACAACAAATTCACTCTCCTCTGTAAGCTTTCCATATCCTTTCCCTGTGTTTTCCACCATGCTTCTTTTGCTCTATTTGCTACCCATCTGAATTTATTATGATGATAAGTAACCCATGTCTCATACAGAATTCAATTACTTTCTTTCCTATTTTTTCTTTCTATCCTCTTTCATTACTATCAAATGTTTCTTTGCAAGAACAGACCCTATCATATTTTCTAACTCATCATATATCCTATCAACCTCTGCCTCCTTATGATTACTTGGTGGTATATATCCCTGAACAATGACCAAGTTTGTCAATTCTGCTTTAATCTCTATTAGTAATATTCTAGCAGTTGCCTACTCTATGTTAACTATACGTCTTCCTACTTTTTTATTCAATATTATGGCAACCCCTCGCTGGCTCTAATCCCCTCTGTTGTATATTACTCTATAATTACCCCTCCAGTAATCCCCACTATCCTTCTATTTCACTTTGCCTAGACCTAAAACATCTATATTTCCTCTCTCCATCTCTTGCTTTATGTTGTCTAATTTTCCTGTCCTCAACATTGTCCTAACATTCCAAGTTCCTATTCTAACTAATTCAGTTTTCTTCTTCTGTCTTCTGTGCTGCTACTGTCGATTTAGCTTTGAAAGGTTCTCATGAGATGACAACTATGGAAGCCTTGCCTCTCCCTCTACCAGGCAAAACACATGGCCAATTGGGATGAGGTTTCCTAGGTTTTCCTAGGCCAAGGGACCTAGGTTTCGTTATGGTATAACATCTCCAGACCTGAAATTCAGGTCATAAATAAAAACTTTTCTATGTGGAAAAGCCAAGTTGCTTATTTTTCAATTTCAATATGCAAATTTTTAACTAAGTCACGCCATAGACTGTTTTATTTATATAAATCAAAATGACAGAACAAAATATTCTTTCATAAACTATGCTGAAATTAGTATTTTTTTAAGGAAAAACTAGAAATTCTGAAAACATTTTTCCTTTCAGGATGTTGTTTGCATCAGTTTATATATTGACAACCATTATTATTATTTTTGCCATTCTTGTATAGAAAAACTTAAGGATTGCCATCATTATGTGGTGCCATGGCACTTATGTAAGGATTACTGATGCCTCTATTGTTCATACTTTTCTACTTTTTAACAGTTCGACATTGCCCTAGTTGGTACAAACTCCTGTAGACTTCGTCCTGATCGGCTTGGGGATTTTAATAGAATGGAAATAAAACGCCTTCTTCAAAATGAAGAATCAAGTAAAGTACTAATTGATAAACTCCAGAGCATGATTAAGGAAACATTCCATGGGTAATTATTTGTCTTTTATTTAAGCTGAAAATGAATGAGATTTGATTGTTATTTTTTCTGTTGGAGTTCAGTTGTTTTCCCAGATTAGCAATGGTAAAATGAGCACTTAAAGGTTCATTTAAAAATTAATTTAACACGAGTTAGTATATGAGTGAATAAAAGATAATTAGTCATTTGTGAAGTTATACAACCCATACTTGTTGGCAAATGAAAACATGGTTTTGAGAGATTAAGTGAACATGGTGTGCCTGTATTGTGTTTTGTAGTCTTTGTAAGAAATCTATTGTATGACTGCAAAGGGCACATTGAAGGATACATTGTTGAGTACCTTGTGAATAAAATTCTTCGTTGCAGAGGTACCTTCTTATAAGGGATTTTGTCTAAATTTTTTAAATTCAAATTTCAATTTTAATAACATTTGTAGCCAATGTTTCATGTGTTGTTAGATACATCATAATGATAACATCTTCGTATTTAAAAATTACATCAACATGTTGCCCACAAACCTTGAAAACTAGGAAATCTCATTATCATGAAACTTTTGATTCCTTCATGAAACATTTATAATTTTTTTTTACCTTCCCCCTGATTTGTCATTTTTTTTGGTTTTTATTTTTGTTTTGCTTTCTAAAGAGAGATTAAACATTATAGACAAGAATAGGGAAAATAAAAAAATGCCATAAGGTAAGATATGCATATACATATTCTGGAAAACTGAGGAAAGAAATTCAATATAAATCTGTTATCTGTGGGAATCTGTAGTATTATGTACCTGAGAGATGTGATTTTTCTTGTAGATAATTTCTTACTTTCGAGAATAGGATTCCTGTAACCCTACAGTTCTGACCCCACTGGTCTCCATTATCTTAGTTGGAAGTTAAGAATAAGGCTATTTGTCTTATTTGCCTAAATTTCTATGCTTCAAATATTCTATTGTCTTAAATTTTCCCCTTCTGATACTTCTGAAAGTAGACAGTGCAAACGAAGACTTACCATATGTAATTGTTGGTGAATTTCAAGAATCTAGTGTACATGGCTATAAGAATAGTGATGAAAGCAATAGATAGATTTGTCTCTTACTTGTTAAAATCTGAACACTAGGAACACATGAATAAATTTGGTGAAGTTACAAATGAAAACTGCTTTTATGCATTCCATTTGAACTTACAACCAGGGTAATTAATTCATGTATTAAACTTCTTAACCAGTCAGTAGCTTTGACCTCTCAGTACTTTAACCAAATGTGTTGAATGAAAACTAAAACTGTGAGATTTAGCATGTTAAATGCCAAATGCTGATTTTTCACTGAATATATGTGTACTATTGAAAACAAGAAAGCCGAGACCAAAGACTTGATTAAACAAAAAGATTTGATTAGGTTGGATTGGTTTAATTAGGTTTGATTAAACTTGAAGGTTTTCTCTAGCCACTTACCTACCGCCAATTTTATTTCCTTATTATTTTTTTTGTTTGTTTTTGTGTGATTGACGGGTCCCTGACATAGGAGGAATCTTTGTAAACCCTGAATGAGTGAGTGTGTGCGATTCACAAAGGTCCAACACACCTGAGTGATTCTGTGTTTACGGAAGTCCCTTATTTTTTGTTTTGTAATTTCTGTGTGCTTGGCGAGTTCCTGGCATAGGAGGAATCCTGATAAACCCTGAATGTATCAGTACTTGTGAATCGCAAAGGTCCTTGTTTTTGAACACACCTGAGTGATTGAGTAGGTGTGTTTACATAAGTCGTTTCTGTTTCACTACATCCTTTTATAATTTTTCATTTATTTGTGTGTTTGACAGGTCACTGACATAGGAGGGATCCTTGTAAACTCTGGGTGTGTGTGTGAATGTGATCCATGAGAGTGACTGTTATTTCTTAACACACCCTAGTGATCGAGTGGTTGTAAGTTTGTTTTTTTATTTTGCCTTTTGTGTGTGATTGAGGAATATGTGGGTCACTGTTTCTCAAACACACCCAAGTGACCTAGTGTGTGTTCCCTATTTCTCCCCTTACTTGTATTTTTATCCCCTTATCACATAGTGCCAATCAAGGTTACGGTCTCGGCTTTCTTGTTTTCATTGATTCACGACCGTGGCTATGTTCATTGTACATTTATATATGTATACCAATTTCCTAAACACTCTTTTGAATTTTCTATTAAATGAAATTTATTGTTGTGATAACGTTTGTTGTCAATATCTTTAACATATGTAAAATAGTTTTAATTGCATTTTCAGTTTTTATGGCTTATCATGATGTATCACTTTCAATTTTAGTATTTTTGCAAAGAGGTAGTCCTCACATAGCTCCTTTCAGGTCAACATTTATCTAATAGAGGTATGGCAAGACTTGTTAATGATTCATTTGTATTCATAATTCCAGTGGTGATCATAAGCTTGAAATAGAAGAAAGCCACATCTGTAGAATACTTCATTGGAGCAGCAATCGCATTCACCGTCTGAAGGACTTGGTTTCTCCACAGTTTGCCTTTCTGTGGGTTTTACCTGCATCTGATAGGCATTTAAGTGATACAGGTTGGTAGTAGTAGTAGTTGATTGAAATATTTATTGAATGCATGTTTATTATTTCCAAGATCTTAGGTGTACTTGTGCTTTGTATCCTTAAAATTCTAATTTGTTACCTGGCTTACTTTTTTCTCGAATCCTCTTCTCATGAAAAGTTCCTCTTTATTCATTCATATCATAAAATAGAAAATATATGCATGTATGTATATGTAATTGCTTAGGAACATGGTGTGATTTAATCAATACAATATGATTGTATTGTGTGATGTATGTGTGATTTAATAATTTAAACCCAGCATTTAATAGAAAACTTTCCCCTTTTTACTCGACTGGCCCTTCAAATCTGGTGGTTTTTATGTATATTTTTTCTGTTTTGGCTTTTTGTCTTTTATGGAGAGAAGATGAAATTAGGAAAGCATTAGCCTGACTATTTGGTTTTTACTTAGGGATAGGCTTTGTTAAAATTTTCACAGATTATTAGAGGATGATGAATGTATTTGTTCATTTAAAAAAAATATATACACACACTCACACATGAGGTTGGTCCAATAAATATGCAAACTGATAAATAAAACAGTTTCTGGCGTAACTTGGTGGAAAATCTTCATACTGACTTTTAATAATAAAACCACTTTACTTTTCCCCATAAACTTTTTAATTTTTACTACCTGATGATGTTATGTTATAACGAAACCTAGGTAGTAAAAATTAAAAAGTTTATGTGGAAAAGTAAAGTGGTTTTATTATTAAAAGTCAGTATGCAAACTGAGGCCATAAAAACTACATTTTGTAAAGTTTAATCTACTTTGAATTCCTCTCCATTTGTTGCTATGCACTTATTTCACCTTCTTTTACCACTGTTTAAAGCACTCTTGGAAGTCATCTGCAGTTATACTTTTTAGTTTTCTCATTGTTTCTTCCTTTATTGTGCCTGCATTGATGTCCCCTTATCACATTTTTGCATTTTGGGGATAGGAAAATGTCACATGGGGTGAGATCCGGCAAATAAGGAGGACGATCAATGATGGTGATTGAATTTTTTTACCAGAAACTGGCAAACAATCAATGCTGAATGTGCCGGTGCATTGTCAAGGTGAAGGATCCATCCATCATGCTCGGTTAAAATAGTGTGCATTGTTGATCCTCCTAAATTCAGTTCATCAGCTATCATTTGGACAGATTTTCAATGATTGGTAAGGATAAGGGACTTCACATGATCAATTTGTCGTCAGCACAGATGGTTGAAGGTCGCAGAATAATAAATATGGGAAAAATCTCATGTCTATAGTGAATACGTATGTTATTGTTCCACTTACACAATGGCTAACTAACTTTATTGCTTTCGTTTATAGAAAATTAAGCTGTGAAAGTTGGATTTTGATTGGTGTGACATTAATTTCACTAATGAGGAAGACAGCACGTAAACCTTTTCAGTTATTTTTCCCATGACAATAATATAGCCAGCGAAAAAGATTTTTTAGGGAAGAGAATGGGCACATATTAAAAGGTTTCGAAATGTGAACTTACAGAAGAATGGAAAAAAATATGTTGGACAGAGGGGAGGAAAAATTACAAGGTTTTAAATAATTTGGGAAAAGAGAGGAAGCTGCCTGGAAAAACTTAAAGGCAGAACAATTGAATTCAAGATATATTACAAGAGATGGGGATGTTAAAGCATAATAGTAGAAAAATGTTAAGTAATTGGGAAAAAGAAGGAATGGAGTGGGATATTTGGATGATATGAAGGCAGATGGGAATTATGAAGAACTGAAGAAGGAAATAAGATCAGGCAGGCAAAAAGAAATAGTTAATATTTGTTATTAGGCTACTAAATAGTTAACTTTTGTTAAAAATCTTTGATTGGAGGATTACTTACAGTGATTATTCCATTATTATTTTTTTAAATTTACGGCATTATTTATATTTTTCTTCATGTAATTTCAGATTTATTAGATAAACTTTCCATCGAGCTTGCAAACATACCTGATAAGGAATTTACCCAAGAAATCCTCAAGAACAAACTTCATAGTTTTTCAAAAGAGATTGGAATTCCTTTTGGTAAAATAATGAAATTAATTCGGGAAAAAATTACTGGATTAAAGGTTTGTATTCTTTTAATGAATATTAAAATGGTTTTTTTTATATAAATAAGACTCAACTTTTATTCTTGTTGAAAGAATGTGCTCTTTCTATGTTATTCCAGAGCTACTCTCAATCTACTACTAAATAATTAAATTGAAATTATAAAACTAGCATCAGTCCATATGTAGTTGGGATAACTTAAAGGTAAACTTGGGATACATTAAAAAATCTTTACCGTTTGCTTTTTTCCAAGAATATTTTGGGGAAATGAGAGTCTGAAGCTGCCTAACAGAAAACATTTTCACTCTAAAATGAAGGTGTGCTTAAGCATTTTCAATTATATGATAATTATATCAATAAAGAATGAGTAGTGTATATTACATATCTATTAGTTATCATCATGTGACTAACTTTACTTAGCAATGACCTTTAAAATGTTTCAGCCAAAGGATGAATTATCAAAATAATGCCATTTTATTTTACATTTCAATTAAGATTTATAGCTTGAATTTTGCTGAATGTCAGAAACCGTAAAATGTATAGAAAATACTTTTAACATTAAACCTTAGGCTTAATTCACTCCCGCTGGTTCATCAAACCAATAATTTTTTTCTTTGGAACATTAGGCTGTAATCAAAATATTTACCCCATCCAAATTCTCTTAAATCGTCATATACCAACAGATAATCTTTTACTACTGTGGATTAAAACCATTCAAAGGTAATTTCACATAATTCATATTCCGCATCATTTTATAGTGTGGTTCTTCTGTTTTTCTCATTAATTCAAAATATAATTTTTTAGGGTATATTTTTTTGCATCCTTCAACTCTTAAACTTCAGTTAATATTTTGCCATAGCAAATGTTGTTACCATGTAGGCTATCCAAAGGGATTTATTGTGATTTGAGACTAAAATGACCAGCTCTGAGTAAAGATCCCCAAAAAAAATTATAATTAGGAAAAGGCATGGGTAGAAATTGGTTTGGCTTCTTAATTTGACCACTTTCCATGTAATGATATTAATTTATAGTAATCCAAACCAATTTATTTAATTCTCATGTCTTACATAATAATTTGGTTATATATGTAAATTTTTCCTTATGCAGAGGCATCTAAAACACATATTAAAAATGTATTTCTCAAAGAGCAAGAGCTATTATATCGAGTGAACATTTTTGATATTCTGAAGAATTGCAAAATATTCTTGACAACATTTTCAGTAGCCTGTAGGCACAGTCTTTTGAAAGGAAAAGTGAATCATCAATTTCTAGCAGAAAATTACATTTAATATAAACAATTTTTTATAGATGCCATTGTACTCACAAGGTATCTATGGCATAAATCATGTATTACCTGAAGACTGATTGTTCATAGGTATCCTTGAAACAGTTTTTAGTGGGAGGAATTTTATGGAGACTAAACAAGATATCTGAACAGCTTGTTTGTTAAAATTTGTGACTGCTGACACAATCTGTCAATGTAAAAAAATTAAAAATCAGTATAATCAAAGTATCTGGCATATATCTGCAAAGTATCTGGCACTCTACATGAAAGGGTTTTTTGTATATCCACAGGATGGCCCAGGTGTAGCTGAGATGCTTGATATTCTTGGGAAAGATATTTCGGTTGAACGTCTTCAACGAGCATCAGTTCGACAAAAATCTTGAAAAGTTTTTGTGTACATTTTGTGAATAGTTTGATTAAATAATTAAGGTACTAAATAATTATAAATTAAAATATTTATTTAAATGCCTTTTTTATCTCTTAGCCCATCATCTCATGTAAGTAATTCATAGTAGTTTTGCATTATTTGCATCTGATCATCCACCAGATTAATTGATGTTAATCCAAGTTGTCATTAAGCTTCCAGATTATCTATTTATGTAGAAAAAAGTTACAGTTATGTTGTCAGACAATGGTTTTTAAAATATTTTATTAAATAACATATTTTCCTACAAAGATTTTATTTTTATACAAAAATTAGACATAATTTTTACATTGAAAATATTAGGAATTCAGACACAGGTATGTTGTGCACATTTTAAACTTATTTTTCACAATGGAAAGTAATTGGAGGTACCTTCAGCATGCTATCAACTTACCAAAATCACTTATAATTGGCTGAAAACCGAATTAAATGTAAGATACTGTGGAAATGTAACATACTTCAGAAAATTTTGCTCCTGGAAAGAATATGCTATCAGTCATCCTTAATACATCATAAAATTCTATTGTGTTAAGGAAACCTAATTAAAACTGCGACTTCAGATCTATTTGAAAATTGTACATGAAGATGGGTTATTCCATTAATGCAATTCTGAATTTAATCCACAGAGACTTATTTTGCTGTAGTATTACAATTTTGTTGTTTTATTGCTGATCACTTAAATGTATGAGAAGTTGCAGAGGCTAGGTGATGTGTATAAACATGAGAACAAATAAATTTTGTACTTCGTGTTAGGGTTAAGCTTAGTACACATGACATGGACATAATTATTAGAAAGATATTGATTGAAAACATTTTTCATCTTTCCCTACTTAATAGTTGTTCATATTAACAAATTGGAATGGGTTTTAAGTTATGATAGCCATTATAAACAAATTATTTCAATGAGTATCAGATTTTCCAAGATTTCACCGGAGGAGTTTATATCATTTGGAACACAGACATTTCTCTCAATCTTCTAACATGTTCTTTGACATACACTTATATTTGGTAAACATATGTGATATTTTCTTAATGTGCAATTTTATGGAAACATGTATTCACTCATCATCCACAGTAAGAGTATTTTCAATTAAATAAACAGTGATAAAAATAATTATTTGCAAAAATGAACTTGCAAAAAACATAAAGTTAAACCATTGTAGAGATACAGATCTCATTAATTTAATTGCACCAGACATTAAAATACTGCTGTAAATTTGTGAAAGATAATCTTTAATAATTATAATACTGTAATAGTTGAGTTCAATTGTTTTTCTATTTATATTCCTCTAGAGCATGTTACTATGCCAGCACCATTAGTATTGAATAGGTATATTTAGGTATCATTTATAAATATTATATAATCTGTTCTCCAAGATTTTAATCTCATGAGATAAACAATATTTCTTCTAATCTCCCTAAGCAGGAAAAATAGCTGCAATTGTATAATACCAATAATGGATAGTTGTGAAGATTCTGATACAGCTGCATAAAATGTAACAGTATACCTATTGATAATAGTGTATATTTGCTGTGTCAAAATTTGGATTTTTTTAAATGTCCATAGTAAGTTTGTTCATTATCTTTAATGCTTTTGAATGCTAAAGCAAACAAACATATAAGCATAATAATATAGCACATAAATGTAGCTTGGAGTTATCTAGTGTCTTTTGATACAATTGTTAAAATGGAAATATTTCTAATTTTTTGTTTCAGAAATTTCTAATTTCTCACTTTGAGCATAGGTTCTTACACCTATGGGTGGTTCCCTGTATAAATGCAGAGAAGTGTAGGACTACTTAGAAAATATGTAGAAATTCAGGAATTTTATGTGCATACATCATTTAAAAATTATGAATTAAGCTTATTTGGCTGATGTAATTTAGGTACACTCACATACATTTAAGTGAACCTTAAGGGTATTGATTCAGTCCAATTTGCCAGCCTGCAGTGGTGTGTATGTCATGCACTCATACCAACACTAACCAGTGCTAGGGAAGAGTTTTAGGGCCATAATTCTTTAAAAAACTATAGGTAAGGCTGAAAGTGTAAGGAGGAATACAATAATTCACGGAGGGGTTATGCTACACATAGCATTTAACAAGGCAGGAACTTTTTTCAAGGCTCAATTGTACAATGTTTACTAGAGCAATGGGTATTCTATAGAACAGAGACCAACAATCTGCTAATGTATGTTAACAGACCAACCTGAGGGAGATAACATTACTCTCCTTCATAGTGTAGGGCAAGTCACTACTTTGCATTTCTATAGCCTACAGCCCTGTTCTTATAACCCAGGCAGTGGTTTGTGGGCAATGACAAGAAAACAAGAATTACTAATTTCAAAAAGGGCTACATAACTAAAAAAAAATAGGCAAGCTTTTTTTCATTATAATACCTTGATGACAATTGTAACAAATACAGCTGATATGATATTCAGAGGAATTCAACATGAACTATGCATCTATACTTTTCAGTAAGAAGAATGAGGAATAATGGGAAGTGATAGGCATATGATTTATGTAAATGCGATTTTAATCATCATTTGATAACTAGGTGAATAGTTAACAATTAAATTTTATTTAAAGTGTATCTGTGGCCTAAGTTAATGTTCTGTTGTCAGCTGTGGTATGGTTCTTGGGATATAATTAGAAGTATGTATAAACAATATATACAGGATGCCACTGAATGAATTCCTTTTAAAGATAATTGTACAATTTTAAGCATCCAAAATCTGGAGGAGGGAAGAAAGGTTATAATAATTTAATTAAATCTATTAGACACTTCCTTTTCTTCCTGTGAGTTGAATTATAAAATATGTTCCAACAAATCTGTGTTGTGATGTCAACAAATCTTCTATTGAAGGATTCTTTAAACATAAAAAAAAATCAGGGCAGACTAATACTTCTTGGAAATTGAGTAAAAATTTAAGATTTTATGCTTACATTTTTACAGTGCTATGTGTATGAAAGCCACATGTGAAATGAATGAATAATAGTAGGTTTGTCCACAAATTTTGCTCATAATTGAATTCTTGAATTGATTTTACTTAATATGATTTAATATTAATGATTTCTTTAAATTTGAATTTAATAAGGTAAAACAGTTATGGTAGTTTAAGATTCTCACTCCCTTGTCATTGAATGTACTCAATTTAGTTTCTAAAAATCTGCCTCTGAAAGATGGTGGACATATTAAATTTCTGTTTCTGCATATAAATTCCAAAGTTTTATGCTTTATGAACAATATATCAAGCCATCATATTTCAAACTTACTATTATCCACAATTCACTTCATCTGTTCCTTCACTTATTCACAGTCTCCAAAAGTTTTCTGGAGACTCTTTTTATACATGTGAAGTTTTCACTCAGGAAGATGGAAAAAATAAATACAATGACATTTTTCCCTTATGTGAGTTCTTTCAAACTTGAGTCAACACAATGCACCATTGCAGGGTTGATATCCAAGACACAACTTTCTTCTTTCTTGAAAACTTTTCTTTTTAAAACTATAAATCGCTAATTAGGGTTTTTTGGTCATATATGATGTCTCTTACTTTCTTTGAAAGTTCTTGCACGCAGCATGAATCCAAGTCACTCATAGAATTCTCATCTTCAGCATTGAATGTATTCAATGGAAATCACAGTTCTTCTGATAAAAGTAAACTGAAACACAGCTATAACGGACGTAGTAGAACTCACAGTGCCACTGTTTTCAAGCCTGAAAATGGGTAAATAATTATTATGGATCATCACTGGCAATATTTTGAAACAATGTGAAGCATTGCAAAATTGCATAACCACACATGTTTTAAATACATTGAATAAATCACCAAAAGCTGTACATGTTAAATTGAGAATGATTTTAGTGTGATTCATTCTAATTTGACCAAGTCCATTAGTTGTAATTTTTACAGATTACGTATTAATTAATAATTAATTTATACAGAAAGTGCCTATACAGTTGTGTAGCCACCAGCATAAGGAAAATAGGTCAATGAGATGCACTAAATATGTATATAAGGCTATACAGACTGTAACAATTTGATCCACCTTCTGTTGCTACTCCCACTTAATAATGTAAATTCAAGTGATATCTTTAACGTTAACATTTTAAGTCCTGGTAATAACTCCTTGCGGAGACCATAAAATTCTATTCACTGACCCTGAGTCACAGGCTTTAAGGCGCAGGGATTTCACAGGGATCCTTAACTGTCTAAGACTAATATAAATTGTTCATATGTCAACAGAGTACTTTTCAGAATACATTTGGGTTGTATTTAGAGCAAAGAATAAGTTATTTTCTTAATTTTTAAAATGTGTGTATATATATATATATATATATATATATATATATATATATATATATATATATATATATATATATATATATATATAACTTTATTCATTAATGTTTACAAACTGATATTTCTTTTTAAAAGTAATGCAGTTTTCAGTTAGATATTGACAGCTAAAGTTGTCAACAATTCAGATTTTATGAAATGGCTTCAAAACAAAATCTGATTAGTGTGATGTCATTTTCAATTAGAAATCAAGATGGGCTTATCTGTGGAAATTGAGCTCAATATCATACCACATGTGAACTTATACATGACCTACAACAATTTTATCAAGTCACATTAACAAATATATCTAGGAAATATATTCAAGATAGGCATAATTTTTAGGAATCATGCTTGGTTTTGAATTAATATTTTGATTATGGTTTCTCATTTTGGTGATTAAGAATTATTATGCTGATATCTAAGAATAATATTATTTCATTATATACATTTGAGAGAGTTCTATAATGGTAGAATTTGAGACTACAGAAACAATGACAAATCTGTAGTAGAGAATCAAGTATTATAAATACACCAGATATTCTTATTATTCTTGTTCAGTATTAAATCTAGTTATATTATTTAATCACTGAATTCTATAACATAAACTAAATATTGTATTTTATGAGATATCCATTTAGATGCTATCCCTCGTCTGTAAATCCAATTTAAGCAGTTAATGTTCCTCAAAAGTATTCTTGGACCCAGGAAATTCAAAATGCATTATTATTTACTGTTTTTATTCGTCAATTTTTTATTGAATTTGTTGGATTGGCTTATTGGCCCAATGTGTTAGGGAATTATGAATCTTGATGAAATTTTAGTTGGTATTATTAATTCATACTCTGTTGCTTCAAAATTGTTTTGCATGTTTAAACCTTTGATCAGACAACTGGGGTAACCAAAAAGGTATACGTCTCAAGCAGTAATGCATTGCTCATTCTGCCACCATTAGCAGTGGGCACAAAATGTATACTTACATAAATATCTCTGCAATGAATTTAGTAGTTTCAGGTATGATGTGGTGGAAGTTGAACTTAAAAATGAATGGATAGTAATAACTTTCCACTAGATAAGATTTTCTAGTTCTTTATTACCTCTGTAGTGGCTGACAAAATACTTAACTCCTGAATATCAATTTCACTCGAGTAAGTTAAATGGCAACGTTAAAAACAATTCATCAAAGAAAATCATGTTTTTTTTCAATTATGTTAACTTGTGGAGTAGTTTTGGTCAAATGATTATTATGCCTTTTGGCCTCTTTTCTACCATTGGTTTCAGTGATGATCATATTTTCTGATGAACCAAATTCATTGGGGAGCATTTTACATTTTGTACCTGCTCTTTAAATACCACTTATGCTGCATTTAAAGTAATTGGTTTAAATAAGTAAATTCATTTAAATTGTTTCTGTTTTCCTGTACCCTGAGTGACAACACTTTTATATTGTTTCACACTTGAAATAGGCTTATCAACATTCTCAGTGCTGCCTTCTCTGTATTCTCAGCCATGCTGATTGCATCCCTCTATTTTTTCATCTAGCAGTCATTTTCTTTCATTTTTTCCACAATCACATAGGGGTTGTTTCAGGAAACCCTTGGTGCAGTTTGCAATCAAATATGTAGGGAATGGTCTCAGGTTTTAGTTCATATCAACCACCCATCATCAAAAGTTGTTAACCTCTCTTGTAAGTAACCCATGGCATAACACTTGTGATGATATGATTATGACAAACATCCTAATAACCTCGTAATTTTTTCACTTTTTAGATGCATGAACCACCTTTATTGGATTCACTGTAATAAATATTTTCATTTTTTGTAGCCAAAATATTATTGAATTGACAATTGAATATCCAGTGAATATTGATCCACCCATAATTTGCCTTGGCTACTTCATAGCTAGTTCAGTACCCATCAATGCTGAAATTGAAAACAATTAATTCAATTTATACCCTGGTGACAGTTCTACTTGCCTCTCTAGACGTAATATCGCTGGTAATAATTATCTTAGGAGATGTTGACAGTGATTTTTGTGCATTCACTTCATTTTTGATGATTGTTGTAGAAGTCATATTTTCCTTCGTTTCTTTATTTGGTGGAGTGGTCCAAGCGCTTGGTGCAAGTGGCACAGTTGCTAGAAGGCCTGTTAAGAAAGTGAGATAAGGGATTGGGAAACCAAAGGATTAAGGTAGTGAATTTAGTACATTAAGGAGGGAATTTTCCATTTATAAAGAGGTATTAAAGAGTATGGTTATGTAATAAGAGGTTGGGAGAAATAATTGAATGAAGATATTTTAGGATCAGTGGAAGACATATAAAGGTACAGGAGGAAAATTAAAAGGGTTGAATTAATATCAGTAAAAAATAAGTACGAGTTAATAGCTATACCGATTGTTATAGTTGTCATAATTACAATGTAACTCTATGTTTATTTTGTTTCAAGTTATGTATTTAAATTGTTTCTTCCATTTGTAACATTGTTTTATATTCCTATGGCATGCAAAGTGGGCAAGTATAGAGCCCACATCCATACGTCCCTATATAATTACGAAGTAGAGAAATATTGAAAGAACTAATGTATAATGCCAATTCAAGCTGTTTAGCATGCAAAGATTAGAAATTTGTATTTAATGCAAATAGGGACATTTTTAACATGCACAGTTATAAAACAATCTGTATGTGATACCACCACAAGCCACTTCAGTTTATTCAATGTTTCATTTTTTATTGAAATTTATTTAAGAGACTGGAAAGCTAGTCAGGTTGAATACATGCAAACTCTAATTAAAGTAAAATTTGTTATGTTATCATGTTTGTTTGGCAGTGACCCTGAGAGAAACATAGTTCTTTAGCTTCTATCTAAGCATATAAAATAAAGCATTACCAGTTTTAGACAAATTAAAAAGAATGCCATTGGTTTTTTGTTGAACCTTGGTATTTGTGATGCACAAAGTAGAATAGGTAAAATGGTACATCTGCATAAGATTGAAGTATGAATAGGGAATAACTGAAAATTTTAAATTTTGGAAAGTAGTATGCCAACATATGCTCCAAATATATTAATCAAATCAAAAATTACCTGTAAAATATGGACATAAAACTTCCAAAATGCGTTGAATGATAGGATTTGATTTGAATATCATTTTATAAAACAGTAAAATAATTAGTTTGAATCGAGATTTTTAAATGGTCTTAAAAATCATGACAGTGGTAGGGTTCCTTCATTTTATACCATGAGGTTAACTGTAATCACTTGCCGCTGTATGGTATCAATAATTAGCCAAGGCCAAAGCTACATTGATGATTTTAGCTATGCCAAAATGAGGAAGAACTCATTTTGAAGATGCCGCTGGGTTAGTGCTAATATACCGCATTAATCAGGTGTAACACTAGTTTTTTATTACCTCGTGTATAAAATATTTGGACATCTACCACTTTTTATTATGACTCATTAGTATCACCAGTGCTTCTTTTAATAATGAAGTGCATTAGTAACCATATTCAATGTATGTTATACCCAAAGGTTGAGGGTGCAGGTCTGAAGACAACTTCTACTTGAACTGCTACCATTAAAAAATCATGCCAGATCCTACTTTAAAACTTTCAACAGCTGTTTTTCTTAAAACTTGTCAAGTTTTAGTCAAACTCTCATTTAGAGTGTTCTTTTTGGCACTGGCTTCACTAATTTGAGCCCTGAAATGGTTAAAAAAGGAAGGTGAGGCCAATTGTAGACTCTGCTGCCTGGACAAGCCTGCCTCATCTCGTCCCCCTGAGAGCTTCCCTCCCACTACGCAATAAGCGGCTCACCAACAGAACACTCCTTTGCCGAAGGATGATGCTCAGACCCTGCAAAACAGCAGTTGTAGGATGGTCATTATTAAGGTTAGTGGAGCACGTACATTGTTGCATTTTCTCTTTGTCTTGGTGGAAAAGCCTGGCTTTTCTTGGCTTACTACTGATTGTCCAAAAATACGCAAACTTAAGTTATAAGCTTATGTATAGGAAATCTTAGTAATACTCGGAAACATGTCTTTGCTTGTCAAGAAAAACTTTAAAACAACATGAATAAATTTAGAAATAGACTTATCATACCCTTTGAAGTTACTATTAAGTGAAGCAACTGAAATCTCCTTGTAACTTGTCAATTATGAGCAAACTTTCTCCAATGGATTGTGGAATAGCATTTCTTGTGAAAAACTGTACGAGTAGGTATTTTGTTATTTCATTTACAGCCATTTAAAATTCAAAAAATAGGCTGAAAGCATGAGACGTATGCTATGTGTGATTATTGGAGAAAATTAATCATACAAAGTTATTAAATGCAGATTTAGTTGCATGAAAAAAGTGCACTTGAATCAGGAATCAAACTAAGGATCATTTTTTTCCAGTCTGAGAAATGTGCAGAAAATTTAAATTTGGAATTCTATGTGGCATATCAGTCAGCATATTCACTCAGCTCAGTGAAGGTCCATGGCTTGATACATGATGCAGGTAATTTTTTTCAGTTAAAAAAATTTGCATTTAATAACCATTATTATGAATACTAAAAGTATTACATTCTCTTTTTGCCCACAAAGTGATTAAATTGGTATTCTGAATGCTAAAGAAGTCTGTTTTGTAAATCTATGTAATAGAAGTCTATATCTCACCATACACAGCATTTTACATCAAAGTTATTTTCTTGTAAACTTGCTATATTTTTTTAATGCAAAGCAATTTAAATTTTATTCAGTCGCTGAGGGGTTGGTTAATTGTGGGAGTCTTAGTATGTCATATGGCATTATTTCCTAAATGCAACGTTTCTCAAAACAATTGGAAAAATGAGCCTTAAATATATTCTACATGAGTTTTATGCTGTTTGCTGATGATAATGAATGAAAATAAATGGAGAAGTGCTGAATGTTGCTAAAATGCTTTTATATGGAAAGGTGAGATTAATGGAATGTTGCAAGTGGATTAATGAAGGTATGTCAGAAAACTAGAATGAAGGTATGAAGAGAATTTTGAGGAAGTTATGATGTTTGTTAAAATGGTTTAAAATTGTGCAAGTCTAGAAAGTCCCTTAATATAATGGGAAGGTGTATTGAAGGAGTGGGCTTAGATGAGTTTAAGCCTATCAGAAAATCATTTTTTAACCCAATTAGTATGCAATCAGGTGACTTTTTGAAAGCAAATATAATGACTTGGGGTGGAAATTATAGATGTAAACAATGAAGAGGAAGGAGCACTGTGAATGGAAATAGATGGAAATGCACTGGAGTCAATAGCCCCACCATTAGGGATATCTTGTGATGAAAATAATATGAAGGAAAAAAAATATTTTTATGATGACTGCGATGATGACAATGAGAGAGTGTATTGACATTTATCAGGTAAGATTTTGCTTATCTCTTTATTGACTTATATTTTTCATGTAAAAAGTTTTCACTTTTTAAAGTTTGGTTCCTCTTGATATTATATTTACTTTGAGATAACCAAGTCAAATGAAAAAAAATTAAATATGCTTATAAAGAGTACCAAACTGTAAAAGGTTTTCAAAAACCATTTTCATAGGGAATATTGTTAGTATAGGTAGTTGATTGTGCCATTACAATAATAAATACAAATTTATAATGCCTTTTTTTCAGTGTACATATATCTAGGTAATGTTAAAGTTAAAGGGGAATTTCAGGGACGATTGTTTTATATTCTCTTTTGAAACAATCCCCTGATGACCATTGTTAATATTCCATAGTTTCCTAGTATTTTAGATGACATACCTGATGGATGAATTGAAATTGGCATGCTAAGTATGTTTTAATATCAGTTTGCAAACTAAATATAATGAAGATTGGGAGCATCAATGGTTATATCAAATTTCAGTATGCAGATGCACGTTGGGTAAGATGTTGAACAAGGAAGTACACAATAATATTTACAATATTGTATCTTATTCCTTCTAAACTTAAAATATTATTTTTTAAATTTAAATTTGATTGATGCAAGTGGATTATATCAATGTAGCAGTAGCGACGAAAAGAATTTAATTAAATAAATAAATATTTGCATAATATTACTTTGTGATGCATTGTTTATCAAGAAATATGAAGTAGATTGAGGAGTGAAGGGTTCAACATCTTAAAAATTGCACATTTACAATTGTTATTTATGAAATAACTTTGATTAATTGAAATGGGGAGTCAACACCATCAAAAGTTTCTAAAAAGGCCTGTGTGGATAAAAAGTGTACTGATTCTTAATAAAAATTTCCAAAGTCTGCTGTTATGATCCTGATGTTGTCAAACCAAGTTGCACTTATTTTATTACTTAATTCAAAAATGAATTATTGGGCTTATTTTTCTGTAAAAGATTGAAGAGGTTAAATGGTACAGTAGTTACCCTAATGGATCCTTATGAATATTTGAACTTAAGTCATCCAATAGCATGTTGTGAAAGAAGCTGTTAATACTTTATAGCTAGCTTAATTTGTTGATAATTATATTTTTCTGGAGTTGCATGTATGATCCTCTCTTTTTTAGTTTCCATTACTTCTTAAAGTTACTGTTAAGTTACAAATTATAACTCAAAATAGCTAATTAGCCATTTCTTGTATCCATTTACTCACTCATTTTTCCACTAGCAAAAACACAACCTTTAGTTTAGTCACTCTTATGGTACTAATTTTAGCTGAAAAAAACTGTTTCCTATTTTTGAAAATTAATATTAATTATATATTTTTATTCTATTTCACTTCTTTCTGCTTATGCACACATTTTTTCTAATAATGCAATATGATTAAAAATGTACATAATCAGGTTTCATTAGAAAATGCAATAAAATTATCACTAATGAATATCTTTCATGAACAATGTAGTCCTTCTACAATTAATTTGAAGAAATAAAAGGCAAGTTTTCATAATTTTAATATAATCTTAATCATAGTTTAATTGCAGATAATATTACCTAAATCTTTAGCATTCGTGTTGTGCATATTTTTATTTAGATTAATGTTACATTTTGGTAAGAATGAGCATTGAGCCATATGCCGCTGTTTACTGCATGGCATCTTTCACTGGCAGAAAACACGAAGGCAATACATTACCATTACATTAGTTTACAAATATATTAATGATAGCAGTTATTCATACAAAATACATAAGATAGAAAGTTAATTTTTTAAAGCAAGAATTGCATGTTTACTGCAACAAGCCAAATGACTTTTACCACTATTTAATATATTTCTTTAAGTGTGATTATATGTAAACCTGCTTGTCCCTTTCAATTGATTATTTCAAATGTTATTACTATAATAATCGAGTAATATCATTCTTGTATGTATGAGTTATGATAAAAAAACATTACCACAGTCATCTACCCAAAGATTAGTTTGATAGATGATGAGAGTTCACCCAACATCATGTGGAGAACCAGACTGCTTAGGTGAAGCTGAAAGTGCTCAGAGGCATACCTGGCAATCAAACACAGGCCCTTTGGTCAGCAGTCCACTATTCTACCCCTGGATTACCACATTCTTGACTTATGATAATTTGCCTAACTAGTCATTCCTATTATGTTTAGCTTCAATAATTCAGTTTATTTTGGTCCTAAATGTTGTTTGGTAGAAGTTAATGTACGTAATTTCAAAATCTTTATAAATTAAGACTGCCTCAGCATCCAATGTAGCCTCAGTCATGTTGCCACAGTCATTCATATCAGTGCCCACATTAATTAGTATTAGTGTTAATAACTGTATGAATGATCTAAACAAATAAATTTCACCCAAACAGAAAAAATTTTTCCCTAGAGTTACAATGAAAAACTCTAGTTTTTTCTTACCGATTTGCAGGATATGTACCCCTGGTTAAGAGTATAAATTATCTTTCTGAGCTGTTTAGGATGTAATATATAAAAATATGTGTGTGTTTATATATATATATATTTTTTAAAAATGTTATATATATATATATATATATATATATATATATATATATATATATATATATATATATATATATATATATATATATATATATATATATATATATATATATATTCACAAGTATGAGGGAGTTGATGACGGGTACATTGTGTAGGGAGGTTAAGAAAAGAATCGTAAAAAAACTTTGATATGGAGCATAGCTATGTACAGCGTGGAAACGTGGTCATAGAAGCAGGAGGATAGACGTAGGTTGGAGGCTTTCGAAATGTGTGTTGAGAAGAATGAAGAAGGTTGGATGAACTCTACCATCACCTACCAAACCAACCTTCAGGTTGATTAATGTGATTATGTTTTTTTATAAATATTTCAATGCATCATATAAGCAAAGGCCTTTTAAACCACAGAATCCTTAACTTTAATAAGTAATTATATGTTCATATTTTAATTCCTTACTGCTTGTGGTGGAATCTGTTATAGAAATAGCCATGTGACCCTATGGCTTATGATATTTGTACAAATTATTCACTATTCTACAACTGAGGGAAATACTATTTCATGTTAACTTTCTCAAGTGGTACAATTATTATTTGCATATACTATGAACTCCAAACTGATAGTCTAATCAAGTGGATTTGTTTTATTTGAAAAACTATCAGCTTTCAGTAAATTAAGAATGATCACCTAAAGAATTGTTTCTTGGTTGAGAATTTCAAAACCCACTTCTCCCTATATGTTGGGTCTAAAATAAATAAAATGGAAAAAAATTGTAAACTTGTGAATTGCAAAGACCACAGCATTTCACTTTAATTTTTCTGAAATATATGTGGGGGTATTGTTTTTAAGTAATTACTACTAAGGAATAACAGAGATATTAAAATAAAATTTATTCTGCACATTAATTGATCCTTATGTACACAATGCTTTATATTACAATTAATGTTTATTTGTTTTATTTCAGAAAGTTTTAAGTTGAAGTAACTTGCAGTATGGAGAGGATAGAGTGTGATTAAGCTCCTTCATTTGAAAGGTTAGAGTGCCCAGCAAATCCATGAAATGATGGCTATATATGGAGATAATAGCCCATCATATGATAGTTGTGAGGTGGAAAAGGAATTTTCAAACTGGCCACATGTCCCTTGCAGTTGATACAAAAAATGGAAGACCATCACTCACAGACGATGTTGCCATTTTGAAGAAAGTGGAGGACTTTATTCAACTAGACCAAAGAGCAACCATCCAAATGATCATGAAGGAGACTGATCTTAGAGTGTGAACAGAGTGTGAAAAATCTTTTCAGAAGCAAAAATTGGGCAAACTGTCAAGGGAGATGTTGAATCTACTGGAGCAAGACAAAGAGTAAGAGTTTGGCCATGTAGTAATAATGAATGAATCTTGTTTCTATTCATGTGATCCAAAGATAAGCAAGAAGTGGAAGCAGAGCAACTCACCTCCTCCAAGAAGGCTAAGGTGCAGAACTCTGAAGGGAAGGTCATGTTGTCATTTATTTTGGGATTTTAATGGTGTCACCTTAAAAGACTTCCTGGAGAAGGGTCAGACCATAATTGGAGCTTATTGCTCCACACTGTTTAATACATTTTTTGATACACAAGGAAATAAACAGTATGGTATGATCATTAAAGGGATCTGTCTTCTGTCTAAAATGTACCTGCTCACTCAGCTTGAGGTGTGGTAGAACAAAGCTTTAAGTAAATGTTGCCACTTGTGCCCTATTTCACCCCAAGCAACTTTTTCCTATTATCAGAACTGAAAATGATTGCAGGGTAAGAGATGTCACAACACAAATGACATAATTTGCAAGGTGAAAAATGATTTTTCGTGCAATCTGCTGAGTTCTAAAATGATGGTCTTCCAATGGTTAAGCATTGGAAGTCATTCCTGCTGGGAGAAATATTTTCCTCTGGGTGGCAACTATGTGGAGAAGTATTAAGGAAAACAAATAGAAATTAATTTTCTATCTCAATTATTTCTTAGTAATAATTAAATGTTTATGACCTCTCTCTCGTATTTTGTGTATTTTCAACTTAGACATACCTAAATCACATGCATTAGGAAAAAATCTGGTCAAACCATTACACCACTCTTATAATTGAATGAAATAATCATAATGTATCAAATATCAGAAATATCTCGAAAAATATTGGGTATTGTGTGATTACAAAGAAAACTCCTTTTCATCATTGCATAAATTGTCTGTTCCAAGAACTTAACTGATTAATAGAAAATGTTGTTAAATACCACATTGCAATGCATCAATACACATTAAAAATATATTACTTAATTTTTCAGTGCCTTTGGTAAATCATATCATTACCGCCGACCATTAATTCTAAGACTGTCTTCGTGTAGCTTTGTGTTTTTTGCCATACTTAATAGGACCATAGTGTAGCATGGTGACCCACAGGGTAGAGCTTTGGCTACTAGCTGAAGGGTTCTGGGTTTAAATCCAAGATGATACCTTTGGATAACCACAATAAAAACCCAGAAGTATTATTTTCTGGTTACTTGAATTTTATAGGAAACCATGTGTTGGCTGATGGAATGTAATAATTCACTTGCCACAAGGCTTAGGGGATTGCTCTACTATCACCTAACAAAATCGTTTTTAAGGCTGGTTAATGTGGTTGAAATGTCACCATAAATAAGGTACTGAATTAAGAATGTTAAGTAGTACCTTGATTCCAAAAAATGTGTCACAACCTAGTATCAAGAAAAATTAGCAAAATCCCATCACTGATTTTAAGGGTTGGTGTAATACAAACAAGCATTACAGCATTTTATCAGCGCATCATGCTTTAATTTAATGGGTTCCAGTGTGTTCCAAATGTTAAGTACAAAAATTTATTATTTGTAAACACAACCTAGAAGATAATTTACAGCTAACTCTTTATTATATTCTCCCTCACATTGAAATACAGCATATTATTACCTGATTCTTAAAGGAGGGAATGACGAAGATTTTGACCATTAAAGACTTCTTTGATCCTACCATTGTTAAACAGGATAACGATCTTGATTTTTGCCTATCTCTTTTTTATTGAATTCTTACTTACCAATGCAAACTCCAACTTGGCTTCAAAAAACCAAAAGACATAATACTTATTGGAATTCTTCACTGATGCAATTAAATGATCTTTCATAAATCTGATGAGGTTTTTACCATTTTTATTGACCATGGTAAAGTTCTTTATACTGAATCTTAAATTACTTAACACTGATATAGTCTTAGATATTCTGCATGACATAGGCAGAAGATTTTGTATCTAAAATGGCTCGGAAGTTAACTAATTTATTGCCAAGTTTTAATTGAGTGACCTTACTAGTAATGCAAAAGTATTAATCAATAGTGCATCACAAAGTTCATTATTTGTGGTTCTGTTTCTTTAATGATCCATGATGGGCATGTTTGTGTATATCACTACCCTATTATACTCTAGGCCGATTACATTGTGCTTGCATCTGCACATACAGAATTTGTTGAGAGTTGTGAAAACATGCAAGAGGGTATTAAACGCATTGTAAAATGGGCACATGTTCATAGATTATGATAAATATGAAAAAACTGTGCATGTTGTAAGAGGGTTGAAATTCATTTTATCTGAATTACATGCAGAACAACTGTCAACTTTTAAAAAATATATTTCCTAATGTAATCACTAAACCATAATATGATAAATTATTGAATAAAAATTGATCATAATTACAAATTTAATGAATAGATGCATATACACACACACACATGCACACATACACGTGTGTGTGTATTGCTGAATTGACATTTACTACATTTAAAGAAGGGTGATTGACAAGTAGATGGTTAAAATAATTGTTGATGTACCACCTTGGAATTTATTCATGTACACATGAAACATACCACTTGGTCGCTTAAAAAAATGTTAATTATCAAGTAGTGTGTTTCAATCCATTATTCTAAAATGGCATGTAAACGTGACAGCTGTTAATGTCTTTTGAAAAGAGCTGTCAAAAGAAGTGAATCATTATGCTATCTACTAAAAACCTATTGCACTAGCCAGGCTCTTAACTACTTCTATTTCAAGCAAAATTGATAAATCATGCACTGTCAGTCCATAAACCATTTAAAAATGGATGACTTCAATATGGGCCCCTTATTGGACCCAATCTATAGTTACTAAGGAAATAAGGACCTGGATATCTATTACTGCATACCCAACATACTGAATCTAATTCTATAAATTCTGCACTTTATCATTTCTTTGGTACATATAAGTAAAGAAAATGAAAGGTTTATTATGCACATACCAGCTCCACGATATTTGCTAAGCTGCTGATAGACTTGCTTCATTCTCTCCATGTTCACCCTGCTTGCCCCTGCATGGTTTACCATTGGTACAGAGTAATCCTTTCCTATAATACATTTGGCAGCTCGCTGCACTGATTCTGGAGCCATCCATGGCTCATGGATGTACTTAGTTGGGAAATTCTTCAGGGCTGGAAGGTACCTCCTTTGAGCACATACCATGCAGTTATTTTAGTATAATAGTTCTGTTTTCGGCCATGCCCCATTCAATAGAGATATAAAATTGACTTTTATTGTTAATTCATATGAAATATATCTGACTATGAGTACAAGGTGATTGAGGAAAAAACTCCTCCACTCTCCAGTATGAAAAGGAAAATCCATTCTCAAGCATGAATGTCATTGTTTATGACCATTTCCATATGCATTTTATTAGAAATTGCAATTCTTAGGTAAGGTTCTTATTATTTTTGGCCAAAGTGGATCAGTGAGTTAGGACTTACCATGCAACAATTTCAGTGTGTAAAAATCATTTGCTTTGACTGGGATATGAATGATTTTTTTTATTTGGCAAATCATTTTTACACTCTGAAATTGTTGAATTGTAATGCACATTTAGCAAATGACTCCATCAAAAGTTACTGTCGCGGCTTCTACAGTGTGTTGGAATAGAACTTTTCAATTTTTAAACCAACTCTAAGTAAATATGATTGACTTTCCCAAATTGTTTCTAACTATCTTGAAGTTGCCGATTGCTTTTTTTTTAAGCCCATTCACATATCAACCAAAATTTAACATAAGCTGAGGTCAGAATAAGATATTTTAAACATTTTTATAACACAGCCTAATTTTCTCATCTCTATCGCAACATTTTTCATATTTTGACATGCAAAATAATATAAAAATTATTAAAATAACTATTTATTTGATCCCACCTTTCTTAGCTAATAATTCTTAAGGATTTTGACCCAGTAAAAATTACAAAGATTTAGGCAAGTCTATATTATTATTAAAAATGCCATATTCAGCCATTTTATGACATTGTTGTGAGTTGGTACAGGACATTTAGTTCTTACCAACATGTCTTGGGCAATTGCCTATGTTAACCTGGTAGATAATCACTAGCCGGGTGAAATCCTCTCTGAGGATAAATGTTACAATATTTGAAGATAATTTCTTTCTGGTGAAATGACAATACCCTTCAGAACCATTAAAAAAAACAATATAACTGCTACTATAAGGCTGTACTTAAAAGGGTAGCTTTTATTGTCTTATCTTGGAATTATTATGCAATTAAAATACTTGTTTCATAAAATATAGTGCTGCATTTCTAATATATTAAAGATGAGTTATTGATAAAAATCATATCCTATCATCAAACCCCAAGTAATGAAACTCATGCTGATTTACAAATATATTGTGTGTTTAAATATTTAAGTCATGTATAGGCATCCTGCATCTTGTGTCTTTGTAACACTCATGAAAGGTATTTAGTTCTTATCATTATGACATAGAATTTCATGTTTATAAGTCATTTGGTAAAATATCTCTCATATTAAAAACCTTTGGACCAGGGGGACCATTAAGAGAATCTTATTTGTGGCAATAGAAATATTTTATCAGTAATTACCTGATGAAGTCTCCATTTGGGTCAGCTTTGCGGCCAAAACGCACTGGGCAATAGCAGTGAAAAAACTGTTGAAAGAATGAAGAGCAGGAGAGCCACATCCACATACCAGCATTAACTGACCAGTCTGCATCCAAAAGTAACTCTTCAAAAACCTGTTAGATAAATGTACAGGTAGGCAATATTAAATCACCTCCTATATTTCTCAAACTTTTAGAAGGCAATATAAGTTTTATTGGTTATGAATTCTTTCCCACTATGGATAGATTTTTAATGTTTTAGCAGCTTTTCATAGATAGTAAAGAAAGCTACCACATGTTAATTAATATAAAAATATATTTAAGGACTTCCATGCACTTAGAAATGAGTTACTCTTTAGCATGGATTTATTTATATAACTCCATATTTTTGTTTCATTTCCTGTTTTAGACAACTATAACCACTAAAGATTTGCCACATAGAAGCATTTAGTTAGTAATATTAATAATTAGCTAATACTAATTTTAAATAGGAGTTAACTTTTTTCTAGATTAAACACAGTAAATGTGTATGTGAATGAGAATTTCTCTAAATTCCTGCTTCTACTCAGATCAGTAGATTCTGGGTTAATGAAAGGCCGTTACATGAATAGTATTTAATTATATGCTGAATCATATCTTACCTTCATGCCTTCTTCCCAAGAAATCCAAAGGTCACCTCTTGTGAGAAAACATGCTACGGCATGTCGGGCTATGTGATGTATCCACCCTTCCTCCCTCAGCTGTGACATGATGGCATCAATCCAAGGGAATCCAGTCTGTCCCTGTGCCATCAAGGGAGAAGGTATTCAAAAATCTATTCTTTTACTTGAAGTATTCTTTAAAACACTGTCATCTTTTGCTTTTATGACTAAATAACTTTTAGCTCAGAGCATTCTTTTCATTTGTTTTTCTTCCCTTTAATGTTAGTAAAATTAAAAAACTTGCATAAAATTTTAAATTAAATAGAATCTATTTGACTTCAAATTACATTCATATGATCCCTCAAATTAATCCACTGAGGAATGTTTTTGCCTCTCTGCACAACATTTAAATGTTTTTGAGTCTCACACAATATGAGAACAATGTGAGTGACTACTTGGCCCCTTTAAAAACCTGATGGTATGGAGATAGTCGCATAAAATTCCAGTGGCATGGGAAACAAATTTTATGCACATGGCAATCCTCAAACAAAGAGCATTCCTGTTATCTTGTGTATGCAATCAAAATTCCTAACATGCTCATTAAATGGATATGAGAATCACATTATTCCATTTATGTGGAAGAAAGTGTGTCTCATAAACAACTGATAAATACTGTGAGAGGGAGAAGGCTACAAAGATAAAAAGAATAGGCAAGCAAAAACAATAATTTGACGAAAGACGTAGATGCTTATCAAACAAAAAATTGCAACTCAGAGGTGTCATTAAATTTATGAATTGGGTCTTGAATGGTGGGTCAAAATCTTGATAGAGATTAGCTTTGGAATGAGAAGTATTCCTGACTAACAAGTACTCATTGCTAATAAGTTGTGCCACTTGGCATTTATCCTTGGATATTATGTCCTAAAATATAACAATTCATGAAGATGTTGTGATTTGGCAGGATTGGCTGCCAATAGACAGACCACTAGAAGGAGATCTTTTGGATCTTGGATTTGGATGAATATGGAAACCATAATTTTCAATATAGTAACACTTATGGTATGGTAACACATTTAAAGTGGTAGACAATAAGATAAAAACATTCTGATCTGAATGGTTATGGTAAAACATCAACATTTTTTACAAGGAGGATGTCAACTCATCGTTGGACAAGTCACCCTAGCATTAATAAGTATTAATATGGCCATACAGGTCACATTAATGTACCATACCCTGTAGTAACAAATGGCATACAATAGTTATTCAAAATATTGCAAAAATATTAATATGATGAACAGTTGCATCATATTAAGGGAAAAACTAATAATCCTTTTAATTGTTGTAGTTACTTTTACCCAATTAAAAACCATCAGCCCCACTGTGAAATGGTCGTAAAGAATTGAAAGGACTGCTCACGTTTGCCCACTTGGCTAGGGCTTCTTGGTTTTTGTCCCATGGTATTTGAACACAAATTGGGTTACCAGCCATCTTGTCAAAGTTTGGATTTTGTGTAGCTGCACAGTAGAAAAATTCTCTCCAAAGTATTTGACCATGTAGAGATAGGGGTGGCCGTGCTTTCTTGATCTGTAAATAAAAGTTAAATTATGTATGAATCAATAATGACTTATGAAATATGCTTGAGTATAAATTTTTATAGTGCTAACAGGCCCAACAATTATGTTAACAGACAATAATAATTGCATCTCTCTCAATTAAGGTTTTAGCAGAATTATGAGAATATTAATCTCTCTTGAATTAATGCTATAGAGAATACTTCTACTTGTTACCTTTTGATAAAGATCCGTTAACTGGTAATAGAATAGTCTTGTAGAAAGGCAGCCAAATCTTAAGTAAGGTGATAAACCAGTCTGGCTTGCTAGAAGTGATTGTGGAGTCATTTTGGGGCGACCAAAAGAGGCAACCCAAGCTTTTCGTTCAAGATGACGTTCCAGTCTGGCCAATGCTTCAGATTCACCACCTTGCCAAACCGGAGGTAGTAGCCCCTCAGTGTCAAAACCTTTTAACATAGAGAGATATTTCAAAATATTGACAAGGAACCTATGATTTTGAACTAAAAATTACACAGAACTATATATCAATGGAATTGAAATAAGGAAATGAGTAAAGGTACCTTGATACATATTGAAATGTCTGTGCATATTAATATGTATCAACTTATTTCATAGTGGATGTTCAAAAATATATTATAGAGGGAGGACAGATTGATGACTGCATGCATCAGTTTTGCAAATGTTCTCTTCTGTGTTGTCTGAAAATGAAGTTCCCATATGGTCCATAATAGGTATAACAAAGGGCTTGAGACTACTACTGTGAAAAACTTTACATTTAATATTATAAAAAAATTTAGCCATATAATTATGAACATGATAAGATATCTTCAGTACTGTAAATAGTTATTTGTTTAAAGTAAATTTTCATAAATAAGTAGAAATATCAGATTCATTTTGGAAATACTGTTAAATAGATGACAATACTATTATTATATATCTGCCAATCATTTGAGTGTTTTTTATTTTGGTTTGAATGATTGAAAAGGAAATCCTTCACAGCTTTTAATTTACTTCTGGAAACATCAGACACTTGATGCCATAGATGATTTTTTTACTCAAGAGTCGTAATTTCTACACCCTGACCTTAACAGGATATTTTTTCAAATCCTCTTCCTCATGTACTAGTGCATTAGGCACACTGTCATTTTTCAAGTTAGAATTTTAAAAATACCTGAATCAAACAGAAATGACCAAAGTATTTTGATGTTAAAACTTTAATATGCATAAAATTGTAATGCTACATTAAAAAAATAGCAGATATATGCATATCAATGCTTATTCATCATAGAGTTTAAGAAATTCTTCATCACTGGGCCAAAATGTGTTTCTGTGTTCTGAAGCATAAGTCATGAATTTAAGTTTAAATACAGTACTGTATGACAAATCTTTTAAGATCTCTTGAGGTTTTTATCATTTTAACTTTCTATGCTCAGTTTTGCTTAGCTCATTTATTTTGATATTATCAATATATGTATTTATAGTAACCATTTGCTGTGTTTTATGACACCATCATACTACTTTGGGTTGAATGCTTGTAAACTCCCAAGTTTATTTGGAGAGATAGAATGTATGTACTTGTAAGTATTAGCAGAGAGTAGACATCCCCGTTAGCCTAACGTGTATAAGTTTCACAGCACGATCACATGTGAGATGTAACTAAATGCACAACATTGTTTACATTAATGATATATTTGGAATTATTTTAGGAAGTACTTATAGTACAATATTAAAACTGTTGCTTACTGGAGACTGAAAACAGTGATATTATTGAATTTATTATAAAGGGCACCATTTTCTATACCGGATGCGGGTAAAGATACGTATGTAATATTGAGTATTTTTCTGGAAAATGGCTTGCACTTATTGGTGAAAGTTATACCAATGTGCCACTGGCCTATAAGATGTAGGCTGATTTTTGAGCACATTTGAGAGAAAAAATTCATCTTATGGGCCAGGAAATGCAGTTTATCCTTCAACAGCACCTCAATGTTAAAAAGCATGAAGGAAGAATCAAAAAGACTTTTTTACATTTTCACAGGAAAGAATTTATTATTGTTGAATAGTTTCATTACACTGTAGCATCATCTGGACTTGATACTCCATTGTAAGGAAACTAGTCGACTGTAATATATTCTTTCCTGTAGAAATACAAAATCTTTTTGATTCTTCCTTTGTAATTTAAAAATGGATTTCCACAAAGTATCAGACTCAACTATCTCTCAAAAAGAAAGCATCTCAATATGTCTGACCTCTACTTCCTCTGACTGGTGTCACTGGTGCCATCTACTATTATTTAAAAATTGGAAAGGAGACCTTTTGCTGGCCTATTATGCTTGTTTTGAAATTTAGATGAAGTGAATAGATATAAACTGACTTGTATTTATATCATGCCAATTTTAATTTTTGTGATACCATATGAAATTAAGGGTATCATTTTTGTCCATGAAATACCATAGTTGAGTAAGTAAGTAGATAAATTGTATGTGACAATTCACCTAACTATCCAGTGGGCTAAATTCTGATTTTACTAGAAATTGGTAGAACCAATCACATCATAATTTCTCAAGATATCACACCAGCATTGGCCAAATTCTCCTTCTTATGGTGACAAGAGAGTTGCTTTCACATATTTATGCAAATATTTCATGATCTTTAATTTACCAATAAGAATAAAGTGTGAAGTAGGCATATTTTTAGCATTTAGTATTGTAAAAATAATATTTTTTAGCAATAAAAATGTTAGGGAAAATGAATAAGAGGTTCCTACATTAAGAAAATTAGTAAACATTTAATCAGATGGTGAAGCGCTTTGTCACGATCATTACCTAGTTCTTCCAAAGTTGGAACACCATATTTATCATCATGGTCATCAAACACAGGGGTGAATGCTGAGCCAACAAATGGTGCAGTAATGGGAGGTGCAGCACATTCTGGTCGCTCCATGGATGCTACCACCTTTTGGAACTGGTGGTAGGTCAGGGGGGGCTTTCCAGCATTTTTGGATATTATACTGGAGGGAAAAGGTGGCAAAAATTGAAAATACATAGAATATTTGTTCTTTCGTATTGCCAAAAAGGCTTTAGTTAATAAGTAATTCAAATGTGGGACTTTTGCCTCCCTTTAATTCAGGATATTCTCAAAAAGTTTGCTTCCAAAGGCAAGCTGTTTCCCTTGTGATTCATGCATTGATTTCAAATTTGGGCTAAGCTTTAAACTTGCCATCATGAATTTTCATTTATGCTTTTCCCTTTATGCATAAAATATTGTTTCAATTGAAGCCACATAGCCAATGGAAAGTATATGCCTCACTAGATTAAAGTGTATAACATTTGTGAATGCCTTAATATATTGTGTGGTCTGGTTTCTACTGACAATATTTTTAAAATCATTGAAAACCTCAAAGTGTAAATTATGGAAATTCAAGGTTTTTCCTTAAAGTTAAATTTATGATTATCGATTATACATTGTTGAAGAAGGTGCAATGTCTCATTGATCCATGTTTTTTTTTGAGATATAATACACCCATTTTTTCATGTGCTGCCTCCTGTTTTTTGTACAAATATTACTGAAGAACACACTTCATAATTTACAACAATTTCTCCCCATTATTTGGCTTCCTTGTAATCATAACAGCGGGAATTAACAATATATCAGGGAGAAACCTACGTGTGCTGTAAATAATATTGAAAAGAGAATTCTGAATGCAGAAATGAAGGTCTCTTTAGCAGGCATACGACCTAAGAAACCAAATTCAATTACTTCCGTTATGCTTTGAATCTATATGAATATGTGCCTCTGTACCTCTGAATGGCTGGTGACCTGCCATCTCCTGCCACACATCCTTGTGATGGCTTGTGGGGTACTACAGATATAGATAAACATGGGCCTGAGCCTAAGCATAGTAGGGATCAAATCTATGAGTTTTTGATTTTATGAAAATTTCATTTGAGGTATTTAAAATATTCAATAAAACTAGTAATTTATTCCTTTGACAGTATGAAAAAAACAGACATGATATATTAAATACATCAGGGATCACCAAAATCTAATACATGGAGCTAAATTTTTAGCATTGGTGGAATTAATGATAAAGGATAAATGATGTGAAATAAAGATAATTTGGGAGATATAGAAGCTCTACAAGTAAAGCTTTATTAGCTATTATTTTTATTAATTTAAAAATTGAAATCAGGTCACAATGTTACAATGTCACAGGTTACATTGTTGGGATATATAAGCAGGTACACAGTGCATTGGCAAAGAAATATTATTGTTGTAAATTCTTTTTGATAAATTTCTTCATACTCACTTTTCAAGTTTGTAAAGTGTATGAGACACCTTTGAGCACACTTCTATGTCATTTTCTTTACACATAGCAATGATATTCTGATCACGTACACGTCCAAAAGGCTCTGGATCCTCCTCAAATGTTAAATATGTCGTTCCCCATTCCTATTTTGAAAAAGAAAGCATAAATGCAGACATATAATTTTGTTAGTCATAAGATTACTAGGTAAATATGTAATAGATTATTTTAATGAGTGTTACACAAAGATCATTAACTATAAACAGTTGAACATGCCATACGTTTTGAGTAGTTTACTTATATTTTGGTCAAATTCCATTATGGTAGTGCAAATTTTAAAATCTTGTACTGTTGAATAATTTTGTACCTGATGTTGTTGCTAAGTGGCAAAACCTAGTTCATAGTATTTTAAATAAAATATTCTGTGGAATAACTAGGATATTCTTGTCATTTATGTACGATTTGATTATTAATGGATATTTATTCTAGAATTCTTGTGCACAGCAATCATGGTTCATCCTTGAAAATTTTGGCTTGAGTAAAAATTGATTAGAAATAGATAAGTATTCTAGAATTCTTATGCAAAATAATAATGACTCATACCTTGAAAAGTTTGGGAAGTGCATCTGCTGGTTGACCTCTTATAACAAATAGCCTTGAGTTGAGCTTTCTGAGACTACGATCCAGGTCTTCCAGACACTGCAATAAAAACCTGAAAATGAAAACCAAAACGGGGCTATAGTATAGTCCAATAGGAGGGTAAGTGATTTGTTAGGAAATGATCAACTTGAGCTCAGAAAGAGGAGAGTTATGCGTGATGCAATAGCAGTAATATGGTCATTGTCACAAAGAAATTTAGTATACAACCAGGAGAGCATTTTTTTGCTCTGTGGTTATGCAAAAGATGTTTTAAAAGGCAAATCAGGAAAAAATAATTAATAGAATGTAGAAGATTGGTGTACACTGGAGGGTTTGGTGATTTATGCAAAACCTGTACATTTCTCAGACTGCAGAGATGTATGTGGTGGAGAGAGAATCAGGATGGACAGTGTTAGGTAAAAGGGTAAAAGAGGGCTGTCAACCATCATCTGTATTCCTCAACATATCTTAAATTTCCATGTGGAGGAAGTGGCAGAGAAAGTTTGTGAAAAGTTGGAGGTAAGAAGGGAAATAGGAGAATTCAGAAAACCAGTAAGATTTGTGGATGACCAAGCTTTATTTTCCAATCGGCCAAAGAATTGCAATAATTGCTGACTACATAACAAAATCAGCTTGATAGTAATGGGATGTGAATATATTGTAAGAAAACATTAGTGATGAGGTTCTTAAGATACAGAAAGGCAAAGTTAAATGTCCAAAGATGAGGGCATAAACCAGAATAGGTGGAAAAGTTCACATATCTAGGAGTTTGGATGAAGGTGGAGTAGGAACATAAGAATAAGGATTGTAATAAGCAAAGATGGTTTTATAAATAGGAAAAAGTTAATGGCAAGGGAACCTTGAGTAAGAAAGAACATAAAATATAACTGTAAACGTTTATAGGGATAATAATTTCTTTATGGAACAGAAACTTAGTTATTGAGACAAAGGGATAAGTGCAGATTGATGGCTTTTAAGATGTGGGATATCAAAGAAGGGAAAAGTAAAATAAGTAAAAAGAAAAAAAATGACAATGCAATAGGCATGGCTTGAGAGAAGAGTGTTATTGGAAGAAATTAAAAGAAGTCAAGGAAAATGGATTGGATATTTCCATTTGACAGCATTCCATACAAAACTTTTAGTTAGGTTCTGAATGAGTATTTAGATGAAAGCTGAACCTTCAAATCGTTCAATGTTAAAAATGGTCCCAATTATAACTTAATTAACATTACAATATTTATGCATGATTTCTTGGGGCAAATGTGATGGAAAAATAGGTTTTGGGAAAGGCCCCGAGTAGTGGGTAATCTCAGAGCAGATGCTCTATTAGAGCTGTAGTTATTCCAAACTAATTTTTGTGATTAATTAGTTCATGAAAGATGGAATGTGCCATAGAGAGAAAATTGAACATCAATTGCTACAAAAGAAGACCCCAATTGAGTAATGAATAATGACAGATGTGGGAGAGAGGAAATATACAGACAGGAGGAGGTTAGCTAGTAGAAGAAATTACCTGACAGGTACATCAAATAGCCTTAGGAGGGATGTAGGGATATGTAAGAAGAGATAAACTAATCTAATTTTCAACATTCTTGAAGTTCATGTGTATTTTTGACCATGTATTAAGCCTTAAATTGACAGCTTCTAACTATTTTGCTAAAAGGCACATGCCCTAGCTTTAAAATGTGTGTGGGCACTTTTTCTAATTTTGGTAATATTAAATAACAATGTGAGTATGAATAGATTAACTGGACGATGGGAGAATTCTGTTCTCAAAAGGAACTGGACTTTTGCAAATAATATTTGCCAAAACAACTCAAATTTATTTGATGAGAGCCACATGTCAAAGATCTGCTGGCGAGTAAAAAATAGGTAGCAGAAGTGGCATTGAACTTCCAAGGAAATGTTCTTAGCGAGGAAATAGGAAAAAATGTTTGCCCGTATATCTACCTTTGGGTTGATAATTGAAGTTTTTGTATTCATATTCTCGAGGTGCTTTGAGGTGAATAACATAGTTGCTGGTGAAATGAAATCCTGCTTTGAACAAGAACATTTTGTAGTCCTGCAAGGATTTCTGAGAAATTTAATGCAAAATGTAAATCAGTTGTGATGTTTTTATAAATATATGTCCACGTGGATTTTACTTTATGTACTAAAAGATTACTCTTGCGCGAACATGCAGGTGCCAAGCAAGCGGAGGTGTTTGAACAACTTTGTTGCAAGGCTGCAAGTACGTGCACGCGTTGTTTAGCCGTCAGTTTACCGTGACGTCATCGCAACGCCTCACGGGAAGTCCGGAAAAGGTATTTATTATGTATTATTTATCCTTCCGATGCTCGAGGAAAAAATTCTCAACTTAGTTTTTCTAAATTAAAAAAAATCAATTGCCTGATAATAATTTTCACTCTCTTTGAGACAAATTGTCCCTGTAGATTTTTAAATCGTTCTACTAAGAGCATATTAATGACAATGTCAAATCTCAATGATAGTTCGTAAATGCCATGAAAAAAATCAACACATCAGCAATAGGTGATCGTCAGTGCCTAAGGCAATGACCGAATTTGCCGATGACTGATCGAAGCCACGAAGGAAGAAGTAGGAATGAATTAGGAGGACTGCAATGGGGCTAGAACTTTGTTCGAATGGAAAAAAATTAAGATCATGTGGTGGGGGAGAAGAAAAATAAGGAATTACGGTGCGCGAGAAATGGTAAATAATTTATAAGCATTGGGGGAGACAAGTGATAGATCATAAGCATGTGGAAATGCAGAAACCTTTCCAAGCACCACCTTTACAAACCCATTTCCATTGCTTGAATTCCACGTGAGATACTCTTGGCGAGTGAGTCCAAACTGTGAACTGCTTATGCATTCCAAGGGGACACGTGCCACCGACTTCATGTAAAGTCACTAGCTGATCACAGCCATGAAGCCAAATGGACTGCAAGTCATCGGATTAAAATATAATTCTAAGTTTCCACATATTCACCTAAGCTGTAGATTAGAAAAAGGACGTAATACTTTCCCTTGTAAAATATCTTTCCCTTGTATAATATGATGGACAGTTTGGAAATAATGCCCTTCACCAGGCATACTTTCCCAGGAAATATGTAAGCTGAGCTCATCCAATGTTGTGTCATGTGAGTGAGATTTATAGAGAAAAGTAACCAGAGATATAGTAAAGAGCTTCTAATAAATCGTGCCAACTTAGATTAAATAATCTGTGATTATTATTAAACATTTAGCCTCGTGTTTTTTCATGGAGCTACGCTCTGCATATTGTTGTCTCATTGATCTTTTAACCTCCCACAAGTAAAAAAATAATTAAGCTTTGCTTGCTAGAAAAAAAAGCTCATGCGATAAAATGGGAAAATGTATTATCTAATCAAGTGAATAATACCAATGAAATCCAAGGCAGTGTTTCAACCGTACTCATCGGTATTCACGAGCGAATCCAATTAATTTGTTCCTGATAACATTCTCCTAGGCAACGTTCCGGCGTTGCCAACTAAATGTTGATGGTTCGAATCACGTCTTGGTCGAGCATGCTTGCTCTAGGAGTAGTTATTGACAAGAGTTGATTATATTATATTACCACGTTGTTGAAGGAGCTGAAGTCGTACTTGCTCTTTCTCTCCCTTACTTCTACAAAAAGGTTACCGAGTTGTAACTTCAGTTTTATGGTACACCAAAGGTTGCGAATATACGCAGTAGACTCATGCTCAGCGTGTAAGTTCTTCATCCCAACATTGAACCCAAAACTTGAGACCTATTTAAAAAAAAATTGTAATTCCTAAGATCGTTTATTCAAGCATTACATTGCGGAATTAAAGCAAAAGTGCATGCAATAAAAGTATGCGCTAGTTGTGAATAATCGCTAGTGGCGAGTAAAATATGATTTACAATTTATGTCGAAATTCCCTCATTTCTATAAAAAATTATCGAAACGTGGAGGGATTAGGGATATCTGTATGATATAATAGGATTTTTGCACCAACACCTAACTTTATTTTCCATAAAATACGTTCAGGAAACGAAACTTACGAAAAGGTTGATTCGTAAAATATCCGATTATGCCCTGATAAGCCGAGGAAGCCATTGAAAATGAAACAAACAAGTCGTAATAAACGGATATGCAACGCTGTAAAAAGTTTTAAATCTTATTAAAGGCGATGAAATTGTCATGAGTAGTATAATTTTACATCATTGTTTGGTTATTCATGTACAAGCTTATTTGGGTTATTGAATATTACATTTTTGACGCATGTTTAAGAAAATCCGTAAATTTTAATGGAAAATTGTCTTTAGAAATCTTAGTTCCTGTATCATAATAATGCTTTTATAAGATTGATGATATTCTTTTATATTTTTAGTTTATATAGTTTAATATTTTAATAACACTATTACAATTTCCAGGTTCTAAAAAAGTATTTCTTTTTTATTCGGTTCAAATGAAAGTCCATCTTGGGAAATTTTCATAACTTGGAAAATTCTGAAAGCCTACCAATGTAGATTTTGATCAGAGGAGAGTATTTTTCTTTATCGGAGACGGATGAGTAAATTTAGTTTTGGATTTTTTTTGGGATTATTAAATAAATTGGCTCTTTCAGAGAAAAATATTGGCGTTAACGAAAATATCCCTGCTCTTACTCTCGGAAATTCATTTTTCGTTATTGTGCCTAAACTATTAAATTTCTATTAAAGCCTCGGTTGCCAAAGTCAATGTTGGGCGGTAGTTGTCTGATGTGTAATCAATTTTCATTGAATAATTTTCCTGCGATCTCAATTTACAAGCGCCTTAAACATAAGGTTTAGAAAAACGTCTTTATCCAAAATATCTATAGGAATTCTTATTAGCATAGAAATTTTATCGTAAGTAAACTTTGAAAACAGGGAAAACCCGAAAAGAGAATTTAAAATGTTTTATAGAAGTTGATATTTACGGAAATGTTTAATTTTGGCACAGCAAGGAATGTTCCGTGTCTGTCACTAGGAAAAGGGCTCACTGAAAATCCTTTAGGAGATGAAGAAGCGTCATGACGATAGTAACATTTCACTTTTATTACTAACTTTATTAAGTAGTATTGAGTACTAACAGTTAGTTGTCAATTTAAATCATTTCGCATATTAACGATGGTTGCGATTCAGCTATGTGGAAGAAATGCGCATTTCTGTTCCCAAGTCAATTAGAGATTGACTAGGTATTTCATATTTTCTTTTGAATGTACGTGCTTTTTGGCTTTTCCGTTGATTGATGATTCTGATATATTTTCAGCGTAATTTCCAAGGTGTCAATCCCCTCACCACATTTTTGCAACTAGGTTCAGACCCATTATTTTGGGGAAATTTGCAGATCACGCTGAATAATTGAAAATAATCACTCTGAAAACCCTAAAAACTTCAGGAATTACATGATGGCCGCAGCTCAATGGATTATTATTTTACAAATTTCTAATTGCGGCAATCTGATATCCATTCGGCATCCATTTACATGAGACGAATTATCTTCTTTTGGCCGGGGCATGAAGGGTATCTGCTCCATACAAGACATTTCTCTCGGGAAATACCGTACAAATAAATGGTTGCGCTATTAACATCCAGACTCATATGGGAGAGCAAGCCTTATAATTAGACTGCGCTTACCATGCCGCTCCACACGTGATAAATACAGGAAGGTCCTCAAACAGCGTATACATCTCTCTCAGTTTCCGTATCACGCATTCCCCACGCATCCCCTATCAAAAGCAGAGCACTGCATTTCCAATACCCTCCCTCCCCCTCCCGCACGAGCAGCTGCTTCCCACACACCGCGGCTTCTCTTCCGCCAGCGACAGGGTAGGGTGAAGAATCCTTCCCCCAGACCCAACCCCGTCCGATACCGAGACAACCTTAGGCCCCAACCCACGTCCGTTAGAGTGGGCCTAATCGATACGCGGGAGTCAACGGAGGGGGCACGTGTTGGATGAAGCCCTCCGTTGCCCTTCCCCTCGCCAGTTCGCGTCTACCGCTATGTGCCTCCGGTCACGTTGGAGGCCCTCAGGTCTTAGATCTCAAGGCGTTGACTTAGTCATTCGCGTCGGACACGTAATGCAAGAGTGGGAATTAACTCTTCTCTCTCACTCCTTCAACACAACGCCTCCACGAAGCTGAACGTCGTGTAGCCCCATTTCTGTTTTCGTTTCTAGTCGTCAAAAGATCCGAATATTGGAAACCCTTGCGCGTATACTCAAAACAGAGACTCCTGATAGCTATTTCCGTGCAAATTGAATGCGCACATTGCGAAATGTATTTTGGTAGCAAAATAAAATTGTGTCGGCAGTTGCAATATAGTGAAAGGTCGGAAACTGTATGCACGCGACGAAAGTATTGAATTTTTCAAACTTTATGACTCTAAGAACCTGATTGAAATAATAATTTGAGCGCAAAGAATTTTGCAGTAGAATTAAGAATTCCTCATGCTTTATGATTATTTTGAAGAGATTACCCAAATAATTGAGTAAATTTTTGGCGAAAACTCTTCGGACTGGAAAAAAATTAGCAAACATCGAATTAAAATAATTTTTCATTTTTGACGGTTGATTAATTAACACATCGTGAGTCAGTGCGGACCAACTCTTACGGAAATCGTTTATATTTATTCCTGTTGATTAGATTTTAAATCCTGGCGGAACGAATCATTAAACCTTATCTTAGCCAACTTAAGATACACTTCTCAGCATTACACCTGAAATAACATTGAAGACATTCTGTGCATTTTTCAAAGGGAAATGTGGAGCGCCGCAGCAAAGGGATGAGCACGCAATTTTTCGTTTGAAATTTTTTTGGCGAGTTCGATGTAACCTGTTGATGCACCTCAGTAACGGATACATGGAGAGAGAGAGAGAGAGCGAGAGGCAGTGGAGGGGGAAGGGCTGAAAGCAAAGACATCAATGTCCCAATAGTCCAGGATATTTAAGAAAGTTTACCATAAAAAACTTCAAAATTTATCCTTTCGCTATGTAGTTATTTGTGACTTCACTAGGCCTAGCCAGGACTAGCGGCTTCCAAATCAAAATGATGAATATATAATTCTTCCTAGTTGTGGCCTAATTTCCATTTAATAATTACCTTTTGAATCTATTTGCAAAAAATTGTGGAGGAAAATTAACTATTCAATGAATTAAAATAACATTTGGCTCACTCGCTCATATTTGGGGAAATTACGTAGTAACTTAAGTATTGAACAAATCTTAAGTAAATAACTACAATGACAACTACCCCACGTCAGTTATATTTTTATAACGAATACTAGACATAGACAGTACTCATGCTTTTTGGAAACTTATGTGCGTCTTGTCCAGCGACCAAAAATGTTTATCGTTCAGCCTTTCACCAAAAAAATCCAAAAATTGTTTTTAAACTGATCGGTTTTCCAAATATTGTAATCACTTCCGAGTATTCCCAAATTTCAGTAATAATGTAATTAAATTTTACCAAGTCTTGGTGAATTCGAGGCTACGAGCTTCTAAATTGCAAATCAGATTTTAGCAATTAGCAGAAAAACTTGAACGAGTTATTTTTGTTGAAAAGCACCTCTGGTTCTGGCCAAATGGGAATATTATTTTGGAGGGATTTCAATGGCCAGTGATAATGAAGCTGGGAAGGATAATGAAGAGTGGAATTAGGGATCCTCTCTCATCTCACACCTCTATTATAATTTGCCATTGAAATCCCTACAAAATTACTTTATTTTAATAATCTCATTTAAAGAAAAAAGTGATAAAATAATTTTTGGAGTTTTATTTGTATAACCTTCATTATCATCAATCTTTCAATGCTAGGATTAATTTACTGCAGCCCACATCCTTCCATTCTACTATATTTTAATGAAAAGCAAGGCTGCATGTTCTAGGGAGAATAATGTGATGTCATCGACTGTCCGTTCGGGCAGTCAATGAACATTTCGGTACTGCGGCCGATACTGTGAACTTCACTTTCGTCCGCAGCTGTAGCAGCTGATACCAGGCCGACTCACTCGGCATGTGCCACCAGTGCCTAATGGTGAAAATGCTGCCTTTCACCATGGGTTTCAAAGCATACGTATAACCTTAACGAGCCCAAATTGACATGGCGCAATATAGCCCAATGCTACCGATTGCGATTACTCATTTTAGCTTTGCACGCTTCCTACTCTCTGTCCTCTTAATTCGATCCAAAATACCTATTATTTTCATCCTTCTACCGTGTTTTCCCAGCATCCTCCTCTTTATTACGCTTTCAGCCTCCTTCAGCTCCATTACCTTTCAGGCTATCCTGCACGCACTTGGCAGCAGGGTGCATTTGAATTTCTCCCAACAAGTGTCTCTCGTTCCCTGCAACTGAACTTCATGACTTTTTGTCCTTTCCGTCCATTTTATTCTCTTCATTATTTCCACACCCATATCGCAAATGATCTACGATTGTCCTCTTGACTCAACTCCCAAGTTTCTAAACCATATAAAACAAACACTTCATATTAAAGTTTTCACAGATCTTTCATGAACATAGTCACTGAAGGTGGCTCTCATCAACTCGAGCTCCTTTGTTCACACTTCCTTATATAATTCAATTTTTTATGCCCTTAGTTCCTTGCCCAACCTCCTCCCAAAATGATTCCTAAATAACCGAACTGTTACACCTACTCCAATCTATACTTACCCCACAATGTTAACTTTTATTTTAGCCTTATTTCTCCTGAGAATCTCAGTACGTTCATATTCTATTGATCAACTTTCATCTCATATTTATGACACTGATTCTGCAAGGCGCTAAGCAGTGATGTTTACATTTATCGCCGATTGGCTAACTAACGCTTCATTATTCCCATGCATAACTGATTGAAGAATTCCCCGCCCACTCCCCTCATTCTGCATTTAGCACAATTAAATGTCATTGTATAAGAAACACGGCATGTATCAGCAATGAAATACCTCAATTGGTTGGCGATGTATTTGATGCTAAGTTGCCTTGAATTTCAAGAGCAATCTTATTTTAGAATTTTTCATTACTGATAAAAAGGCACATTTTTGGTAATGATTTGAAAAATATTAGATCAAGTAAATTATAAATAAATCAGTAATGTCTACGTCAATAGTGCAACTCGGAAGCCTAATCATCATAGTCGCGGATGGGGCGATGAACTGTGGCATGTCACGTGTGACCCTACATTCAAAGTATGCTGATGAGGTTTTTCCAACTTTCCTGAATTATCACATGGACAATTAAAAACACAGGGAACGACTTTAGTGATCGCTTGACTGTTAAAAATAGGTATGACATGTTTCGTGTTGAAAAACCGTTTCAGAATGGCGCGATACAACGAAAAAGCAAGAAACCATTAGCCAATAAACTGCTGCTGTAGTAACTTCGACGGATTTTTCTGTGTTGGCAGGACTGTTGCTTTTGCGATACCTTACTAGATCTTCATATTGTGTTTACTATTGTTCAAAATTATGTCAGAGTGTAAAAAGCACTAAGGAAGCACTCTTCATCAAAAGTAAAACACAATGAAGAATGTAGAGCACTGCGCTAAGAGTGCACCCTTATCACTCATACAGGGTGCGGAAACATAACTTCCTTTTTTTCAAACGCAAAACGCTTTCATAAAAGGAAGTTATGTTGCCGCACCCTGCATTTAACGAATGCTTAGCAATAGCGAAAGTGTTGATTTAATTAATTTGCAAATATTAACTTTCATATGGAGCGCATGGCTCAGAAACGTGGTCGTTGAAGGAAGAGTTTGGATGCAGAAAGGAGGATTTTGAGATGTGAGTATGGGGAAAAATTAAGTGGGGAGAAAAAAAACAAATGACTCTCTAGACGTGGTAGGGAAATAGAGAGGGCTTTTGGGAGAAATTCGTAGAAGGTAGGGCAGATATTAAGTGGCAATGAAGTCCTGAAGACTGCGTTAGAAAGGATAATGTTGGGAAACGAGATCATGGGATGAGATTTGAATCGAAATACCGAAGCAACGTATATTTAATTTGAAAGAGCTATGCAAGTAATCAAAATTAGATTACTTTACGTGTCTATGATCGGAAGGTGTTAAAATACATAAACAATGTGAGGAAGAGTGTTTGCACTTCGAATGGTCCTTCATACAGTGGCCCCCTAGAGTCACTACTCCATCTAAATGTCCTCCATAAAAATTCTTAGATATCAAATATAAGGAGATCCAAATCATAATTTCCAAAAATATAATTTAAAGAAATTCAAATGTCTGAAACCAATAAAAAAGGCATCCATCAATTCATACGTAACTACTTAAAGAAACTGATATCACTGTGTTTTGTCAGACATTTCTCATGGTATTGCCACCAACCATTAGCTTATAATCACCATATTAACCGAGAAGCCATAAGACTATTTGAAGTCCTCATGAGGCCGAAAACAAGTTTTCTTTCGAGCGCTTACACGGCGGTTCAATCCTTGTAATCGCTCTGGGGTGCTGTCATCGATTATTATGGATGGAAAAAAAGTTTCGCAGATCGACTCTAACAAAGGGGATGATTCAGTTTGCTCGTTGTCTTCAATGAATACATCAGGGTCAACCACTTAATTTTTACTCAACAAAACATAAGTGAAATCAGCTATTAAAAGAAGATGTCCTACCTCTTTGATCGTCATTACCTTCAAGCACAGGCTCCCACGAAAAAACCCTAAAAGCCCTCCCCCGTAGAGTGAAATCCTTCTTTAAACCGAGATATAGTGCGCAGCAGGGTTTTTCAGCGCCAATAATAAAAACGCAATAGCCTTTTAGCAACAGTAAGTAGATACCGAATCAATTCTTACAATCACCAGGTTGAAAATCCATAGCTTATCCAGAATTAACGTGTGCAGAAGACACCGATTCCTGAGTCGCAAATGGTCACCAAACTCAACGAATGAACGTGAATGCTTTATTTCATAAAAGCTGTATTCTTGGAACAATAACACGATCTCCTTGATTTATAAATAGCTAAGTATATTTATGTATGGTTGCCATAATATTAAATAAAGAGGTAGGAAGAAGCGTAGTCAACATAGAACAAGCATAGAATATTAATACTAGAGATAGAACTGACGAACTTGGTCATTGTTCAGATACGTATGCATGCCACCGAGCAATCATAAGGAGGAAAAAGTCGGCAGGATACACGATCAGTTAATAGGACAGACGTGTGTTCCTGGAGGGAAAAATTTGATAGTGATGCGGGATTGGTATGCGACCATAGGTGAAGGAAGAGATGGTGGACTACGGTTTAGGTACGATGAATGGCCGCGGGGGGAAATCAATTGAGTTCTATAGGAAACAGGGGTTAGTCATCACCAACACTTAGTTTAGGTACCATGAAAGGCGTAGGTATACATGGAAAATGCCAGGTGACTCAGAAATGTATCATTTAGATTATATTCTGGTTAGATACAGGTTTAGGAACAGTGTGATCAATTCGCACAGCTTCCCGGGAGCGGATGCGGAATCTGACCACAATTCAGTTGTTATGAAATACATCTTCGGACTTGCCTCAGACTGCTCAGGTGCGAGTGGGGAACCGAGAGTCCGGATGGTTAGTGTTAGGGAGAGGTGTAAGGCAGGGTTTTACCATTGTCACCGGTGCTGTTCAACTTATATGAGGAGGGAACTATTAAAGAGGCATGGGAAGAACTGGAGGTAGGAATGAAAGTCGGTGGGGAATTTGTAAAATCAGTTAGGTTAGCTGATGGCCAAGCTTTAGTTTCCCAGTCAGCCAAGGGGTTGCAATCTTTGCTGAGTGAATTGGAAATTCAGTGCGATAGATATGGGATGAGAATCAATATTAATAAAACCAAGCTTATCGATTTTCCAGAAAGAAAAAGGCTAAGCTAAACATTAAAATAGGAGGGGTAAGAATAGAGTAGGTAGAACAGTTTACGTATCTCGGAAGTGTTTTGGACCAACACGGTCCAAATAATAGGGACGTAAGGAGAAGAATTGCGCTAGGGAAAGGGGCTTTCACAAGGAGGAGGGGTTCGTTGGGAGAACTCCTATGGAGGCAGGAAAAATGGATGAAAGGCGTATTGAGCGGTAGTGGCATGGGGAGGTGGTTCTCCTCAGTTCCTTCCTTCTCTTCCTTGAGAAAGGTGGCTCGACAACCGAAAATTCGAAAACATGTGAGTTTATTTTCTTTTTTGTGTGTTTCTGTGTTTTTGTTTGCTAGTGCTAATTTCGTGTACATTATTATTCACATCCGCAAGTTCCAAATATATAATACTTATCTCGTAAGAATAAATATTACATCTCATCTTAGGGAACATTTTTTGAATTTCAAGGCGAGTGACTTATCGGTTGATTTATCTGGTTGAATAACTATTGGAGATATATTTGAATGACGAATTTACTAGCGCCCTTAATCTGTATCTTCAGAATAGCTTAGCTAACATTTTTACAATTAAGGTGCTAGACTTTTAATTTTTCTCAGTCCAATCGAGGATGTAGAGACATTTGGTTTAACCATTCAACGCTAACTTCTTGAGTTGGGTCATTTACACGTACATTAAATATCTTAAAATACCTCAGTCGGTGGTGAGCTGCTGTCAAGACAATGCGATGCTATAGCTCGAGAAAATTTGAATGAAAACGTGTGACGTCCAAAAAAAATAACTAACGAGATGAGGGCATAAGACGTAGAGAGAAGAAAAAAATAATGCGCTAAACATCTGTGAGCTTCGGAAATTATGGGTGGGAGAGGGGATAGTTTGAGGGTTCAAAAATAGACTAAAATCGACGAGACGTCATTTGCACACGGTGCCTCCCGAGGAACCTTCACCTTCGCTTTGAACTCATACACGACCCTTTATTTTTTCGGGTGAACTTTCTCCATACCGATCAAAATAACATTCGGCGCGATTCATCGCGTAGGATAATTCGCCGGGGTGTAGGCATCAAGTGCAAGGTGTTCATAAAAGGTACCGGTGAGTTTTGAAATTTAAATGACGGAGACGCCGAAAAAGTCGCCCAATTCATTCAGATCGTCCGCTCCTACCCGCACGCTCGCGAGCTATTTTTGGCCCCTCTGCTCCAGACTGGACTTTCAAAAGTCAAATGCTACATATGCAATGATTCCAGAACCTCTGAGAAAACCTCCGAGCATTCAATCAGCCGACTCGAATGGACACGTATGTAATCCAGACGCACGAGACTCGGATTTATTCCCTCCATCGGTGTACGGTCGATCTCCAAAAGGAAAGGGCGACTCGGCAACTGCGTCGCAAAATAATGGTTACAAATATGCTGACGGCATGTTGAAAACGGTAATCTTATGCATGCCCTTGATTGGTTGGCGCGCATTATCATATCCAAATTTCTGTAGGCACCACCGTCGCTTCGAGAATCGCGGAAGAGTGGAAACTTCCTCTATTTTGGCATCCAATGGCTGGCGAGCACTGCTGACTCTCAGAGCGACGTCAAAATATCGCACTCCCACTTAAAGAACGTTTTTAACTTTTCTCGATTCTCGGCGCGTCGGTAACTGCCGAGTCTTTTGGTAATTACAGTACATTAGCATTTCTTCTGCTAGGGATAACGGGAAGAAAACCACGTCCACACAGGTGCCAGCGACCCATGGCAAGCATTTCATACACTGTGGAGCTACTTTCTACAATTCCGCGCATTCTTAACTGAATGATGGAATAAATCCATGATTTTGCGGTTACTCAGAAATATAAAATGATAGATCAATGAAAAGATTATCTGGAATGGAGAAAAATATCTATACTGTTGTAAAAATTTCCACAGAAGTGTGTGGCAGGGTTTTTAAAAAAAGTCATTGGTCGTCCATGGAAATTTATCATGCAACCAAAGGGACAATTTTGTTTAAAGAAGCTTGAATAGTTGCCACTGAATATTTGCCGTTTTAATCACATGATCTGTTTGGGAAAAATTATTTTTAACGGAAGGTAAGAGAGTATCAGGGGTAGCAGCAGTGCGATAGGTTGAGCGCTCGGCACTGGCCGCACTGCAAGTGACTCCGGACAATCCCCAACTCAACCAGTGCTATCTTCTGAGTACCAGATTTCTAGGAATTCGCGAGTAGCCCAAAGAAACCAAATAGCCCGTTTTTCCTCACTTGAATGAGTGATGTGCACTCACCGTGGGGCATATTACCCTCGTCCAACAAAACACCCTTCGGGTTGGTAACTGTTGCATTGTTTAGCCTACAGTATACTTTGCTTTTATGTCCATTGCGTTCGGGTAAAACATTGTTATATGGGTGTATGATTATTATTTCGGGGATATCATGCATCTCGGGGTCATCATTGCATCCAGTGGGTCCCATCCTAGGAGATTTAATAATCACAATGCATTCTGTTCGATCAAAACAATTTTTTGAGAATCGAACGAATATAATTTAACGTAGTAATAATATTGTCACATAATTACCAACATATTCCAACAAATATTTCACAAGAAGCTATTTGATAAAATCATTTCCTTACAAATTTGATTTTGAAAATATTTTGAGAGAGTTTTTTTTTGTATTTCAGATCCAGTGTTAGAATGACAACAAACATTTCACTTGTCACGCAATGCTTTAAAGCTGGAGAGACCACTCACGGCACAAAATCTAATACAGTTGAGATCACTTGAAACAGTTGTCCTCTGTGGTAATAGTTTTTAAAAAGTTAATCGTATCATTTGCGTAAAATGGAGTAGATCATTGTTTTTTTTTGGATAAGTGACTTAATGAAAATAAAAAATATGGGGGCGGGGGGAGAGAAATTAAGCTTCCTTGGATAATTTGAATGCAAGAATGGCTTGACTACTCTCATTTGATACTTTTATCCTTTAAAAAGGCAACCTAGGTCCCATTTGACTAATTTATCGATCATTCAGCATTAAAACAGTGTGTTATCAGATTATTGTACGGGATTTGATAAGAATAAATCTAAGCTTATCGCGTCTACTATTTGTGGAACCTCCAATTTCAGTATGGTAAATGAATAAACACGACTCTGTTTCACAAAAGTTTATATTCCACAAGCTTGGACGGTTGTTTGTGGAAAAACTTTGATCATTCTGGAAGCACTTAATACTACGCTTAATTGAATGCTTAGCTTTTTTGAAGAGGAGAAATGCGCGTATAATATCGATCTTATTAGAACTGTATTTATTTCATCTATTATATATGGGAGGGCTCTTCCACTCTCATATACCTATATATTTATTTATTTAAGCTCCCTGAAAGCCACCACTAGGGTGTGTGGTAGGGGATGAATACACAATAGACTAAATTTGACCCGAATATGACCCTACCGCGGTCGAACAATGTTATTCTGATCGCTTATCGTTCGCGGAAAAAGCATCTCAAATCCATCCGTTCCACACTTAATCTGTCTAATTTTATTGACATTATCTCTCCCACCGTAGCGCGACAGGGGTAATAATACATTTACAACATTGCTGCTAAAGAAACATCCTTTCAATTTATGCCAGAGATTTAATCTGTAATTTAACCTTCGCCCTGCGAGTGATTCCCAATATAGCTGCTCTAATATTTTGGAAACGCTACTGAGTTTATCATAACAACGTTTTACAAGTCTAGCTCCTCTACGCTGCACGCGATCCAATTCGGCAATATCATACTGAAGTTTATGAAAAGCACAATTGAATATAGGCTCTAACAAGTGAGATAAACGCTTTTAGTGCTTGTGATGGCGTAGGGTAAGTGAGGATACCCAAAACAGTTATTTTCAGGGCAAAATGAAAACAAAAGACTGATATGATCTAGGAAGAATGGTATGAAAACCTTGCTGAAGTTATAGATACACCTCACGAAGAAAACGCCGAAACAGTATACAAACTTTTGAAGATGACAGGAATACATTAAAAACCTTCCTATTTATGCATGAGATTTAATCTTCACTCCATAAGTGATTCCCAACCTAGCTCCTTTTAGTAACAATTTTGATACGCTTCTCCACTCTGAACGCGATCCTAATCCAGAATAAGAACCAGGTATAAAGATAATAATAAATAAATAAAATAGATCAAGAAATGGTAAAGTATGAAGAGGAGAAGAAGACTGACAATATGAAACGTTTTACGGAAAGAAGATCCGGAATATTGGACACACATTTGGGCGAAATGGTTTTGTTTGGAGTGATATAGAAGGAAATGGTACAAACCCTAAGGAATACTTCCAAGAGATGTAATAAGGATGAGCTATCATGGTGTGATAAAATTAACATTATATTGGCAAAAGGAAGGGCTGCAGTCAGACATTCTATGGATTGAGAGCCATGAAAACAAATTTTTCTCGATTCGTGAGCATTTCGTAGAGAGGAAATGGCATCGTTTAAGTAGGTGGTAATCGCCAGCGAAGTCAAAAGTTAAAAGTCTGTACGCGAAGCTTCATAATTAAGAAAACTCAAGCCAAGGCATGACGAGGAAATTCATATATCTGGGACTCGAAGATGTAATATCATTAATGAAACATAAGAGTGTGGATTTTTTTAAATTTTATATCCTATCGAAACATATTTCAGACTTAAGATTTGAATATGTGGGAGATTTCATTAATTACGTGGAGTTTAACATTTAAAAATTCTAATAAAAATGAATTAGAGTTGCGAGCTGAATATAAAATTAAAAAGATAAACTAACATAAATTAATAAATAACTGAAAATTTGCGATTCTCTCACACTTTTTCCTCACCTTGAATGCTGAACAAGGAACAAATGTTAATAGAAGTACTCAAAGAAATATCAAAGCAGACTTCTCTTCGGATCTGAGGTTGAAATAAACATGCAGGTTGGCACTAGGAGATGGAAAGCAAGGGGAAAAAACCACAACGGTGCGCCGCAATTTATCTTTACGATCGGCGCATTTGCATATCAGGGCGAAGTTGCAGTTTCATGTAAACACAAAACTGCTGCGGGCATTCACTCACAGTTGATGTCTGTGTTCTATGTTCCCGAAAATAGTTTAGACGGAGGATTTTAAATCGTTCGGTCATGGAAATCCCAAATTTAAAATTCTATGCGATGAGGATTGATATTCTGGAATTAATAAGAGAAGTGCCCTCACACATAGGCTGCTCGATTTAAGCGATATATTTTCTTTCACATACGGGACTAATATCGCTTTGCGTGCAATGTATTGCATGAAGATGCAAGTTTAGAATTCAACTCTAATTATCGGTTGTTCTAGATAAATTTTCTTATTTTACCCTCGATAGAAAATATTGAGTTGTCACGGATGTAAAGCAGATATTTGGGCAAAACGTCCACATTGACAACAACTTAACTTTCCTCATAATACATATATATTTCGCAAAGTCACGAAATTCTATAAAAGTGCCCGTAACCCGTTTAGCCCCCTTTAGATGTAAATTCAAAATACGGAATAAATGCAATGTTGTACCACAGAGTAAGTAATGCATGGTATGAAATATATTCCATTAAAATCGAAAATTAGACACATCTAGACATGGCGATATTCAATTTCATCGCACACGGAAGTCCAAATTCTATCACCACGGATCTTAGTCGTATCCCCGATCTCAAAAGGAGAGGGCGCGCGCTTCGGCAAAACAAAACCCTTCTCCCCTCCCCCAACCAAAAGCCACGCTTCCGCCGGAATGTCCCGCTCACATCTGCACTTATTTATACACTAATGTAAGCAGCCGGACGCTGCGATTCTCTGGTCGTGAATTGCGGAACGGATATTTCGCATTTCTTTTTCTCTTTTCACGTTTCTCTTCGTAGCAGTCCATTTCTCATTCCTCCTGTTAGAAGATGCCGTTCCACAAATAACGCCTTGCCTGCGCCATATTACCATTTGCTACTACGGTCAGTCACACCCTTGTGTCCTCAGGTGGTGACCGATTTAATGAAGTAGGGAGGAGAAGTCACCATGTGTCATGTGCGTGGACCATAAAAAAGATCCCCTTATTAGAATAAAATGGCTACATTGAAGAGGTACAACATCGATATTGGTATACATTGTGATATAACATGTGGATGAGGTGTTTGCTTTGTGCTGACATTTGCTACGAGTTAGAGATTATTATAGGGACGTGGTGCATGAAAAACGAAAGTAATCAAATTAAAATAAAATAGTATAGCGCAGTAACTCAGTTTTATTATTTCCTTTTTATGTTTTAATGCGTTATCAAGTCTAATGGTAAAAATTACTTGCCTGATACGTGGCTCTTTTGTTTCCCGAAATTTTGTTGGTTATTAAACCCTGATGGATAGCAGATTTAACGCATAGTTTGTTTATACCTTTAAATTCATTAAAATATGGCCTTGAGATGAGGAGAGTTCTTGGCGCGGTCGTTCTTATATTTTTCCGGAAAGTGTAATTTACTTTGGGTCAAGTGAACTCTTTTCAATGGCAATCATTAGTTAAGTCATCTTATTGAAACTGATAATGAAATCCACCCAAAACGCATCTCTTTATCACTGCCTTGTGGGCGGGGAAGGGATGGTGTGCAGTTGCGCGTGCCATGTGGGGTGAGACTCGGATGCCCTTGGGGGAGTGAAGGGCGCAGGCGAGCTCCCTTCCCCTTTCCCGCTCCCCCGCCTTTCAGTTCGCCCCGCACCCTTTGCCGAGGCGGACACGCTGACTATCGCATCGGAATCTTGCAAATCAAAGTGTGTCAGGGGACGCTCTTCGGACAGACGACGTCTTATGCAATTTATGTAATCCAGCGGTGGTCTCGTGAGGTTCCGGGGACTCTCGGGAGTCGGTGGACATGAATATCAATCAAAGCAATCTGGCATGTGGTTTAAGAGGAAAGGAAAAATGGTAACCGATCTGGTTGCAGAGTAGATGGGAAAAGATCGAGGTAAATAATTCGAAAAAAAAACAGCTTGAAAATTAAAGCGCAAAATTGAACCATAAGGAATTGTATTTAATAATAAACTCAAGAGCTACTAGCAAGTTTTACTAGAGGTAAAAAAAGAATGGAATGGAAAACCTGGTTGGTACAGTATGCATTCCTGGACAATATTTTGGTTGAAAATGGACATCTAACAACATTTTATTCCGAAGGGGCCCCCATTTATTATCGAAAAAAAGAGGAAGCCTCCAACTTGAGATTTACAGTGCTTTCATACATTTTAATACATAGACAATGTTTCCTTTTGTTAGCTCAGTCATTTACGCTAACCTAAAATGAATATATAAATGCAGATTCAAATAAATTCAAATTTTAGTTTTCCGTTTCAGAAACTTGGCTTTTGGTTTTGAGGCTGAGCTTAGCGACGTGAAATGTAGGAATGGGATAGGGTGAAGAAACACAAGCTGGATAGAGAGAACAAAGAGGAAGAAGAAGAAATGGATGGGGAAAGAGAACAGAGAAAATTGGAGGAAATTTTTGAAGTAAAAGGGAAAAACACAAGTGGAGGAGAACCTAAAAATTAGGGACACGCTGAATGCCACGAAACAATATATGGGAAAAATTTAGTGAAACGAAAAAGTGAGCGGAAGAGGAAAGACATTTTAGATAGCGCAAAGTAGGATAAATGTAATGAAGATTAGTATAAAATTTAGGGTTGGAAAATAAATTATGAAGAAGGATAAAGAAGGTTCATTTGTTTGATAATAATGAATAGGGAAACAATAAACTACACAGTGATAGAAACAAAAGAGAAGGGCCATTAAGATTGAAGAAGAAAGTTGTCGAGATTAATTCGAAGACAGTAGGATATGTTAAAATGCGTGTACATGTGTCAGACGCGTAGCGAAATATTAAGGGAATGATGTGAGTTAAGTGTGGAATAATATAAACGAGCAGGGATGGTGAAAGGCTGGAGTAATGGTAGAAATATGGGGAGCTGAAGAGGCAACTGTGCCACGTAACATGTTTATATTATTTATAAATATTTCGGTGGTCTACAAGAACAAATACACATGTAATTTTAATTCTTCAAGGATTGACCAAAGCCTAACTAAAAAAGTAGAATAGATGCCGATAGATGTTAAACAAACTAATAGCGCTACTTAATAATTAATAAAGTTAATATTTCAAAACTGAAATTTTATGCGCAAATCTAAAAATATTATTTCCACAAATGATGGGTTCAAATGTCTTTTATACAATTGATCTTTGGGCTTACGCTGAAGTCGCTGAGCTACTATAAGGTGCAACTATGAGTACAAATATGTTGCGAATCAAAGCAAAATATCGTCTGACTTAGATATTGGGTACTATCTGCGTATGAAGGTTCTGATCTTGCAAATACTATCTGGATCGTGTATTCAGTTAAAAATCAATCGCAGGCGAATTAGCTTTGTGAAATAGAGGCTTAGGACAAACAAATATCGTATATTTAATGAATTTCGAAACTATAATGTTAACAAGCGTCAACCGGTTTCAACGCATCCGTATCATTATTAGGAGACATAAAAACGTAAAGGAGCTCGAATTCCACATTCATACAGTTTATTTATTTATTTAAATAAGCTAAACGAGGAGGGGGATGAGTTGGTTAGGTGAAAGAAGCGCAAGGGAAACTGGGAGGGATTACGTAATCAGGAAGAAAAAGGAATAATACCAAAGCCAGGGGGAACCAGAATCAGAATTTTAGACAAATGGTTGGGGCACTCGAAGAGTAACTGAATGATTGGTACAAACTCATTTAACCATCAAATCACACAATTTAGAGAAGGCTCAAATTTCATAATAGGACAATCGCTACCCCTTTACGTTTCCGAACGTCTTGATAAGAATGCGGGAGCATTCCCACCTGTCATTTTACGCATGTCAATAAAATTATATTAAATACAATAAGGGATCATAAAAACATTGTCCGACCGCGGTAGGGTCATATTCGGGTAAAAATTAGTCTGGTGTGTATCCACCCCCTGCCACACACCCTAGTGGTGGCTTGCAGGGTATATTAATAAATAAAACAGGTTGGAGCATTTTAAAAATTAAAGGGTTTTTAAATACGAATTGTTTTTATTTATATCATGCATATAGTTCTCGGATGATAGCACCGCGATGGATGGACGGAGAATCATACGAATGAGGGATGAGAAGAGAATAGACTACTTATCAAAAGGTGAAAACTATATGAACCACACAATTCCAAAACCCCAAGTATTGGAATAATGAAATAATTCCTTATTTTAAAGAGTTAACGTTATACAGTGTTAATATATTGTGGTGACATGCGGGTTAAAAATGACATGGACCGATTATCCGTTATTATTAAATTATTATCATTAATGATTTTTATTGCTAACATGGAGCGCATAAGAGCGCATAACCCTTCTCTTTCATCGAAAAATATTAAGGCTGTCGTCCCCCACTTCGGATTCACTATTGACACTTCAGAATGCCAATATTGCGTTACATGGTTTCTAAGATTTCATACTGTTTGAATTTAGCAGGGATTTCTGGGAATTTGGTTTTTTTTACTGTTTTCTGGAAAAAATAACGATTTACCCACAACAAACATCAAGTATACTTACATGGTGGAATCATATGTAATGAATTTATGGTATCAAGTCAATATCTGTGAAAATAAAACGACGGCGTTCGTAATAATCGTGAGACCGAGATCTGTGGATCACCGTAGGTAGTGAGCCGGGAAGAGACAGAGGCTATTGAACGAGAATGGGTTAACGACTGGGAGGTGAATACTCAAAACATATCCGCAATGATTACAGGAGAGAGTAATTACCTTGTTTCTTTTACACTCTAATGAAATGGAAAAATCGTTCCCATGACAATTGGAAATGTTCTTTGAGAGAAATGAGTAAGAGTTTTGAGACATTATTAATAGCATAGAAATAGAAAAGGTATTCCTACTGTTGAGTGACTAAAGGGTAACACATAGGTGTCATCTTGCCTTGTCTGTTTCGTACAAATAGTTATATTAATCCCTGTATAACTCTAGGCATTCAAGGAATAAGAGAATCGCTATTTTCGAGTCTTTTAATTTGGCGCCAGTTTGTTCCGTCATTTAAAAATATGCCGCCGAAGAGCAGGCATGCGCTTGAAGTTGTACATTACTCTATACGATGCACACTCATGTCAGTTATCTAAGAGATCTTTATACAATGTGACAGTCATTCGCACACGTTGAAATAGGAAAATAAGAAGAGTATGGGTAATAGGGAGTTTATATAACAAAGTTCATGAAATCTAATCTACAATTTATTCACTCATGTAAAAGAAGGAACTGTCCCCTATTAGTAAACATTTGAAATAAGTAAGTACCATATTATTGGTCACGTAGACTCAATGACGAAGTCGAAGCAAAATGCCATGTATGTACCGTACTTCTTACAAGCGATAATTAAAACCTGAACCAAGTAAGACTCGCGTTACTATCTATGATATATTACAAACATATGAACCAAACAAACGATGCAATGGAAATAACAGGCATCCTCCGAGGACGTTCAACTAGTCCGTCTAAGAAAAATGTAAGGAAAATTGCCCCTAATAGGAAATTGTCAAACAATCAGTTCTAAGAAAGAGCCATAATCGAAGTTTGTTCCGGGATTAATATATTCGCATCTGAATTACAAAATTAATTTTTCTTTGGAATCCACGGCGTACAGCATTTATTTCCATAACGGATTACACCCTACTCATATTCGCATTTGTCAAAAATCAATAATTTAAAAGACAAGCTAGAAAATTCTGGCGGTAGTTTTATCTCTTACATAAGATTAAAACCAATGCGTATCGACGAACTATAAGGGATCTGGGTATCCTATTAAGACACTGTTCCCAAGCGAAAAAATATTGGTTAAACCGCGTGTGTTATTTTCTCCCTATTGAATCATGTGAATGATATTGCGGAGCAAATAAAGTTTTCCTCCCACATACGCGAAATTGAAGTTTCTAGTAATAGAGTTTTCTTAGCACCACATTCATAATTCCTGTTTCAAAATGAAGAGGAATATCGATTTCCTAATACAAAACTAATTCCATGTACGGGGAGTAGATATTTTTGCTGACGAAATTAGGCACGATGTGGCGAAGCGCACTAGAGGAATATCATAAGATCAACCTAGCACTGAAAACTTTGCATCTAGGATGATTGATTCTAAATTATTTCAGCTTACTCCATTTGCATTGCAGGGTTAAAGGTACCTATAAACAGGACAAATTTTTTTTTCTTGGAAACATATAAGCGATCAATCTACCTAAAAACGCTGAAACTCTCGCGGTTAATTGATAGGAAAATGGGTACTCACCTCCACTTGTTGATACCGACATTCGATGAACCAGCAAACCAAGGGTCCAAAATAAACACACAACGAAATGTAGTTGCACCCTTTAGTCCTTCCCTCAAACTGGGATTGTCATGCAATCTCAGTCCCTTTCTAAACCAGTGAACAGAATGTTTCTCAGATTTATCGTTCCCCATTCTTATCCAGTAGTAGAGCCACTTGATAAGACACAGATCATTGTGGTGCGTAGACAAATTTTGCCGATTTCTGAGCGCCCAGCGAAGAGACTAACAGCCCGACTCAGCGTCGCACATAATCGTACCTTCGTCTCCACGCCGCTTTCAACGTGACTTACTTAAGTCGGACTCTGAGCTGGATCCTGATTGGATGCTCGTGGTCACATGGCATTTTGGTCACGTTGCGGGCTACGAGCTGCCTACGAGTTTTACAGAAAAAAAGATTTCATCATGGCAAATATACCGTAGATTAACAACTTTACGTTTTAGTCGCGCAGTGCTGTTACCTGGCGGTGGTTCAGAATAGAGCGCCATATTTAAACACGAATGAAATGTTCGTGGAATACATTCAGCGAGTTAAGAAATAGATACTTCTAGTTTCTTTCATATTTAAAAAGTGAGCACTCATTTTTGAGTAAATATAATGAAAGCTTAACGAATAACCTTCTTTGGGCAACAACTCGTCATTTAAAATATGCTAATCGTTCTTTCACGGCAATGATACGGGAATCTTATAAACTTGAAATCCAGATATATGAACTACAAATTGTTAAATAAATTTTACAAAACAATAATTTTAGTTGAGAAAACATTATGGTAAATAAAACGTTGCATAAATGAAGAACAATACAAAAAGGGAATCGCTTATGAGTTTGCAATAGTTCGTAGAGGTATGTGGTCCTGAGCACAGTTACCATGGTTTTTTAAATGGTATTGTTTAATCCAATCACAGTGAATAATTTTTTCAATAATTAAAAATGATTTGTGGATTATAATTGTGAAAATTTCTAGTAGATGTCTGTCTGCGACTCCGATTTCATTTGTTTCATTCTTTTTTTATCAAATACAGGGCAGGGGTTATTTTCATTCCATTGTAAATGATTAAAGAGTTTGGAGTATAATAAAGGTAAACATCGTAGATCCATTTCTCAATCATTGAGATCTAAGAATCCAAACAGAAACGGTACTAATTATCTCTATATATTTTGCGGCCAAGGTACATGCTGTACTCCTTAAACTTTCATACTTGGCATTTATGTAAACCTTTTGGGTGCCTCTTTTAATCAAGAATTATTTTCATTTAAAAAAATGATAAATAAGTTTCCATGCATATTTAAATAACTTTTGTTGAAAATTTAGATTACTATATAATTATAGTAATTTTATGCGTATGTAACCATCTATAACATCAACCGTTTTACTGAACTCTTTTGTTTGGGTTTAGGATAGATCGTTTCGCGGTTAAAATGGCGAAGAGTTTGAAATCACCTGGGATATTAAGGAAGAACATACGCAAACCTCTGTCCTTGGTTGATGTCGAGTGTCCAGTGTGTCGGGATGTCTTTATCGAACCAGTCACATTGCCCTGCAAACACCGTTTATGTTTACAATGTTTCGATGGAACAATGGAGAATGTAAGCCTACAATGTCCTATGTGCAGAACTAGAGTAGGTGGATGGCTTAGGGCAGCTACTAAAGATAACAGAGTTATTGACGTCAAATTATGGGAATTAATTAAGTGTGAGTTTTCCGAATATGTGGAAGCAAAACTACGAGGTGAAGCAAAGGAAATCAGAGCAGGTAACATTATTGTTTTATATTTGTAGAATAACAAGCTTCCTTTCTCTAAGTTTTCGTATTTTTTTACTCTGGAGCACGTTAGTTACAGTCAAAGTAATTTGTTTGATATCTTAGACTGTATTATACATTGCATAGTATGTGTTTGCGTGTTATTTCAATCATGTACTCGATATGATAGCGTTAAAGATCTTACAAAGTATTAGTAACTTAGGTTTGCAACAAGTCATTTTCAACCGTCTGAGTGTAGTTATGGTTCTTTCAAATATTTATTATGGTAATTTCCAAATTCCGTTCGACCTTGAATATGTGAAATTCCACTTCAATCCTTTGTTGCTGTTTTGCCTTTGGCGTTGTAACTCCAAGATAAGTTCGTCATTGATTTCTTGGTGAATGATATTATCTTCCAGAATTGCGTCCCATATGTGTTAGTCAACCGGGAGAAGTTCGACGGGAATATGAAATGCACAAAAAGTCGTTAGAAGAAGAACAGAGGAGACAACGCGAAGAAGAAGAGAAGGCTAGCACTGATTTAATAAGGAAGCTGCAGGTACCTCTAAAATGTTCATTCAATGGCACTGGTGCAATATTCTTATGCTATATGTGGTATATACCCTACAAAGTATAAATGGAGAAACTTGTAATGTTTACACATGCCGTTCCCTTTAAACGGAGTTTTGCCAAATGATTAATAATAGTGGCCCAATGGAAAAAATGTGCTATTGTTATATTTATGTATATATTTCATGTTGAAATGATGCTTTATTGTTTTTTGTACGTTCGGAATTTTCGATTGGTTAATTTGATGAACTCTTAGGACAGTATTGACAATTCCAGTTCTGCATTTCAATGAAACTTCTATCTGCTGATGCCACAAGTCGGTGGAACGCTATGTATCTTAACATAAATCTGTGGGAAAGTACAAAATCTGTTAATACGGATTATAACTTCACTTTCGGTTTTATTTTGTGATGTTATTTGAGATTCATTCTTAGGTAAAAGTGATATTTGTTATTATCCTGGATTTGTATTTGTTTACAATGCTCTTGCATGATTTATGTAATTTAACTGTCGAAAGCTTTGATTTTAAACAATGAATATTTATTTAAAGCTTGTGGAGTACCTACATAAGCGTTTGCCAGTAAATTATTTGGTGATTTTGAGCAATTATTTTGCATTGACAAACTTACAGGGCATTAATAAACAGAATGATATATTATATATTGATAAAAAATTATATCAAACCACACTTCATAAAGCGTGAGTTTTCATGATTCTCAGCAGTTTCCTCCAGTACCTTTATTATCACTATTTACTCTAAGAATTTCAATATTTGCACCAACTGTTCACATACTCTACACTGTCCAAGAAGAACCATTGCAAAACAGTAGCCATGGTTAAAGTTGGATTTTGATATGTAAAAATCAGATCTGCAAGGAGTCAAATTACTTTGTGAACTGATGAATTGGCTTCAATTTGAGGTATATTTGACGTATAAATCTAAAAATATTTTTGGGCCTTATGTTTGAATTTGAAAGCAGGTCAAAACAAGCAAGCTCTTTGTATCAGTAAATTAATGCAAACTCAAAATGTCATAAATGTAGTCATCCTACAATCGTTTTGTGCAATTGTATTTTATTTCTTAATTGGAATTGTTGACCAATGAAAATCAGTATGCTCAAAAAGAGTTTAGTAAAACATTTCCATATATTCTGGCTAATTAAAGAAAATATATTAATACTTTTTATGAAGGCTTCCTGGGTAGGCATGCAATTAAAATTGCAACTGTTGTGGTGAAAGTGATTTTTATGAAGTGAAATGGATCATTTCAATGCATGACTTAGATTTGAGTAAAGAATTCTTTAACATTTTGTATAGTGGTATTTATGTATTAGTTCTAGGGTAAATCTTGGACTTTGGTATGAGTTTAAAGGAAACAAACTTCCCTAACTTTGCAATTGTTTGGGCGGCACTATGTGCGGCTATAGAATTTCTAACATTGCCTGTGGGTAAAGTGATTATTATTTGAAAGGCCTCAGTGCTTTTTATTAGTAATAAATTATCAATAATTCACACGTAAATAACATTAGCAGAGTATGGTCATATACTATTAGCCAAATTTATTTCTAATTCAGCAACCATCCTTTTAAGTTTTTTTTTATTCTGGCTGTAGTGAATATTGTTCCTGATTAGTGACATAGATATATACAAATCATCAATCAAATTCTTGAAGTATTGTCTTATTGTGTCTGTAACATATCATAACTCTTAGTTACTTCAATGCATTCTGGTTATTTCAGTTCTAAGCATTCCTTCATAAAAGAACAGTTTGAGTCATGTACGTGTATGGTAGTATGGCATAATATTCACTAAAAAAATTGTATAACATGCCTGAAATTTGGTTTCCAGAATGAAATAGTTGGTTTGATTATTTGAGCTAGGTGTATTAGGGTGCGTTGAGGGCTAAGGTCATTTAGCACCACTTGCAGCCTAAATCATGTAGTAGGGGTTGGTAGAATTATTACACTCACCTAGGGTCCGTATCTTTCATTTATATTATTATTATTGGTATTCTGCATATTAAGGTAGGTTGAGAATGGTTAAAGCTTATACAGCGGTACTATTTACTTGCTTCTAAAAAGTAAAACCAGAAATTGGACACTACAATAAGCCTCTTCAATTCCAAGTGCTTCCTTTCTTCATTCTGTCCTAACTTAGCCGTTCTCTTGTTAAAAACTACATAATCTTTGTTTTGTTTACATTTATCCTCACTCCATACCCATTGCAATGGCAATCCAATCCCATGGCTGACTGGCAAAATAAAGTTTGATCACCCCCAACGTTTTTCTTTCTGTTCATTTAACGTTTTCCATCCTTCTTCACATCACGTCTTAAAAACCTCAAATCTTAACCTATTATCTTTCTCAATGACCTTTTTCTATATCGTACAAAACCTTACCTCAAATCAAAATTTTCACTAATCTTTATTGTTCCATAGTCCTATATTTCTGTGTTACCCTTTATTGGGATGGAACTGACATTGTATGACAAAGTCTTCTGGACCATTTCCTCTCTCACAAATGTTATGAATTAGACTAAAAACTATTCTCCAGTATTTTCCTATACCCTTTAGTAGTTCCACAGGAATGTTGTCTACCCCCACAACCTTAATTGATTTTAATACCCTCACTGCCCTGTCTCTCTCATCATCAAGTATGCCTGAACCTAAGCTATCCTCATATATGTCATATGCTCTTTCTATATCTAACCTTGCTGGTCTATGTTTTTATCATACAGGTCTTCTCTATATTCCTTCCATCTCCCTTGAATCTTTCCTGGTTCAATGAATGATTTTCCTAACTTATCCTTGATTGTTTGAAAGAATTTTCCCTTCGTGCTTCATGGTATTACTTTCATGTTCCTGTCTAGTGCACTAATTTCATCCTTTCTTTGAAAACTTCCTTATCTTTGCCCTGAAAATTTTGCTTTACTTATTTCACTACTATGTCACCCCACCTCTGATTATTATTAAAATCTTTGTTCTTCCTTCTGCCTAGCTTTGTAACTATATTCTTCTGTTTCCTACTCTCATCTATCTTCTTGTTCTTATGATTTGTATTCTTTGATTTCCTTGTCTTTTCCTATTAACTGTTCATATGGTTTCATTCGTGTGATAATTCTTTCCTGTAGTTCTGGCAAATGCTTCTACATTCAGTTTTCTAAACCACCTTCTTTGTTTTACCTTTTTGAATTGGATGTTACATTTTATTTTTACTAAATAATTATCTGGTCTGCATCCTATCCTGGGAAACTGGGTGAATTAATCATGCTATTTCTAAATCTATACCTAATCATAATATACTCATACTTATCTCTTTCTGAATCCTTTGGCATTTTCCATGCATATCTATGGCTGCTGTGAAGTCTAAATCAAGTGTTGATTCTGATTAGCCTCTGTATCCTGCGGAAATGTATTGCTTTCTCCCCTGGTTATTTGCATATTTTCTGAATTGGGGCATCACAACTTTTGCAGTGGCTGGCATTCTCCATTACTTTTGACATTTGTTTTGTGGCATTGAATTGGAATTTCAACTGCCTTACATGTCTGTCCCTCTATATCTCCTGCTGGAGCTACAATGGGTGTACAGCTTGTACACTTATATATTGTCGTAGAGCTTACTTTTTCTATTGCTGAGAGGAATTAGCTATATGTGGTCTACTTGGAACTCAAAGGGAAGCAACTTTGCTAGGTTATGTAGCATTATAAGATTAGTATCTTATGGATTTATTTTTAACTTCCCTAATGGCAGTGTAGTGATTTCATTTAAGCATCAAAATTAGGTTCTTGATGGTGACTAAAAGACCATTTACTTCTGTGTATTGAAATAAAATCATCCTGTTCGCCATACATCATTGAGATAAAACCTTTAATTCTGATGCTTCTCCTATTTATTTTAATTTTTATTCTTCTTCCCTTTTTTTATTTGGATGCTGTTGACTTAGTATTCATGTAGAGTTATCAATTAGTTCTCTGAATATTTTAATCTTTTGTGTATTTGAAGAAGTGTATTTTTTTTCTTATTATGTAGTTATAATTGGACACTTTTTATATGAAAATATTTTAAGGTTGAAATCATTTTCTTAACCTCTGCAATAAATATATTTTAGGAAGAGGAAAGTGAGGAGTTGACCAAGAAAACAATGAAGATAATGAAAGCATTGGAACTAGATGAAGAAGTGGCTCGGAAAATGATGCTGGATGAGGTAGGTTAACTAAAGCAGCAACCAACATTGAATCCCCTAACAGTTCCAAGCTTGTATATACACAGCACATTTTATATTATAATTCACAGTTCTTCAATTTATTACAGTAAAACATTGATATCAAGCCATACTATGCAAGGAGAAAGAAGTGCACATGTATCAATCACGGCAGAACTAATATTCCCTTAAAAAAATACATTTGCTATTGGAGCAAAACCGTAATTCTCTTCCAGAGTAAATCACAACCTCCAAATCCATGATCATGTTCAAATATAGAGTAAAAAACTTTTTACTGTTGTATTATCATTATTCCATTTATGGATTTTAATGTTATAACATAGAAGTTGTTGGTTTCAACATTATATTTATTATTTTTTTTTTGCATTTGGTAAATAGTTCCCTGTTAGTGGTATTATTTTTGTTCTTTCTAACAAAACAGGCTCGTGAAACTTGTGTACTGCCCAATGTAAGTTGAACAACAATAGTGTATCATGAATCCCGTGTGTACCTTCATTTTTTTATATGCATGGTCCTTGGAGAGTACATTTTTATTTTCATTATATATTTATAATTGGGGCACCTGTTAATCCAGGGGTAGAGGGTTTGACTGCTGACCAGTAGACCTGGGTTTGATTCCTGGGCAAGCCACTCAGGGTACCCTGAGCTCCACCCAAGCTGTGTGATTTTTTGGGTACCAGATCTTCCTGGTAAACCATCACCAGCACAGGGAAAGGAACTTGCACCCCTACCCTGATGTGTGAATTTCACATGCAGTCAGGCTTAGTCTGGTTGAACTTTACCATCACCTACCAAACTGACCTTCAGGTTGATTACTATGTTGATGGTTTATATTTGCGGGTCGCGGTGGTCTAGTGGGTAGGTCCCGGGTTCGATTCCCGGGCAAGGCATTCTGGCACCTGCAGCTCCACCCAAGCTAGTTGATTTTTCGGGTACCAGATCTTCCTGGGAAACCATAACCGGCACAGGGAAAGGAACTGCCTCCTACCCTGATGTGTGAATATTCACATGCCGTCGGGCTTGGTACATGGGTGAGCTCTACCATCACCTACTAAACCGACCTTCGGGTTTATTACTGTGTTTATGGTTATGGTTTATATTTATAATTACTCTGAAAAATCAATTTATATAACATTTTAACTGATTATTTTTTCTCCAAAGTTTGTTTTACTCATCTATAGGAGGTTGCTTAGATGACTGTTGGAAAAATTAATAACTGCATAACAAGATAATGATAGGTTGTTTGAATTGCAGAAATGTAATAGTCCTCGTAATTGAATCGAAAGAAACATTTTTCCATCATTTACTTATTGCACATGAATGTAGGCAATGTTGGGTTTAAATATTGAAGAAATTAGTATTGTAATCATAAGTTGTTTTTAAAAATTGTCACATGGCCAATTTCATTTGTGTCATAAGAATTTTTATTTTTTCAAATCAACTTGTTGATCTTCTTTTAAAAACCATATAAAGATGTTAAAATGACTTATGAAAATTCATTGTAAATGATTCATTGTAAATGATTCATTGTAATTGAAAAATCCAAGTAATAATAAAATTGCTGTGGCTATTAAATAAATAATGAAGACTGAATTTTAACTTGCCTTCAATTCTTCAATCAATTTCCTTGTTACTGCACAATGTATTTCCTGCTTGTTAATCTACTCAAATTCTAATTTTGCTTCACAGAGGAATCGGTTCAAAGTTACTAGTCCTAGTGGGTCAGTGAAAAAGACTGTGCAGATTTCATTAGAAAATAAGGCAGGCTCAAATCAACCAAACCGGACTGAGAATAAGGAGAATAAGGCATTAAAGAGTTCAACATCAACCATTAAAGGACCTATGGATATTTTTCTAGGTAAGATATTTTCTGTCACATTTCTAAACAAAAAAAATGAATTATTTTTCTATATGATCTAATTTTTGAACCTTTACAGTTACATTAATGTAGTGATGTAAAACCTAATGGTAGTCAATGGACTTGATGCTAAACTGAAGGTTAGACACTCAATTGTGATGAATGACTCTGCTTTTACTAAGGACCACTTAAACTATATGATTTACTGGGAATAAAATCCGATTGGAAATCATTGGTAACATAAGAAAGCTAACATATCAGTCTTCAACTTGAAACTAGAGTGGATTCTTTATGCATCACCAAACTTTTCCTCAGTTCATCAGCAGACATGCCAACTCTCCCGATTTAAGCGGGAGACTCCCGATTTTTCCTTCTTACGTTCTTGATGAACTGTTCAAATTGTGTACTTAGCTTAACATGTTAATAAAGTGTGACATTCATTAAAAATTGGCAAAGTGTCATAAAGGGATTAAGGTGCCATGCAAATATTGTGGTAATTAAAAGTGATTACTTCGTGATACACTTCTAAAAATCTCCCGATTTTTCATTTTTGAAAGTTGGCATGTCCTCCCGATTTTTCATTTTTGAAAGTTGGCATGTCTGCATCAGTATTATTTCCATAAAGGTGTTTTTAAAAGCAAGCAGTGATGATGGATGGTAAAACATGTATAGGTGTTCTTCGTGATGGGAATAAATTAAACAAAACAAAGTTTACGAGGTTTTCAAGAAAGAAAAGGGCTTAAGTTTAACATTAAACTAAGAATTCATAAACTAGAGCAGGTGAAGCAATTTACCTGTCTCAGAAGTGTTCTGAACCAAAATGGTCAAAGTAGTAGGATAAGAAGAAGAATATATATCCTAATAGCAAGAAGAATTGTGTTAGGCAAAGAAGCATTTTAAGGAGGAAGAACATTATGGCATGGATGTTGAGTAAGACTGTTGAGAAAAGGCTTGTCCAAAATGTGATGTGGAGCATGGTTTTGTATGGCATGGAAATATTTTCATTGAAGCGAGGTGTTAGGCGTAAATTGTGGAAGCTTTTGAAATGTGGGTGTGGAGAAGGATAGGAATGGTGAAATTTGCAGAAGGAAAAACACACGAGGAAGCACCAGGTAACATATATTGGGAGAGGAAATAGGATTGCTGGTAGAAATCTTAAGGAGGAAGGGAAGATGGATACTGAGCATGTTGACTGGCAATGAGATGTTGAAGACTAATAGAGGGCACAAAGTTGGGCAAATGGGGAAGGGGTGGGCATTTTGGATGGAATTATAGTTGGAAGAAAGTATGTGGAATTGAAGACGGGCTAATTGTAGTGTTGGATGTAAGGTTGTGTTTTGTTAGGAGAGGCAAGGGAATTATTGTTGTGTGTTTGTGTCCATCCAAAACAAGCATTTATGTACTAAAACTTGTACAAAATTATAATATATACGGCTGACTGTCAAAGATTGTATGAAACCATTTTAAATTAAGTTAATTATTAATTAAAATAAAGTATTATGCCATGGTGCCCACAGTACTTCTCTCATTGTTGCATTTTAATCTTATATTCAGATATACCATATGTTTTGCCATTTGGTTCACAATTATTCATGATTAATTGGAACCTATGAGTTTATACAAGTTTTATTAACTCGTTTGAGAAAGAAGAGGACACATTTCTGCTCCTGCTTATGTCATAGTTACATTGGTAGCTTTGTATGATGTAAAGAAATACTACATAATTTGTTAGATATATTCTAATGAATTAAGATTTTTATTTTGTAATGGTTTTTAAAGTAGATGTATTAGGTGTGATAAAAGATTAGAGAGGACTGAAAGGAATTCAACAGGTGTAGGAGATATGAATACAGTGCATTTTTATTGGTGATTAATTGTTAGGAGACTATAATAGAGGGGAAAATGTTTGCCAGACAAAATAGAGAGAGGGAAGGACTAGGCATGTAGAATGGAATGAAAGGAGGTAGAAAGTATGCAGAATTTAAGAAGGGTTTATTATAGTGTAGTGTTGTAGTCAACCATTGTACTACAGTTAATAGTAAAATAATAAATATACTTTCGTAATGAAGCAACATCATCAGGTGATGATTAATTTGCTGCATGTTACACAAAATATTCATCAATAATATCAATATGCTATTTTATTCTATTGTACATACAAGTTATTGTATTTTGTTCATTCAAAAATATACATTATACAGTTACAATACCTGCAGATCAACAGAAATTTCTGACCCTTAAGCTCTAACATGTGTCTTAACTGATTACATTCTTTTCATGCTTAAATACAGTGGTCAATTTGGTCATGTATTGGTGACAGGCATTTAAAACCTGTGGAATGTCCTCAAAATTCTTTGATTTCTGTCACCTGCTTATTCCTGATGTACCTGACTAACCTCTTGATATTAGGTTCGGGGTTCAAACTGCCCTTCTTCTTTCCCTTCCTCAGTAGACCAATTAATTACTTCTCCTTCCATTTTGTTATCAATGGCCAAGTCCGATCTGGTAATATGTCTTTTTAGATGTGACAATGCCTATTGTTCCAAATAATCCTGTAATGACAATATTTGTTGTTGTGGTGCAACAAAATCAATTCATTTCATGTTAAGATTTATTGCAGAAAACTTTATATTTTCTCTTTTTTTATTACCAGGTAAAAAGAAGACATCGTCTTACACAATGAAGCCTTTAGCAATTGGTAGCACGGATAATGTAAAGGGTTTCCTGAAGCATGAGTTGATAGCAGGTTAGTGTGCTTTTCTTGTTTCCTTGACTGGGACCTGAACCATGGAGTGTTAACTGGAGGACCTGGGTTTGATTCCCAGTCAGGCCTCTCTGGGACTCCTCGGCTTCCCCCGATATATATGATATTTTGGCTGCCAGAACTTCCTGGAAAACCATAGACAGTACAGGGGAAGGAACTCGCATTCCTACCCAGATGTGTGAATTTCACATGCCATCTGGGAATCGAACCCTGGCATTCCAGTTGGCAGTCCATGGTTCAAGTCAAGGAAAGTCAAGTTCAAGGAGAATCAGTAAGTTGTTGAGAGAGGAGGCAAGCAGTGGTGAAAATGGGACATGTTTCACATTTGGGTCTGTTGCAAGATATTGGTGTGGATTTGTGGATGACAGAGCATTTAGTTAAGGGCTTTGTGGATTTCAATGTGTCAAATAAATTGTTGGTTCATTTAAAAGTGATGGAGGGGCGTTTAAGTAATATATTTGCCATTGTTTTGTGGTTTGTCAGAATGGGGAAGATATTTGAGGAAGTATGTTTCTATATCTCGAAAGATTTCTGGGAAGTATGTTTGGATCTCTCACACTCCCTCTCATCTTGCACAACATTTGTTATTGCATTAGATATTTTTTTCTACTAATGTTCTCATCATTGTGATGGTGCCATGTATTCCTCATCGCTTCCCAAACCCAACTGATCTTCTTAAAGGTAATTATTTGTTCTGTTTTCGATGGTTTCTGGCTCAACTCTTTGGAAGTTTATGTTCATTAAATGAAGAACACAATGTATTTTTTCACTGCTCTGTATTTGGTACTACTAGTTTCAATGCTTAGTTGTCATCATGATGATGAAGTCTAAGCATTGAAACTAGTAGTATAAAAATAAAGAACAGTGGAAAAATACAGTGTGTTCTTCATCTAATGATGTTTGTACTGTTCTCAAACCTCCTATTGATAATTCTTAGAACTGCTATCACTGCATGTGGAATTAAACTTACTGTTCTCAGTCCTGATATATTGCTGCTATTCTCTTCTTTGCGATGGGGATCAAATGTGACCTAATGAAATCCTCTGCCCTAATTCCTTCTTCATAAGTACTACGTTAAGTTCAAAGATTCTTGTCCTTCTGTTTCCCTTGAACTCTAACATTCTCTGGGGATGTTATCTTTTCCTACTGCCTTGTTTAACTTCATTTCCTTTAGTGCTTTTTCATTCTCACTATGTAGTATACCTGGACCCCAGCTATCTTTATCTAAGTAATATGTTTACCTTTCCTCTCTTAATTTCCATATACCCATCACCCTCTTCCACATCATCTGTAATTTGAACTCTCCTTCACCCCACCCTCTCCTGCCTGACCCTTTGACTGTGCCTTCGAGCACCTCCTTCAAGAGGCAATCCCTTTGTAGTATATGCCCAAGTCCTTTTCTTTTCCTATTTTCATTTGTTTTCAGCAATCTTGCTTCTCCCACTCTCCTCAACAACTAATTCCTGACCCAGTGTGTCCATTTTATACTCATCATTCTTCTCCATAATGGTATCTCAAATGCCTCCAACCGTTCCTGATCCCATTTTAATGAAGTCCTTGTTTCACATTCATATAACATAACTCTCCATACATAATGCTTAACTAATGTCTTTTTCACCCCAATATCCATTCTGCTGCATCACATTTCTTTTCTTGCTGAACACTTCCTGTATCATCACTATCCTTATTTTGATTACTATCCTTTACACTCCTCCAGCTTTTTATTACCTCTGTACCCAGATATTTATAACTCTGCTCTTGTTCCAGCCTTTCTCCCTCGATTACAATATTTAATCCCTCATGAATTCGATGGTTAGAGGCTCTGTTTTGTGAAAATTCATGATCACCAAATAAATAAACTTGGTATTTTTTTACCCAAAAACCTTTATTTTTACAATACCAGCTTCGATTCATAGGGCAGCATCATCAGGTATCAATACATGATGATGATGTCACCTATTCATCAAAATCAGTAGTATTGTAATAAAGTTTTTTGTGTGAATAAGTACCAAGTTTATTAATTTAGTGGTTTAGTGGTTCTCCACCAACATTCAACTTTTTGGTCTTTCTTCTGTTTATCATCAAGCTATACTTCTCCTACATTCCAATAAGATGTTGCAACATCCTATTTGATTGTTTTTCTTCTTTGGCAAAAAGGATCATGTTTTCAATATACCTAATTCAGAAAATCCTTCTTTCTCCCACCGATCCCCCCTCACCTTCTCTCCAGCATGTCCTGACCATGTCTTCCACGTAAAGATTTATGAGTGTGGGGGAGAGACAATACCTCTGCCTTACTCTTCTCCTAATATTGATTCAACTGCCTTCTTTTCATCAGTTAACACAAGCCTCCTGGTTAAAAGTACAATTTTCCAATCAGTCTTCTGTCACTCCAGCTGACACCTTTTTTTTTTGAATTTGCATTAGTTTTTCCCTGTGCACACAGTCAAAAACCTTCATCAAATACACAGAACACGTACACAAATTTTTCCCCTTCTCCAGACATCACTCTCCAATGATACACACTACTCCTATTGCATCTTTTGTGCCCATTCCTATTCTGAAGCCATACTATTCCTCTGCTGTTCCTCTCCATTATTTTGTTCAGTCTTCAATTCAATTGTGTACTAAAACCAAATAATTAACTCATTTTTTTGTTTATTACTGTTGAAAAGCATTCATATAGAATATAAAGCTGCAATAGGCAATTGAGTATTGTCTTTTAGTTTCTGATATAAAATGTGGCGATATAGCCAATAAAATATAATCTCACTTACCCTTATCGGTTGGTCCCCTCAAGAGATTTCTAGGAAGCTTTTTTCTATCATTACATTTTGACTTAAAAATGCTCTCAAAAGTTTTTGTATACTCTTGTATGCTGACCATCTTTCAAACTTCTTCCTAATTCAAGTGAAAAATGATTTTTGGCTACATATATTTCATAATATTTTTTTGGTTGCCATTTGAAATATTGCTTTTTTCATATGAATCATACTATTTTCAGATGGTGAGAAAGGCCGAAGTTTGAGCAGCCTAAGTGCTGGAAGTTGTGATAGTATCAACCAAGAGATGCACCACTTTAAACCTATCAAAGTTGCTCCAAGGACACCACCAAAACAAATGCCTGGTAAGCCTGTAGTTTTCATATTTATGAAAGAATTTCAAGTGTTTATCTCCCAATATGTAATTCTTCCCCTGTTTCAGTGACCATGTTTCCACACCATACATAGCTATGCTCTATATCAAAGTTTTGACGAGTCTTTTTTAACCTCCCTTCTCAACATCCCCGTCATCAACTCCCTCCACCTTGTGAAAGCCTCTTTGCCCAGTGCAGTTCTTCTCCTTATGTCCCTACTACTTTGACTGTGTTGGTCCAAAACACTTCCAAGATATGTAAACTGTTTCACTTGCTCTAGTTTGTGCCCTCTGATTTTTATGTTAAGTTTAGGCTTTACTTTTCTGGAAAACGCAAAGCCTTTGTTTTATTTAAATTTATTTCATCCCATATCTATTGCACTGAATTTCAAATCCACTCAGTTATGATTGTAATCCCTTGGCTGACTGACAAACTAGAGCTTGGTCATCAGCAAAACTAACTGATTTTATGAATTGCCTGCAAACTTTCATTCCTATCTCCTGACCAGTACATGCAATAATGTCTGTTTAACAACCTACCTGATTTCAGAAAATTTCTTCAAAGCAAAATAAAACCTTAACCTTGCATTACTTATTACATCTTGTTAAGTTTCCATCATAGAATTTTTGTTGTGATATCATGACCTTAGCCAGCTAGTTATTTTTAATTACCCCATTAAACATACTGGAAGAATGGAAACTTCCTAAGCACGATTCAAGTCCCAATTGAAATTCATAAAAATGTAGGTTGCTCAAGGCTTGGTAAGGCTCTCCCAGTTATCAATGAAAATTTTTAGTTCAATATAACTAGTAGTTTTTTCACAACATCCTTATTTGAACCATTTATGTTATTATGTGGTAGGAATTTCTGTGACCATATGAATTTTTTCTTTTATTGGAACCATAGACTTTGGGAAACTGGCACATCTTGGGAGAAATAAGGGGAATAAATTTCTACATATAATGCAATTATTGTGAGATGTACAGGAATTTTTTCAGTACCATTCAGTAGGCACTGTGTATAATGAAAAGCATGCAGAATTTTGTGAATTTAACTGGGTACTCTATGGATGTAGCTAGAATTCAGCACTATTTAAGATTAAATTGGATCTTACACGTGAGATTTTTCACCAATTGCATAAATGGAATTTTCAATTTAGGATATTAATTTTGGGATAAAAATATGGTCTAGCTTGAGCTCCATGGACTTGGTAGCTTTTCTTAGCAGTTCAGGTGTATCTTATTTTGACAGGTATTTTAATGAGTGCCTTTTTTATTTTTTCCAGATGGAAGAGTAATTGAGCCTAAACTTGTAAAAATTACACCAATGCATCTTAGTCCTTGTGTGGATGATAAATCTGGAAGGATATCACTTCAGAAGTACGTTTTACTTTTCTTTATATCTAGATTTTTCTACAACTTTTAATAAGTAACCAGCTATTATAGTTGTTTGCCTGAAAGCCAAGGTTAACCAGTTTATGTACTTAAGTCACTATGATTATGGGAGTATCTGAAATAAGAATAGGTTATACTCTTCTCTTGCTACATCTAATATATCTATATCGGAGTATATCTCCATTCCGCTTAAATGCTGCTTTCTGTTTAATCGACTATTCATATCCATGCATATTCATTACAATATGCTACTAATGCAAAAGCCTGTAATTATGGCAAGAATGGGAAAAGTTTATGTCATTGATACGTCAAGAGTTTATGTCAAGCGTTATGGGTATACTTTGTTATATAGTTGTTCTCCCTGTGAGACTGTGTATAGTACTCCATATTTTCATTGTACTAACCTTATTTGGTTGAATTTTATCTGTATAATATTTTATATTGTACATTTATAATATCTGTATATATTTTATAATGTTTATCTTTGGCTTGCTATTACCTTTTTGACAGTTCTCTGATGGTCTGACAAAGTCCTATATTTCTGGTAGTTTGTGTGTTTACTAGAAGATTATTCTGTTTAAAGAAATTTTTCTCTTAATGTTATTATATTGAATGAGTAATTGGTGCAACAATTTCAGAGTGTAAAAATCATTTACCTTGACCAGAATTCGACCCCGGATTCCTCGATGTCCGACCAAGTGCTTTAGCCAGTTAAGCTATCAAGGATTTTTACCCTCTGAAATTGTTGCATTGAAATGCATATTAGCGGATGACTCTGTGAAAAGTTACTGTTGCGGTATCCCTGCAGTTTCTTGGAATTTGAGGAATTAGGTGTCCACTCCTTTGTATACTCATACTTCACTCATTGATATTTTTTTTAGCTCTACTATTTATATATAGGGTTAACATCTACAGTTTCCTGGCTTACAGTGAGTCTTGCTCCAAGTTCATTGCCAATTCACAGAGAGAAAAAATATAAACAGATTAAAAACATCTTGTCCTTTGACCTCATTATCATACTTTGGATTAAAATTGTTAGTTTGGCCTGCTTCAAATATACCAACCACCGTAGTAGTCCAGTATTACAGTTTTAAAAATAGTTCCTTTAACTGGGTAATTAATTCTGTTATAAATATGATCTAGAGTGCTGTGACAAACATTATCTTCCATGGCAGATTCTCTAGTATATTTTGTTATGACTTCATCCTTTATCATTCCTCTATAATTGATCACATTGTTATTACTAATGTTCTTAATACTGATATGAATATTGCATTTTAAAACAAATTCCTTCAGACCTTAATTTTTTTCAAAAGAATTTACAAATTTTACAAATTTTTTCTTCTTTAATGGAGTGGTCAATAGGTACTCCTTACATCCAGAAAGTGATTTTCTTTCGTCATGCCTCTTGCAGCCTCAGCATTGGATTCAATGTAAATGTTCTTCATATTCACAGAGTTTCTTTGTTCATAATGAGTAGTTATTAATGTCACATTGGGAATAATACAGATTTTCCTTGTGTGCCATCTAGGTTGTATAACTCTGGATCTATTATATGTATCATATACCCCAAGAGACAAAGACAAACATTAATATGAGGCAGTTATAACTTCGAATAGAAAAAGAAATTGAAAAGTTCCCATTAAAAGGCTAAAATTTTTATCAACTGACATTTTTGCCGCCACTCACTTATCCTAAGCAGGTTTCATACGGCTCAAGTTGCTTTTCTCAAGTTTCACTTAGTGCTGCATCTCATATCCTGTCTTATGCATATGCTTTCCCTGCTTTATCCTCATCCTATCCAGTGATTTCTCCAGTCAGTGCTGGAATGCTGACAGCAACCTTCCATTGTTGCTGCAGCCAGTCAACTTTGGGGCCTTTTAATAAGAAATGTGGTACTCTAGAGCCTGACGTACAGTGGGTGAGAAAATTGCATATTAAAGGCAGTGCTGACTCAATTCCTCTGATTAGCCCCTGCCTCCCAATGGGCAGGTAGATGTATAGTGTTTTGGGGTTTCTCATTTCAGTTCTCTGTTGACCTCGTAAGGATAACTAATGAATAAGGGAAGTCTTGTGATGGAGTGGAAAGACTTGGCATTCAGCCTAGTAGTTTTAAATCATTCTGATGTGTTAAAGGGAGAACATGAATTTAACAAGTTTAAATAAACTAAAATTGGTAGACATTGTGGTTTAAAGCATGAAGATTCACTCTCATGTTGAGCATCTATTATGAGGAATGCAGGCCATAAATTCCTCTCAGATGTAACACCACATGTAATATTCAGGGAAACTGGAAAGTGATGCTTGTCACATTCTCAGTCTTGGATCTCCCTTACTCAGTAACTGACAAAATGATAAATAAATTGTTCACTCATTGTTTAATTTCTATTGTTTCTCTGGCAAGTTTTGAATTGTCCTGGTTAATTCCTTGGAAATTCCATGAATTTATTTCTCCTTTCTAAGTGGACACCCTGGATTCAACATAATATTTTGTGCAAATACCTGGTAACAATAATTTTGCTGCGTTAATATTTGTTCCTGATTTTTGAAAATAAATCACTGGCTTTCCCCTAAATGTGCGACATCAGCATTGAAAATTTATTACAATTTTGTTCTATTGAGGATAATGAAAGTTTAATAAAATTATATTTTCTTGAAGCCGCTTTAAAATGTGCAGTTTTGCATGATATCATTTTCATTATTATCTCTTGTTTTTTTCAGGTGCCTGACGAGTGAAGAGGTAAATCTTATGTCAAAGGTTGATCCCAGTCAGATTTCAATAAAAAGTAATGTTGTGCGGGAGCTGTTTCCACCAGTCATATCTCCTAATGAACCCCGAGGGCCATCAGCATTCTGTGGTAAGATCATTTACTGGTGGATGAGTTGGTTTTGAATATCAGTGGGTTTTTACAAAATAACTTAAAAGTTTGGTATGCCAATATTTGTAAATTATGCTAAATGTAACATCTTAAACTAAATTGCAATGATGACATGAAGCCAGGCTTTTTCATATTTAAATTTCCCATTAATCATTAGTACTCCAGTCCATATAGTGTGAAAACAGATTTGTAAAAGGTTATCCTATTTAAAAAATTTTTTTTTCCTTTTTTCAATAACTCCCTTGGATACAAAACTATAAGAAAAGTTTAGATGAATAGTAGTTCATTATTGAATTGTCTGTGAAATCCATTTTGCCAAGTTTGTCTAACTTTTTGAGTTTTTTGCAACTTGCAAAGTATTGGATATTTTTCAATTTTTTCAGCTTACTGTAGGTTTTAAAATATACACACAATAATAGTTATACTCAAGAAAAAGAACCTTCTCTTGTAGGATAATAACTGTGTACAAGATGGTCACTGTAGATTCAATAGTCCTTGAACAGTTACATTTTTCAGAAATACTGGTGTTCATTTGCGATGTTTTTAAGCAGAAAAATTTAATGGGCAAACTTATCTCACTTGTACTAACATGAAGTTGATGAGTGTAGATTTGAAGACTCACTAAAAAACCTCTTCAAATGTAATTTGTTTATAAAGTAATTTTTTAGTTTATTAAGTAAATAGATTGAGGAAGGCAATAGGAAACTACCACAATTATTCAGCCCAAGAATTATGGACAACATTATTAGAGTGGATCCCGCCAATTCATGGACTCTGTCCATTAGGCTACATTTCATACCTGACAGCAGAAGAGATAGGGCATCCCCATTCACCTTTAAATGTAATTCCTGCCAAGAGAAATTGAGAGCAGTAGTGCAGAAGGCAGTAGAAGGTTGAACCAGTTAGAATAGGAAATTGGAATGCGGTGACAATGCTTAGAACAGAGGTATTAGAAAAGCAAGAAATGGAGAGAGGAAATTTAGATATTTTAGGGTTATCTGAGTTGAGATGGAAGGATAGCGGGAATTATTGGAAGAATAGGTATAAAAGTAATATACAACAGAGGGGAAGAGACCCAATTAGGGGTGGTATTGTATTGAACGAAAAGGTAGGAACAAGTGTAGTAAACAAAGCGAGCAAGTGATTGAATGTTATTAGTAGAGTAAAAGCAGAAGCAATGAACTTGGTCATTGTTCAGGTATACGTGCTACCAAGCAATGATAGGGTGGAAGAAGTCAGCAGGGTATTTGAACAGTTTGAGGATATAATCGCTAGTATTCTTGGAGGCAAACATTTGCTGGTGATGGGGAGTTGGAATGGGAAGGTAGGCCAAGTAAGAGATGGTGGTGAGATATGGGCTATGGTTTAGGAACAAGAAATGGCTACGTAGAAAAAGCAATTTAGAGTTCTGCAGAAGACATGCTTTAAACATGATGAGCATTTGATTATAAAAACCACAATGGACAAAGGTACTGCCTGAGGATTCAGAAAAATATCCTCCATTAGACCATATTCAATGGGAAACCACTACATTATTATCCTACCTAGAATATGCGGCCTTGCATTAAAATATGACATTATGGCTTTCCTCCCAGTAAAATATTCCGGAGGTAAACTAGTCCCCAATCGGACCTCCAGGTGGGGACTCCTGGGAGGGGAACATCAGTCCAGGTGGATAAATGCAGAATAAGGATATGGAAAGTTATGTCATTAGGGGTGTGTGGGAAATTAGATGATGCAAAGATGGAGATGGATAGGCTGGGGATAGACATCCTGGGATTGAGCGAAATTAAGTGGACGGGGGCTAACGACTTCTGGAGCAATGGCTACAGGGTGATATACTCAGGAGATGACCAGAAAATTACAGGAGTAGGCATCGTACTCACGAAGAAATGGACAAGGAAAATAATATCATGCTGGCAGTATAATGAAAGGATATTCATGATAAAGTTGGAGACAGAACCTACGGATACAGTGTATATGCCGACATACAGCTATTCAGATGAAGAAATAGAGGAAGTATAAGAGCAGCTGGAAGAGGTTCTAGGAACAGTAAAAGGGAAAGAAAACCTCATAGTAATGGGAGATTGGAATATGCAGTGGTTGGCGAGGGGCGAGAGGGAAGTAGCATGGGATACTTTGGATTGGGAAAACGAAATGCTGCGGAAGAGAGACTGATTGAATTCTGTAATGAGAAAAACATGGTAGTGGTAAATACCATCTTCGATCAACATCCGAGAAGAAGATACATGTGGAAGATGCATGGAGATGAAGCACAATACCAAATTGACTACATCCTTGTCAGGAAGAGATACAAGAACCAAGTTAAGAAGTGTAAGAACTACCCAAGCGCAGATATAAATAGTGATCACAACCTCATGATAATGGACAGCAGACTGCGATACAAAAAGAAGAAGAAAGAGAAACAAAAACCAAGATGGAACACAAAGCTACTAAAAGAATAGAGCGCAAGAGAAAAGTTCACCATGGCCATCGACAGGGAAGTAGATGGAAATAATACCAGCACTGACGGTTGACAGAAAGAAATGAAGAATATAATTATCAAAGCTGCTGATGAGCTCCTTGTGAGAAAGGTGGAAATATGTAAGAAGCCATGGATACCTGCTAAAATAAGAGGTCTCATAGATGAAAGAAGAAAATACAAGAATCCAAAAATGAGAGTGAAGAAGACCTCAATAAACAGTTGCAAAACCAAGTCTTACGAAAGTGCAAGAAGGCAAAGGAAAAATGGATAGAAAGTTGCTTTGTGGAAATTAATGACAATATGAAAAAAGGAAATAGCGAGATGGCTCGTAAACTAGTGAAGAGGCAATTTGGGGAAAGAAAAACAAAATCACAAAACATCCAAGCTTCTAATGTTTTCCATATACTAATACTAATAGATGATGACGAAATTGGGAATAGATGGAAAGATTACATTGAAGTACTCTATCAAGCTCCCAAGCCACTAGAAGATGGCTTAATTAAAGATGAAAGAATGATAGGTAAAGATGATTGGATTCCACAAATATTAAGAAGCGAATTCGAGAGAGCTGTGATAGACCCAAGAAACAACAAGCCATCAGAAGTTGACAAAAGAAACAGAGAAATAATCGAGGCACTCGGAGTCAAAGTAAAGGATGCTCTCTATGGAATAATCAAAGATTGCTACGACAGCGGAAAGGTACCAGAAGACTTCGAGAAAAGTATGATGATTGCAATACCAAAGAAACTGAAAACAGATAAATGCGAAGAACCCAGAATATTGAGCCTGGTAACTCAAGCATGACAAATCCTTACTCAGATAATTAGCTGAAGAATAGAAGGAATGATGGAGGGAAACCTCTAAGAAAACCAATTCGGATTCAGGAAAAACCGAGGAGCAAGAGAGGCAATTCTCAGCTCCAGAGTTCTGGCCGAAAAAATGAGACACTTAAATAAGCCTTTATATTTGGCATTCATGGACTTAGAGAAGGCCTTCGACAACGTCAAATGGAACAAGATGTTCAAGATACTAGAAGTGCTTGGATTGGACTTCAACGACAGAAGAATTATCCATAACTGATACAAGAATCAGGTTACAACAATGCAAAAGAAAAATGGAAGAAAAATAGGAGCCAAAATAAACAAAGGAGTAAGACAAGGATGCAACCTCTTGCCAGCAATGTTCAACGTATATCGGAAGAGGCAATGAAAGAAACACAGGAATTGAGTATCAAATGAGTCAAGGTAAATGGAGAAGAAATCAACGTACTCCAGTTTGCAGATGACCTCGTAGTGGTGGAGGAAACGCGAGTGGACCTGCAAGCAATTCTTAAGCGCTATGGACCAAGTACTGGGGGAATAAAATATGAACATCAACACAAAGATAACTAAAATTCGAAATGAAAACAAAAAAAATAAATGACAGACCACCTAATAACAACAATAATACGAGTAGTAGAATAGATAGAATAATCGTTAGTCATTTACAATAATTTTTGGGTGAGGGTAAAAAAGAAACTTTACACTTCCACAAAAAAAATTTAATATTTCACAATATTAAATCTTTATTGTGGAAGTTTCTTTTTTACCCTCATCATGAAGGAAATCCAGGTTAAACGTGAAACTGTTATGTTTAATTCTTGGGTTTAAAATTTTTTGATATCTGAAAAATAAAACAGGAAAAATCATGTTAAGACTGTATTTTTTAACCCAGTGCATTTTATTGTTAATAATTTATAGGAATATGAAATTTCTTGTAAAATCATTCAACAATTGTTTTAATTTAACAAACCGGATTATTTTCAATTAGTATCAAAACTACAGTATAAAACTTTCAAGATATAAAACGTTCAACACATAAAACTTCATTGGCAAAAATTCAGTGGCAACAATAACAAGGTTCTTTTTATTGAGTATGCATGCATTGAGTTTTTATATTTGGTGTATATTTTAAAAATTATAGCTAGCTCAAAAAAGAGGCTAATTTTGTGTTACTTCATCATCATCTGCAGCTCTACAGCCTGGCGTGGGCCTTGGCTTCCTCTATGATATGCCTCCGTTCAGTTCTTGTTTTTGCTTTTTCCTTCCATCTTGTAACTCCCATTGCCTTCAAATCATCCTCCACATCCTATGGCCATCTCTACCTCTTCCTCTGACCCCTTCCCCATCTTGCTATTAAGTATCAGTTTGGGCATTCTGTCATTTTCCATCCTTTCTACATGGCCCAACCATGCCAGATGCAGTGACATGGCAAATCTAACTATATCCTTCCCTTCTAGTAGTTCATTTGTCTCCATGTTCATTCTAATTCTCCATCTCTCTCCTTCTCTAATTGGGCCATAGATTCTCCTTATGATCTTTCTTTCAAATTTTCTAAGTTTCTTCATCCTGACTTGTTAATGTCCAAGTCTTAGCTCCATAAGTTACAACAAGTCTAATTACTGTTTTATAGATCTTCAGTATTGTATTCCTTGATAGTAACATTGATTTGAGGAGCATTATATTTGCAATATATACCTTGTTACCTTCCATAACCCTTTGGTTGATCTCCGTGGATATCTTATTTTCATTGTTAAGTCTGACTCTTAGATAGGTAAACTCTTTGACTCCCTCAAACTCAGAATTCCCAATTATTATGTTTTGCATGTCCAGCTTGTTCTGAGAAGCTGACATTTTCAAGTATTTGGTCTCCTCTTCACTAACCTTCAGGCCGACTTCTTTACCAGTGTTTTCTAAAATGTTAAACATTTCTTTTAGGTCATTCTTATTTTGTGCAATTAGTGCTTTTTCGTCTGCATATGCAAAACCTTGCTGGGATTTATGCACAATTGTCCCTCTTAAATTCAATTCTGTCATTGCATTATGTAGGGCCAGGTTGAATGACGTGGCTGAGAGAGCATCTCCTTGTCGTACCCCTGAGATCATATTAAATGCTCCACTTGCTCTACCCCTAATAAAGGCTTTACATTTTGATTCATGCAATGTCAATTGAACCAGTCTAGTCAGTTTCTCTAGAATATCATAACCTCTCAACACACGTAGCATATCTTTCCTGTTCACGCTGTCGAAAGCTTGTTTGAAGTCAATGAAGAGAATATGCAAGTCAACATTATATTTGTTGCATTTCTCCATTGTTTGTCTTACTGAGAATATCTGGTCAATGCTACTTCTACCAGCTCTAAAACCACACTGATATTCTTCCAGTGTGTCTTCACCATAGGTGCTTATGCGTTTTAAAAGAAGACTGGTGAAAATTTTATGTGCTACATTCAGTAATGTAATACCCCTATAGTTTTTGCATTCATATTTGTCTACTTTTTCATATATTGGACAAATCAATCTTCCCTTCCAGTCTTCTGGGAACTCTTCAAACTTCCAGCAAACTACAACAAATTACCTGATGTAATGCTCTGCTTAAATATTGACCTCCATTTTTAATAAATTCAGCTGTTATTCCATCTTTTCCTGGTGATGTGTCATTCCTTTGTTTTCCAATTCTTTCAATTACCTCTTTTATTGTTGGAATGAGCACTTCCTGGTCTTCTTTGTGACTTTGTTCATGCTCTTCTCCCCCTGGAGTTAATTCCTTATTATACAGGTCATTAAAATATTCAGACCATCTTTCTAGTATCTCATTTTCCTCCCCAATGACTTGACCATTTTTATTTCTACAGGAGTGCACTTTTGGTTGATAACCTTTAGTCATGTATAATATTTTACTGCTTGGTAGAACTTTTTGCTTTCTTTAGCATTATTGAGCTCTTCTAAAGCCTTCATCTGATTTTTTAAGCACTCCTTTTTCTTTCTTTTCAATAATTTATCAGCTTCTTTCCTGCTCTGCCTATACTTCTCTCTTGTTAATCTAGTCTCCCTTTGTAACATATTGTATCTATTCTTATTCTTTTCCTCTATTGCAAGTTTACACTCATTATCAAACCAATCTGCATTCCTTTTTATTTTTGCTTTACCTATTACTACCTTGAACAAAAAGTTCCCGGAATTTATTCAGAAAATTAAAAATACAAGTTTATTCATCTAAATCTATATTGTCCCCTTCAAAGTAATCCCCATCGACTTCAACACACTTATGCCAGCGCTTGATCCAATCCTCGAAACATTTTTTATATTCGGTTTTCGGTATGTCCATCAGTGCTTCCTGCGATTTTTCCATTACTTCCTCTCGGCTGCTAAAACGCGTTCCCCTTAATGGTTTTTTAACTCGATTGAACAGAAAGAAGTCACAGGGAGCCAAATCAGGTGAATTCGGTGGCTGTTGGATGGTATTTGTTGCATTTTTCGTCAAAAAATTACGAATTATGATAGCACTGTGCGACGGTCTCGACGCACTGTGCGACGATTTCTGGTCTCTTTCGGCGAATTGCTTCACGCAAACGTCTCATAATGCCCAAATAATACTCTTTGTTTACTGTCTGGCCTTCTGGCAAAAATTCATGATGCACTACTCCGTTGTAATCCATGAAAACCGTCAGCATTGCCTTCTTTTTTGACTGAAAACGACGTGGTTTTTTTGGTCTCGGCTCATTTGGTGAACGCCATTCACTTGCCTGATGTCTGGATTGCGTGTCGTACTCATAAGCCCACGTCTCGTCTCCAGTAATGATCCTTTTGATGAATGTGGGATCGGATTCAGCCTCGCAAATCATGTCTTTTGCGACGTCAACACGGTCTCTTTTTTGCATGAAATTGAGGTCTTTTGGCACCAACTTTGCTGCTACACGACGGAAACCCAAATCATTAACCACAATGTCTTGGGCGGATCCATAGGCAATGTTCAAGTCCTCCGCTATTTCTCTGATGGTTAATTTGCGGTTATTGACCAACATTTCTTTTACTTTATCAATTTTTTCACCGACTTTCGATGTCGATGGTCTGCCACTGCGTTCATCATCTTCGATTGACTCACGACCACTTCTGAACCGCTTGTGCCACTGGTAAACGACCGTTTTTTTTAGAGAATCGTTGCCGAAACACTTTTCCAACATTTCCAACGTCCGTGAGCCACTAAATCCGTTTTTTACGCAAAATTTAATACGAGTTCGTTATTGCAAATTAAAATCCATTTCTGCAATTGTAAAAAATCGCCAACACACACAGAGATAGATGTACTCTTGGCTACGTAACTTTTGCAAATGTCAAGTTATGACACTAAGATTTAAAGGGAATATCAACAACAGATGTACCAATTTAACAAAAAAAACAGAACTCAAATCGGAACGATGGGAGCGCCACACGGTGGTTATTCCGGGAACTTTTTGTTCAAGGTAGTATGTCCTTGGCGGTTGATAGAACAGATTGTTTAATTCTTGTCCATTGATATTCCACAGAATATTGCTCTGTCTGTTCTTCCCCATCCTTGTTAACTGTCTACTTATTTCATCTTTGTACCTCAAAGCTTGCACAGGATTTCTTAAAATTTTACTATTTCATTTACCCCCCAGGGCCTATTGAGCTTATCCAATAGGACCAGCCATTCTCTAAAATTTACTTTCACTAGATAGTGATCAGTCACAATTTGGTCCTTGTGCAGACCTTATGTCTAATATGGATGATGAATGTCTCCTGGATACCAGCACATGATCTATTTGATTCACAATTCCTGTCCCAGGTATTTTCCAGGTACCTTTGTGAATGTTTTTATGTTCAAAGCATGTGCTCTTTATGATCATGTTGAGTGACAGAGCAAGCTGGCAGAGAAGCCTTCCATTTTCACTTGTCACACCATACTGTGAATACTTCCCTGCTACAGAATGCAAGAAGTCTTTCTTACCAATTTTTGCATTAAAATCTCCAAGAATGATAATTGTTTTATATTTTGGTATTTTTTGGCACTCTTTTTCCAGTTTATCATAAAATTCTTGCTTCTTCTGTTTTATCTTCAGTAGGGGAAAGGGCTGATATAAGGCTGATGTTATGGAATTTTCCTTTTAAGGTTATACTACATAGTCTGTCCCTTAATGGCTCAAAATTCATCGAACTGTTTCTTTTCCTTGTATTAATCATGAAAGCAGTTCCATATAATCCAATTCTATGGCTGGGTCCACTGTATAGTACTGTAAAATTCTTCTTATCAATTCTAACATTTCCTACCCATCTTACTTCCTGTAGGGCTATGATATCCAAACCATATTTCAGTATTTCATTAGCAACTTCAATCATCATACCAGGTTTCAACAATGTTCTAACATTCCATGTTGTAGTTTCCATGTATTCATTGCCCTTGTCTGTTTGCCAGGTCGATATCTTAAAAATACATCCATATCTATCCGTGGCACATTTAGAGGTTTCGTAGCTAGTGAATTTTTAAAGGGTAGGGTTGCTAGCCCTACGCCTAACTCCCGACCTGGAGGGCCAGGATTTGTATTCAGGGTTTACTCCCTTAGAAAGGCTTGTTTCTCTACACATACCTACACCCTATCATATGAGGCACACGTCCTCTGGCAGTTCAGTCAAGACCTGTCTGGCAAGGGAGGTCCTACCAGTAGCTATGCTGCTGCCGGCATAGCTCCTGACATCCTTAACGCACACAATCATCCCTGCCCGGCACTGAAGATACCATCGAAAAGGCAGTGCCCCAGGGGGAGAATTTTGTGTTACATGCTTTAGCAAAAAACTATCACTTTTAAGAAAACTGGTCTTGGCTTATTTAGTAGAGAATTACAAATAACTTTTGTTCCTATTGATTTCCTCTGGCTTTCTATCCAGCTGAGTTATGAAAAAACTAATCAATTTTAATTTGGCAATAACATTTTAAGCCACACTTCTGATGGCACATATCATTAAGTATAAGTTTTTTATTTTGAGACATATAATGCAAAAATGATAATGAGATCACTAATCGAGAGGAATATAGAATACAATCAGGACGTTTTTGCCTGTTTTGTAGATTTCGAAAAAGCGTTTGATAGAGTGAATTGGGAAAAATTAATGCGTGTATTGCAGAAAATAGGAATGGATTGGAGGGACAGGAGACTGATCTGCAACCTGTACATGTCTCAGACTGCTCAGGTGCGAGTGGGGAACGGAGAGTCCGGATGGGCAGTGTTAGGAAGAGGTGTAAGGCAGGGTTGCCCATTGTCACCGGTACTGTTCAACATATATGTAGAGGAAATGATTAAAGAGGCATGGGAAGAACTGAAGGTAGGAATGAAAGTCGGAGGGGAATTCGTAAAATCGGTTAGGTTTGCTGATGACCAAGCATTAGTTGCTCAGTCAGCCAAGGGGTTGCAAGCATTGCTGGGTGAATTGAAGGTTCAGTGCGATAAATATGGGATGAGAATCAATATTAATAAAACAAAGGTTATGCGATTTTCCAGAAAGAAAAAGGCTAAGCTAAATATTAAAATAGGTGGGGAAAAAATAGAGCAGGTAGAACAGTTTACATATCTCGGAAGTGTTTTGGACCAACACGGTCAAAGTGGTAGGGACGTAAGGAGAAGAATTGCCCTAGGCAAGGAGGCTTTCTCAAGGAGGAGGGTGTTGATGACGGGGACGTTGAGTAGAGATGTTAAGACAAGACTCGTAAAAACTCTGATATGGAGCGTAGCTATGTATGGTGCGGAAACGTGGTCACTGAAGCAGGAGGATAGACGTAGATTGGAGGCTTTTGAAATGTGGGTGTGGAGAAGAATGGAGAAGGTGAAATGGACCGAAAGGAAAACAAATGAGGAAGTACTGGAGATGGTGGGTGAGGAGAGGGGTTTGTTGAGGGAAATTCAATGGAGGCAGGAAAAATAGATGAAAGGCGTATTGAGCGGTAGTGGAATGTTGAAGAAGGTAATAGAGGGGAGAATGTTGGGCAAGCGAGGAAAGGGTAGGAACAGGATAGGGATGTTGGATGGGATGAAGGGAGGAAAGAAGTACACAGAGATGAAGAGGGACCTGATGTAGATTAGGTTGCTGGATTGGGTTTTGTTTGGAGTTACAAAATATTTATTTGATAGTTGTGTCCATCCAAAAACCTACCTTAACCGGTAGATTACCTAGTAATAATAATGCAAAAATATAGAGATGACAAACAATACAGTAATAATCCTGGACGATTGAGCAGTAGCCCCTAGAGTTATTGAGGGACAGAAATTGTAATTTCTCTTGTGCATGAATTTCTTATAAGAATATAAAATGTAGGTCTAAAAAAAAGCTTAAATGCCAAAATTTGACTATTAATATCTCCTAAAATGTCCGACTGAAATTATTTCATTTGCACATTATTAAGGATTTATTTATTCATTTAACATGAATAACCCTTTTACATAATAAAGGCAAAAAATATGTATTATAAAAAAAACGATCTCAAATGAGTACAAATTAAAAAAGTTACATACTTGTTATTGAGAATTAAAATATAATTTAAAATGAAAGAAGAATTTTGATTGCAATACATGAAAGACATTTGCAGATGGTATACAGGTATGCAAACATACCTAGTTAGGTTAATTAATGTAGACAAAATAACAACATTAAATAGCATTCCAAATTAAAAAATGGAAACAATATTAGAAATACAGTATTTGTTACAAGCCAGATGATGATACAAAATGATGTTAGTAGTAGTTATTAATTAGACCTTGTGGCATCAATTAAGTAAATTTTCTCAATGGGCATTTGGAACAAATTGTGGGCATGTACGGGTATCCAGATAGTAATAATTAGCATTCTAAAATTCTTCAGATATTTTTAATGACATTTTTTTAAGGGATCCTGGTGAGATAGAAAGTAGGTCAATATAATCACAACTGTTGGCATCTCTCATAATCTGGCTTTTAGGCGAGTAGTATGTATAGTTTAGTGCATGGTATCTAATTTCAAAGTGTGCTTCATTCCTCGTGTTCTATGAAGGTACTTGGAATGATATTGCCCCTTAGGAGTCCTACAGAATTAATCTTGTTATGCAGTAATTTTTAAAGAAAATTTATTTTTAATTTTTCTATGTTTATGCAAGGAGGGAAGATTTAGTAGAGGTAACATTTCATAATAACGATAAAGATCTTTGTGAAGATTGAATTTAAATGCAATTTTGAATATGTAGCTGCTATTCTATTGAATTTTAAGGAATCATTTGAGAAATCTGAGTTAACTTCAGTCACATTTCTGTCGCTGTTTATGACATAAATCATGAAGACTCTATTATATTTTTAACGCAATAACTTCACAATAAATGAAATTTCTGTTAAGGGTTGAGTGTGTACGTTTTGGGCACCTATGTAGACTGTTACGAACAATCTAGGTTCAGGATGTGGGTGACTAGACACGCTTGAGAGCTGTTTACCATTTTTCATTGTTATGGAAATGTAAATTGGAACTGGAAATGTTCCATCCATCTTCACCTTGGAATTTATTTGGTTTGAGGACATGTCCAAACATTCTCTGCCTTCTTGATTGATCTTGGCTCTTAGGAATGCTGGATTTAAAGAGTTCTTATATTTTTTTCAATGTGAATTATTACGTGATAAGACTGCTTATGGTGAGTTCTGACAAAATTGAGAGAAAATTTGAATGAATGTGAATCTGATGGTAATAATGATACATTTTGGGAGACATGAATAGTTATGTTGGTGTTGGAAAGGATGCCTCTAAAAAATGTCAGGTTATATCAAATCTGGAAAGTGGAATGTGGTTTTGTGTCTCTTGGGGCATGTACAGTTCATCAATATCTCTAGCGAGTGTTTAAGAAATGTGTGAAAGAAGGTATATTGTGTATTTATTGATATAGAGAAATCATACAACAGAACAAGTCAAGGAAAGTTGTGGACAGTTATGATAAGTCTAGGGATGGATCAACTGCTGCCAAATATCATACAGGAAATCAGTGAGAGTAGGTAAATGCAATAATTAAGGGGAAATTGAATGACTGGCTTGAAATCAGGCATGGTGTGAAATAAGTACTTATGCATGTAACCATGCTTATTCTATAATTTTTCAGGAATTTGTCTGATAGATGAAGGCATTAATAAGATAGGTGTAATGATTGAAATAGTATATATACTAGTTCCGTCCACAGTTAATTTCGTATTGCTGAAAGGAAGCCCACAAGATCCTTGAGGGGTCCTCAATAACTTCAGTGCGGTAATAGATTGGAGGATAGATGTGTGCAATACAAAATAAGTATTTGGTTGGGAGAATTGGCATAACTGATTGCATAATGAGTTTAAACAGTGAAAGAATTGAACAAGTGGATGATATTGTATATCTTGGCAGAATGAAACGTATGATAAAAAAATACTTTCATTCAATGGCTGAAAAATTAGGTTATACTTTGTTCGATGGTCTTAAATTATCCCTTTTCCATATTTGTACTCCTTCATAATTTGTGTTACATCCAACATAAGCATGCAAAAAGTAAGATTTGTTGTTATATGATTACTAGAAAGAAAGGTAAATTTCCTCCAACGTGCTTTATATACATCTCATTGTTTTATGCAAATGCAGGAACTGGAGCCATCGAAACTGACAGAGATGGTGAATCTAATAATGATACAGCAGGTCCAGTTGAACCAAAAATCCCTAAAATGGGTTTTGGTCATGGCAGTGTTGAGGCTAGTCTTTGTGAAGAAGTAGAGGAGGGTGGGTCGAAATATCCCATGCGGAAACGAAAGAGGAAGAGACAGCCCTGTGACCCAGAAACTGGTAGGCAACAGATAAGTGGGCCATTGCTGACCAATATGCAACACAGCCATGTTCAAGAGTTCGGGGAAGGGAACTGCAGTCGGTGTGACCCTTCAGTCAATGTAGTGACAATCAGCGATGATGAGTCGAGTCTGACGGAGACATTTTTAGAGCAGCAGTATCAAATTGAGGCCAAGTTGAGGCAGGAGAAGGAAGATATGGAGTTGGCCCAGAGGCTGCAAAGGGAGTGGAATGGTGAAGATAAGAGGGTGGATCGGAGGAAGGGCTCACACCTAGAGTACGACCTTCGCAGGAAGTTGCCCTTAGATGGGAAGGACAAAAAAAAGGGTGGGGGCAGGAGCAGGAGTTCAGCATCCAAGGTAAACAAATCACCTGTTAGGGGTCCCAGGCAACGATTGCTTGGAGAAGTGATGCCACACCAAAGTAAAGTTGCGAAGTAGCATAGGATACCACACCTGCTTCTCACTTCAACAAGATTTATTGGTTGGTATAGGTTCTTGTCTACTCAGCCAATTTCAAATGATACTTCCTGATGCTGGGTGATGAAGTCATAAGAAATTGTATGACAGCTTTGTGTTGGTCATAACATGTATCTGCAATTCAAGGTGCTTTACCATGCCAAGAGTTTGTATATATCTTGTATATTATAATTTGGCTGGTTGTTATAGGATTATAAGAAAGACATATTTTTTTGACTGAGTGAGATTTTGTTGATACTCTTGGGAATAAAACTGGTGTTGCTGCCTTACAATGATAAAAAAATGAGCATGGACATTTCTTTCCTTGTTTCAAAAGAGCAAATGGTCTCAAGGTTCCAGGAGGTAGAGCACACTGTTTTCAATTTATTCCTTAATAGGCTAATATATTAAAGCAGCCATTGGTAGGTATTGAAGTTATGTACAGTTTGTGGAGATTTTCTTACCTCACCAGTTGCCTCTTCAATTGTAATGGCAGCATTTAATGGTTCTAAAGCCATCCATTTTGCTGCCTATTTCCACTAGGTAAGCAATCGTCTAAACCTATAAAAGAACCACAATATATTTACAAATACTTGTGTGGTTTAAATCCACTGCTTTCACATTCTGGTACCTGTCAAATTCTGAATGGCATAGAATTTTATTGATGAAACTAAATTTTAATTTCCTTTAATATATAGTATCCGTGGAGGTATAGATAAAAAATAAATATATGTGACAGTATCTTTGAGATGCTTGTCTTTGTTAGCATTCTAATAACTAAAACTAAGATGTGTTATAATTCAAGAGATTGCTCCCAGTTTATCATTTAAAAAATAAGATTTGTATTTTGGTTATAAATCATTCCTACTTGCACAACTTAAATTTGTTGTAGAAGAAGGTAATAGTTGTAAGTTCTCCTTCATTCTTTAGCATCAATTTTTATGATTTATTGTGCAAACATTCAAATGAAAAATATTTCAATTTTTTAAAATGATTAATTTTACAAATTTGTTAACAAAAAAGTCAATTCCAAAAAGGGGATCATATGCTAATGTTGAAATAGTGACATTCTTCAGCATAGCAGTGTGGCAGTTAAGTAGAAGAGAAAATTATGCATTTTATTTGATTATTAGCTATAATAATTGCAGAAGAAATATATATTATTGGGTTTTTTTCCATTTGCTACAATTATCAATTTGACTTGCATTACATCATTACATTTATTAGTTTTATATCATAGTAGGCAAAATAAGAATTCTAATTTACATATTTCCTGCGCATAAGATACATAAATTGTGTGTTCACATCTTTTATAAAAGAACCACTTTAGATTATCATGAATATGGTTTTTTACTCTCCAACAGTTTGAAGTCAATGATTGTAATATGTTTAAAGTCTTGGATTATTGAATAATTATAGTTTTCTTTTCAGATGATAACATTGTATTTTGATGCTTTTAATTCAGTTATTGATTGTATGGATCTTATGCCCTGGGTGATGTACTTCCTTGTGTGGAAATGAGCTTTGTTTGCAGTTGCTTATCTGTTGTATCATTTGATTATTTGACAGGATGTGATGTAGAGATGAGAATAATCACTTGCTTTCTATCGAGTGAAATAATAATTCTGTCATTCCTAATGTATCAGTAGCTACATTGTAAAGGAGGTGAACAAATAAACTTTATTTGACATTGTAAAAATGTGAATAAAAGCGATAATTTCTTTTGTGCAAGACTTTTTGTTTTGTCATTTAAGACTTCCATGGACTTGGTTTATTTATATATATATATATATATATATATATATATATATATATATATACATTATTATATATATTATATTATAAGAAAATATACATATATATATATTTTTTTTACCAGGTGCGGGATTTTTAAAAAAGGTGGGCATGATATGGAAGGTGTTGGGAGCGGAGGGGGGAAGAAATTATGTGTATAAAGGGGCAATTAGTGTCTAATATTAATACCTGGGTGAATCCAGGAGCCAGATGAAAGCTTGCTCAAATGTTTTGAGTTTCAGTGGAGGGTCTGAGGGTGGGAGGGATGCTAAGATGGATACTTTATAGTATTGGTCAAAGGAAGTGTCATATTCTGAGGCGTGTTTGGGAGCATTGGGAGCATACCAATCAGGGAGGAATTGTTACATGAGTCAATGGTTATTAATTCTAATATTCAGGGGTGTGGTACACTATCCAATATAAAAGGCCGGGCAAAGTTGGCACTTGAGAAGGTACGCAGCATTGCTGGAGGTACATGAGGAATAGGGAATTAGTGGGAGAGAGTTAAAGAGTGGGTGGGAGAGGGATGGGATTTTGGTTTGGAAAATAGGACATGTTTTGCATATAGGTTTATTGCAGGGTCTGGGAGTGATTTTGGAATGGGGCGAGGATTTAAGAAGTGGATTGGTTGATTTTAGAAGATCTGATAGTTTGGCGGGGCGTTTGAAAGTGACAGAGGGGCATTTGGGGAAAAAGTTGGTGGTGGAATTGTGGTTTTTGAGGATAGGGTAGAGGTCTTTTAGGATAGAATGCAGAGATTCTAGGCCAGGGAGTTATGTGGTACAAGTTCAAAGAGGGTGGTTTTCGTGGTGGTGGAAGGTCTGGGAGTGTAAGCATGTCGTCGGATCCTCTAGTTCAGAAGGGATGGAGCGTTTGGTGTGACATGGGTGACAACTGTTAAAATGTAAGTATTGTTGTTTATTTGTGGGTTTTATATATACAGATATGTGAAATTTTTGGTCTATTAATGATATGTTTACATCTAGGAAGGTGATTTGGGAGGAGAAAACTATAGACGTGAAGGAGATAGGAGGAGAAGGAGGATGAAGCATTGAGGTTGGAAATGAAAGTTTTCAGGGAATCAGGACCATGTGGCCAGAGAAGGAAAATATCATCTATATATCTGAGCCACAATAGTGGTTTCAGGGGTTGTTTTGGCAAGAATTTATTCTCCGCGAGACCAAGAAAGAGGTTTGCATAGGACAGGCTGAACCTGCTACCCATGGCACAACCCTTGATTTGCAGGAAGAATTTATTGTTCAAGGAGAAGGAATTGCAGGTGAGGATGAACTCGGAAAGGCTAAGGAGAAAATCTGTGCTGGGAATGTGTGGCTCAGGGCGTTGAGAGAGGTAGTGTTGGAGGGCGGAGAGACCTTCTGAGTGGGGAATAGATGTGTACAGGGATGTGGCATCTATAGTGGCCATAATGATCTTGGCATCTGGAGGGAGGGAGATAGATTTTAACCTATACATGAAATGGTAGGAATCTTTAGTGAATGACGGTAGGACATGAACAATCGGCTGGAGATAGTGGTCTACAAATGCCGAGATTCTTTCTGTTGGGGAGTGACGGGAGGATAAAATCGGTCGACCGGGATTACCCGGCTTGTGAATCTTCGGAAGGGTTTAGAAATGAGGAGTGCGTGGGTGGGGAGGGGAGAGGAGGGCCAAGTCTGAAGGAGATAGACCCTCATGTGGCCCATTGGCCCCAAGAAATTCAATTAGTTCCTCCTAAAGTGCGGGATTTGGATCTTGGGGGATTTGCTGGTAGGAAGAGGTGTCTGAGAGTTGTGTGTCCGCTTCCCTTATGTTGTCTGATCTTTTTAAGACCACAACCGTTGACCCTTTATCTGCGGAATTAATGATGATATTAGGATTTTTTATTAAATTACTTAGTTCTGAGGATTCGGTAGGAGACAGATTTGGTCGAGGATTTAGGGACTTGAGGCTAGGCGGGTTGGCGATTCTGGACAGGAGAAGGGTTATAAAAATTTCAATTGGAAGATTTGAGGGGAGGGGATTGGGTTCTTGGGCAGAAGCCGGCTTGAATTTCTGCAAGGCATTGTGAAGGGATCTGGAGATTTGCTGGAGTGGTGGTTGCGACTCCCAGAAAGCCTTCCACCGGAGATTCCAGCAAAAATACATTACATCAGCGAGGATTGTAGTGATGCGCCCCTTGTTGGTGGAAGTCCATGGGTTCAGCGAACCCACCATCCTCCACCTCTCGAGTGGGACTGGTAGTGCGACTCCGGTGTGGTCTAAGGGCCGCCAGGCTGGTGAAAGGCAATGTGGTGGACGACACATCACTCTGGGGGGGTCATTCCCTAACGATGGGGCCCGAAGTTATTTGCTTACGGATGCCGTTAAGACATCGGATACGTGAAATGGCACCAGAAGTTATTCCGTAAAAGGCACCGATGCCATTCTGGATGCTGTATGAATGTCGGGCTGCCGGGCCCTTGACAGAATAGTACCGCTGAAATAGCATCGACAAATCCATTGCTTTGTGGTAGTTATTTGTCAAAATCGTCACACAAAACACATTGTAAACATGGAATTTGAAGAGAATTTGTGGAATTAATGGGCTGATTTTTATTCCCGTGCTACAGACTGTGAAAATATGACTTTAGATAATTCCAAAGAAAAGCGTACGGGTACAATAAAACCATTTCGTAGTGTGCGACGAAGATTTTGGCCGTCGTTTTTGAGTTTTCTACGAATATTGAAGACTATGATAGAGGGGAGAATGTTATTTCAGCGAGGAAAGGGAAAGAAAAGGATTGGGATGCTGAACGAAATGAATGAAGTATGCGTTATAGAAAAGGGGTTTATTCTAGTGTCAGATGTCAGGTTTTTTTTTGTAGAAGAGGCAAGTAAATGTATGTTATGGAGGTACGATTCACCGATCCGCAACTTTAAACTCGTAAATGCTCCTACTAAAGAAATTCAATAGTGCATGCCAAATTCCATTGCGCAATCACTACATAAGATTATTTGACGAACCTTAATTGAACGAAATTAGTTTGTATTGTGGACGAAATATAGATACAGAACGTGATCATTTGATAAATTTCAAGAAACAGCGGGACATGTCACAACAGTAACTTTTAAAGGAGTCATCCGCTAACATGCATTTCATTTCAACAATTTTAGTGTAAAAATCATTCGTCTTGACCGGGATCTCGGTCAAGGCGAGTAATTTTTACACTCTGAAATTGTTGCAATGTAATCATATGATATTTTAGCGTAATGAATTTTGAATTCAATTACTGTGTAATGAATTTAACAAAATGGCATTTTTACAAAAAGATTGCTTTACCCGAACTGTAAATTATGGTTGAGGATAGAGTACCTGCGAGTGGGTGAGTTCCGTGCCAGGAAGCTAGTCGTTAACTTTTAAAGCGGTAACAATAATATTTTATTGTTAACCGATCATGCATTTAATTAGGTACGAGATTCGTCAAACACAAAATACAGGTAGATTTCAACACTGTAGAAATGCTTGAAAGAGAAGATTAACATAAAAATATGTAATAAAAATACAATGCACGACAATTACCTGCCATTTAAAAATCGATTCAATGAATAATAATACTTTATAAGGTCCTTGAGTTTCAATTTGAGAGAAAATCTCTATGCTTTCCGTTTGTCTTAAGTTGATTTTACTTTTAATGCAATTTCGTATTCAAATCTTATTTAACAGGCTTGTCACATGAGTCATGTTTGCAGAGGCAAAATTTGCATGGCCACATAAACTAATAAAAAAATAATAAAATAATAAAAAAAACCATAAAAAACATAATCAACCCGAAGGTCGGTTGACTCACCTCACTCACCTCTGTCCGACCTCCCTAATCCCGACGGCGTGTGAATGTTCACGCATCAGGGTAGGGGCCAGGTCCTTTCCCTGTGCCGGTTATGGTTTCCCAGGAAGATCTGGTACCCAAAAAATCTTAGGTGTCTAGAGTGCCTTGCCCGGGAATCGAACCCGGGACCTTACGGTCATAAGTCCAGCGCTCTACCCCCTGGACTACCGCTGCCCACAATAAGATTGCACTTTATAAAATAGTACCAAGGATTTCTTGTTTTATAAATTCATGTCAGACTATTACCTACCACAAGCTATCCATGATATAAATATTATGACACTTTATAAAATAGTACCAAGGATTTCTTGTTTTATAAATTCATGTCAGACTATTACCTACCACAAGCTATCCATGATATAAATATTATGACGATAAAATACGAGGTAAATATGAGTTGTTTCTTTGAAAAATGAATTGACGAATATGTAAATAAAACTATTAAGTGAACATAAATGATCCATGCCTGCTGTTTTTCAATTGCTGGGAACTATCATTTTAACCAATCGCATTAATTGAAAGAATGTGTGAAAGACTTGAATCGTAATGCAGAAGGCATTCACTTCACTGTCATAATTTTTCCGCGGCATCAGAAAGGTATCAGTCGTAACCGATGTCGTTTGACAATGCTGTCGCCTGGCGCTTTTTCGGAATACCTTCCGATGCCATTTGAAGAATAGCATCGGGTGACTGAAGAGTTTGGGAAGAAGTCTCCTGGGACTTCCTTTATTCTGTCGAAAAAAACTTCGATCCATCGGATTCGGGTAGAGGATCGGATCATCGTCAGGTCAAGATATTCACAACTACGCCTTGCCTCCTTGCTCGCGCAGTGTCGTTCCTTTGGTTCTGTGTCGTCAAGCAGCAAGTCTGCTACCAGCAGACTGCATGAGATATCTTCCCTCCATTGTGTCATTCTGTGAAAACTTATCCCGAACGCTATCAAAGTGCAGGAAGATTTTGTAGACAATGTTTCTTTTTTAAGAAGAAACCTAGACATTCTATTCCTCCACGTTATGGCTTCTCTGTGCATTAGGACTAAACCTATCTTCTACTCCATAGTAGATAATAATGGTTACTTGTGTCCACCCCCAAGAGAATTATCGCCCATTGGATGTACGATGATGAGGTCTGTGAAACCCTGATAATAACAGCTGAGAACACCGGAAATGTTGGCAGCAATTGAGTTCCTCACCCGATGGATATCTCGAAAAAATTTCATCTTGACATGGTGAGTACATAAGATGTTTATACGTGTATAGATATATTTAAAGGATGTTTGTGCTATTATTTTTGTGGATTAGTCATGAAGCTAAATAATAATGAGAATCCTTAGCACGAATTCTTTTCGGGTTGAAATGGTCAAATGAAATATTTGTGGGAATAAAAATGACTTACGAGTGAAAGTAACGTGTAAATTAGAAGAGTGATCAAAAATAGCCATTGCGTTTCCAAGGTGCTCCAATGGCCAGGGCCTCAGTGCGTTACTAATTCGCTAACAAAATCTAATTTGCTATCAACAAGACCTATACGATAGGTGGCATCTGAAACCGAAACCTTCGGTTCAACTCAGTGGGTATAGTACCTGTACAAGTGATTGTTGCCGATAAAGCAGAAAATGAAACCAATCTCAAGTGAAAACTCCTCGGGTATCTTAACTTTATAGGAACGTCGACCATAGCTACGTTTTCTGTATTAAAAATTGATAACTGCTGGTGACTTATGCTAGGGAAGTGTGAATAATATTATTGTCTGGATGGCCAATTTTTCGTAAGTTCGGTTCATTGTACAGGTGTCTAGAATTCGCAAGTCGAAGAAGGGTGAATTAATTTAGACCAGAGGTCACCACTCAAGCATAATACTTAAAATTCACACTGGAAACACCCTGTCGAGAGATTACGCGCTTGGAAAACCTTCTTGAGGGAAGGCTTTTCATTTTCTCATGAAATACCTTTGATAAATCAGCTCGCACAACTCACCTTTTCCGTTATCTGCCCTGTCCCACTGTGACTCGACGTCTCTTAACCTCGTCCTCGACCCTTTCCAGAGTGTTACCGTATGCGACCCTTTGCCTCTCCTCCAAGACCATCTCTCCAACCCTCCCAACCACTATCTCTCCTCCCTTTCGGTCGAACCCAATTCCCTCCCTCTTGTCAACCCTCGTGTCTCCTGAAGCGTCCCGTTTTTCAAAGCTGTCCCTGCCTCGTGTGATCTCGGGATTTCATTCGTACACCGCCCTATTTTCCATATATTCTCTACCTGATGTCATCAGGTCCAATTCTGCTTCTCCCCATTTCACCTTCATATTTTTTTCTTCCACTGTGAACGCGGCGGCAGTCCATTTCTGGTGAGCCCGTAAATTACGCCTATTACCCCATCCCTAATATCTTCAGTTAACTCGTTTCGTTTGACGCATCGTTATTTCACGAAGGAATGGATTCCACGACTTATCGGAACCATCGCTTTTGAGCAAAAAGGGGCCGATAAGCATTGGGTATTTTAAAGGCATTTCTCACCCTTCGAACCATGTCGTTGACCCCTGCACTTGTTATCGTGATTTCAGCTTAGGTTGAACCTACGGATATTAAAATATTCACGTAAAAGGTGGCGTCATCTAACGACTCTTAACTCTTTATTCCTGGCAATTAGTCTAGGCCTCTGTACACGGATATCGATTGCTCCCCGTGGACGAAATACTTTACATGTTGTTTCTCTCGTAAGTTTAGATAGGATTACGGTATCATGTAAAATTATTCATAGTAGGACCAAATATTCATGCACATCTGATGAATTTTTGAAAAAAAATAAAAGTTTCAAGGGCAACTTTCTGCTTAATTTTTTCTAGCAGGTACTTACTATTGTTTGCAATCCACTTTCTTGTCCTTATAATTCCTTCCTTCGTAATTATACAGGTGAGTCTTTATTTCATACAGTGGTTATAAGGGAAATGATACGGGTGCACGAATCTATACCAAGGAATAAGGTGTACGAATGCTGTTTTAAAACAGTAAATACGATAGTGATAATATCTATTGAGAACGTTTGCTTAGGCATTTTTAGTCGTGCTCTTGTTTCATTGGTGAATTGTGCAAGAGGAAATCGAATATATGAATGCATGAGGTTGAGTCAATTTCTCTTTTTTGATCTGACGCTATAGTGTCTGGTTTAAATTCTCCCTTTGTGCTACGGATAACATCGAGTGCACTCGATAGCTTTCTCAAAGTATGCATCCATTGTCGAATACCGACTATTTATGTCATTAATATACTATGTCGTAGGAGATATGTTTGCGTCCTCGAAAACCATATACCATTACGGGACCCGGACCATATAATACGTGGTATACTTTATATGACAGTTGCTGTCACTGTAAATAATCAATGAAAGTCTTTCCACTGTAATTCAAAACGCCTCCTCTCCTGGTGTTTTCTGATGTAATCGATGCAAGGGAGGAGAGTCCAGATCTTGGTGGTACCTATCATTTTTCAATTATTTGGAGATTTTCTGACATCGTAGTTAAGCGGGGAGACTTTCAATCGAATGAGGCAAATAGCCTTCAGATATCCCTTTAATACATGACGGGGATCGCCCAGCCCTGGTTCATGAAAAATTTCAAGACATTTTTAAACAGATTTGAAGACTCCGGAATTGAAAGACCACTAAGCACAGCATCTCACGAAGAAAAATGGAGGAATGTGTAAAAGTCACAAGGAAGTAAACAATTTTATTTTTTTGACGAAATCCCTTGAAGGAAAAAGAGTAGCTTTTAATTACGTTCTAGTAAACTTTATGCTTGTGCCATCTCTGTGACTGGGGATAAATAAAAACGAACTTTTCACTCTCCAAATTTGTGGTAGAGCGTTGATTTTGTGGCATGATCCGTTGCTTCTCACAATAATGTTCAGAAATACTCCAGCCTGTGATGGCGTCTCTGTAAGTACAAGCGTATCATTTCTACGCAACTACGACGCACACTCTTAAAGCTTCGGTTTAGGCATGGGATGAAATAGAATCACCAATTAATTTGGGTGCAGTTTTTAGGCTCCTGTTCGACCCTTGAATTGTGATGACGAGTCTTCTCCAGCCACTATTACGAGCCCATTTTTTTCAGCGTTATATACTCCCCTCTTGAACTTTTTAGCATGTGTGCCCATTTTCTAATACTTTTTCTCGAGTAATTAGTAATTGGATTTTTAAGGTGCTCCGATGACGGAGGCCACATTGCGCCGTAAACTCAGCTCTCGAAAATCCATCACGTGTCACCACATTATCCAAGGTTTAGGAGTGATTCGGGCTTGAGGCTGTTTTTTGGAATCAACCCTGGTTAAACTTTGAGTAGAGTAAAGCAAACTCTCTTTAATTAGAGTTGTAGCGAATGTGCATGTTCATAAATGGTCCCTTCACTAACGAATCAAGCTCTTTAGAATGGCTGCTTTCAAGCTTTTTTCATTTTTAACAATTTGTGATATTTGAAGATATCTAATAAACAAAAGAAAGGGTGAATCAAAATTATGCAGCACATCTTTGTGTTGTGACTTATCAACCGGAAGCACCATTCACTCTCTTTTTCATGCTTATATTTCCTTGCTCTTTCGTTAGTTTAACATATTACCGAAAGAAATATTAAACTGCAAACAACATGCAGGTAACCTTTGGTCGATATCCAATATTTGCCCAACCCTATTCACTGCTTGCTCCCTAACTGTAACTCTCAATCTATGCTTATTATTCTATTATTCATATTTTATTTATATTATATATTTTTGAAATATTTATATATATTATTCTTATTCTACTATTACTCTTAACTATCCGCGTAATAAAAAAAAATTTGGGACAATTTAATGTCCACCTTAACATACCTTTTTCCTTGTTTAATTGATCTTGTGCTTCCTTGCCTGAGTGATTATTTAAATTATCTAAAGGGTCCACTTCATATTGACAGCCGATTTAGCCCTCTTATTTCCACGATATCATTTTCTGACTGCAATCGATAATAAATTTTGATAATCGATAATAAAAATCCATATAAAAGTTCAATAAATGAAGAGGTTCATTATTTTTTAAGTGCACACATGTATTATTACATTGCCAAGTCACCCATGTTTCGTAGATGGTTCAATGCATGCTGGTCTAGCTTGTATAAGATATTTTCTGAGTGACATTGTAGTGATAACTTTTATGAAGGGCTAATTTTTAATAAACATATAGACGAGAAAGTGTTAGTTGCCCAGGAATGTTTTCGCGAATGGTCCGTCGGAGTACCTCGAAATCTCATCACCAAAAGCGACGCTCCTTGAGCGAAGCTTGAGTTACGCAGGTCCAAGATAATATGCCCGAGTAATGTTAGCATCTGTAACCGCCACTGGACGGCCCATAATCCCCCCAGGGTGCCACCAGCCCCCCGCCGTGAGTGACACAGGCTATCGTGTGTAGTCGCGCTGCAAGCCGACTGCCGCCCACCGTAATGCCAGACAACTCCGGCGTCCGGCGATGTCGAAAATACACGGACGCACTTTCGGTTTTTGCGAGCCCGGCGCGCCGTCCCCATGATGAGGCGGACTATGACGATGGGGTCCCGTGTCCTCCCGAGGGACCCCGCCCTCCTCCCTTCCCTTTCGTCCTTCTTTAGATTTCCGTCTGAATTTTTTATCCAACCTCCACCTCGGAGCAGTATGCGACTTTCCGGACGGGAAACGGGTTGAATGGGCTTAAAGGGGATGCTTTTCGAGAGTAAAGGGCTTCTATTATGCACTTTGGCAGGTGTTGAATGAGCGTTGCAAGGATATGAAGTTTGAGGCTTCTGTGTTTTCCTGCGAGGAATGCTTTTATTATTAATATAAATATTACACATATTTATTTTGACTGATGTTTCTCTTGGGGACCACTCCCCCGTCATGCTTTATCTTGAGAAATAAGGTATTGTATATTTTTGAGTTCCGATTTGCAACCCTAAATCATGTTCCTCATTCGCTTTTTACGTTCTAGTCGTTAGCATCACTCGAGATTCCGTCGCCTCAGAGGTCGACTGCCACAGCTCGGTATATTTCCTTGATTCCAAATATTTATGTACCCAAACCTAACACGTCTCCATATTTTCAGTTGTCATCTACTAATCACACGTACTTCTCTCACGTTCTATGCATTTTTCGCATATTTATCATACACTTTGATTGGCATTCCCCTCAGTAGTCCGCTACCGGAGATCGTATTTAGATTTTTGCCACCACCGAAACATATTATCGAGAAAGATGGTATCGCGTTGTTGGCTGCGTCTGCTAGGGAGACTAATTAATGAGTTTTCTTTGCCTTAATAATAAAATTATTGAGAATGATGTCGGGAACTTCACTCCCGTTCTTGTGTGTCCCTTGATACTCTACCTTTATTTTTTATCTGCGAAATCAATGTCGTCTGTTGAAAAAACTGCATCTCACCATTCGTGGTGTGAAGCTGGGCTGTATGAGTCATTTTCTTTGTTGTCTTGTTCCATAACAAACCGAAAACAATTTTTTTCATAAGCTGAAATTATTTTTGGCAGTTATCAAATTTAAACTTGGGGTTCATAATCGCCATCTAACCCTTGGCCACCTCTGTCCTCTTCTGTGAAACTCCAGTATTTCGCGAGTAACATAGTGGGGTATCCATCAGGTATATTTCATGCATGAAATATTCATTCATATATGTATGAATATTTCATATATGATGAATATTTCATGAATGTATGTACCATGAAAATAATTCATAGCGGAACGAATTAAAAATGAAACTATGAATCTTAATGTCATTTATTTAAATAAGCTGTGTACTGTGTTCTGTAATACTTGCATGTAAATATTTACTATATTCGAGTCATCTTTTAATTTTTAGTGAATTGCCAAAAAATATATAACAAATCCCAAAGAATCACAGAAAAGATATTTTATAAATTATTGGAAAATGTAGAAAAATTGCATACCTGAAGCAACCGTGGCCAGGCAACATGTTAGAAGAGATTTGAGTATTTAGTGAATGCGAGAGAAAAATAAAATCATCTAGGCCAATGAGAACAAGCTCTGTAGACGAGAAGTTGAAAGAAAGGAAAAACTTACGAATGGGAAATTTTAGAACATGGTCTCAAGTACAAATTCGATCCCCTACCGTTCGAGTGCATTATTACGATCCTCTTTAGTGATCAAACACTTACTTTGAGAACCCAAAATTACTCTTCATAATTGAGCCCCGGGGCTGTCAGCAACATCACAAAAGCCTGTAAGAGAAGTAGGTTACGGAGGCAACGTGAATCTTAATAAGACGAAGGTATGTTGGAATTTTACGTAATATGATGTGAAGATAATATGGCAAAGTGAGGTATTAGCGGCGGAGAAGATAATCAGAGGAGGAACCCTTTCTCAAAGTTGTAATTAATTCAATAGCCCTTATAGATTTCTTACAGAGTGCTTCCTGCGAACAATAAACCCTTTACAATATTTACCACTTGCTTCCGCTATACAGGATAAATTTAAAAAGTTATTTATTGTGTTTAGTCTCTTTTATGGGATTCCTAAGTTGACTTTAGTTTTGAGAAGCGAACTGAAAGCAGAACAGTTCATATCGTGCACGTGAAATGGTGTTTTTTTCCTAGCCGACTTCACCTCATCACTTGAAAGGAAGTAAACGTAAGAAGAATGAAAAAAATATCCCATTTCGTGAAGCTATGGGAATGTCTTTACATATCAATGTATTTTTATTCCATTTGGCCATATGCTTCACCAGATGAGCAGCGGGAGACGATGCATCTATTCTTAAAATAAAAAATTACGAAATAGTACAAACCTCACTACATTCATGTGGAACCATGCACATGATTTAAATAAATTAAATTAATTTCCTTAAACGCACTCTGCACCAATATTTTGAATCAAAATCATTGTTTTTCATTCAGACATAATGTAGTGTGTATTTCGACCCTTCTTCAAAGATTATTGCTATCGATAGTAAGCAAGTAGGAAGAGACAGACAGTTCGCATAACTCAATGGAGCTCAACCCAACAGCGCTGCGTGCCACGTGGTGCTTTTGAAATTGTGGATAGACCTGATTAAGAATTAATCGTGACCTACACAAAGAAAATATTAGGTGCTATTTGACGAATCTTATATATTTTAAACATTTTAATCTTTCTAATTTTTTGGTTGTGTAATATTTATTATGTTCAACAGTATCCATAATCTTAACTAATAATATTATAAATTTACGTCTGCTTCTCTGAAGCAACCCTATCCGCGGACCCTGGCTCGGTTGAAACTGGGAAAATGTCTATTGTGAAGGAGACGCATAAATGAATCAAATTATATGCATGGTCCATACATGGAAGCTTTATTGTCTACACGGCATTTTATCAGTTTTGATGATGATTTGAATACATATATGTACGTGTATTAGTTAAATTGAGGTTCCTCTATGTTACCCGACAAGTCGAAACAGTGCTGCCAGAAGGTGTGAGAACACCAGTCAGAAAGTCAGGTAGTTAACTTAGATAACAAGTACCCATTAATCTAATGCTTGAAAAGTTCCAGTTACATCTTTTGCTGTTGTGAACCCGTCAACCCCATGGACCAAAACCCTGAGTAGGTGGCAGGGATTGTATGTTTTGATGATCCCCACGGTTACGCTGGCGGAAGCAGGAGTCCACTTGATCCACAAGATTTGTATAAAAAGTATCGGGAGAAGTTTCGGAAAAATTGATTTATTTCCGATATTGCTATATGTCTAAAAACTCTTCCAGGTACATCGCTTGAGTGTTGATACACTGGTGCCAATTCCGGACTGTAAGGGATTGGTGGGGAGGTTAAGGAATCATTGCGATCTCGTAGAAGGTCTTCACATGCAGACAACACAACTCTGCTCTTGGTCGTCCGGACGAGTTTGGTACAGATCTTTCTCATCGCCAAATTTTCGGAGATAATGGTGTGCACTGCCATCTTATCAATGCCAATACGATCTGCGATCATGCGCACACTTAGCTGACAGTCTGAATTCAGCACTTCAGGCGTATGTTGCACGTTGTCGTCAGTTCTTGACGTCGACGGTCGTCCAGCGCGGGGCTTGTCCTCCACAGTCTCTCGGCCATCTTTGAAGAGCTTGTGCCACTTAAAAACAAAACTGCAGTTTGTGACATTAATTCATCCTGGAACACCTGGTGAATAATGCCCAACATCTCCGTACCCGATTTCCCTAGTTCAACTCAAAATTTTATGGCGTACCCGCTGTTCAACCGTTCACTGCATTTTGCGCTTACACCGAGTCACTCGACAGGGGTAAACTAAAAACATGATCTAACCTGAAAGAACGCTCGCAGGCGATTGGCGTTTAGACCGTGTTGAAGGTCAGACCTCCCACCACAAAGGCTGCGCGTTGCCAGTGCGCTGCGATATTCACGTCAGGAAACAATTGTTTCTGATACATATTATGCAACCCTCGTTTGTTCTTCCGAGTGACGATTGCAAAGGCGCCGTTCCCACATGGACAGCAACGTATCAAAATGATTGTGTCATAGTAAACGCGTGATTGAGGAAGGAAACGGGAGAACACCTTAGTAATAATTGAATGCCGAAATTAATGTGGTCGAAAAAATGAAAACGAGTCCAGATAACAATGTATTAGCCTGGATAGAGTCGAGTGCCGGATCGTGCAGTGGAGGGGCCTCCGCGGTCGGCGTTACACTAAATCCTTAAGCAAACGGAATTGACTGCAGCAGCATAAAAGAAGATGTATCTGAGACTGTAACTGAAGAATATCACAGCTGTTATAATATACGCAGGTACTTGGAATGCTAGAATGATGCTCAGGACGGCGGAGTTAAAAATAAAAGCACATCCTGAAGGGAGGAAATATTGAGAAGTTAGAGCTGTACGAGATGAGATGGAATGATCGACATAGATAAGAGGTCTGTCCAATAAATACGCGCACTGAGGCCATAGTAACTTCATTTTTGCGAAATTAAGTCCACATCGATTTTGTCTCCTTCAAAGTACCCTCTATTCGTTGACATACACTTCTTTAATCTTCTTTTCCACTGTTTAAAGCACCCTTGGAAGTCCTCGGCAGTTTGGCTTCTTAGTTTTCTCGTCGTTTCTTGTTTTATTGTGTCAACATCTTCCCAGTGATGTCCCATCATCACATTTTTGCATTTATGGAATTGGAAAAAAGTCGCAGGGGGCGAGATCTGGCGAATACGGAGGATAACCAAGGATTGTGATTAATTTTTTTGGCAGAAACTGGCGAACAAGCAATTGTGAATGTGCAGGTGGATTGTCATTGTGAAGGATCCATCCATCATGTTCGGTTACCAGTGTGGACTGTTGATTTTCCTAAATTCAGTTCTTCAGCTATTGTTCGGACAGTTTTTTGACGATCGGTAAGGACAAGGGATGGTACACGATCAATGTTGTCATCAACACAGGTGGTTGAAGGTCGTCCCGGCCTTGCATCCGTGGCGTCTTGTCGGCTATCTTTAAATCGCTTGATCCACTAGAAAACGGATGTTTTCTTCAGAGCATTATCACCGTAAACAGCTGTCAACATTTCAGTAATTTCTTGATAAGTTTTACCGTAATTCACCAAAAAACTTGATGTTGATTCGTTGCTCCGTGATTTCGTCAATTTCCATAATCGACAAACAGTAAAAACAATGACAACAGAAACTAACATAACTGGAACCATACGCACAGCTGGACGATCCACCAAGCACAGACGGCTCATCGGGTCCCAGGCAACTAGCGTCACTAGTGGCGGGGCTATAGTCCGCGTCATGGCAGCCAGATTGCACCAGTTCGCGCATTTATTGGACATACCTCATACTTTGAAGAATTTTTAGGCATTGTAGCAATATCTGAAATAAATTTATTTTTCTGACACTTTTTACATACCTTGTATGTATGTAAAATTGTAAATATGCATATATTTCCCTTCTACCAGAATGCATTGTTTTGCTTCCTGAAGACCTTTGACTGAGTAAAAGGAAAACACCTAATGCATATAGTTCAACTAACGGTGTAGATTAGAGGGATTTGTGGCATTCAAAACCTGTACATATCACAGATTGCATAAGTGACAGATATCAAATAGAAAGTTAGGATGGGCAGAAATACACAGCCTACAAAGTTATGCAATATTCAAAGCCGGAAAACACCAGGATTTTCACAATTCCTACTCCCACTTGGTTTTGAGGATGCCCATTTTATGATATTCTACTTATTTTCAAATCCTAATAAGTTGTAAAAATAAAATGGTGTGAGGCAGGGATTGGTTCAGTTTTCAGTGTTTTCAGCAGTTAAATGTTCAATTTTCGTTTTTTATTATCAGTTCCACAACATCACTATGACCAAGTACAATTTAGCATTAGCCTATCTCTGCTCAGCTGGCAATGGATGGTAGGTGAGGAAGAAACAGGAGAGAGAAAGATGACTGTTAGTGGGTCTGTGGTGGATTAAACGTTACAATCTTTATCATGAGCTGTTTCCTGAGGCATATGAATGACTGTACTTGTAAAAGGGAATACAGTCTGAAATTGGGAGATTGAAATCTGAGAGATTAGAAATTCAGGTTGAAGAGTCTTAGGACAGTTAAAAGAACAAGTGGATTGTGCTTTGGATGCATATAAAGAGAAAAAAAATGAGAGAAAAAATCATCTAAAACAGAGTTGAAAAATGGAAATTGAAATCCGAAGTTAGCTTATGGAGAAACAGCACAAAATAGGATAGAAGTTGGGAAAACACAAATTTTGTAAGGTACTTCAACATTTATGCTTAGGTAAAAGAATTAGGTAGGCTCTGTTGACCATAAATCACTGTAGAGTAATCAAAGAGTGGATATGATTAAAAAAATCATGAAAAAGGGCATCTATATTTGTCCTTGTTAAACTAGTCAGTTATGTAAATGAGGATCAAGGAGGTACTGGATTTAAATGGTTCAAGCAACAAGACACCAAAATGTTTTACAAAAGGACTTTGTACATATCTAGCACAATAACCCCATCTTGCAAGGAGATCTCAGAGAAGGATAAATGGGATTGAAGATTAATGCTTAGAGAAGTAAATTTAAAAAAGTTATGGTGATGTTCAGAGAACTTTTAAGGCACTTTGGGTTGATCATCTGCAGCACAGAGCTATGGAGGTTGGAATTTCACAAAATTAGAGAAGTGCTTGATTTTCTGCTGGTGAAAGCTTTTTTTTTCATCACATAGAAAATTGAGGGACCCTCATGAAATATCCAAGGAGAAAATTTCTGCCATCTAATGTAAAGGAGGAAAATTTCCATATGTGTGTAACAGTAGAGTAGAAGGAAAGATGAGATCCATTGCATTCCTAGTGGTCGAAGGAAACAAGCTGACTGACGGAGAAGTTGATGGTGTTCTGCCCAGAAAATTGACCAAAGTGCATTCCAGCATAGTGGGAGCCGTGTCACACTACTGGTAAATAGAATCAAATATTTAACTGATTTCACTGATGAATATTCATGGTTTGTTACATTACACCAATTCGGTGAGTTAACTGTTGGAGAATTATAAGGATACTGAGGCTAAGAGTTACTAGTTTGAGGAATACTATGTCAAGAAATTTCAGTCTAATAATTTGAATTAGAATGTATCATTCATGGAAAACACTCTTGTGTTGCTATTAATCGTTATTTGGTGGTCAAATTTTAAGTTTAGTTTGGGATGGACACAAAATTCTGTCAAACAGGCTATCCTTTTCTCCCACTTCAATGCTTGTCTAACATTCTCCCAGTCTTTGACACACCACATTATCACAGCCTTTGATGTTCCATCACCTATCAAAATCATTTTCATCTACCTTTCTTGCCTCCATTGAATTTTTCCCAGCATCCCTTTCTCCTCCCCACCATGCCTAGTACTTCTTATTTTCTTTTCCTGTCTATCCATTTAACTTTTTCCATCTTCCTCCATACCCACATCTCAAAAGCCATACGAAATGGCTGTAAGTACGAGTGAAGATTTTGTTGAAGATGAATTACAACAACTTAAATATAAAATTTCTAGAAATTTGAACATGAATTTCAAGACGACTTGGCTAACTGTTGTATTCTCAATATCAATCCCATGAATATCACAATGTTATGGAAAAAAGCGAAATCGTACTTTGGGGAACATTGTTTATTACTCCCTAATTCAGTTTGGCCTAACCCACTGCTTGAAGCCCCCCAGGCTGTTGACTTTCTAATGAAGCGTAGCCCTCTTCAGGTAGAGATAAAATACCAATGGAACTCTAGACTGGGAAAGAACCTACCATGTACATCTTGGAGCACCAATTTATATTCTAATAAACAACATAGGCATGAGTAATTAGGACCAAGGAAAAATTTCATATTTTTAATGAGAAATACATTAACCATTCCAAGAAAATGTAGGAGATGCCATAACAGTAACTTTTAACAGAGTCATCCGCTACATATGCATTGAGATGCCACAGTGTCAGAGTGTAAAAATCATTTGCCTTGACCGTGATTCCGGTCAAGGCAAATGTAAAAACAACAGTTAACACTAAATCATGTAGCTTGATTCAATGCAAAAGAGCTACATGATTTCCTAGAGCATAGGTTGATGATGTACAAGGAAGTTGTACCAACCATCAGGGTGCAGTCAGTGAGGTAGATGAACCTTTCAGGGATTATGCAGCAGCCAAATAAAGATATTTTTAGCAGTTATTCCATCAATTAGAATTGCCACGGCTGGAGATGGGCAGAATTCATAAGATTTGTCTAATTGTAAGATAAATTTACTGCAAGAATCATGATGATATGCTTCCTGAGAATACAGAGAAGTGCAATGTTCCAATATAGAGGAGGAACACCAGGAAGATGGAACGCTAAAGGATAAAGAAAGTTGAAACTCAATTAAGGCCAGGGTCCAATATTAGGGAAATAAAGGCAAAAGTGAATCATTCTGGTCCCTGAGAATGGTATAGAGAAGCTTGAATTAAATACAAATTATATCAAAGCATGTCAAGTTTCTAAGTGATTTGTATACGTAGCGTATTCCATGGTATAGATTGGAAACCTCTGAAACTTTAGAAATGGGATGAGGCAATAGCAGGATTGACTGATAAGAGAAAAGGTGTTATCCGATTTGAGATTACCACAGGCGAGTCCAATGAAAACCTATTTTGCATATTCACTCAGGAATAATTGAAGATTCTCCAATTTAGTGAATCATAGAGTAAGTTATTTTTGAAAAAAGGAAAAACTGGAATTGAATTTGTTTTAAAATATGCATTACATTTACAGCTATCCAGAAGAATAGGATAGCAATACTACTAAGGGTGCTTATGATTGTTTTTTTGTTATATTTGCATGGAATACAATTATTAGTTCCTTCTAGTAAATATCACTTCTAACGCAAATGTATGTTCCAAAACAAAAAATATGGGAAAACCCTTGCTCATTTCAGAAAATCGTTGCCAATTACTTCTTATTTTAAAAGAGTAGTAGTACAGGTATATGTATAGTACCTGTAAATCAGTCAAGTCAGGGTGTTCATGGATCCTGAATCTAAGCACTATTATACTTCTAAGCTCCCACCTAATACGACAACAATTAACTCTACAACATTCCATTTCAATGAACCATTCTTCAACTCAACATATCCAATTCCTATTTGAATGCACCTGAGGAATACAGTGGCCCACTAGGGAAATTTGAGTGACAAATATTCAAGGTAATTACTAAGATCCCTTATTTTTCCTAGAACTGTCATGGTGAACCTGTAGTTCTCTCCACCTCTAGTTAGGCGTGGTTCAGTACCCTCTTTAGTATATTCTATCTGATTATTCTCCCCTCTGTTACTTTCTTTAATATCCCATTGCCACTCATTATGCCCTCCAGTTCGCTCATTTTTCCTGCCCTCTTTGAATTTCTTTCAATAGACTTCTCTCCTATTCTACCATTCATAGAATTGTTTGTATTTCCATTCAGTTCATCTGCTCTATCCTTCGCCATACCCATTTCTGTAAATCATCTAATCTAACTTATCTGCTTGCCTCAATGACCAATTTTCCAAGCTTTTCAATGCTACACTACATATTAATTTTTGCTAAACATTTCTATAAATATTTACTAATGGCCCCCATCATCAATTCCTTTCCCTTTGTAAAAGATATCTAACAATATAAAAATCTTATTTAATTGTCATGTTTAAGACATATTTGGTCTAAAATATGCAAAATAACTGTAATACCCATTTAAGAATATCTCCCCTTACTTTAATATAGAACTTGGCATTATTATTTCTTGGAAACATCTGTACTTACTTTTCTTGTGATTTTTTTCATCTGATAACACTCTCATTGATTCCGTAATACAAAAGCAATGACTGTAATCCTGTGCCTGATTGAATAACTGAAAGTTTCTTTTCTGCAAATCTGAGGTTATGAGCTTCCCATCTATTCCTCTCTCCATCACTTCCTATTCCTCTATTACCATTTAATTTCTACATAAGCTGAAAATCATTGGTGAAAATGGACACTCCTGTCTTACTTCTCTCACTTCCACTGACCTTAATGATTTTGTACTTAGGCTGGATGCAGCAGAAACAGATTTCAGATAACTTACTTACCCCTCCAGTCAACTCCTATCTTCTGTAAGAAATTGATTTATTGTATTCATTTTACTTCATCAAATACTTTCCTGATATTCATGAAGAAACAAATACATCCTTTCAGTATTCTGTAATCTCAAAAATATTATAGATGAGCTCATAAAAACTCTTCTCTTAGACATAGATAGAAGACCTCATCCTAACTCTTCATTCCATGCTTTCCACAATCCTTTAGTAGTTTTGCAGGGATGCTATCTACCTCCACAGCCTTGACTCTATTCATTGCCTATAATGCATTTTATATAGTACAATCAAGTTTGCTTGAACTATGCCATCCCCATTTACTTACTCTCTTTCTATATTTAAAGTTATTGGCATGTTATCTTTACCATTAAGTTCTTCTGTGTTTTTGTTCTATTTTGTTTGAATATCTTCTACTTTGAAATACTTATCTTGTCACATCCTCTCACCATCTGGAGCAATTTCCTTACTACCTAATAGTTCTTTCACTTTCCTGTTCAGTACAGCCATTTAAACCTGCTTGTAAACTCTCTACATCCACACACTGCTCTTTCCACCACATGAATTTGCCCAATTATTACCTTAGTTAATTATTTATTTTGCATTTTCATCTTTCACAATTCGGTTTGGTTTAATCTATTTTATTCTTATATATATATATATATATATATATATATATATATATATATATATATTACAAGCCATCTCTTCTGTAATCAATGGCTTCCTAATACTTTCCTATTTATTCTTTCCATTGCTTCATTGAGGGCTTTCATTATTGATTGTTAAAATATTCCCATCTTTCTTTTTTTGCATCCATCACATGGCCCATGTCTATGATTAATTAAGAGATTCCTGGGTATTCCTTTCTTTTTGCCACTGTTGAAGCTCCAACATTCCATTTTATTCCCATTTTTATCTTCTTGATTTGACATATCAAATTTGGATTTGACTGCATTTGGTTGCTTGCTGGAACTGCACATTGACAATGATATTTCTAATTATTTGTATAGCTGTGATTTAATTTGGCATATAACTTCCTTTATTCCTTAACCTTTTCCATTTGAAACTTCATCCAGTATGGTGCTTAAACTATATGAAAGTTGTAATTGATCCATTTATTAGGAAAACTATTATTATCTCCCTTGGACCCTTCTTTCTTCCTGAACCTTATTCCCCAATTTAATTCTGATCAATTCCTAAATCTACCACAGCATTTAAATCATTCACCACTATCACATATTTCATTCCTTGTTAGTATGCTTGTTTGTTGGCGCAACTTTCCCACTCATCAGCTTGTGAACCTGAACAATAAACAAGTTTATTGGTTGTGGTTTTATTTCTTCTAAAGTATTCTATTACTCACCTTTGAGATATTTTCTGATCTTCATCCTATCTTGCTACAATTCACAGACTCTCATCTCTTTCACTCTGTACTTATGACTCCTCTGATTTTAAAGGGCATAAAGTGGTGCTGGTGTAATAGTTTACAGTTTATCTGTACATATCTGGTATATGATGGCAAAGTAATATTGATATAAGAAGAAATTCAGTTGGTAAAGAAGATTTTTCCAGAAGACGGATGTAATCGACCTTGAAAAAGGCTTTTAGGAAATATAGTATTATTGAAAAATTTGATTTGGTGCATTTTATATCAAGGATTTTGCATGATGGTGACTGAAGAAGTCTTGCCTTCTGTAGCTGATAGTTAGGACAACTGCCACCGTGGGCAGTCTCATAGCTGCCAGGGTGCCTTATGAGATTTGCATTCGTCTAAGTATTGTGGGATAAATAATTAAGGAGATTTCATATTGAGTGCTTCAATAGTACTTTTAACACAAAAATTACTTTAATGGGGTCAGAGGCCTTTGCAACTTAAGAAGCAAGTGCTGTATAGATTATCTGAAAATAGAATAGGATGAAATAGGATGAGCACCTTCACATTAAAACTAGTAGTTTTAGGGGAGACGATTGACAGCTGAGGTCGTTGGCACCATTAGGGATGGATGGGAATAGAGGAAGGGTGGAGAGAAGCCTGGCATTGGCATTACCCTTCTCTTAATGAAAGGTGGTAAGGGGTCCACAGCTTAACATTGTATTTGACAAACTGTGTATTCACTTGAAGTGCTCTCCACAAAGCACCCCAAGTAGGGATTGGGATACCTGTGAAAGAGGTCTGCTGCCTCCAGCATTCGAACGTGGGTCCTCCGGGTGGGAAGCTAGTACATACATTAGCCACCACACCATCCTTATCACCACCTTTATATTTGATGGCGTTAAAGAAATAGGGAAAATAAGTGGCCCCCTTACCATGATGTGTGAATTTCACTTACTCTTGGGATTGGTATTGTTGGAAAAGTGTTTATTTCTTCTATTCATTCACAGTTATTGAGTGAATAATTGACCTTATTTATAGATGAACATGAATCAATGTCTTTCACTGCACTTTTACACTTTACTACTTTTGCTAAAAGGAAAGAGAACTTAACAATGTTACATTGCTACCTTAACAATTCTATGCAGCAACCTTAATAAACACAAAATCCAACTTCACACCCCGGATAATAAGTTACTGAAATGACTCATGAGCTAATGGCAAGTTTGAATGAGCTAAACCTTCGCGCCCATTGACTAACCTCCAGCTTGGATTGAAAGATGGCATCCCAATTTGCATGTGCAATATTTGTTAATGTAATGGGGTCACGGAGTTGCTTCACCACCCACTATAAAATGGATTTGCGATCAACATAATATAAAAAACTATAAACAAAGTAATCAACCCAAAGGTCGGTTTGGTAGGTAATGATAGAGTTCACCCAGTACTAAGCCCGATGGTGTGTGAAATTCACACACATTATTTTTATATAGAAATTCTTGGCCTAGTACTTTTCAGAAAATAATTTAATTAATGAGTTGCCCTGTGATCTGAAATCTAACTCTGTTTTTTTCTGTCGATGACAACACTTTTGTATAAAAATCCTCTAGAAACTTCTAAAATACTAGGAATTTGTATTGTACCAAACTTAACCGGGAGGCCCACATCAATCAGATCTGCCTGAGTGAATAGATTGTTTAAATGATAAGAAAGTTCAACTGTCATTTCAAATGAGTATCATTTAACACTTTACTCTGCCTTCTTTCAATGCCATTTAAATTATGATGTTGAGTTATGGGGTTATTCCCTACATGTTAAACAAATCTTGCTTCTACAAAAGAGAGCTATTTTCTCTCTTCTTAATATACCACCACATGATTCCTGCAATTATTTTTTTATGAGGCATGGAATCATGACTTTATTTAGTTGATGTACCTTTATGGGTCAGATTCATATGAAAGCTAATCCACAAACTTAACAATTATGTTCTCGAATCTGTAGCTACACGATTAGGGATATAGTGAATTATATTACTACTTATTGCCGGCTGTCCTCAAATTACAACTCATTTCATAACGTGAACATTTGACTGTTTAACTGGCTGCCTACTCAGTTGAAATTGGGCTGTATACCGAATTTCAAGCGAATGTAAACTAGCTATTACTACCTTGGTAGAATGTAAGTAGCAAGTAGAAATAAGTAATGGAAGAGATTTGACGTGCACCAAAAACAATAATTGGGTTTTGTATGTAGAGATATTATTTTGTTTGTATTCACGTGCAGACATGCCAACTCTCCCGATTTAAGCGGGAGACTCCCGATTTTTCCTTCTTACGTTCTTGATGAACTGTTCAAATTGTGTACTTAGCTTAACATGTTAATAAAGTGTGACATTCATTAAAAATTGGCAAAGTGTCATAAAGGGATTAAGGTGCCATGCAAATATTGTGGTAATTAAAAGTGATTACTTCGTGATACACTTCTAAAAATCTCCCGATTTTTCATTTTTGAAAGTTGGCATGTCTCCCGATTTTTCATTTTTGAAAGTTGGCATGTCTGCACGTGAATCTATTTGCTTCAGTAATTGACGATATGGACTTGAAGAACCGTCAAAATTGCCGAGATGGACGTCGCGCGCTCCCAACGATCGATCATTCTCGGGTTCACGCGATCAAAAGTAGAACATTTTCCAATTTTGGTCGACGCAGTCGGTGCGTTTATTCTCTGATTTTTAAATTTTCTAAAGTTTCGTGTTATAGAGGACATTTTTCTGATACACATCGTCATTTGAATGAATCTATGTACAGTAATCATGTGAAACGACCCTGTGAAATGTTAACTCCGTTCTTTTTCACTCATACAGGGAGGAGGGAACTTTAACGGAGGGTATTCCATACCTTTCGTGCACGCATTGTATGTAAAGTGAAAAGCCCTGATAAATTCATCCTCATCTGGCTCTCCATCCCATAATTTGAAAATCTGAGCTCGATTCCCAAAGGGGAATGCATCCAACTGGTCCATGAAGACCAATTTTTTAGATGTTTTAATTATGGTATTTCATTTTGGATAATAGTGTTATTGCTGTCGACGAAAGTCATTTTAAATGCAAATATTTTCTGTAACTTACTTAATGAGAATGACACCATTTTTCCATGTAAATTTTGCTAGGCTTTTAGCAAGGTTAAGAAACGTTAACGACTTTCAGAAAAGAAGTCAAGGGAATGTTAAATTGAATTAGCTTATTTCTCACAGGCATTTTCCGTGATGAAAGTGTAATGAAAACAAGGATACATTTATGATGACGTACGTAAATGTATTATAAATCTTTCCTATTTGAATTACTTAACATGTTCTCAGTCACTTGGTACTATGTATGTCGTACAATCATCGTTGCAAATACATTCAATCTGAAATGTCAGTGTAAACGGTAATAGTATAGGTTATACCATAGGATACCTATACAAATGATAATGCTTTGAGAAAAATTGGTATCCTTAGTGAATGTCTGTCCCATCGATACATGGGGCCAGGCTCTGGTCTTTTGGTATTGACATCTAGATGATTCCCCATGTTATTGATACGTATTTTCGTGACTTCACTCGCAAAAAATCCGAGCTTAAATCTTGTTCCTGATGAATTGACAAGAAACCGGAGACAGAACCATTTAAAAGAACCAAAAGCAGATAAGAAAATATATGATCCCTTTCTGAGTTTCTGGTTTTCTCGCTTTGTTTGGCAAAGGTCAACGTTCTCTCTGGTGACTGTTGAGTGTAAATTTATTCATGCCACCGTCTCCTGGGCATAAAATTTAAAGGAGAAATTGGTGTTATTCAGTTTATTACAGTTTTAAAGAGCGGAGGAGGATGTTTCTGGTTCCTTGTCTCATCCGGAGTAGGATCACGACTTACTAAAACGGAGGCCCGAGTACATGTAAAATTTTTTTAATTCAACAGATTCTATTGGCCGAGAGAGTTGAGTGCTCTCGCAAATAAACGAGATTTTTTTTTAGATTTATAACTTGGACAAGAGCCGCATGCTCTGCCAGAGCCAGTAAAGGAGCTGAACATCCGCATCGGTGCCAGCCAAATATGCCAGTTAGGGTTAATAAGATTTATTTTGGTTGATTGCGCTTTTTTTTACGGGGCGTCAACAAACATAGCGCAGGAATAGCAAAACATATAACATAAATATCACCGCCAGGGTTTATTTTGGATGGTGGAGAGAGGGGAAGAGAGTCGTGGGGGAGAGGGTTTGGACCCTTTGAGGCCCTCTTGGAAAAAAAGGGCCTTCCAAATCGAGCGGGAGCCCATCCCGACGGAATTTTCTCGTGAGAGAGAATTTTGGTGGATGCAGCGGCCCCATTTCGTCCGCTTGGTCATTTTTCGGGGGGAATGTTTTTTTCGTTGTTGTCATTTTTCTTCTTTTCCGAGTGATGACTCTCCCTCCCGTCGAAACCTCTCCGCTCTCCCTCCACCACTGCAACACCGCCGTTCCAGTTCCGCCCCTCGGCCTACTGTCCGAGCGGCGTAGTGAGATGTCATCAGATTTAGATGGCAGAATTAATAAGCGAAACCCAAATTATACCGCAGGTCGAAAGTGGTGGGTCTGACCAAGGGTCGGGGAATGACCGTGGTCTGAACTCTTCCGTAATAACGTTACCTAATTTTCCTTTTTTCGACCATCTGTCAGCCGAACTTGAATTTCAATATCGTTAGAACGTGACTTCGTTAATGGCGCTACTTCTATGCCTTTTCCTTTCCATGAAGAGGCCCGACATCAGCATTTAAAAGCGGTGATGTTTGTTTGCATAGTCCTCGTGTGTACGCACTGAAATAAAGCAAAATGATCGTTTTCTACGGTTTTTAGAGTGTCTTTTCCAGGAGTAATGTCGTATCTGTGAATTACACTTAAAAGTTATGTAGTTTTATGAATCAGCGTGAATATTGTGGAACATTTATCAATGCAATTTTCACCGTGGAATATACAGTAGTGAGAAATCAACCATGAGGTTTAATCTTCGTTATTTCAGAGTTCAATGAATGATTAAAATATTTCAGTTGAAGAAGAGCAGTGCGTTAATTAATGACGTTTTAACTGCGACCAACTAACGAAGTTACTTCGTCCAATACCGAAATTATCTCTCTAAATATTTTTTCCTCCCACTATTAGCATTGATTTGCGTATGACCTAGGTTGGTGTCCTATTTCTACTGTTAAAAATTAAGTTACTCATTGATTCATTCAATCACTTCTTATTTGCGCATTAGGGATTCTAGATGACGACTACTTTATTTCATGATATTACTATTATTATGTCCTTCTTAAGTGAAGAGAATCGAAGTAGATAATTTTTGCCGTATTCTTGTAATGCCTTAAACGCGTAAGTTTTTTGAGGAGCACTCGAAATTACGTTTTATGCCACTCAATGAAATGCACAGCTATTTCGTTGAAGTATTGCCATGCGATCTCTACTGCTCCACATAAGAGTTTGGAGGATTAATTGTATATAATAAACATGTTTGTGAGAGGAATAATATAACCATTTCGAGAAACTCTAGAGGCACTTTGTTCTTCCTTAATCTAACTGAACATCGGCGTTATTCAGAAGGAAGAAATTTATCCAGTTTCTCGAATCTAGGACTGTGGGACGCCGATGTGTATTACACTCGTGCATTGACTAAAGAGAAAATACTATCATCTAGAATAAGAAACTTTTAGTTAAAATCATTGATTAAGTTCTTATAATTAGCTGTGTAAATACCCGAGAGCTCAGGGTACTGTTTTAAGGTAAAATAATGGAAGAATATTGACACGATCGTGACTACTCAGCTTATAATTTTAATTTGCTAGATCCTCAATTGATATTGATTATACCTCGATGGTGAAACCTCTCACTGCAAAAATAAAAATAGTATCTTGTCCAATTGCTGTTTGATCATTGTTACATTCGTTTTGGAGATGGGGTGAGTCTTGTAGTATTTTATTACCAAAGGGCGTAGCAGTAGAGAAAGTACGATAAAAATTTGAAAGAAAGTTGTTCATAACAAGACTTTACAAATTTTTCAGGCATTCTAATTTGACAAGAGAGCCGATAAACGAGCTGCTATACATTTAAGACATAAGATAGATGCATAAAAAAGATAGACCATGGGGTAGCATGTGACATTTTAGTAAATTTGTTCCTCAAAAGAATGATTTGCAATCGTACGTCGACGCGGACGTGATTCGAAGGAATCCTTGTAGCTCTTCTAATTCAAAGTCTGTTATGTTGACTCGAGAGGAAGTTAATTGTAGTAGGGTTCGGTGGGCCTGCGAGATTCTAACTAGCACGTAGGTGCGCCGCCGACTTGTAAAGTTTGAAGAGCGTTGCAATCAAGAATTCCAGATATCGTGACAATCAGTCGATAGTTTCAGGCACTCAAGTCGTGAGGCAGCGTCGTTGTCAGAACTTGTAAATACTTGTAAATAGCCCGAGACATTCCAGAACGGACGGAAAAGATTTTATTCATTATCAATTATCTCTCAATAATTTCCATCGATTCCCAAATTGAGAAATAATCGTGAAACATTTTTGTGACTTTAAGGTCTAAAATTGAGAGAATAGAGTGAAGGGAATAGAAAAATACAGCGAAAGATAATTTCTCACCTCTCTCGCATTGCGACCTAATTATATTGGTCTAGTGTTCCTCACTGGCAATATATTCACTTAAACCATTATGTAATCATGGGGAATCTAAGAAATGTACGCGCTGTCTAATTGCCGACGAATGGCAGAATTGAATACAACTATGGTATTTATTTGTACTTTTATTCATAAGACACAAGTGATTCCCCGAGAAAATGCGTTAGAGTAAAATAAAATTGTCGACGATAAAATTTAGCATCAATAATTTGGTAGAATAATTGAAAATAACCATCAGAAGAGAAACGCCACGAATTAAATGGGTATGCGTATAAGTAAAACGTGAATTAACAGGATAAAAAATTTACCAGAAGGGTGAAATGCCAGCTCAAGTGGTTAGAGCATTCGCTTCCTGACCAGGCGGTCCCGGACTCAAATCAAAGACGTTTTTTGGCGTCTTCGTGGAAGCAAAATAGTAACAGAAGGAAAAGAACTGGCTCCTCTATTCCGAATGCGTGAAATTCACACACCTGAGGGCTCAGTTAGGGGTAAGGTCCACGCTCGCCCATGGTCTATTCGTGCTGTGTACTGTGATGATAATGACCTGTACGAGCGAGTCAAATTTCGCCGAATGCAGACGATCAAATGTTGTGCTTACGTGCTGAAGAACACGCATAACAAGAGATATATGCGAACTGTATTGGACAAAGAGATGTTATTTGAGAGCTTTGTTATTGCAAAGCCTAATAATTAGAAAGGTTTAGGGTGTATTTACTGATCACGGGTAACGCATATATTCTCAACTTGTTTGTTTTGATTAGAGACCGACCAAAGTAATTAATCTAAATATTACAGTGGTAATAATGTAACATTAATCCTTAAATTCACGAGTAAATATTCACGGTGATTGATGTTCAGGGGTTTAATCCCGATCTCGGTACCCTTCGTTCACCATTGGAATGCTTTCACACCTTGTTTCTTAAACGAAATGCAAAACTTTCAAAAATGCTAACAAGTAAACATTTAAAAAATGAAAAAAAAACTAGTACCAGTAATGAAATTTAGTGTATTATTTTGCACAGAACATACAAGTGGCGATAGCAAAAACTATATTTCAATTATAGGATACCTATTTCGGGTAGGATTTCACGAATGAATCAAATAGGGAGCATTCCTATGATAAACATTCGCTACTAAAGGCACTCTGTTGATCATGACATAGGCTGGACAGACTTTGATTGAAACTAACTCTAGTAATGGTTGTTCAAACTATGCAGGGAAGGGACCTCGACTCTAAAGGAAAAACGAAAACTTGTGTTTGAAAAAGTCTCTCCGGAAAAAGTTGAAAGAGCGCTGAAAGGATTCAGGTCAGTCCTTCTCAAGTATATAAGGTCAGCTGGAAACTCATAAAAATGCTCGACGCGGGCACACATTGAAGCGATCTCAATGGTTCGTTACGTTAATTCTTAGGAAGTTCTCCTCGCAGGAAGTATTTTCGTCGGTAACGCATTTGTACGTGAGCAAAGGAGTAGCTGGGGGTCAAGAACTCCTCATGCCTTCACCGGGATACGCAATCGGGTTTTGGTTCAAATGTTGTAAGTATCAATTGTCCGTTAATTTTAGCAGTTTATCGTGCCTCGGTTGATCCTAGATGGAGCCTTGCCATGAGTGATTCCACGACTTCACCAGAATTGTGGAATTATAAGCAGTTCGTAAACAACATTCTTGTACACGTATTTTACTTTTCTTCACTTTTTATTCAGGTTCTTCTACTTTCCTACAGCTACCTGTATAAAATATCCATTCTTTCTCTCTTTGCCACAATTACAAAACGTCATTTTAATAAAAAACCGTCAACGGCTCGCTACTTCTTGGTGACTCCTCGATCTAATTGTTAATCTTCTCCAAAATGTATCCCAACATTCTCCTCTCTTTTTTCACCATATCTTCTACCACGTTTTTGTTTTATCTCCCTCTTCTCAGCTCTTTTTTCCATTCACATTCTAATCCACCCCTCATAGCCTCCAATCTGTGTTCATATATATATTCTATGTCTCTTTCCTCTAATTCTATGTAAAAATGATTGTAACAATGTATATGTCTCTTTCCTCTAATTCTATGTAAAAATGATTGTAACAATGTACGAGGGTCATCCGGAAAGTAGTACCCGTTCGTGAAATAAAGACACAAAAGTAAATATTAACAAACATAAAAATTTTTATTTGAAAGAGGATACTTTAAACTACTTCTCAACATAATCTCCAAGCAAATTAAGGCATTTGTCATAACGTGTGACAAGTTTCTGTATTCCTGCTGCATAGTCCTTCGCCGCCAGCTCATTGAGATACAGGGTCACTCCTTCTTTAAGTTCTTCATCGCTGTCAAATCTTTTTCCTGCCAAAAAGTCTTTAAGCTTTGTAAAGAGATGAAAATCTGAAGGGGCCAAGTCCGGGCTATACGGTGGATGGTCGAAAGTTTCCCATTTGAATTGCTGCAAAAGTTTTTGTGTTATCCCAGCTGCATGAGGCCTGGCATTGTCATGAACGAGAATGACACCAGTAGACAATAGACCTCGCCGCCGATTTTGTATTGCCCGCCGTAATTTCTTTAATGTTTCACAATACGCATTGGCATTAATAGTGTCTCCACGGGCCATAAAATCAATAAGCAATACACCTCGTCGATCCCAGAAAATGGTTGCCATGAGTTTCCTGGTGGACAGAACTGTCTTGAATTTTTTTGGTTTGTTTGGTGAATGAGCATGATGCCACTCCATTGAGTGTCGTTTACTCTCAGGTGATGCATAACAAACCCATGTTTCGTCACCAGTAATTATGCGAGTCAAGAAAGAGTCTCCTTCATCAGAATAACGCCCCAAAAACGTCAGTGCTGCAGCCATACGCTTGGTTTTGTGCTCATCTGTAAGCATGCGAGGGACCCATCTTGCACAAATTTTTGCATAATGCAGATGGTGTTTAACAATTTCATGAACAATTGTTCGAGAAACATTGGGAAAATGCTCACAGATGCCATCAATTGTGACGCGCCGATCGTTCCTCACGAATTCGTCAACTGAGCTCACCAGTTGGTCTGTAATGACAGACGGTCTCCCCGAACGCTCATCGTCGTGTGTGTTCCCCCTCCCCATGTTGAAGTTGCGACACCACCGCCGAACAGACGACTCGTCCATTACATTGTCTCCATACACCTCCTTTAATTGGCGATGAATATCACATGGGCGAACGTTTCTTGCATTGAGGAATTTAATCACTGCCCTCACTTCACAACTGGCGGCGTTCTCAATTTTTTTAAACATTGTAAACAATCACAGAAACAACACAGGCAATGCTAGCGTCACGCAACTTGGCTCAGAGAAGGCAGACAAGCCACTGAAGCTATCTGACCTCGTCCAGCGGCTACTCGCGTCGTCAGCACTTCATGCGGCACGAACGGATACTACTTTCCGGATGACCCTCGTATATGTCTCTTTCCTCTAATTCTATGTAAAAATGATTGTAACAATGTATATGTCTCTTTCCTCTAATTCATGGTGTTTTCGCAGGCTATTCACATCCCCCTTCTCTTCGTGGGTGTTTTCCTGCGTGAGTTTTTACTGGGTGAGCAACCACACTCTCCCTAGCTTTTCCCACAAATCTTATTCTTTGCTTAAACTTTCCCCATTTTATTGTTCACTTTTTTCGCTGTCATTTAATTTGAATGTGTACGTTTAGGGGTATAATTTATATACATACATACACATATATATATATATATATATATATATATATATATGGATGTGTATATATATTTTTTCGATGCACAAATCTGTTCATAACGTATGTCTGTCGATCTAAATTTATTTACATGTATGCATCCATGAAATTATAAATGCCTATTATTATTTGTATACGACGATGGGTTAAATGGAAGAAGGAACCATTTGGTCTCAATTTCGCCCAAATTAAGTCCTCTATTTGTCTTCATTTTTTTCATCAAAAGACTGGTTCGGGAGCTACACGATGTATTAGTTGATTCCATCTTCATTTGAAATACTTCTTTTGACAAAGAACATTTGATCTAATTGTATTCTTCTACTGCCTAATCACATTCATTATTTCGACCTTTCTCTGCGTTCTATTCCAGCATCGCTATATTCTCTTCCCAAACATTTACACTAGTTGATTATTATGTTTCTGCTACATGTAGGCAGGTGCATCAGGACTATAATTGCATTATTTATTTTCTTTTTCACAAAAAAATATTTTTCTTTCAATCACTTATCCCATTCTTCTCTCAATGTTTCTATTAATTGCAAGACAATGTTAAACTGATTCTCCCTCCGCAATAATTTACGCTTTGTCTGTTTTACCCCCTGTACTGGCGACCAAAACAACTTCCATATTTCCTTTTCTTCTATGTTTGTCTAACATTTTCCCTTTGTTATATATTCAAACTTCGTATATCACTTAATATTTCTTCCACCCTCTCATTTTCCCGCTATTTTCAAATTATCTCTTCAACTTCCTCTCTTCTCTCACTCATTATTCTGTCTTCCTTTGATCTTTTTGATGCTCGAGGCCGATATTTTGTGGAATTTCATTGCGATGGAAGAATTTTCAAAGAAGTGTAATTTACTTTCAAGAGAATAGATAATTTTCTTGAACATTCTTCAGCATCCGATAGAATCTTCGGCAATGATACCTGTTTCAATCATATTTCATACTAACATATGCATTGGAACTCGTCCTGCAACATGCTCGCTACACTGAGACGTATCCTGACACATGTTTCGCTGTAAGTAATATTCTCACTGCAAAATTGAAGTTTATTATCTATTTGTTGAACGCAATGCTTTCATTTAAATATTTATCCTTCCACTAAATATGGGTAAACTCTTGCGTTTTAGGCAGCCTACCTTGCTCCATCAGGATTTTCATAGTGCATGAAAACTAATTCACATCCTCCAGAACCTCTAAAACGTTTCTGAACGTTATAATGGACCTTTGATCTATACCTCTGCCTTATCCAGCTCATTGTGAGTGGCACCGTCAATGATGTTCCTCTCTCTTCCCACCTAATTTAAATCATACGATGCCCAACATACCATGGAAGCCATCAACTGTGTTATTTTTCGTGCTATTAACCAGTGTCTTTTCCATGCTTTTCCGTATTCTCACCTAAAAGCCCCCAATATTGATCGATCCTCATCGTTCAAAAGAAGACGATTTTAAGTCACACGTCTCGCTCCATATTAATGTCTTGGATAATCTTTTATTTAATTCTCCACGCACGTCAACAATTCCCTCTTTTTCGAAAAAGATGTTTGTGATCACGAAATTTAGATAATATGGAAACAGGAATTCACATTTGTAACATTGAAACGAAATTTTCTCCAGGAAAAAATTATGATTGATATTTTTTTGAGATACAGCTGTAAATAATAAATTCTGCTGGTGAATAATTTTAAGTTATCTCACTCAGATAAAAAGTTTCGTAAGGAAAAATTAACGCAGTGCAAAGTTGTCTTCATTCGTTTTTCAGATCCAAATAATCTGATCGTTGTCCCTAAACGTCTGTTAATGCTGAATATAGAGGGGCATAGAGTGCATTCAATTTCTCTCTCTTCAGCAGTTTAGCATGAATTTGGTTAATTCATAATATAATATATGTTTAAATACATGTATTTGATTTCGAGAAGGCATTCGTTAAGTGTATACTGGGTAGAATAAATAAACATTTTACAGAAAATAGGAGTAAATTGGAAAGATAAGCGTCTTACCCGAATCTTGTGTATTTCTCAGACTGCTCAGGTGCGAGTGGTGCATGAAAAACGGGGTGTGCAGATTTAGGTAGGAAAGTGAAACAAGGGCGATCATAGTCCCCCTTTTTTTTCTGCTTACATGTGGGAAAATTTTAAGAGAGATATGGGAGGTACTGGAGATAGGAATGAAAGTTGCCTGGGAATTCGTGAAAGAGTTAAATTTCCAGATAATCTAGCTCAAACAAGTCAGTTAGCCAAGGGCCAAGCCAAATCATTGCTGAGCGCATTAGAAAATCAGTGTGTATATTAAGTAAATATAGATAACTAATGTAAACAAAATAAAGGCTATGAAGTCTTTGAGAAAGAGAAAGGGTAAATTAACCGGGAAAGTAGGAAGTCATAAAATAGAGTAACTGAACGTTAACCTATTTTGAAAGTGTTCTGGCCCAAAATGGTCAAAGTAGCAGGGACATCAGAAATAAAATTTTGTTCGGCAAGGAAACAAGGAGAGAATTGATGATAGGAATGTTGAGTAAGTATGCTAACAAAATATTATTGGTGAGATATTTGAAATAGAGCGTGGTTTTGTATGGCGCGGAAACATAGTTGTTGAAAAAAGATCATAAAAGGCGTAAGTGTAACCTTTTGAAATGTGGGGTGAGATATAGGGAAGGAAATCAAACGAAGTACTATGTAAAAATGGTGGGGAAGAGAGAGGATTGCTCGGAGAAATCTAAAGGATGCGGTGAAGATGGAGGTAGAGCATCTTGATTGGCAATAGAATGATGAAAACTGTGACGGGAGCAGAATATAAGGTTATTGAGGAAGGGGTAGGGAAATAATAGGAATGTTAGATGGAATGAAGGGAAAAAGGAAGAATGCAGAATTGAAGGAGGATATATTGTGATGACTGGTTTCACGTTGTATTTTGTTAGGAAAGGCTAAGAAATGCAGTCGTACAGTCTGTCCAACCGAAACCTACCTTCAACGGTAGACGATCTAATTAAAAATGATGTTATAAGGTTACTGTTAATATTATTTCCTTTTTTTGTTAACATAATTATGTTAATAGCATAGGCTCTCTCTTAGGCGAAAACAGATCAGTGGATTTGTTAGTTAGTGCTTATGCCATAAAGTTGTCAGTAAACAAAGCCGGTTCTTTCTCAGTAATGCTTGAGTAATAGCTTATAAAAGTTCAACTCCAGCTGCACCGTCATTATGGTATTTACTGGTAGAATATATAACAATTTAGAATATTTTTAACACCGAAAAAGAAAAATAAATTCTGTTAAAATCATAAAATGAGCCTAGTCTATCACTTGCTTGCCCAGATGTTCCCTCCGATGAAATTTGCCATCATGGGACGCTATGTAATATCGCGAGCGGCTTTATCTGACATTTGCGAGATTCTACTGTTGAGGAGCTGATGTGAGTGGGACTGTGGGGAGAGAGGGATGCTGTTACACTAAACGTTGTGGGCCTCGGATGTTGTGAGAGCTCTTGTAGGCATGCCTTGGACCACCCTGTACTTGAGCCGGCAGATAACTCCACGCTCCGTGAGGTTCTTCGTCCTTTCGGCGGAGGCGAAATACGCGTCGTGACGAAGTCTTACAAGCGTAAACGCTGGGAACAGGATTCCCCTTTCATCAACAGCGTGCTATTACGTTACCTACGCCCAACTTAAAATGGGGAACTTGTCGAGGGCACGGGAAGGTGTTTCCGAGAGGGGCGCCCGTGGATGATCACAGTGCACAGCCGTGGTCCGGGAGAAAACGTTTCTTTCTCTCCCATCTCCGACCAGATAGGGGAAAGCGGGTAGGGAAAACGTAGAATGGTGGTGGTGGTGTGTATGTGAGCCTGTTGGATAGATGCGGCGTGCATGCAGTTCCATGGAATTTTAAACTTACAAACTTTCTTTCGTTAGCCACAGAGTACATTGCTTTCTAGTTTACAAACTAGACGTTATACCTACGCCACCACAAATCCTTCGCTATATATTAAAGTGCTGCTCATAAATGAGCTCTTATAACTTCAAAACAAATACCTTCACAGGTAAGCGAGAGAGGTAGAAAGGGAATGTCGAGGAATTTTGTTGGGAAGCTTCGGGGAAAGAATAGTTTGACTCTTTTTTTCATCATGCTTTGTCTTGAAAACATGTGGCAATATTGTGTTAATATGTGATATAAAAGTAATTTTATCGGTAAATTATTTTAAATTTATGTTGATTTTAGACACATTCCTTTGTCAAAAAAAGTAGGACTTTTCGGAAAAATAAACATTACTGTTGCTCAAAAGTTTGAAAGCGGAACTAATGGGATAGGTTATCCATTATTATTTTGATTATACTTTGTAATTTACTTCCTCTATAATACTGGCAGACGTGGCTCACGATTCATTGTGTTCTGTCGAAGTCCAAGCGTGGGTGAATTAGACAAAATTTCCACTTTGTTCTTCGGATTCTTGGATATTTGGAGGATGAAACCCTGGAAGTGTGAAGGTAATGAGAAAAGTACTTCCTGAGTGAAGTCGTAGCTCGATGGGTGAAATTGCTACCGATCGGGGTACTTGGGTTTTGAACTCGGAAACAAGCAAAGTGGATTATAGGCCTCTGCCCCTGAAACCCTCTCCCAAACTCCGAATGCGCTAATTTCAAAAGCCGTATGACTAAGTGTCTGGTAAACTCAGCTCTCATCTATCGAACCAACCTTCAGGTTGACTGGGGTTAAATACACTTGTTGAAGTACTACGCACTAAATGAATGCAATATGGAATCAGGAACTTCAATTTTTGTCCATGGAACACAACCAGGAGGGTGGCATGATTGCTCTCTAGATACTAATATTTCTGCATGCATGGCTGGTGCCCAGCACCATCCATCCACACACCATTGCGGTGGGTTGCAGGGCTTTGTGTAGATGTGAACGATCATTTTTAGGCCAATGAAGTGGACTCAGGAGTAGGACACTTCTGATGAATTACATGTTACCTTTACAAAATAAAAATATATTTATGCACATTATACATAAAATGAAGATTGATTGAAATTTATAGTCGATGTTAAAATACTATTTATCCATTTTTGTCCGTAGACCTAATATTCCTATTTCTCTTAAGGAATTTATATATATACCCATGAATTTGGTTTTTCGCTGAGTATAGAAAGCCATCCTCGAAACACAAAGAAATGCCGCAACCCAGTCTTACATGTGTGATTCGGTTAGCTTACATGCAGCTATAAAGCCAGTGATTCTCCCATTTGATAAACTCTAAACATCTTCCAACAACAATTCAAAGGGATTTGATACAACAGAACCTTTTCCCAGATCAAGCTCAATCAGGCATGATATAATTCAGTTCACTGATCTGCGGAATTTTTGTCAGACAAAAATATTGCTTGGTCTGACCCGAATTCGAACCAGAACCTCCAATTTCCTGGAAAGAGAACAAAAAAATCACGTCCTCAAAGTCCTTTCCTCCAAGTTACAAGTCAACTTCATCTTCCACACGTTCGCGAATGCGTGTTCCCTTGTTTTCTCCACATATTTCTTCATCGCTCTAACATTCGCAGTTTTCTTGCGTTGTTCTTATTGCTGAAACTGGTCAACTTCGATTTGCCTTTTTTTATCTCTTTAGCTTTTGATTTTCCCTCGGGAATTTAATTCGTGACCGCTGAAGCAAGAGATGCTATATAATAGGAGGACCGCTGATGGGATTAAAAATTTTCCATTTTTACGAGGATTCTTGCTGATATTTTGTTCACCCACTCCTCACTTTGGGAGCGCTTCCGTGATCGAACTCTATCCTCTCCGTCCAATCCCCTGTCTTGTTTTTCTCTCTGCAAATCCCATCCTTTCTCTCTCCCACTACCTCTCTTCCTTCCTTCCTCCCTTCCTCTTTCTCCCTAATCCACCCTTCCCCCCTCCTGAAACATCCTCCAACACTCCCTCCCTTTCTCCTGCCATCCCACGCCCTCCCATTTTCTCGTCCCGCCCTAATCAGACCCTCTCCTCCCCACACCAGCCTCTGCTTGCATTTACCAAGGCCTCCGCCCTCCCGCTGCCCCCTTCCCCTCGTATTTCCCTGCCCCTCCTCCCACACTTCTCCTATTCCCATGCTCCCCGTGCGAAACTCTCTTCCCTCTTTCATATTTCATCGTGGCAATTAGTCGAGCGAGGAGTAGTAGTCTAGGGGCTTCGAGAATACTCCTCCTCCTGGTCCCTATACTCACCCTACCGTACCCTCCCCCATTCCTTCGCTCCTTTCCTCATAACCCCTGATCCACCCTTCCCCCTGTGTGCTTTCCTCCTCACGTCCCCTCCCCCAAAGCGCCGGCCCTTCCCCCAACCCACCCCCGGACTCCTGTAATCCCCCGCCTCAGCACCGACCAGACTTACTCATTCGAGAAAGTCTGGAGGATGAAGATTTCCCATGGAGAGGAGTTAAGGTAGATATGAAGATAGATAAACCTCTTTATTCGGGCGAAATTGAGACCATGAGGGTTCTCCCTTCACTTAACCCGCAGTCATAGAATATTGTGTAATATACCGCACATAAAGAAGTGTACATTTACCTAGTTTATACATTTATTTTTTATATGTATTTTCCAGTACTGAAAATTGTGAGTGAGAGGAAACGGATACTCTGGGGTGACCACTCATTTTTGAGCTTACGTTGTCAGGGTGTCTGAAAAAATAAAAGTTTTACGATCGAGCGGCTCTATAGGGAGTCCCATAAAATTTTAGGAATGAACGAACAAAGTAAGGGTGTCGAATGCCTGCACTTGACTGAAATTTAACAATGATTGTTATTAAAATCGCTGGGAAAGTGAAATATGTCCCAAATAAATAATAAAAATAATTTATTGATACGTTGGAAAAATACAAGTAATCCGTTAAGGAAAATTTTGGTACAAACAAGCTCGAATCGGTATGCATAAAAAATAGAAATCCGACTGATGTTGACACCGTTTTTATTCAGGTGGGATTTATTAATTAAAATGCATATCTTTGAAAAGATTCCGATTTAATAATGAAATTTATCAAATGTTTATGATCCTAATCGAGAGTATATATTTGTGCATCTGTTCGAGAGTACAGCTCAGAGCCGACTGCCTTTTTCAGCGTCGCTTGCCAACATACCCCCCTCCAATCGCAGCCCGTCAGAGCGGTGCTGGGCGCGCCTGGAGCGGCGGGAAAAAATCAGTACAATTATTTTCCGGACGAACCATGTATATCTACATTTGATTATTTTAACCTTAGATACGCATGAATTAATAATATGTCTTATATAGATATGCATTTAACGCAATTTTGATTTGAATATGTAGAAAAAAGGCGAATTATTTCTTTAAATTTTATTTTAAAAATATTACTTCGGAATATGGCCTGCTGTCATCATCATGTCAAAATCATCATCATCAGATTACGATCGTTCTGGTATAAACGAAAAGATTCGATTTGTTTTGACATCATGTGCCATCATTCTGCCTTTTTTTAAATCTAAACTCCCAATTTCCTTTTCCTCTTCTTTTATTATTAAACGCTAATGCTTCAGCTCCGTTTTGTGTCATTTCACCTGGGTTGTCAATTAATGAATTTAAAAATATCATACTTGCGTCTGACATGGCGATATAATATTAAGCTCCGTATGCAAATTTAATACTCGTACAGGTAGAAAATATTCTCCGTTAAACACTAAGTGTCTAAATACTATCTGACTACTACGAGTATGAATACTATCTCGGTGGGACCTGAAAATGTTTGGGTCATGAGGAACCTTAAGGGGAGCAACAAATCCACTAAAGAATTAGCATACACTTCAGTTGTAAGACCAATAATGGAGTACGCAACAACAGTATGGGACCCTATGGTAAAGGTGCATATAAATAAGCTTGAGAAAGTACAGAGAAAGGCAGCTAGGTACGCTCTAGGAAGACATAACAGGAAAGATAGTGTGACAGAAATGTTAGAGACACTAGGATGGACACCGCTCCGACTCAGAAGGAAGCTGAACAGGCTATGTGGGATGTTCAAGATAGTAAATAAAGAGAAGGGGTGGGAGGAGCTCTCAGAAAGATTAGACAAACCAAATTACATTGGGCGGAAGGACCATCAGTTCAAAATAAAACATAGAGGGCACAAAACAAACATTAAAAAAAACTCCTTCCTCAATCGTGGAATAAAAGAATGGAATGAGTTACCTGAGGATATCTTTAAGTCCTTACCTTATTCATTAAATAAATTTAAAACGAGGTGTATGCTCGCCTTAAAAACGTGTGAGTGAGAAATAAAACCGTATGTACTTGTGCTATGAATAATGTGTTAACGGGACGCGATTTTGAACGGTATATGAAATTGAAGATACGTGATTACGGACGAAGTGTGGCGATGGACGGTGCGTAGTATGTACTCGTGTGGTGTACACCTAATCCTTGTGTGATGGTAAAGGAGAGGTCGGTAATCTTAAAAGTGTCATTGAATATACGAGCATTTTGTCTCATATCTGTTCTTCTTGTGTGTGTATGTATGTGCATTGTAAGAGTGACCAGTGATCACACTGGACCGTTGCCACCAGGAAAATTGCCTAATTGCAACGAAGTATGTAAATAATAATAATAATAATAAATACTTCATCTTGGTAGCCGCTGCAAGGACGTGTGGTAGGGCACCAGCCATATCCGCACTATTAGTTCATAAATATATTTAAAGACGTATATATCAATTCAAAACACTTACGCATACAAATATACATGCCTATATGTAACATGCAATAACTTAATAAATCTTTAAAAATTTGTCTTTAAGTAAATGTATGCGGGTACTTGAGTTAGTATGTTATGATTTTGTATTGTGCGAGGGAAGGGCATGTACTTGAATTAAACATAATGAGCCGAAAAACCATAATGGTAGGTAAGGACTACAAAATAAGATCAAGGTGTGGAATAATAAGGAAGGAGGTTGAATAGAACAATTCCGAAGAAGTAATCAGATTAAACAATGATAAATTAGACAGCTATTTCTGACAAGTCCATGGATTCTTAACCTACTATGGTGATGATTATGTGTAGAGTTACTATACTTTTAAATTTGGATGATTGATCATAAACCGAATATTGAGATTTCCACATCTCGCCTATTTACTTTCTGTTGGAAGTGTCCACTTCAGGGAGGTGCGGCTTATACCGTATGTTAATCACGGCTCAATTAAGAGAACGGCACCCTCTAGGTCTTTTGAAAATCATTTTAAACAGTTTTAAAGTGTTCCCTATACGATTGGTTTCATCCGATGCTCATAGTATTTACACTACCGACATCCTTCGAGATACCCAATTTTATCATTTTCTCCTAATAAATACCCATGTAAGTGCATGGGTGCGTAGATTATAATCCCATAAATCCCATATAAGTGCTTTCCTTGTCTCCTCTTGAGACAAGGATAAAACCTCGTATCCTTGGTCTTACATTTTAGTACTTAACTGAATTTTGGTTTTTAGCTCATGATGTTTGGTTCAAGTATTTGTTCTTTCCTCTCATAATACACAATAACAAAAAAACTAACTCAAACACCCGAATTTATTTAATTAAAGACAATAAGACGAATATTCTCTTTTCTATAACAGTTGTCAACAACTTTCTGTTGCTAAATACCTTAGTCTACTTGTTCTATCCTCATAAATTCATCTCCCAGCTTCTTTTTTTATTCACATTATCTTCTTTTCACATTTATTTCTATCAAGATTATTTCCTTCATTATTATGAGTATACAGATTCAAATCCTGCAATATACGCTCATTTTCTTTACTTAAAATTGAGTTTCTCACCCATATAACGCTACGCTAAGTATTAAAATTTTCTCTTCTCTTAACGTTTCCATTAAGAGTTCAATTTAATTATTTCCTCCCTTCGTTAAGTGGCTCATTTACCAAAATGATGTTTTACTATTTAATAATGTCCTAAGTAATGACAATATCATAATATAAGCTTGTATACTTCAGCTACTGTGAACCATCATACTTAGTTGAATTATTAAACCGTAAGTTGCATCTCTTCAACATGAACTATAGTGTCACTTGGCACGGAATTTTTTAACCCGAGTGCAAATAAATATTCGTGACAAGTCTAAGCGTGTTTCACGGAGGAGGACATTTCGCGCATTTGTCATTCTTCCTCCATTCCATTATGCCCTGACGATTTCTCCTCTGCCTTCGTCCTTTCCTGTTTCCCTACTTATTTATCCCTCGCTCCGTAATCCTTCCCTTCCGGGGATCAAGAATTTCGGGGCATCTCCCAAGGGTACACCACCGAGGTTCCCCCCACTCACGCCCACATCACTCAATCAACCCCCTTGCTCCTTCCGGCTCGGCCGAGGACGTGATCGCCTCAGGCAGGCACTTAGCGATAGCGCGTCTCAAACCTCACGGGAAGTCTGGGGCCCGCCCGTAGGCCCTTGCTTGCTGTGAACCAATCTGTGACATCCAAAGAGATACTTAAAATAATGGGTCACGATACTTGGCACATCTTCGGCTGAAAGTAGAAGCGAGGTATGTCAACTGTTAAACTATAAATATTATTTCATTTTTTCGACTGCTAATTCGACTGCAGAAAACAATGCATTTGCGCTTTTCAAATTCTTTTCATTCACCCAGGTTTCAGTTTTAGGCTGGTTAGAAAGGAAGCGGGCTGTTAGTTGAGTGGGCGAAACTATAGCATTTACTATTTATGTAAATATATATTTATAGAAATATATACTATTTATGTAAATGTAGTTAGAGAAAAGATTTACTTTCCTGCGTGTTTTTCACATGAAATAGCTTTAAAATTAAAAACCGAACTTAAATAAGAGACAAGGTAGGTGGATGTAGAAAATACTCCTCCTGGGCGAAAGCACCCAGATTTATACTGATTTACAAGATTAAAAACAGAAATACACTGAAGATCACGCAATACTATCATTTCAGTTAATATTACTACTGATACTACCTACTTATTGTAACTACTTTTTTCATTTTGGGACTGAATGCAAAGGGACTGAAAATGGGAGGGGGAGATTCTTCATCTGGAAGTCGAAAAAGGTACGCACTCTTCGGCTCATGGTTTACTTTAAAACCATTTCACATTTACGTTTCTTGTTAAACATAAGTTTGGGTTCAAATAAAAGTAAATAAATAAATACCTCTTAGGAATGAAACAATCGTCATTTAAGGTATAGTTGTCGCAGAAATCTCGTAAAGTTGCAAATGTAACGATTGCTAGATTTTAAGCTTCACAAATTTCAAAATCCTTCGAAATGGGGGAGGAAGATCGTTGAATAGTTAGATCGAGAATTTTGTCTTGCCGCTGCCTACCATAGTGGTACGAAAACTTGGTTGATTCACCATTGCTTGACATCTGGTTTAAAATCGACTGCATTATAATTTAAATAAAGCCATTGTGTAAGTATTACCAAAAAAACTCTCACGACTTAAGCATTGCTTATTATTCTCCTGCATTCGCTTCCTGTAATCAAAGTCGTTTGATTCCTTTCTTTTAACGCATGCTCGAAAAGTTCCTCTTCCCCACTGTCTTTCCATTTAACTCCCCCCAATGCGGTTTCTTTCTTTGCGATGCTTTTCCCTATCGTTAAATACAGCGACAGCTGCGGTTCTAGAACCAAGGAAAATGCTTTCTCATAGTTCCTATTGTCCCCATTTGGAGTTGCGGTGAACAACACATACTCCACTAAATGCGATAAATTAAAGGGTGGGCGCATTTCAGTCGCTACTCACCAGTTAATTTCTTTTCTTTGTGCAATGATAAGTCTTTTATGATACCATTTTTGTTCTTTATTTCTAGTTCACAGACGAAGTTACAATGCGGCATCGAAAATTCTCGTAAGTCCCATCGTGCCATGATCATTTATGTACGAAAGTGATGAGTTTGGGACGAAGTTAATTGACGTCTCACTAAATCATCACTTCATCTTAGCATTAAACGTGTAAAAGAAAGTTTGTAATATTAATATATGTGAGAGAAGTTACATGTCTTTCGAATGAAAAAAAGCTATAATGGATAACGTAAGAAAACAATGGAATTATACACTCGTAAATGAGAATCACACACGTCATCAACTTCAACCTTGACGTGGTGGAAAGGGCTGTGCGTTCTAATTTACCTTAAGCTGTACTGACGGGAGTAGTGATCAGTTTTCATAGTTGGGTCTCTGCAGGGATATCCTGAGATGAACGCTAAAATCTAGCCTCCTCCACTACTGGGCACGAAACTAGGCCAATTAGGTCGGATTCTGTAGTTTCCAGGGCTTATATTTATTGTATCCACCATAGGTTCGTAGGACAAAAATTGCTGAGAAGGTATCCCGGAGGTCGAAGGGTAGAAGTCAGACGAAAGGTTGTCCGCGTAGTGCTTGTATCCCAGTCAGGCGACCGCAAAGGTGTTCGACCCTTGAGAGGTAGCCATATGAGTATTGGTGTCACGTCAACAAATCTTTGAGGAAGACACCAGGAAACCTCAAATATTCGTCTCAAGAGCCTAAATGGACACAGTAATGAATATAGGCTCTAGCAACCGTAACCGACCCGGCCTGCTCGGCCTTGTGTCGTGCCCGGCTGCGCGAGGGGCAAGGTTTCCGCGGTTGTCATATCACGAAATCCTTGCAAAGCAAAATCGAAAGCAGCATGACAAAAGACACAGATGGAGCGAGGAATGTAAATATTTTAGGGCTGTGTGAGATGAGATTGAAGGATTGTGGGGATTACTGGAGTTGTAGCTGTAGAGAAATAAACAGCAGAGGGAAAAAGCGCCAGCAGGGGTGACAATAACATTAAACAAAAATGTAGGAGGAAGCTGAGAACAGCAGAGCAAGTGACTGATAAAACATTATTATTTATCGAAAAAAAATGATCGAACAAACATGGTCACTACTCTGTTCTACATGCCAACAAGTGACAAGGAATGCGAGGAGGAGTAACCATATACCATCAACTAGAGGAAACAACTGTTGATGTTTGTGGAAGGAAATATTTCAGAGTGATTGGGGATTAGAATGCGAGGATGGGCAAATGAAGAGATGGTAGTGAAATAAGAGAATACTGTTGCTAGGGATGAATATTATTGGTGGTAGTAAAAGGTCAACCAACTATGCTGTACTGGTCATTGTTCAGATCTGCATGCCATCAAGCAATTACAGCGAGGGAGAATTAATAAGGATGTACCGTCGAACAGCGAAAATTATTGCTTGGGTGCCTGGTAGGAAATATTAGATGGTGGTGTGGGATTAAAATGCGGTGTGGACAAAGGGAGTGTAGTAGGGGACTACGGCTTAGGATCAAGTTAGCAGAGAACAATTGAGTTCTGCTGGAGAAATTGTTTAATCACACACAGCACTTCGTTTGAGGATAAAAAAAGAAATAGGTCAAATGAGTAGTATATTTGTCCATGGAAAATGCCCGAGGATTTAAGAGATATTAGTAGGATTATATTGTCGTTAGGAACAGATTTAGGAACAGGGTACTTAATTGACATAGTTTTCCGTAAGCTGATGCAGATTCAGATCATACTTTAGTGCTTATCAAGTGTGACGCCAAATTAAAGAGGATAAAACAGGGAGGATGGAAAAGAAAATGGAATATGAAAACATTAACCGAAACAATAAGGAATTAGTACGCGGAGCCAGCGAAAAAAATTATGAATGAGGACAGAGAGACGGCTAAAGTAGAATAAAAGTGGGAATACTTCAAAGAGGGATATATAAAACTATAAACAAAACCATGGGAACGTAAACTAGGAAATTATATACTATAAAAGTATAAGATATACTTAAGGAGATAGATGAAAGAAGGAAATGTAAACGCAGAATTAGGGAGAAGGAAGAACTAAGAGTTGAATAATAGACTGAGGTGAGATAATAGAGCGAAAGCAGCGTGGCGGGTTTGGGTATACGGGACATTATTAAGGATAGGTGAAGTTGGTGCCTTGTTGGTAAAGTCATTTCACGAAGTAAGAAAAGAAAATCAGTTCATACTATGAAAAATAGGAATGGAGAATTAGTAATTGACTCAGGAAAGATTAAAAAGAGATGGAAAAAATACATAGAGGATCAGTTTTTTACCATTATTAGGTCAGCATAGAAAGAAAATATGACGTAAAAGAGACTTTTTTAGGTCTAAACCAAGGACGTTAAAGGATTTGAAATCAAAGCCGTGGGGGGTGACGACAATCCAACGGAAATACTAAAAGGTTTAGGAAAATGTGAGAAGAAGAGTAATGGACTAATTCGTGGCATATATAGTATGAGGGCGGAAGATTTAATCAGATTTGTGTTAGTCCCCATCCAAAAAAGGGAAAGGCAGACATATTGTATAATAGGATTATAGAACAATAAAGATTTGAATAAAGAACAATAAAGATTTGTGTTGAATAATGAAAACTTTGTTACGGGCGTGGTTTGTACGGCGCGGAAACGTGGTCATTGAAGCAAAACGATATACTAAGATTGGAAGTTTTTGAGATGTCAGTGTGGAGAAGGTCGGAAAAAGTAAAATGGACGGCAAGGAAATTAAACGAAGTACTAGGCAAGGAGAAGGAAGAGAGATGAGACTCGGCTGGCGTTGCCACGGCAGAGACTCCGGGATTATCCAAAGCTGGAGCTATCTCACGATACTCAGAGAAGGAGCTATTCCAGGTGGGATCGACGGCCCGGCTCCAAACATTAGGAAAATGTTTAAAAGAAAAGTACTTCTGGAACCTACTATTAAGTGATGCAATACCGCCTCCTCGACAAACTCTGTCCTATAACCATCTCGCATGTATCGCAAAACAGCAACACTTAAGAGCATCGAGTTTACGAGGAGCTGTAAACCGTGGCGGAGGATCAATGTTTAATGGACAAGCACTCGCGCGAGTCCAATGCATACGAACGTATTGGATACATCCGCGAGGCCGTTCAAGGGATCTCATTTCCCTGCCAGCATGTGTCGAATACGTACCGCCATTTCATGGGATGGTGCGCGTGTGTGGTGTGAGTTTAGCTTAGGATTCGCGTTGCATGTCGGACCGCTAGATATGGGACAAATAATAGAGCGCTGACCACTTGAAAGTCCGGGAAACGGAGGGGGAGGGAAATAATTTTTCTGGTTATATGATGCTTACTAGGTTTTGATACAGATCGGCTAGCATGAAGTTTCGCATGCTTGTGAATTAGCGGTAGAGTGGATTTAATACCGTGATCACAGGCGCATGGAACAGCGTTCTTTTCAATGCAAAACTGGACCTTGTGACTGATTCCCGTTTAGTGTTTTGTTTTTACTGTTAGAAGTCAATCTTAGGTCGGTATTTATTATTTTCTTTCAAGAATATCTCTACTCTGTAGGTGTCTTGCGTCAAAAATTTCAATAACACAGATTAACTGATTTCCATTAAAGCAGTATTGCATACTGGAGACTCCTCAGATATTCTCTAATGTCAGGGAGACTTGGTAAGCGATTCAAGCGGTCTAGAACAGCAAGTGTTGTTGGCAAATTCAATTATTCATTCATTAAAATATAATTAATTTAAAAATTAGGTTTAAAAAAACATGATTACAGGTTTTCCCTTCATTTCCGGAAAACATTTTGTGCTTTGAACTCTAATCCAATATCCCGTTCGCTGTGCTCATAAAATAAGGTCATGATAGAGCTAATTTTTTTAATGCAGTTTTGATAGGTCTCTTTGCCAACTGACCATTGTTATACTCTATCCAGCTTTATTCCAAAATATTGATGTACACCTATACAACAGGCGATGTTTAAGAAATAGGTCTGTAATTCCTGGGATCCTTCCTATCCTCACTTTAGTGGCGGGGAGTAATGGAAGCCCGCTTTCAGTCGCGAGGTATTAAATCTTTTTCAATCGTTTTGTAAAAGTCGTTACTCGTATTAAATGAGGTGCTGTCTTCAGCGAGGGTTTGTTTTTATATTTTGAAAATGTTTTTCTATTCCCTCCTGGGACAATGCGTAATACGTCGCTCATGAACTCTACACGTGTTTGCGGGGTTTGGCTTTTTGCACCGATATTCTTGTAGACATTCAGACAGAAATGGTTCAGGATAATGACTTTTTGACGCTGTCAGTAACTACAGGTATGTTGCCATTTTTTGTATTTTAAGAATATGCATTTGGACGTTTTCCAGGTATTTTCCTGCTGTAGAAATAGATGATTTTGGGTTATTTTCTAAATCTTCGCATGGCATTTTGCTTATCATGGTACGTACGGCTTTACGCTGAATACTTTTCATTGTTGCTCGTCATTTTATAAGTTTGCACCCTAATGTCTTCGACAATTGTCGTTATTATATTCAAAATTATTAAAAAAGTGAGGATTCTTTTCCTTTAGGACACTCTCCCTTATCTGTCATGCGTGCCATGTGTTCGGTGCCGTACGCGCCCTCTCGGTTCTTTATGATCATGTTTGCAAGTAAGTAAGCAAATAAATTCAACAATTTTGACTCGCATAGCACCGGAAAATATATCCCGTCAGACTCAATTTGCGCTTTTTGCTCATGATATTTTGGTTTCGGGAGGAAATTAATCAGGAATATTGTTAGGCCAAATTGGGGATTCAGAGTGAGAAAAATGCTTATACGTATTAATATATTCATCAAACTTATTATACGTATAGAAATCAAGTTATTTCTCTTTTCATGCTAGTAAAGGATTAACCTATCACCTTTGAAATAGCTTACGAACTCCTAGTACAGGGTACAGGACGAGTCAAGATAACTTCTATTTTTGAAAGCGTTTTGCGTTTGAAAAAAGGAAGTTATGTTGCCGCAACCTATATTATGTCTGTGCATCTCTCCGAAGGCTTTATACGGGGTACCTTGAGGGTTTAGTTGAGTTGGCTGGATAAGTCTTGCGGGCTATAGTTTGGGCACGACTACATTAGACTACCTCGCTACCGGCAGACTGTCTGCGATAAAAAAGCGGGTACTAATGCTCCAAGATCATAGAAGTGCGATAATCGTATTGAAGTAGCATGTACAGCCACCGCAAAAGCTCAGGTTTAAACCCGATGCGGATAGATTATTCAGGGGTATTTTGTTCTTGACTGGGTTCCATGTGAAAAGCACTTGTAGGGGTTTGTTCAATGTAAATGCGTCGTTCTCTGGAAGACGTTTGGAGAATTATTTGGCGTTAGCTTCATGATCATACGAAAAGAAAAGCTGAATGTCGCTACCGTATTTCTGCCATTCCTTCTTCGTTAATTCTTACACTACACCTTATTCTCGCGTTATTCTTTATTGCTCATTGTGTTCTTCTAATTAGTCACAAGTAGAGCCATTCGTAGCATGATAATTGAAGGATATCATTTAAAATGTCCATTTTGATGAAAATAAATTTTGAAAGACCAAAAGATGATAACAAACATAAATATGCGACTCAAAGGGTTTTTATTCGTGATAAATAATATTCCGAGGCGACACCATTATCAGTGAATGTAGTTCTAATTAACGTAAGATTATCCTTTCGTGTTGATTAGAGACTTCCTTGGAATAAATTCGGTTGTGTGAAATGATTTTATCTTTCCTAATTTTCTTTATTTATTCATACTATCTTTCCGTATACAATCTGGCGTGTTCTTGAAATTTTGACTTATTCCACGAAAGATATATTTCGCACAATTCGTATGGGCAAGAAAATAATATGCTATTTTTCACGTTTCCTCCGACGAAAAAACATAAAAATTTATATGAAGACTTTGATAAAGGTAAGGTAAAAAAATACGAATCCCAAATAATATATAGCCTTATTTAATACCGATTTTACTACACTTGAAGAAAATTGTTGTGAATCGGAATCAGAAGATGGTACAGTGCATAGGGTGAGTTCATGATGACATTTATTACTCAAGCGGACAGAAGATTACCTTTTTATGTCGCAGAAAAAGAAATATAGTATATTTCAACTGTTTTTTCCCTGCCATGACTAATTTATATCTTTGTTAATAAATATTGATTGCAGTCTCTCTTAACTAATGTGTTAGAATTTAAATTTCTTTGAATGGGAACTTAGCTAAGCCAAACTTTAAATTGAGTATTCTTACACGTACGGTAAATGTAATCCTTTATAATTACACAATGTTGAAGGTCAACGCCGCGCTGGTACATTACCGAAACATTGAGGGGAGCATGTCAGAAGTTCCATTTCCTAGTCAAACTGCAGCGATTTCCCAAGACGACTTATTGTCTTCGTGGCTACTCCCCGAACTCCTTCTCCGCTAATTTACAAGCAAAATAAACTTTAAACTCACTGGGAGTACAACGAGCCAAGATATCCTACTAGTTTCCTGAACCACTCCAAGTAGTTGCTGATTAAGGATTCATATACTATTTATGGGATATACGTACTCTATATTGGTCGTCATTGCACCAAGAAAAAAGTACGTACTACTATAAAGTTAGTTGGAAATTAATTGAGATATCCCACGAAAATCCCACGATTTTGGGTGAAAACAGACGGATTGGACATTTTAGTGAGGTCATAAACTCGTCACGAGCCATTATAAACTCGTCATGGGTATATGACAGACTTCGAGGAACAATCAAAATATTTCACAAATCGATATATTTGACCGACAGGGTCTCAAATTAACTAAGAGCAATCCGCACATGTTCGTCAAATGAACAAGCACATTTGTTGGACATAAAATGGTTTAAAAAAGGCGTGGACAATATGTATACTTAAACAAATTTTTATACGATTATCTTGTTTGCGTCTTTATCTCACCTGTACAAAAACTTCCCAAATTAATGTTCCCCTCATTTCAAAATTTAACTTGAGGTATCGTAATACCCTCTATCTTACGGCCATCCTGTAATTTGCTCTTTATGACTTGATCGTGCCTGTGTGTGCCATCCACCCCAAATATTTCCTTCATTTAGCCGATTTGAGAGATGTTCTGCGAAACTTATTTTATGGTCTTAATTAATATTTGATCACTGAATTAGCGGACCGACAGGCAGCCTGGACCCAAATACGGTGCTATCATTAAAAAACTTTTTTGACAGTCACCGGCGGGGTGAGAATTGGGGCAAGGTAATAATATGTTGCCATTAAATGACTGGTGGACACTTCAGTCTCAAGGGAGACTAAGAAGTAGCGCATTTCAAGTGCCGATAAATCATTGAATGCCAACAAAACGGACTTTTTAACCTTTACTCGATTCTCGGCACGATGGTGTCTGCATACGGACTTTTGGAAATGAAAGTACATGGAATGGTACATTTGCACTACCCCACAAAATGGTGCTACGCCCTCGATACGCGAGGCCTTGGGAAAGGGTTTCACCGCTACGTTTCGCGGGCAAATCCACTCTTCCTCTTGCCCAAGTGTAATTTCCCGCTGTGGGAAATGAGCGGTCCTTGCCTCCGTTTCCTTTTTGTACCGCTCTATGCTCAGAGTGCACTGGTGGGCAGTTAGTTCTGATACTGAAGTTCATATTTGTACTTGTAAAAAGCCGTTCCCTGTCGGCTTTCCTTTCTTGTTAGGTTAAGATTTCATAGTTTATTCCTAGTTTTAAGTTTCTTCTTCTCGCAAACCACACTTTCGCTTTAGCCATGTTTCTTCTTCAATGCCATACGTTTCTTATGTACAATGATCGGTAAAGGTGAGATTTAACTCACCGGGACGGTTTATACCAGCCCGTTCGAGCAGTCAATGAATATTTCGCAGTAGGACTCGTGAAAGAGGGTGTCCGGTGAATCCTTTGCCATAAAAGTCGACACTCCTGGCGTTGATGTTTTTGGGTGCGACCCTGAAAGGGTAGGCCTCATTACTGGAGGAGATTTTCTTTGTTAGCTCCGGCTTCTTTCAAGACGGAAATGAACCTTTCTCACCAAACCTTCACCAGACGCCTCTTTAAATTCTCTTGGACTTCACGCTACCTTTTAGATTGCGGGAACGATTAGTGAAAAGGTTGGTTAAAATAAATAACACTGCTCTATCCATTTCGCTAGCCATTTTATGTCCAGCATGAATTTGACCTATAGTTTTTATATTAAGGTTGAATTTTCACATCTCTTATGGATGTGAGACTGAAAAATAATGCTTAAAAACTTCACTTAGTTTATATTGATCTACTTCGAAATTTCCTTCAATGAAATTCTTGAGAAAAGACGTCTCTTAACATTACATATTCTTATTTCCACATGAAGACTATTCTGGATCTAATCAAGTCTTTAACATGTGAATAAGATGAAAATGGAAGAGTTTATAAAATTTGTAGATAATGTTATGTTTGGTTGTGAACATGCGAAATCCATAAATAGTATTGTAATCCTCTAAATAATACTTCAAATTTCTGATACTGAGGAGTATGAAATTAGTCGTCAGGTTCAGGTTCACATAGATGTTCCTCCAGTTACCTACCTAATATTGTGAGTTAGATAGTTTTTTATAACAGAAGTTCATATTAGTTAGTTCGTAATAACTTTACTTTTAAATTGAAACTAAATTTTATGAAATTATCTTGTTTATGTAAATGATCGTTAATCAAACTACTTCATTAATGGATTATAAATCTCTCTTAAAATTACTTTCATGATCTTCTATTTCCAAATGTAAGAACTTCCATACTTTTTCACCCGAATTAGTATTTGAGCTTTTCTGCAACCTATAAAGTGAAGGATAAAAATGGATCCGAAGTGGGAAATGAGATCTTAAGAGCGAGAGAGCGATAAAGTATAAATATTACGTTTAGCTAAAATGCATTAAATTTTACAGTTATCCCCAAGCTTGTGCAGTGCATATAACCTGCATTTTACCTATTTCACCCATTTAGTGAAGTTTACATTGTCTTCCGATGGAGGTTTTTAATGAATTCCAGTTCAGGTACAGTTGAGACTATCGTTAAAACTGTCGAAATTGACGTGAAAACAGCTGAAGGGAGGCGTGGGAGAGGAAAAAATTCAACAGTGAAGACACCCAAACCCTGAAAATAGGTTTTGAGTGTCTCTTCATATCCTCGGCCATTCCAATGACATTTTTGAATTACATGAAGGGCAAGCCCAATCATTTACATTCTTTTCAAGAAACTGGGATGGTGTGTATTATAATGCAACAATTTCAGAGAGTAAAAATCATTCGCGTTTATTTAGTGGTAAAAGCCTAGTTCGGCTCGCATATTTTGGAAAGGTAGACCAGTTCGTAGAGCTTTCGGCTATTCTCCGGAGGGTCTAAGACTCCAATCCGGATGTTACCTCTGAAAAATCTCATGTAGACACAGATGGTGTGATTTTATGGGAACCAGAACAACCTATGAAACCGTAAGCGGCACAAGAAAATCCTGAGTATTCTTATCCTGAATGTTTGTTTTGGACGTCTTAATGTTTTGGTACAAAGTGGACTCAATCGTTACAGATAAAACCAACCCAGGAGAGCTGATTACTGCGGCATTATAATTTCCTAGAGGCGGAAGATAAGATAAATGTCATGTAACTCCTCTAGATTAATTATTATCAACAACTCTACGTGAATTCAAGGATAAGACAAATATTAATGTTGAAGAGCATGCAGTAGATCACTTGAAACGGTTCGTCTAGATAAGGAGTTTTTTTTAAATGAAGGTGGGCAGAGTAGTAAAAACAATGAAATAAGTATTGCATAAGGTAAATAACTTTTACAAAGAGGAGTGAGTTAATGACAGGACCATATGTCATTCAAATTAAAAAAGTAAAACAATTTAAAGGAAATATTGGTAATAACTTTCATTTGGAGCGTATCTAGTATTGCCTGAGTCTTAAAATTTGTCTTCACCCTCCCCCCTCCTCTCCATCACCTTCCCATGACCTACAAGTGACATGTGATCCCTTGTTCTTAACCATATGGAATTTCCCCTCTCCTTCTGTGCAACCGCCGACCACGTTTCCCCGAAGAAGGCGGGAAGCCTTGTGTCCCCAACCTCTTTCTTCACGGACGATGAGGGAATGTACAACGCCGCGGGACAACACCCACCCAACCCCCCACCCTCTTTTCGACATTTGCAAGTGAACTCCCTACTCCACCCCTCTCTAAACCCTCGCTAGGGCTTCCCTCCCCCCCCTTGGAACCATAATAGACAGTAAGATCTGGTGCTTTCCCGGCGTATGAGCTTGGTGAAGTTTTCTCGGGCCTTCCACCGGGTCAGGGGTTCCATGATGACCGTCGTTTCGATGCATGAGCCGAGCATCGAAACGTCGGTCATCATGGAACCCCTGACCCGGTGGAAGACCCGAGAAAACTTCATCATAATAGACAGTGATCCCAATTCTTTACCCCTTTTCACACACTTATTTGTGCATTGATAGGAACGTGGCGCCGCACCGAGGGATACATCCTCAACGAGACACCCCCCCCCACCTTTTTCTCCTCCCCCACTCATATTGTCACCCACTCGGCTTTCCACCTCCCCTCCCTCTGCCCCCCATTTTCCACTACCCTCCCCTTACTTGCTTTTTAGCATACAGGTACTGTATGCTAAAAGTAGATACTAGATAAGATTAGATAAAAGAAAGATAGGTAAGATAAAGGTAAATACTAGACATGTATATACTACCTGGTTATACTAGACACTGAGTTATGACTGTTACCAGAAGATGATGTAGTTACATCGAAACCGGTCGTATTAAAAATCTTATTTTGTGGAAAATTGCCAATTTCAATTAATCATGATATTCCACCATATCACGCCTGAAACGTCTCTTTTTATTAAAATTTGTCGTTTGGCAAGAGGGCAAGGGGATGTATAGGAGAATTTTTAGAACTGGGTAAGGAGAATGATGGAAAAAATTAACTGAAAGGAAAAAAGAAAACTATTTCCTGTTCAGATAGGGAAGAAGAATAGATCGTTGGGAGAAATTCAAAGAAGGCAGGAAAAGTAGATGGAGGACATATTGCATGGCAAGGGAAAGTTGTAAACTCTGATAGAGGATAAAATGTTAGGTAAGGAAAGTAGAAGCAGGAAAAGAGTAGGCATACACGACGGAACGAATGAAGGGAGAAAATAGGATTTGAAGAATGGCGTATGTATTTCTATGAAGAGAAGACGAAACATGCTTACCGTGTTAAATGGAGCTTGTAAACGCATAGCCCTTACCTTCCATGACTGATTTAGATAAAATTAGATTAATTTTAATCAACTTATTTTGAGAATAAATAATTGCGGTTGAGGTATCCTTAATAGGTAAGGGTTCAGTCATTATGCTGGTCATAGATGCTAGCCTAGAATTGAAATTTTGAGGCAGTAGGAGCTTCTGAGTGCAATAGAGTGGAAGCATGACCTCTCCATGTTCACAACAAAGGAAGCATAGTAGTCCATGGACTCGGTGATTTTCTGTTATATTTTACGTAAGTTGGCTTTGCAGCCAATCGTTACATTTCCTCTCCTTCAGACTTCATCAGGTTGAAGAAATGATACGACAATGCATGACGCGGAACCAAGAACTGCTTTATCAAACGTACTGCGCAAGAGAATACAACAAGTGAATATAATAAGGGATTTCCGTACCTTGGGTAAAAAATGTTCCTTAAAAATTGTCCGTAAACAATGTGTTTTTAATTTAAATATAAATACTTTCTGAATTTAGTTCCCGTAGCGAGCCCAAAAGGGGATGAGCAGGAAAAAATTACTGAAGGTGTAAATGAAATAATGACCAAGTTCTTGAGTAGAATCTCATTACATTTTTCCAATGCTATGAGTTCCTAATAAATCTTTAATTTCCTTTTGCAAAAGAGGAAATTAGCTCAAATAATAACACGGATATGAAATTCATTGGGACGTTTTCTTGATAATCGAGTCTTATTTTAATGTGTAACGGAATGAACGCAAAAAAAAGATAAAACTTTTGATCCTTAAAAAAATTGAATAACTGACTTCATAAATGAAATAAAAGGAATGTTATGGGGGGAAGTGTGGTATTCACATGATTTTTCGGAATGGAAGGAAACTAGAATAGGATAAACAGAATTATTTTATAGAAGCATCCCATCGATAACTCAATATTTAATCATTCAAGCAAAATATTTTCGTATTATTCAACGTAATAAATACGTGTATATGAGTATTCGAATACTGTTACAACATTCCCAATACAGACTAGTACAAACTGGTACAAGCAAATACACTCAACATTGCAGCGGAATGGGGAAAAAAGATTTCGTGTGCACCTAATATAATTAGCGCAGCACCCTCCACCTAGACCACGAATGCATTGGACACGCATTGCATTCACTTCCACGCGCGATAGGTTCTGAACAACTCGACCCTTTAAATACTTATCTAGGCTGGGAAGTGAACCACTTCGCGGTGACCTGTGAACACGTTGAACAAGCGTCCCATGAGGTACACGATCGACTTTTCGGGGGTGACACAGGATGGAAGTATTTTACGTAATTGGATGGAAACGCAGTGGTGTTCACTGGAAAAAATAAAAGACAAGAACGTATGTATTCCACATTCCCCGCTGTTTAATCATTGTAGACATCAAACCACGAAGCCAAGATGGGACTAACTTGACTGTTGGCAATTTTTCCTCCCTAAATTTCAATATTTTCTCCTCTATTTAACCCCTGAATGAACATTTTCCAAATCACCAAATTTCACCTCACCTCTTCCAATTTCCCTCGTCTCACTTACCACTTGGCTTCGAGGCATACACGTTCAGAAACAACATGGCTAATGTTCTACTAAACATGGCTAAAAGCTCTACAATGTCATTTGACTCTTGTTTGACGGGTTGTTTCAACTCTTATTTTTATGCATTATATATGGCCAATAATGGCCATCAATATTATTTCGATCCACATGTATATCTCCATTCACTGTTATCACTCCCAATGCACGTGTCATCATTTGTTTTTATTGCCTTAATACTCATTTAATCGCAATAATAGCCAAACATACAACCATTGAGATACTAATGTTAGTTGCGATGATACCACCATCTATTTTACGCGTCACGCTTCAAGCCCACGTTACGTAATACACACCTTTTACTCAGGAGCGTCTTCACGTTTTTAAGTTCGAGTCGGAACAAAAATGCAGCTTAAAAATCAGAGAAGGCATTTCGATTTTCAATTTAAACGTTACAGTTCGCTTTTAAGTAGTATACATTATCTAAATTCACTCAACGATGAACTGACTTGACGTAATATTTGCTTTCATTTCAGACGATTCACGTAATACGTAGTGAAAACATGACACATATTCAAGCAAAAAAATATATAAAAATATATAAACTTATATTTTTACAGGCAATTTCATGAAGTAAAATTAATTTCGGTGTACAAATTGAACGTTCAATACCTTTACTTAGTCGTCGGAAAAGAACTTAATGAATGTGATGAACCAAAGCTCCAGTAACCAACCTTGGTGAGTAGCTAAATGAGATGATCCACTGACAAACTCGCCAATCTGGGTAGCTTAGACAAGTGATTGCCCATGACTTTCCTGTAAGCCACCGTATTATTGTATGCTTAGCTTATTGCTTTCAGGTTAATTCGCGTGTACAAATTTATTATTCTTTTGGACACATTCGGCGGGCCGGGTTAATCTTGTGGACAACGCGCCCATCAGATAATCCAAAGTTCGCAGATTCGAGTGACGTCTTGGGTGCGTGGGTGTTGTGTTAACTCAGGTAGTTCATCTCGTGGGAAACCAGCTGACAAGTGAGTTTATGCTTGCTGTCAACGCTAACTTTGGCTTAACACTTAGTTCAACGCCAGCATTCATATACAGGCATTCACGATCGTGGCATGGGACTCGTCAACTCAGTTGACGGGGTGCCATTCCACCATTTCTCTGTGAGATTCTTCGCTTTGTATTTTTCACATGTCATCGGGACCACAAAACGAAAAAAATATGCATCTAAATGTGTTCATATTTAAAAATAGGTGCTACCCCAGAAAACAGTTAATCTCAAACTTACGCAAGTCCAAGTTACCTTCGAAGATGGGGTGTGGCACATGCAAGATTCTTGTCCCCACCAGGATTTTCACTTGCCAAACGTTTCAGATACAGTTATTATTTCCATCAGCGTTGATGAGGGCGAGAATTAAAAAAAAAATCATTTGGTTTTTTGTATGATTGGTGCAAATGAATTGCGTTTTGCCTACGTGGCCGAGCAGTCAACGAAAATTAACGAAGATGGTCGATGATGCACCAAGCACTAGATGACGTCATTACATATAGTTGAAGAACAGTCGTAAACTCAATCCGTTAACGTGAATTCAACTCACGGTTGTCATTTCAAGTTGGCGCCAATCATAAAATGGCTTTTATCGTTATCCGAGTGAGCGAAAGGAGTCCCGATATATTTCCGATTTGCACTAAAATTAAAACATCCGTTGCGCGTAAGTTTAAAGTTAGATAAAAATATATGATTGGGAATACTTGTTAAATATCTACGTACGTGTATTTTTCTACCCTATATGTAACATTTACACGACTCAGGTGGAAGAGAGGGTCCTTTTTTCCTCTCTGGGGTATTGTAATAAAACGGAAATGTAATAATCGCTCTTTCCATCACCCTCCTCACCGTACCCCGAGCAGACTTTTTTTTGCCAGATCCTCTGCTATGCCGTTCTCTTGCTCGACATTTTTTTTATTAACCAACACGTCGACGAGGAAAAACTTTGCGGTCGAAATAGAAGTGTCGTAATTTTCGGGGCATTTATGAGTTGGGTGTACGCATGGTGTGTAGGTGGCTGATCACTCACGAAGCCTACGTGCCCAGAATGGGTTTTAACGCTGGTAATAAAGCCATGGCAACACAAATGGTTCCCCCCAATCATTTTAAAATGATTTAACAGCGTTTTCAAGACATTTTCATTGTCGGGGCGGTTGTATACAGGCAGGATATGCAGTGATAACATGAAACGAGATGGTACTTTTATTTGAGGTTTTGGAGCCATAGTCTACGTTACACTATCGGATGAGTCGATGCTTCCTTCCGTGGAACGCCGTCCAAATTTGAGATAATGATCGTTTTGGAGAAGAATAGTTCAATTCAATAGAGACGTATCTAATAGTCACTACATGAACCTATTACAGTTTGACAATAAATAAACATAAATATTTTGTAAAAATGGCATCATTTGGTGTATACAATGTACATTCCGCACATATGCAGTTTTCCACTAACCCAAACAGTGTTCAACCTAACTAAATTTTAAGATAGTAAATTAATTCAACTATTGAAAAATAAAGAAATTCAGTTGACCGCTCATAAACATGTTAGAACTAACCCTTCTTACAACATTTTAATTATTTATGTTTGTGCTTTGCTCTTGTTAATCTTTCACGAATTAATTTAATTTTACATAACTGCAGGTTTATGTAACAACGGCATGGTTATTCAACATGCTTATTGAATAGCTCCAACAAACCTTCATCCAATCTAGCCAGTGATCAAATCAGTCAATTGAGTTACTCTAATGCCAGAGTAAAAACCATAAACACAGTAATCAACCCGAAGGTCGGTTTAGTAGGTGATATTAGAGCTCACCCATGTACCAAGCCCGACGACGTGTGAATATTCACACATCAGGGTAGGGGGGCCAGTTCTTTTCCATGTGCCGGTTATGGTTTCCCAGGAAGACCTGAGGCACGAAAAATCAACTAGCTTGGGTGGAGCTGCCCGGGAATCGAACCCGGGACCCTCCGGTCAATAGTCCAACGCTCTACCTACTAGACCACCGCGACCCGCTAATGCCAGAGTAACATCTAATAATTAATTAAAGACGTCTCGAAGCAAATACTCGTATATTCTATCATATTTTAATTCGTAAGCATTAATTTACGACTTCGAGTCACTCTAGAGAATTCACGCAGAATATTGGTGTGTGGTAACCTTTTCCGTGAGAAAAGGAAACTCCCTTGTGTCATGCACTAGGGTAATTCACTAATTACGACCCCATTCCTTTGATTACGAGAGAAGAAGAATACCAAATAAATGTAGCCTAGGTCCCGTAGCATTCCCGACCCAGGCAGGGAAAAGAAACACTCCCCGAGGAGTAAAGAACATTATTAGTATTGACAAATGCTGGTTTTGACTGTCTTATATACAAGATAGAAACATGGCCTTTATATCGAATTTCAGTATTTTAACGGTTAAAAAATAATTTGAAAAAATTAAGAAAACAATTGCATATCATTTATTTTAAAACTTGATTTTTCCACAAAAATGGGTATGACAAATCTTCACTAGCTACAAAAATTATTCAATTTTTCCAAAGGGCAACTGTTAATTTCATATTTAATCGAGCACCTATATTATTTGGGCCGACCTCAGAGCAGGTGAGACCATCCACTGTATTTATTTTTTTAAATTTTCATTTCATCAAAAAAGTCCTTTATCCGGAAGTGACGAACTGGAAAAAATTTTTCCTTCCTTCATTTCTACACCTGCATATATTATTATTAGGTAATCTACCGGTTAAGGTAGTTTTTTGGATGGACACAACTATCAAATAAATATTTTGTAACTCAAAACAAAACCCAATCCAGCAACCTGCTCTACATCAGGTCCCTCTTCATCTCTGTGTACTTCGTTCCTTCCTTCATCCCGTCCAACATCCCTATTCTGTTCCTGCCCTTTCCTCGCTTGCCCAACATTCTCCGCTCTATTACCTTCTTCAACATTCCACTACCGCTCAATACGCCTTTCATCCATTTTTCCTGTCTCCATAGGATTTCTCTCAACAAACCCCTCTCCTCACCCACCATCTCCAGTACTTCCTCATTTGTTTTTCTTTCTGACCATTTCACCTTCTCCATTTTTCTCCACACCCACATTTCAAAAACCTCTAATCGTTCTCTAATCGTCCCATCCTCCTGTTTCAGCGACCACGTTTCCGCGCCATACTTATAAATACAATTATTTTAAATAAACTATTTATGCATACTTTTTTAGTTGTATCACGCGTCTAATTTTCCATTTTTACTGAAAGTAGTCTACGGGATTAAGTTACGTTAAGTTCTTCCTAATACGGCATTAAATACTCTTAAACCACATATGACACTAAAATAACCGTATTTTTTAATTCGACATTTTTCTTATCTAAGGAAAGTGAAGCTGATTTGACAAGTTCGCCACTTGCTTTCACTCCTATCTTCAGTAGTCTTTCCTTTGCCTATCCTACCAATTTTTTTCTACATTATATTGAAAAATATGGTTGATACTGGACAACGCTTTTCTTTTTCCCTCTCTATAACTGACTATCCTGACTCTCCCTCCAGTACCCACACCTGCCTGTGATGTATGAGATGTGCAGGTTTCGGATCCTTCACATCTACTCGAATTTTATAAAATCTGTACATCATTTGCGTCCAATTAACTCCGTCAAATTATTATTGGTAATCTATCGGTTGAGGTAAGTTCTGGATAGATACAGCCTACATAATGGTACAACTACACATTTGCTTACCCCTCCTAACAAAACACCCATTGACATCCGTAAAATAAGCCTCTCATCAATTCCAAATACTTCCTTAATTCCGTCCAGCATGCCTACCCGATTCCTACCCTTTCCTCAATAGCCTAATGTCATCCCTCTATGACACTATACGTAGCACCCCATTTCCAATCAAAATGTTTGGCATTTATCTTTCCTTTCTCCTTTGGATTTCTATCAGCCTGTATTTCTCCTGAACCCGTATTTCTTTTATTTCTTCGCAGTACACATACAGGGTTTGTATAAAACGTATCGGGGTGAGTTTTGGAAAAATAGATTTATTTCAGATGCCTCAAAATTCTTCAGAGTACATCCCTTGAGCGTCGACACACTTTTGCCAGCGGCTTTTCCACAACTCGAAGGCTCCGTGGTATACTCCAGGTTCTCGGAAGGTCCTCAAGGGTACGCGCGCAACCTTCTTTGACGGCACTTAGAATCCCATGGCGCTGTCCTTAGAAGGAAGATTACACTTTTGGGAATAGGAAATAGTTTTCTGGTGCCCAGTCGTGACTCCAGAGGGGTTGGGGAATCTTCGCGATGTCATTTTTCGCCAGGAAGTCGGTTGCCTTGGAGCATATGTGACTGGGTGATATGGATGGGTGGGAGAGTTTAGCGCAGATCTTTTGCACCGCCAAATTTTCAGTCACGATCTGCAATCATGCGCACAATGAATCGACTGTCTGAATTCAGCACTTTACGCACACGTTGCATGCTGTCGTCGGTTCTTGGCGTCGACGGCCGTCCAGAACACATCCTTCAGATTCCTTCACATTCCTTCACATTCTCTCGACCATCTTTGACAAGAATGTACCACTTCAAAACTCCATGATAAAGTTTACCTAGTTTATAGTTATCTTTGATAAAATTTGATGATACTATCTTGTAAGAATGTAAGTAATGAGTCAAATATTATCTGACACTCTTTTCGTATTGTGAGAAGCTTAGAAAAAATTCAATGCTAGGTTTGGTAAATAAGTATTTGTGTATTTTAACTTGAAAACAAATGCGTAGTGAGAGAATAAATTACATGATTTTGAACACTCATTTATCATTCGAGAACATTGTTAACATCTTCAACAGCCGCCATATATCCTCAGTATTTTATTAATGCATATACTTCTTGATATTGAATTGGGAATAATAAAAGTAATAAGTGATATAATTTTGTGAAACATTATTAACTAATTAATTCAATGATACCAATAAATTGAATTTCAAGAAATATTAAAAAAGTCAGGAATGAGCGTTCAACGAAAAGAAAATCATAACAAACAATACTGGATAAAGTTGTTACCCAATGCAGTTCTTAAAAAAATAATAAAATAATTTCCCAAGGAAATGAAATTTGCAAAACACTTAGGCAAGATTTTTAAGTTGATGTTCATGTATTGGCGATTTTTTGTACTTCCTCTGTAATAATTGGACCACAGAATTTCCAATTAGTCAGCTGTTCAAAGCAAGTTAATGTGGAATTAATTAAACACGAACCACCAAAGATTTTCAAACGATTGTCTCTATGCCTACGTTGATCTGGGGGATAGAGTGCTTGCCTTGTAACTGAAACGTGGCAAGTTTGAATGCCGCCCGAAATGTGGGTTTTCTGTGAACTCTGGTAGTTTGGCCCCTGGGAAACTTGATGACAAGCCAAGAGTAGCTTATCGGTATCCCATGGGCACACGGTCCAGCAGAGATCTCCGGAGTCTAAATAAGTTGAGGAGAAACACTTTTTTTGACCTTCCAAAAACGAAAAACATTTTTTCATCGGTAAATTTTCTTGCAGTCCTAGTAGCTATTTATCTCGTCGTCGAGTTTGTGACAAAGATGAGAAAGTTTTGGTGTTGCCGAGAAGCTTATTTCGTCAGTCTGTCAAAATAATTGCAATAACAATGCTGGGTAACAAAGTAGCCCGGGAAATCACAAAAGTACCATTTCTGATATGTTATAATACAGTGAATTTCGTGCATCTGAAGGAAAGAAGAGCTGAGGAAAACGAAAAACAACAACAATAGGATATCTATAATGTTACACGTTTAGTGTCAATTTTTATTACTGATGAAATAGTTAACAGACGGCAGTATAAAACCACAATTATAAAATTTTGTTGCAATGCATTACAATATACTGTTATGTCGTGGGTATTTTCCCTCCTGATGTTACTCATAGGTCATTTCATATGAAAAATGCAACGGAATATGCATATGCAGTGTCTAATAACGCATGACTCGAAATACAATATGAACAGTGTGTTTGAGGAAGCTTTTTCAAAGCTATTCGTCTTGAATACTCGTGTACTGTATACACCAATTAAGAAGAACATCAATTTGAAGACAAGATTTCTTCCTGTATTATGACCATGCTTTAGAAGTATGTTTTGTCTATCGATGGACAATAACTTTTAAACGCCAACGACCGCTCATATTTTTAACTTGTACTTCCATTAATGCTGCAAGGCAGAGAGAGAATGTGTCATGTAAAGGGATTGGTATGGGGGAGATAATTATTTTTTTCAGTGAATAAATAAGATATTGTATTTATGCAACTTTATTAAGGCTTTTCGAATATGTAATTGATGTCTTCTACATGTCTTTCATTTCACTAGACCTACTTAGCAAGTGAGTAAGATAAAGAACTGGAGCACTGGTTTACGGTAAACATCTTAAATAGGGTAATGGGATATGAGGTCTACTTGTATTTTGTATAATTTATTCCAAATAATCCCAATTATCAATGAAAGAAAAACGAGTACCGAAAGATTTGATCATCCGATGGCTCATAAGAGTGATAGCACCCATCAAACGAAACCGTCTTCCGTTTAAATGTAATTGTGTATACTTTTTCCTTAGCCCAAAGATTTCAATGTTATTTTATTCTATGATAAAAACTGATAAGTTAATTTATACAATGTCGTAGGAGGATTCAATAAAATGACGCTTAAAAACTACTGTTAAATATGTAGGTAGATTTTATCCTCTTCGTCTGAATGATTCCAATGAATATATTTCTTCCACTACTCTTCAACACTCATTGGTGCTTCTGTGATGTTCATTTAACCTTCATTATTCTTCTACAAAATCAAATTTTCAAGGGTAGCATACTCGGTGTGTGGGGGTATGAGTGCTACAGGAGATGGAAGTGGTGAGGTAGCTTATGAAACCAGAGGGTCCGGGTTCGAATCCTGGATACTTATGATTTTTTCCAGTGCCTTTCCACATTTCCACTTGAGGCACTTTGTGCAGGGAAATTATATGGGAGTACACTGTCCATCGGATGGGACGTTTAAGCTGTGGACCCATTGGCACTTTTCGTTAAGAGTAGGGTAATGCCGATGCCGGGTTTCTCTCCACCCTTCCTACTTTCCCATCCATCCCTAATAGCGCAAAGGACCTCAGTTGTCGGTCGCCTCCCCTAAAGCTACTACAATTATTGCAACAATTACATAGTGTAAAAATCATTCGCCTTGACCGGGATCCGGACATTCGAACCCGGATCCCTAGACGTCCGGCCGAGTGCTTTAGCCAGTTGAGCTATGACTCAATTGTTTTTTATTCGGCCCAGTTCATACGTTACACAGCAGATGTTTACTTGTACATAATAACAGCTTATAGATTTTGGTTACAGAATATTTTTTCCCATATAAATATATGTATAAATATATTCATACACACACACACATACACACACACACACACACACACACACATATATATATATATATATATACATAAACATATACACACATACATATATCTACATATACAATTGTGATCATATGCAATACCGTCGAAGGAAATAATGAGGCAAGGTTCACAAGATATACATTACATATGGTGAGGGTTATCGATTAGTTTGAAACACATTCTGTGAAGCAACTCTTCAACCACTGGCGAAGTGTGTCCGGCACCGGGGGCAGCCACATCCTGCCATCCAGCACCAATGCTTGCATAACTTTTGCGGAATTTTTTTTATTAAATTAAAGTAGTCATAGTTAGAGTTTTGAAGTTCGGAAAGAGTTCAGGGTGATCAGATTTATGTCTGTAATGGCACCACCGCCGAACACGTCCCAGGTTTTATATATTATTTTCAGGGCTTCCCATTCTCTGAGTTTTTAGCCGCAGCCAAGAATCAGATGCGCGACGTAGTCTATTCGACCGCATGATGGACAAAGGGGCAAATCAGCTAACCGTACCTGGTGCCTCACTTCCCTCGTCATAACCGTGCTCGCGATTAGGTTGAACATTTGACTACGTGCCTCATCGTTCGCTCTGCTGGTCGCCCAGAACTTCCAAGATAATGTCGTTTTGGATGTCATTTTTCCCTGCTCGACGAGCGCCCTGAGATACAGGGTCTTGACCCTAATTTTTTCTCCATCTCTCAGGAGTGAGGCGACCTTTTTCGTTTCTTCAAATGCCCTCCGGTGGCATTCGTCGTGCGCGAGTGCCTGCCACGCGTCCTTGAGGAGTATCTTTCGCCACGCGTCGTCACCCCCAAGGATGCGCAGGCCGAGCTTCGCGTAGACCACCTTTGCTTGCTATCGAGACGTCCTCTTACGCTCTGAAATTTTGGGGGCTTTAAAGGAACAAGATGTTGTGACGAAACACCGTACATACAATGTCACAGGCATTCGTAGCCGTGCGCGACGCGCCACAGTCCACCAGGTTAAAGCCAATTTGAAACACTTAGGCGGTTTATACCTTAGACACATTTCAAGAAACTGCGGGAGATGCCGCAACAGTAACTTTTAACGGAGTCATCCGCTAACATGCATTTCATTGCAACAATTAATCGGTCAAGGCGAATGATTTTTACACTCTGTAATTTTTGCAATGAAATGCATATTTAGCGGATGACTCCGTTAAAAGTTACTGTTGCGGCATCTCCCGCAGTTTCTTGAAATTCTACTACTGTTACTTGAGTGTTAAATTTACGAGTTTAATTCACGCGTTCAAGTAATAAAATCTCTTCATTGTTTTCTAACGAAATACTTGCGACATGATATTGAAACTTCCGTTACTTGTAAATTTAAAATGAACGTACCTACGGTCGTGTGCATATGGGGCATATTTTAGGAGTTTGATGTCATCAATTGAGATCTAATGTCGTTAGAGATTATATGTTGGGCGACGGAGGACTTGTGAAAGTTCCCTACAGGTTTCTTCTGGTCTCTCCAGTGTATAAAGAATTACATTATGGACATGAGATTTGGTATATGCCAGATTTGAGAAGAGGTTCTATGGAATCTTTAGGGTTTCCAAGTATGTTTGAGCATGTTCTTGAATGAGATTGGATGTTTGTGGTTATGTTTCTTGAAAATGGTTTTTAACCATTTGGTGGATTATGTACATTCTTCCCTGAAGAGGCCTGATTGGTAGGCGAAACACCTGGTGTCAGGAAGAACCCCCGTCACCAATTTTAAAGAAGGAAACAAATGTGTAGCCACGAAGAGTGACCTTCAGCGTTGGAAAATACCGAAAATCGTTAAGAGTGAGACTGAGGGAGTAGAAAGCGTGTGAAATCCCTTCACAAATGTTGACACAAAGAAAATACAGAGTTGAGATCACTCAATGAGTAGGACCTTTCTTTTGGTGGTCAGGACATTTTTCTTGCAATTCTGGACAGAATTTTTTCCTTAACACATGTTTGTAGGATGTAAGCGTAACCTTAGCGCCCTTAGAAACATAATGAGTAAGATTAATCTCCCTAAACATGGTCACCATTATTTTCTCAGCCCGAAAAATCCATTTCGCTGTTTTGTTTTAAGGCTTAAAAACGGCCCTTTTGTCTCATCAAATGTCATAATTGACGAAAAGAAAGCACCATTCATGGTGTCATAACGGGTCCAACGTCGCCTGAGAAATTGCTACCCGTACAACCTTACATATGTTCGCCGGTCGGTATTTTGAGCACCCATCTTGAAGAAACTTTCCGCATTTTGAGGTCTTCATAAGGCTAGCCTAAAAAGACCCCACGGAAACGCCAACTTTAAGGGCAATATCTTTCGGACCTAATCGGTAGTCTTCCGTAAAAACATACTCTATTCGCGGAATCATGTTTTTGGACAAACTGGTCCTTGGATGAGACTTTATGGGTACGTGATCACAAGGCGTTTGGCGTTTTTTCAACGGTCTCAGCCATTAATGCACATTTCATATCTATTACACAATCACCGCATGTCTCACTTGGTTGACCATGAATTTTGATGGTGTAAAACCACGCAAGTGGAGACAACGGATTTCATGCAACTCGGTCGCCGTTCTCGTGAGTGGTTGCCGTCTCGTCAAAAACTTTTGTCTAAAATTTATTAATTTTTGAGAATAAAATATGACCCCAGCGTAAATTTTCGTCTAGACCATCATGTATGGCAGGAAGGTTTGATAAACGCCAGTGATAATGAATTTGCATTTAAGAAAATGATAACGATATTTTTAATAGTCAAATTATTACTTCTTAAAATTCGCTAGAAAAACCCGCGTTTAAACTGAAAATAGTCTTCAATATGCTTGCTGAAGAAACTTTGTCTTATCCCGTCTCAGTACACGTATCTATTCATGACTCTGCTGCTTCAATCCAAACTTGCCTCGCCCTATCTCTCAGTTCTTTACTCTCACATGCATTTAGTATTGTGGTGCGCCTCGTGCCCACTAACGGATCGTCTAGAACGAAATAAACGAAAATCACTATTTCCACGTCAGTAAAGTTAGTTGTACCGATTTATTCGGGTACCCATCTAGTGTCACAGTTTGTGCACCATGGCTTCTGAGCGTGTCCTCCACATACTTCCCACTCAGCATAATCTCAGTATCAAATAAAATTCGGCGCCGATAAAGGTGTCGGAGGTGTACTCACCTGTTTACTTTCATATGCTTTTCAAATGAGGCTCGTCGAAGTTATTTCTGCACAACTTTCCAACGTCAGTTTGCGAGACACGAAATAGAATTCTTTCCTTGGATGAACCCGGGCGAGAAAAGCGTCCTTCGTTTGATAACCGTGCTCGTCGAAACGGGCACTTGTGCTTCGAGACACGTTTCATATGCCGGAAAATGCGCTCGCGATGCTTTGGAGAAGAAGCTAACTGTCATCCACAGGGAGCACATGGAATGCGTTTTGATTTGAAAATGTAGCTGCAAGTTCAGACGCAAATAAATATTTTCCAGAACGTTTCCGCATTTCCAGTATCAAAACGATAGCAGGGACTTGGCGCGGATCGGTCGTGCAAGTCGGGGAAAACTAATGCTGCAGCCGGGATTTATTTGTATCTCACGAGTCATCCCTTTGCGCAACAGAAATAAGGGAGTAATAATGGTGTACTATTTTTAGGTTTGTTATTTTTCTATTGAACAAATATATATTATAAACATCTAACTAATGTAGTCTCTTGCCGTACAACGTATTTGCTTTAACTCATACTTCTTTATTGACATTTGAAAATTAAACAACTTGGCTTTTCCACTTAAAATTTTTTATTCTCACGACCTAGGTTTCGTTATGGTATAACATCATCATGACCTGACGATGAAACTGTTTTGTTTGTCATGCTTCTGTATTTGAATTTTTACAAATAGGATTAATATAGTTTAAACATGAATAATACGTTTTAATTTATTTTGGCGTAATGTAATAATCTTAAATTTCGTATGAGCTGGCTTAATGTGACTAATTATTACTCCTTCACTATTTGATGGAGGTTAGACGGTGTCAAAACAACGTTCAATGAATGCAAAAAGCTCATACTCTAATCTTTGCGGCCAAAATGTTACCAGGGATATAGCATTCATTTTCACTTTTTTGAAAGAACTGAGACATAATGTCCTAACCCTTTGCAGATAAGTTTTATCATGTAGATATAGAAACTCATATACGTCTACATCACTAAGTGACCCAGAATTATACTCCACCTTAGAATTTTGAACGTATTGAGCTTACAAGAGGAATACGTGTCTTTGTTTAGTCTATTTTGAAGTTCTCGTGTTTAATCTAATTTTTCTATTTTCACAAACCACTTTACCAGTTGAGAAAATATGATTCTTCTTCACCGTATTTTTTAAATAAACCACAGGAATGTGTAACATACACTATTTGAATACAATTTTTTGCATGAGGGAAACATAATACCGAATGATACAGAAAATGAAATACTTTTCGGGATATAGAATAAAAAATCTAATTGTAGAAGCCAAAAATTGCGGATAACCGTGAAAATAACGACAGTGTGATAACGTGTTGATTTGCAATAGAATTTGTAAAATTAACAGGGAATATAAATAAATATTGAACTATCGTAAAAAATTAAAAATTATTGTTGATGCCAATACTCCATTGCTATGAATATGATGAGGCCATGTACTCTGGAATCCCTAGTCGCAGTCTCAATCAGATCAAAAGATAGAATTCCGAAAAAGTATTAAAACTAAATTAAGATAGAAAAATTGTGGTGGAAACATTTTAATAAGAACAGAAAACATTTTAAAAATGACTTTATGTCCTTGATTTGCTATGTACATGTACAATTAAATTTTTGACTTCAGTATTGTTTCATCATCCTCAATTGGTCTTCCAGCTGTGTATCTGACATCTGTATCTTAAGAAATGCTTAACCATAATATGATCTTACTGAAATATCCTTGTATCTCCCAGAATTTTTCATGCGTACCTACGTCTTCTGTGGTGTTTCAACCGGATGTTACACGTAGTTATGAATTAGCTCCTTCTCCCACAAAACTCTCCAACTTTCTCTGTGTGGTCCTTCCTTTCTCCCAAACATCACTCTCCTATCTCACTCTTGTATCTTCCTCCCTTTAACCGCACTCCAATCCCCCATTACTTTCATGTACATTCGCATTAATTTCGCCCAACTTTTCGTCTGGACTTATTTATACGTATAGCTGCTTATTGGCATGTACACCTGGGTTACAATAAGATTGATTGGGTTGGCTCTTATTCATACAAATATTCTCCCCGGTTTCCAATCCAGTACACTGACTACACCAAGGGATTCTTTGCCCCTCCGCTATATTAATAACTCTAAACGATCGCTGCAAAATTACTCGCTATATTTCTGTCCTGCATAACACAGATCTTACTGTAGGTATATATTTCCTCTATTCATATTTTGAGTAATATTTTCCGATTTCTTTGACTTCAGCATCATCCTAACAACTTAATTCCCTATTTTCACGCTGGTGTTCCTATTCCCTCTCTTCTTTTCTGCTGCCATCTGTTTGTGCAAAAATGTCTTTTGATGACAAACTCGGAGGTCTTGACTTTCCGCTAGCGGGTACGAAACAAGGCCCCTAGGGCCGAGACCCGTAGTTACAAGGGGCCATTTTCATATTTGGTTCCATCATCATCCCCACTGAGGTTGGGCCTTTACAGCCAAATCCGTACGGCCTTAATGAGGAGCAAACTGCGCGGAGTATCTTTTGTTTGGATTCTACCTTCCTCCTTTAACCTATCTGGCACGGATGATCCTACTAGGAGCAATTATCGTTGCTCCAGCCAGCAAAGCTCTGTGGGTCATATGATCATGCAAGCTCTTCCACCTAGTAAAGATTGTAGTCCGTAGGATGCGGAAATGATAATCCGGAGATAATCCATAGAATTTCTAAAATACTGCAAGTGTTAGTCATTCAGGTAACCGCAGTCATGCGTTAATAAACACCTGTTATACATATGTTGGCACTTCAATTAGTTTTCCCGTCTAATTTTTTTGTTGAAGAACGGAGTATTCAAGATTTAAAAGAACTCAAGATAAGAACTGTTTTTGAAATGAAGTTAGCGAGAGCAGCCCTTCTCTGAGAGGAGAAGTGAGTGATTTGAGATTAGATACGTGTTTTCAAGAAGGAGAACAGTATAAGAAAGAAATAGATTGACTATCTTGAAAAGCTATGCCATCAAATTGGAGACTTTCTCAAACTAAATAAGTTAATGAGGAGGGGTAAGAATTTAACTTTACGTATAAAGGATTCATGGAAAATGTCAAAGGCAACTTTTTCACGGATCACCTCCCAAGAAGTGTCATTTCGTGCTGGATTTTCAATGGGAGTTTTACATGTATGTTCCCTTTCTTTTTTACCAGACTTTACTGGATAGAGATTTCAGTTTTTTGTATTCCACTAACCCTCGGCTGTAATTGAGGGAGTGTTTCCTCAGATATTTATTTCATATTTAAGTTTCAGGTTATAAAAATTATTTTAGTGTCAAATAAAAAAGAAGCATGACTGAATTACCAATTTTAGTGATTCACGAGCACTGAATGGCACACGGTGTCTTGCTGAATAGCTCACCCGTCATGAATGGCAATATTGCTGAAGGTCGTAGGCAAATAATATTAATCTAGACCAGAGGTCTAGATTAATATTATTAGTCATTAGAATCAGTCTTTTCTTTTATTTCGCTATCCTAATTGCTATCTCTCTCCCTTACACTGATGGTGATCTTGCAGCCTAAATGTCACAACTCTTCTTCCGTAGATTAATTAATTGATTTCCCAGATACTGATCAGAAGCCCAAGTTCAAATCTCGGTGTCACAGGATAAACCCTAAGTTTACTGAAGTTCGGTGATTGTTCACGTACCTAATTGGCATTAGATACTCGAGGAACAACGGGTAATACCGGGAGTTGTCTTTTTTCCTTTCATAATTACTCGTATTTACATACGGGTAATAATGAAAAGGAAAAGATAGATTGAATTTTTACGTAGATATGGTTCCAAAAGGTTGGGCTAAGAATTTATAACTACAGTGAATTGATACAGCAATGAATGATTGTTTTACAGAATAAACATTTTCTTAACCATTTAACGGAAAAAAATTTTCTGGTACATAATTTATATTATAAAGCTATAAGCTATAAAAATAGCTATAGCTAGAAGCTATAAAAATATTTATAGCTTTTGATTTCTGTCGTTGAAATAACGATCGGGATAAATATCTATGGAATATTGGCACATTATTATTAATAAATATTTCAGCATCTTAGCGTCGTATCCACTATATACTGAACATTTTATCTTCTTCAAATTAGTACCTTCAGACTACCCATTATTTGTTTGAACTCCCGTGCAACTAACTTTACCATTGAACCTTCCCCAAACCTTTTGAACGAGGTAAAATTTACCAGATAACACATTTATTCTTATTATATTTGTGACACTGGGAAGTTGCTGCGCAGACCTCTGTGTGATGAAACAAGTATGTGCACGTTACGGAGATTTCGGCCTGCGGATATGGATGCAAATGGCGTTTTATTTCGAGTCGCTGATCACGTGCAGTTCCCCGAGTAATTTGGCGCATTTCCGGTGCAGTCGTATTTGCTCAAGCTCGGGACCGCGACCGTGTCTCTCGGTGAAATTCGTGGAGAAACTCCATCCGCTAAGGACGAACTTTTTGGGAGAGCGTCTTTGGGGCAAGGGGTGGGGGGTAGGGGTGTGGGGGTAGGTGGTGGTTCGGAGTTCGGAATGTGGAGTGGAGTCCTAAGGGGAGGGATACCGGGATGAGGGTGGGGAGGTAGGGGCAACCCTCCAAATCCCATCTTTTTCCTCAATGATCTCGCTGCTTCCCCGGAAGGCCCTCGGAAGACGGGAAGAGCACGCGCCGCCGATGCGGCAATACCGAAAGGGCGAGGGGCACGCACCGCTTAGCAACGTCCCGTGAGCCTCTTGTTGCACCGGGTGAACCGTGATTTACGAGACCGGTGGAAATCGGTGGAATAAGGTGAGAGCACCGAGGCGACGTATTATTCATTTCCAGCGGGGTTTGAGTTATGGCTCTCCCGGCCGGAGGGGCCGCTTGCCAAAGTCGGCGGGGAAATGCATCCTCCCCTCACCCTGCCTACTGCCCCCATTCCCTGTCTCCTCCCCCGTGCTCTCCGGCCCAAAGTCCCCATTCCGCCGGGGAACAAGCAATGAAGTGCTGTATTCTGCGGTTGTGAGAACGCGGGGGACTGGTGTGGCCGCGTTGGGGAGTGACTATGGAAGGCCGCGGAAGAAATGGATTTGGAGGTGTGGGAGAAGAAGTTTTGGCTCTGAGATTGATGATAAAGGATAATTGGGGCGAGGAACGTTTTAGATGCAGCGATGCAGTGTTTTGAGATCCAGGTTTTTGCTAATGCATGTAGTATTAAGGTAACAAATTACTATTCAGACATATGAGTATTCATGAATATTATGAACAAATACCTTTAAAAGTTAGTGATTTTTGTTGAGAGTATTGATTTATTATTTTTACCTATTACTTGTTGAATTTCATGTTATATCCATTGTTTTTCTTACCCAATAACATTCTGAAAAAATTATCATTCTGTTAATTAACATTAAAATAATTACAAGGGAAGTCTTCGCGCACGGATTTTCATCGAGTCAGGTTTTTGACTGCAGATAGTTCAATGGCTAACTCCGTCATCACCCTAAGGGCTTTTAAATGAATCACTATGTGAAGATGTGAAAACGGAAAGACTTTCTGGAAGAAAGAAACCAACTAGGGTATAATATCGCTTTCAGGACAACAAAAATGTTCCTTTGTAAAAATGTTACAATTTTTCGCGTCATTCAGCTTCACTTAATGATCATTAAATGGGTTTTGCACTCTTAATCAAACATTTGTCTGATAAAAAGATTACATTAAGTCAATGACCTGAAGATGACAATAAGTGTTTGAAACCCGGGTCGTGAATAAATCTCTATTCAAGTGAAATTTGCATAGTTTGTCTCCTTTCCATGATAAAAATGCATTAAATAAGACTATGAACTACTTTGATTCATCTCAACATTGCTAGTTTAACCCTTGGTTTCCCCGATTCGGTGGCAAGAAATATACTTTTAATTATGTAATTACAGGTAATTATGGATTTTAAAATGTAGAAATCGTGGAAGGAAATATCTTTGGAAATAGAATTATAATACAAAACCATTTTTATTTTCTCCCTTTCTTCCAATATTAACATAAATTCCCTCCCCATCCGAAATTCTTTCTTCCTGTATCCGTGCCTTTTCCTCTTATTGCTTCCTTTACAGCTTCCACTACTTTTTCAGTTGATTTTTAATGTTTTTCCAATTCATCTCCAAGTCCCATTTCATTTTTTATTTTCCGTTTCTTTTTACCGTGCCATTGAAAGTCTAGCCTTGGCTGAGTTTCCCATCTTTTGTTTTACCTGTTTTTTACTTTACCACTTCACTGGTCCTTCGTCATTGTGGTAACTGTCGATCTCTGAATCTGTTAGATTTTCCGGTTTTTATTTAGTTTACACATCTTTTGTTTAAATGGATGTAGCCTGATTGCCACCCTGTTTTTTCTCCTGATATTTTATATGCCTCTGTAATGGTTTACAAGCACTCAAATTTGTGAATATTAATTTATATCGGGAGAGAAATTCTTTTCGCATTTCTCCTTTTTTGTTCCATTGTCCACGCCTGTATTTTTCAATTTTTTTAAATTTTGAGCTTCCTCGACAATGGTGTTAGAATCAACCAAGATTATTAGGATGTTTCTTAATGTTTAACATGACTACCGTTGTATGTTCATACAAATATATCCCTTCTACTTTCTTATCTTTGAAATCCTTCGTAGGATTTACGGTGTGCCTTTGTGATGTCCGTTTCCTGGTTCACTATCTATGACACTACTACACTATAAAATGAAAATTTGCTTGTTTTAAGGCAGGAAGCTCTTTACTCGGACTCTGAAACCTTTCCGGATCGTTAACTCCCCTCCAGCATTATGTTTGCAGAGTGACATAGCTGCCGCTTCGGCAGTTTTCGTCTTTGGTACTTTTTAAGGGTTTAAGGGTTCGCTCCCTGAAATAAATAGGAGACATAGATGTAAGAGAGTAAGGATCACAGAACAAGGAATGATCTTGAGGTACTTGTGGGCCCATGGAGGTGGGAAAACGTCCCCCCTGACAGAATAGTTTTTCGTTTGATAAAATTTAATATTACCTAATTGTCCGGAATTACTTCTGAGCACCTTCTGTCCCTCGAGGATTAATTAAATCATCTCCTGTCGGCCTCGTTGCAGGCTCTAATTTAGTGTGATTGGTTTAAAATTTAACGTGATTATCATTTTTCTTTATAGGAATGAAGATTATGTAATTATTTTTATCCATACATGTATATGAAAACGCTCCCCCTTTACCCTTCAGTGATTTTCTAGATCCGTTACTTCCTGCAGGTACGGTAGGGTTTTGAGGATAAGATATTTAGGAAGGTGTGCTAGTAATGGTAGAGTTGAAGGGGAAGGGTACTGGGTCAGGATGGGTACCGAAGTTGGAGTCGTGTACATAAAGACCTACACGCGATAAGTGGCGAGGTTAAGGAGAGTTAAAAAGTTAAAGACAAGTGGTGTGGTAAGGTGCAAGAGGCTAAAGGGAGAGAGCGGTAAGGGGTGGGAATTTATGTTACGAGGGAGGATAGTTGGCCTTTTTTCTCTTTTCGCGTTTCTCCGGCACGGATCCAAATTTCAGAAAGGGGGCAAAGGGTTTGGTGGGGAGTGGGTTTAAGTATCGTTGTTTTTGGATACGTGAAATTGAGTTAGTGACGGAGTTTCGTTGGAGATTGAGCGGGGGAGTGAAGTGGTGGGAGGTTTGGGGATAGGAGTTCGGCTGGGGATGGATAGAAGTCCGGGGCATGGGTGAGGAGGGCTTGGGGAGAGGTCTGCAGAAAGAGTTAGGCGTGCAGGGGGGAGGAGAATCGTCGTCCCAGGGGGAGGGGAGGGGGGCAGTAAAAGGGATCCGTGCGGAAGGGCAAGGGAATGAGAGATAAACTCGGACGCCTCTTCTGGAGAATGAAATTTGGAATTTTTCCCCCTTCCACAATCGTGATAACGTAATGACAAAAAGTCCTCCCACCTTCACCCTCGTCCTCACAATTTTTTGAAGCCTCGAGGGGTTAATACTTTTTTTCTGCCGCACCAGGGAAAGGAACGATTTTTAAAATCTGTCCCGTGGGAGTGGAGGCATGAAAATACCGATAGAGGAGTTATTAGTGGAGTGGTTTGAGGGAAGGCGTTTAGAATTCGCATTGTACGTAGCAATTGTTTTATGGGAGAGGGTGCGGGCGAATTTTACGTGTGATGCTCAACGCAGTTTTTTTTTATCTGCCCCGTTTGCTGGAGGTCTCAGATAAAGTGGGGAAAATTAAGCTGAATCGCGGTGGTTTAAGAAAAAAATTCACGTCAACTGATGCACTGCGAACAAAAATTAATTATGACCAAGCGACATTCCTGGAGTTTGGTGATTAGTGATAATTTCAGTCCAAAATAACAAAAAGTTGAATTCCTCTATGACTGGATTTGTTAAAAATGTACTTATGAAAATATTAATTTGCAACTGATATACAATTGATACTTAAATGTAGTTAAAAATAACACTATGGTATAACTTTCTATTCTACTAGAGCGGTATTTAACAAAATCGTTTTTCAAAGCTCTAGGGTTTCAGTAGAATAGAAAAAGGGTTAGTACCCTGAAATTATTAAGATATTAAGGTAGATCTTTTTCCATATGTTAGGTGGATCCAAAGTTCTCTTTTCTTTTCTACGTCGGTTTGCTGTTGAATATTTCTTCCAATGCTTCGTGATAGCTGTATTCGAAGCGAGATATGTTCACGCCATTTCTTCTTACAAAGTGGAAGTGACGTTTTCTGCTTATCTACTTTCTTTGTTATGCACTAAAACACATTACACTTTGTTTGGATCCAATATACCGCCAACGGTAATTTGGACGCGGTGTCGTAGCTTATTTAGATTGCTGGAAAATTTTTCCCCTGTTCACAAGGGATGTAATTTTTTGAATATTTATTATCATTTTTCAATAAAATATGCTTGACTTATGAAACATCTTGTTGCCTTAGCATATCCATTCGTGGCGTAGGGGTTTCCATTTTCACTTATGGAAAAATAAATACCTCTGCTTCAGTAAATAGCAGGTAGGCACCAGGAAACAGCAAAACTCTGACCCAATTATTCTGAAGACACAAGAGCGTGAATACGTGTTGACACGTAATAAGGTTTCCTTTGTTGAGTTTAAGGGTTTAACGTGCGGTGAGACTTCAACCACGGGATTAAAAAAAACCTAATTACTACCCCTACCGTAGGCAGTTTCAATTAAACTGCTTGAGAAGGTGGGTAAGAGAGGAGGGAGGTTTGGACGTAGTGGAGAAGGAACACACTGCAGGGAACGCCACACTATGGGGTCGATTCAGAAAGAGGTAATCATGATTCAGCAATGAAATTCATTCAATTGAGTGAAAACAGTTCATTAATGCTAATAAAGGAAATATTTTTCATTAATATTTTATCTTATACTTATTCTTTATAGGATAGACTTTGTAAATTGAACTTAAAGACAAGAAAAATTAGGGAAACCAGGTAAAATGCATATAATCTGAGTATCTATAGGTTCATTTAACTGTCGCAATTCCCACTTCGATTAGTAAAAGATAAATTTGGGTTGAGAGTGATGATCGTAAAAATTATATATCAAAGAAATTAGTGGTCATATATTATTTGCAAATAATATGAAAAAAACCTAATTTCTGTTCGAAACTATTCGCATCAGAATTGACCATAACACAGTTTTAATATCTATTTTATAGTGGTAAGGTCCTCATTTTTCATTTCTGTTGGATTTAATGGTGATCCACTTAAAGTTTATGAGTGATAACTGAAGAATATGTAATACTAGTTTGCTGAAAATATCTTTATTTTGATAGTTCAAGGGACTATCGCCAAAATTATAATTTACATGAATGTTTACTGCGTCTCTTTCACGACGACTGCTGCGCGCCTTTGCTGGAGAGAACGACGAATTTACTGAATACTTAGGCGACTTCTTGCAAATATTACTTCAATTAATGATCAGAACATTTATTCTTTGTCCTCACAAATTTATTCACGGGGGGAGATAGCGAATTTGCAAAAAAAAAGCTATCGACCGTCACACCCGTCCCTTCGCCGTAAATGGCAACAATGGGGTCAAAAAGTTTCGAGAGGGTCGAGGGCGGTGCTGAATAAAAAAAGACGCCACGGTGTTGTTTAATTGCATTTCTCTTCCGAGGGTGCTCACGGCCTGCTCCTCCCTACGCTATGGACACATGGTGTTTGGTGGGGAAAGGGAGGTGGGTCGAAGGGGCAGGTCATGTATGCGCAACAGCTGGAGCAAGGAGGAAGAAAAGTGACCAGGGGGGGGGGCAGAAGAGGGGAGAGGGAATCAATTTCTGCAGTGCTGTAAGATGTTCCTTTTGTCTTTCAGCTCAGTTTAGAAACCTGCGGAATATTTCTTCATAGCCCCTTCTCTCCAAATCACCCATTGATATATCTTCTCTCTTCCATTTATGTCGCCCCAGTTAATTTGATTTCGGCGGTATTTACATCACTTACATAACATCTGAATCATGGTCGTGACATTACCAAGGACGAATTACTTACGGTGGATGAAACACCTTTCGGAAGAAGCCGTCGAGGAGGAAAAAAACTGGAAATTAGATTTGGTGAGCGTCACACAAAAAGCGTTTTCATGGGCGGCTGCGAATGAAAACTTATTCTGGAGGCTTCTACTCACTTTGGATCCATTAATTCACTCCACTTTGTGGTTGCCGAAAAAGTGAAATGGTGATCTAGAGCAGGGAGTGCTAATTTTATTTTGGAATAGCAATTCGGAAAGTGATACGTTAACCAAAGTGTTGTGAAAAGAAAATGTGTTGTGATTTATCTGAAAACTTACTTTAATTAGTCATATAATATAACTGCACCAATTAATGGTGTAACGGAAAATGTCTTTTCGATCTGAATGCCGGATATTTAAAATTATAAAATAAAATATAAATGAACTCTGGCAAAGGTTTAACGTGCCGCTTAATACGAACATGACGTTCAATTTTTTTTTAACAATTTAAAAACAGGAGGAAATTATTTTCAGGGTACTACTAGATTAAAAAGGGTACTAGTTTCATCTTGGTTGCTGAAAAACAATTTACGTATACTTTATTTACGGTATTCTTGAAGAAGCATTTTTTGTCTTTACGTTTGGGAAAATAAATTATGGAAAAAAATCATTTAAATGGAAATTCCATTGCTTAATTATTGCAATTTACTAATTGATCAACGCTACGTATGAAGTATGTACATGAAGAGTAAAAATGGAAATTGGAATCTCAATTACAACAAACAAGAACTATGGTTGTATAGCAGAACGTCATTTGTAATCTATTTCAATACTTAATGATTAGCTGGCCGACTGAAGGCAAGGAAAGGTCTTGGGATGCTAGAAGTAGTGTAAAACAAATCAATAATCTACTTGATGGCAATCATCATCATAAAATACTATCTAGTCTAGGATTGGCCCCTTTTAATATATCTCGTTTACTTCTAACTTCTTCGTAACATGCTACTTCGTAACGTCCACTCGCTGAAATTTTTCTTTAACTTTTTTCCTACTTCATATGAGATTTACCCCTTCTCCTGTCGTTTTCGATATTTACTTTGTGGGCTGCGGTGTTGTGGCCGAGAGTCCCCTTTGACGTTACTGCAAGCGCCCTCAGGAGCAATTACCGAAAAACTCAGTATTCACGAACAGCTATAAAACTCGTATAAAAATGAATGATACTTCTGAAGTTCTTTTCTTCCATAGTGCCACCAGTGATGGCATTATGAAGTTAACCACAGAGTTATTACCTCTTCTTCCTAGCTTGTATTCTGACCAATCAACTCTCCGCCCGCTCTTCTAAAGGATTTTTTATTAGTCATGTGACCTATTCATTTTGTTTTCATCATTTTTCGAGTGCCAATAACACATCCCTTTTCATTCCTTAATGTTACTCTGGTCTCACCGCATTAGGAAAGTGAGCCCTGTGCCCAAGTTTTATATGAACATTTCCGACCTCTTAAAGTTATTTTTCTTAAGCAGACGTTTAATATATCCTGGAAGAAAATCACCTTTGGAAAAATTACTCCTCTTTCTGTCTTCTTTTTGTTTTGCCAATTTCGGAAAACCTGCTTCACGTATGGCAATGTTCTTCTAATCGCTCAATTCTGTAATTTTCACGTTTTAATCGAGCATAGATTTTTTCCTTCGGGAAAGTGGTTTTGATTTAAATATATCTTTGTTTATTGTTATTTGAATGCAAAATATCCACATATTATATTGAAAATTTATGTATGTCTTTTCTTTGGTGTGCCAAAAGAAATTTCCAAAAGCAACAAACAATTTTTTTCCTTCGGCCACTGAAAATTATCTTAATTTTACATTTGTTCATTTTGAGGTTGTCTTAATGGCGACAGCGTTCATTATAAAATCCCTGTGTCCGCTCTAATGCATTTAATGCCCGAAAGTGTCCACCCCATATGGGCTTTTCGCTAAAGACTAATCACACTAATGGACTAGGCATCGGTGTCCAAGCGATTGGCACGCTCCCCTCTGGGATTTCACTGAAACAACTGACGGCCAATACCCAGAGTTCCCCCCTTCCACGAAATTCGAAACTGCTTTATGCGTATTTCGCGTCGGAGGGATTGAGAGGGAAGTGTTTTCGGAAATTTCGCAACACGGCCGAGACAGCAAAGTGCGAGCAGAAGGAGGAGGGGGTGGGGGAGAGGAGAGAGAGAGAGAGCGTAGAGAGCGGTAGAGCTTTTACTAATTTCATGCAAAACCTTTTTTTTCCGTTTCGGAGGCAAAGAGAGGGGACCCGAAGGGAGGGGGTGGAGGAAGGACAGGAAAGGGTGTGTTTGAAGGAGAGAAAAGGCAAAATGTTCGAGGCAAGCGGGAGAGGGAAAAAAAGTGAAAAAAATGAAACACGGCGTTTCCACCATCCCTTGATTCTCTCGGATTTTGCTGGCGTCGTGCCGTAATGTCCTTTTTTCCTCTTGTATCTCTCCTGGCGAGGGCTTCAACCTCCCACCCCCTCCCTCCACATTGCGTGCCGCGGTATTAACTCATTTGTGAGCAAACACAACTGGGACAAGTTTTTTTCCCCCCCTCTCTCCACCCCCGACCAGACTTTACCCCGCGTCCTTCCGGAAATAAGGCGTGAGGAAAATGGAAGTGGAAGGAAGAGAATGAAAATATTTGGCCTTCCCTCACTCCTCCTCCCATATCCCCGCGTTCGGTCATCACAACACGCGAGTGCTGCCTGCAGGACCAACTTCGAGATGGCTCACTCCAAGAGATCAAAGTCGCTTCCTAGCCAACTTGTGCGCGTTAACTCCAAGAGCGCGCTTTAACCTAACATTTGCCGAAGCTCTCAAACTGTCCCCAATGTCCGAGTGTTTTCGGTCGGCCGATTCCGCCACACGCGCAACCTCATTGGTTATGTTTGTCGTAGGGATATCAAATAGCGCAGTGTAGTAGTCAATTTTTCCTCGTACCAAATAATCCTAGGGCAAACGATGCATCAATTCCCGAAGTAGTATTCGAATTGGCAGCATTTGCAATGCCAAACCGTTGTTTTAGTGACCCGACTTCCACGGCCCGCTCATGAAATGGTGTTGTGTTAAAGTGGGCGTTTAGCTGTGTACTCTAACGTGATATAGAGAGAGGGTAGCTCCTAATTTGCTCTTACGTAATACTAAATGAGAAGCGCTGCATAGCTGGGATTTTGTTAGCGTCTCAATTATGCTAGAGGAGAAACTTAATCCATATATGTATGTACCGTATAGTAGTACTGAAATCACACACACTTGAGTAGAAGTAAATCTCTAGAATTACAAAAATACGAGTACTAGGCGAACGTGAAGGGAAAGAATCTTGACAATTGTTATTATCCGTTCCATGTTGAAATATGAGAGGGAAATAAAAGAATTATTCAAAAAATTGACGGGGGTCTTAAATTAAACGAGTTCCACTTTATAACGTTTCATTTTGAACTCCTCCATAACTCCAGATCAATAGGCTCTTAAGGGTTAACTCACAAATTCGATCATCGTTGACCGCATTCAATTCCGGCGTTCAAGATAGGGATTTGGCTGCCAGTAGCTGGGTCTTGGGATGGGTTGGGTGTCGGGTGTTTACAGGAGATATCGCTAAACTGACATCATAAAATATCCGAGAATTCTGACGTGGTGGAAAACACCGTAGAAATCCGAGAAAACGGATTCTTTCGAGTGCACTGGGATGGATGCTTGCTCATTGGAGAAACCATTCTAAATTGGGGGATACAACCCTATAAGTGTACTCAATTCCAAAAGAGTTTCACGAAGAAAGAAACGGTAGTTACATTTTGAACAGTGCTCCAATGGATTTACGTTTACGTAGGAGAATGATTTTTTCGTCGTACTTTCTGCTTTATACTAATCTTTACAATTGGAGATACATTTATTTAAGCATTGAAAGATAATTAAAGCATTAATTCTGGAGAAATCATTGTAGATTATTTTGATACTATGGAATCTCGGCCATCTATGGCTCTTTATGTTTTAAACAAATAATCTTTGGGGTGTGAAGACTGCGTAATACATCTCCAAAAATACCAATTTTTTCAAATGCCACCGAATTTATATCTTATTTACGTTACCATGCTGCCACCTGTGGATATTTGATTTTACTCGAGACTCCTGATTTACATCATAAATATGACTATGAGGTAAATCAGAATTTTGGATTACGGCTACAGGAGTACGGTCTACGACTACTGGTAAAAATTTTACCGAAGGTGACCACTGAATCCAATAACGGGTTCTGCTCAATATGCGTTTTCGCAGAGGGATTTGAACCACGCAGTAGCCATTGCGATTGCAAGGGAAATTCACTCCACCCTCCACCATGGAAGTTACTCGATGAACTCTAGGCCTTAGATTTTCGATCAGTGCGTTTGGAGTAGAGAGGTGAATGAAAAACTCTATCGTACACGCTAAATCCTCTATTCTTTATCACACATTCTGTTCTTATTATTAGGATTAAATGTTGTGCTAGAAGGGTACGACCTATCGTTGATAATTCCATAATCATTCATATTTTTTCACATTGGTAGATGGTGTTTTAGGAATGTCCAATATGCTTATTGGGCACAATAAAATATTTTGCCTTGAGAAAATGAATAAAATCCAGGATGCAATTTGGACCTTTATTTTATTATTTAAAATCAATAATTTGGCCATTTTTTGGTGAATTTTTTGTTTTATACATGATCTAAATAATCTAGCAATTCATGTCAGAGCTTAGAAATGCGTTCAAATGCAAAATTTGTGTTTTTTGCAGGAAAAAAATTGTATAAGATTTTTATAGTTTAGGATATCGAGAGGAAAGAGAATGAGCATAACTGTTTCGTCAAATGGATGCTTTAAGCGATGATAGTTGATAATATTATGTCTTCAGTAATTTAATTACATAAGTATATGTTTAATAAAGGCTTTTATAATGGACTTAATGGGCTTTATCTCGTATCTCGTTAAGTTAGTATGCGACCTTAATTTGAGAAAATGTGAAGTGGAAACTTTAAGATGAAAGCCAGAAATGAACTTCAAGAAACAGGTTATGGAAGAATCCAGGGTAAGAAAATATGATGGAATAACTTGAAAGTAAAAGGATAGCTTTATGAACTGCTATAAGCATAAACTGGGTTGATAACCTCTGGTGATACTGTAATATCTGAGAACTGTGTTTACCATGAGAAAATACTTCAATAGCAAGAGAATAGAGATTGTATCCTGGAAAAAACTATCGAAAGCACCAGGATACGAAAGAGATATTCATAATTGTGGTTTAAGGACAACAGTTACCACAAATTCCGTGAGCAAGTATGTTTAAAAGAGAAACAAAAGGGAAGAAAGGGGATGAAATTGGAAAATGCTATAATTTATGAGGATAATATTTAGTTTTGAAGAGATTTAATAAAGTGGTTCAATTATTTCTGTCACCAACAATCATGAATTAGTGCAATTCGAGGACGAAAACACGTTTAAAAGCTAAATGTGCCGTTTTTCTCGTCATATCCGCGGGTGTCTGTCTCAATCGTCGGGATCGGTTTTCCCTGAATTCTGCGAAACAATCTTTCCTCTGGGGTTTTAAGCTAGAGCAGTGAGGACACGAAATTTTATCATTTAATTAATTTAAATATATTTCCATTAATCTTTATTGGCTTTAACAGAGGACAAATATCAATTTAATTGCGAAAAATTGCCACTTTTATTGAAATCGTTAAAGCTCACGACTGATTGCATCCCACTTCATTAGTGTAGGGCTTCAACTGTTCCAGCAGGTGGTTTATCTCATTGAATAAAACACAAAATAAAAACCAAAGGAAGATATACTTTCCTATACCGAGTACGCAATTATCATCGATATGACTATCATACCAATCGAGTAATTACGTCGGGAAAAGGATTCAGAGCGGCAACCAGGAATTTTTAGGAAATCGACGACTTGCGCGCATCGAGGCGAGGAAACCCGACGAAATAGAAACTCGCCCACGGGCCGCAGGGCCAGTCCTTCCCATTTGAACCCCCCCCCCCTCTAGTCACCTTCTCGATTGACCCTCTCGGGGACCCGCGCCCCCCGCCCACCCCGCCGACCGACACGCAAGGTTCGAGCGTGTGTCAACATCACGGTCCTCCGCGCACGCGTGCCCACGGGCGCGGCCAGGGAACATTCCATTATCCGCCCTCGGATGGAGTCAGACCGAGGGACGAACCCTCCTCCCACACCCAACACCCTACTCTTCCTCCCACGCGCCCCGACGAGCCGCCGGGCAAATTGAGAGCGACGGCGCGTCAACACGGACCCACCACAAATGGCATTCGCACGGCGACATAACACGCGCGCGCGGAAAACGCGCGTGCCCGCGTTCACACGGGCGCAAGGGATGCCACCGCTATTTCTCCCGCGTCCCCTCCCCTCAACCTCCCGTGGGATTCCGGCGGTCTCTCCCCCACAGATTCTCTTTTGCACGGGTCTCCCGTGTCCGATGCGTAACCGCGTGTATGTGGGGAGTGGGGTGAGCGCCGTTGGGGGGGGGCAAATGAGGGCGTCCCTCGTCGAGTCAAGTGGGATAGAGAGGGAGAGAGACGGAACGGAACAAAAGAAGATAGGGCGGCGGATCTGGGTAAAATGACGCCGGAGAGGATGTCTTCGGTGGTGGTGAATACAGTGTGGGTTTTTGTGAGCATGGTATATGCACACCGCCGACTGGTACCTGAGATTGCGGATTCTTTGTCGAAACATTTTCCGCACTTTCTGTTGCTGTGTGAAATCAGAGCCTTGAACTCTGTAACGATGTTTTCGATCGATTAGTTCCGGTTGAAAAAACCCTGATGGTCGTCAAAGATTTGATCCATCAGAGCAGTGCTTCAATGGCAATAGGCTCGTCGCTCTTGCTTTGCGTGACACGTAAACATCCCCCTCATTAAGTATTGAAACGCATGATGACATTCCTCCACTCACCCCTCTTCCCTACACTTCAAGTTTTAATTCATCAAGAATTATTCAGCGTTGTAAGAGTCACTTGGAGCTCCCTTTAAATGGAAATATTAAAACAAATACGTGCAAATTTCATGATTTGGGTTTCATCATGTGTGGTGAGTCTGTGACTCAAATCCCAATAAAAAAACAAGTTCGTAAAGAAACAATATTCTTTCAAATACACGGTAATTTTTTTGTTTCATTCCGTCACATCTGACATTAACGTGTCGAGTTTAAAGAAATCATGGAAATAATAGAAGTAGTCTTCTCGGGAATGTAATTAATGTAATTAATGTAATTAAATGTAATTAATTCGAAATCAAGTGTTTAACTCTATTTACGTTTCATATTTTCTTTGGAAATTTTTATCTTTCTTTACATTCATTCTGAGTGTTTCAAAATATTCGTGATGGAGATCTTTTATTTACGTTAAATAGGACAAAATTATCAGTTTTTATCGATGCATGCCATTTTTAAACCTAGATATAGATGCATTCCTAGACATTCACCTCGGAAACATGATTCTTAAATTTTATTAAAATGGATAGGCAATTATATCTTCACTAAAAGGTTGGCAGATGGAAATTTACAATTAAATAACACACCCAGCACATGGCTTATAATTAGCGTCGGCCCCTATGTGGTATGCATACCTACTATCGAATTATAGGTTACAACTTGCAAAACGGTGTATTCTCTTTGTTGACATGCATGAATACGTAGTACAATATTAGGTGGTTATTAATTATTATGTTATTAATTATTAAATGTTTTGTTACGTGAAGTAGCTCTCAATTATTAATCATTAATTTTCGCAGGCGTTGTAAGGTTGGTGTTATATAAATGGGCATATATTAAGCAATGAAAATTTCTGGTCCACTTTTCACCAATATAGCAGAATAATTATTATTATGCTAATTAAGTTTCGTTTTGCATCACGGAACCACTCACTATTTTACGCACCACAGTGACTACGGCTATTTGCGGCCTAAAAAGCTGATTGGCGTCGAACCATCGAGATAATTCATTGCTCTAATATTCCTGGTGCTATAATAACTGGGGAGGAGCTCTGATAAAAATTCATTGGCCTCGATGGATGTTCATCACACCCGCGAGGAAATGGAGACGAAAAATACAAAAAAAGAATATCGAAAAAAGTGTATGTGTTAGAGAAAGAGAGAGAGAGAGGAAAAGAATGTAGACTGAAATCTGATTATCGCCTCTTCGTGTCGAGTGGTTCAGGAATCCGAGGACACATGGGTACACACGTACCTATGCTCGGCGTCGCATCTGTGGATCCCGTGGGGTCGGGACGATGAGAGGCTGAGGGAGTTCCCTGCCTCCACAATGCCAGAAGCCCACTTTTGTCGAGGGCGGTCGGTCGATCCATATCGGACTCTCCGATCGGCGTGCTCGAGGGGCGGGGAGGAGTAATTGCCACGTGGTGACATGCACCGCGCTGTTATACCTGCAAATGAAGTTCGCTCGGGGCGGCAGCGTCCTACTTCGTCCTCTCTGCTCCCCTGAAATTCCCCCTCCCTCCATTCTGCCCACGCGAGATTAAAACCTATAGATGCCATCCGTGCGAGACCTGAAAGTTATTTGTTTTTCGCGAGGGGAAGGAGTGGAAGCACCTCTTTTAATGCGACCTACCGCGGAAATGTATCGTCGCACGTGATCAAATCGTGGGAGGAATTCTGACGGGATTATTTATTCAAGCGTTCGAGAATGAACTATAATTTCCCGCCTCCATAACCCGTGAACGCTCTTACGCTCCGAGAGGATATGAGAGGAGGGAACGCCGAAGTGCGAGGAAAGATAAAATGGATTGTCTGCCAAAGGGAAGGGATTGTCTGTGTGATTTATTTCGTATTAATGTTCTCCTTGTGCGTAGGTCCTTTACAAGGGCTCTTTTGGTTTACATAATTTTTTTAAAGTTTTGGTTGCCGGATTGACATACTTCATAATGATTACTGCGGTTGACTCTGTACTCATTGACTCCTAAGATGCTCAGACGGCTGATATCATATTGCGCATGACATGAATTAATTCCATGACATCACATCACTCGTACTTCCTATAGAATTCGAATTCTCGACCTTTGGATTTGTCAGAAAACACATTAGATACCAAATTGGTCAGTTTGACATACTATATGTCTTTGAGAAAATGACCAGGTCTTTGAGGGGAAGGTATATTATCGTAGGATTTTCAGTAATGATATGGGAGCATCTTATTTTCAAAATGTGGACTTTCATTTTTTTCAGAGAATGGTAATTTAATAGGATATCCCTTTTGATGTAGAGGCTGATCAGTCAATATGAACTGTTTAGCTTCACGTTCTAACTACTCAGGCAAGACCTTAAATTTGGGTTATTTTTATGAGGATCCCCTTCCAAATTGTCGGGTATTTCTGTTAATATTCATCACCTCATTATCTTTCGTGGTAATGATTTCTCTTCAGTGGCGAATTTGAAGATTATTATTAGCTCAATGCAGGGATTTAAGTTGTTTGAATTTGGGCGTCGGATCGCAATTTAAAATCAAAACTGCCAATTTGCAGACTTTCCAACTTTTCGGTGTAAAAGAACAATATCGTATTTTAAATTGCACATTTAATTTGCATTTGGGTCACAAAGATTTTAATTTTATATCGGTATATCATTATGAAACATCGACGGTGTACATTGCACTACGATATTCCATGAACATATCGCAGTTGAAACCTCAGATTTTTTTCGCAAAATCACACAGTTTGTTACTTTTTCGCTACAATGTTCCTCCAATCATGAGGCTTACCTAGTGCTCAGTTGAGTAAAACTCCACCATTTTTATTATTCCAACAATAAAAAAAAATAGTTTCCATCAAAGTTGACGATTTATTTCAAAACGTGACGTAAAAACGTTCGCTTTAAGCTGCGGAAGTAAATCGTTTTGCTCGTCGATGCGTTTCCTGGACTGCAATCTCCCCTGATATCACGAATCCAATTCCATGAGCTCTTACGGGTCCACGAAAACGTTGATCCTCCACGTCTCCCCGCAGATTTTTCGACGAACCTCGCTCACACAGTTTTATTTCGTCCTCTTGGATAGACTGAGTTAAAGGTGTGGCTCTGTAAAAGAACACTGAGGTGCCGCACCGAGGGTTCCATTTGGCTAACCGATACGAGGGGTTTGCGGGCGATGGGAAGCGGTCGACCCGTGGATCTCCTTCTCGGAAGGAAGGAGTTCTTGAAGCTTAAAGAGGGATAGAGAGAGAGAGATTGAGGGTGGGGTGTAAAGGGAAGACGCGTGGAGGAATAAACAAGGGCGACGAGGGGAAAGACCTTTTTCTCATCGTTTCCTCCCCAGTACCAGAAGCTCACCCTTGAATGGACACATAAGCACCACTCGAAGCGACGAATGGATGTTATTTTAACTCTCTCGGTAAAGACGGTCCTCTCGGATCGATTTTTTTGGTTGGGGGCTTTGGGTGGGGGAAAGGGAACGGTGGAAAAGCGGGGGATGGAGGAGGGAAGTCGGAAAAAGTATCGAAGTCGCCTCCCCCACGCTCCCAACCCCACTACACCACGACCACCTACCATCCGTTGGACAATTTCTCTTTCAGAAAGTTAATCGTTCTCCATCTTCCTCTTCCTCCTCCCTCCTTCTTGGGGCTGGCTACGAAGAAATCTGTATCGGAGGGAGAGAAGTTTTTATTTCTCCTTCCTAACCCGCCCGAAACGTCTCCCACACCAAATTTCCCCCTTTTCCACCGTTAAACCCCCCCCCTCTTCCCCCCTCCTCCGACGCCGTTCATCCCCTCTGTGTGGGATGACGGTAACTACTCGACTCAGCGGGAATAACGGTCCGAAGAAGTCGCTGCTTCACCGAGTTCCTTAAAAAACCGAAAAAAAATGAACGAGAAACTAGACTTGAGGTCGGACCCAGAGGTGGGTGGGAGGAGGGAAGGAGGAGAGGTCTTTGAGGATGGAGGATAAGAAAAAAGTATGGGGCCATTCGAATCGATTTTTCCCCGCGGAAGGAAATCGTCTGTACATTTACGGGAACATTTTAGCGTTCGGATGCGTGCGGACCTCGTGTAACGCTTTAGCTTCTCCTTTTCGTCACGCACTTTTTGTCGTTGCTTCGACTCAATATTTTCTTTTTAAAAAGCCGCTGTTCCAAGTCTTCGAACTTCTCCCTCCCCGTCTGCAGTCATCCTTTCTTGTATACAATATACGATTTGCACGCCTTTTTCACCCCGCAGCGAGGCTAACTTCAACGACACGTTCATAATCTCATTTCGCAGTTGGCGGATAAATCCCCTTCATTGTATTCACTGACAAGCGCTCGGGTTCAAATCAGACTTTCAAATAAGATTTCGGCACGCCAATCATTTTCTATTGTTTAGGTGGGGCCTCCTGTTTGCGCTTCCAGGTGAAATGCTTTTCAAGCTCGGGAATGGTTGATGATTTTGGTTGAGTTGGGTCTAGTAGACTGGGGGGTGGGGGGGAGTAGTACACAAGGTGCGATGCGATGGAGAGAAAAGCTAAGGAAAAGAAAAAAACGAATCAAGTCTTTTATGTAAGTGGGATGAAGGGTGTCTTATATGAAAAACGTGAGGCATTAGTGCACGTAGTTGTTTAATCCAATTGACAGACTTAAGATATTCAAATAAAATCTACCAAGAATCAGAATAAATGGCAATTTTCGTTGCGACATGGTGAAAACTTCCATAATAGAATAACATAGACAACATTAATACAATTATCACTGCGAGGAATACCGATGGATTTTAACAGTTGAAATATGGCTTATAATCTTAATGAATGGATGAATGTATTCTATCATACAAGCAGGCGTTCGCAAAGTAACTCTTAACACCTCACTTTTCTTTTCAATCTTTCATTTTTCCTTCCAATTTTATGTAAATTACCAACTGGCACTGTCTGCTTTCCCAAATTTAACTATCCTTTGAACATCCTTTGCAAGAACCTTCACCAGTAAGCATTGCCGTCTGAGATAGTGCCCTACCTAATTCCTCTTCCTGGTCTTAAGACTTTGTGGTGTGATTTTATTCAATTATCTCTTTTTTTTGTGTAGAGGAGATATTGTGGACGTTCCTAGGAAAATTTGAAATTAGTTGGTAGACTATGTGCTGAACTTTTGGTTCCAGCTGAGCTGAACTGTAGATCTCGCAACATAACATTAGCCTTTTTAGAAGGAGGGTTAAAAAAATGTTTAAATTACTTGCAGTTTAAAAAGGAGAAGAATACACATTTGCTTATATGGGTGCACATTTTGAGCTCTAACTGAAGCCAATATTAAGATTTATACTTCACGTTCACGTTCACGTCGTTCCCTTTCAGAGTAGGCACATTAAAAAAAACTTATTTTAGACCTATGAGGAAACAGTTTTTTAAACTTATGTAGTCCATTATACCCTATCCTTGCATACTTCAACCCTCGCAAGATTGACGTTGTTTACTGAATTCTTCCGTTCATGGGACTGCACATATTCCTCGAGTCTCTTCATGCACAACTACCGTTAAGTAACTTTCTCGATCAAGTCCTTCCTTTTAAACCATAATCTGGTCTCTCAGACTTCAGTTTGGATTAAAGAGGGAACATTTAGGACCGACAGATTTAATATGTCATATTTTCCACGAATTACACAGGATCGGAATAGCTGCAAGCGACCACGCGAGGGGAGAAATGTTTTTCCTTTTTTCATTCTAGTAACCTAGTCTGTTGTTATTCTTTCTTCTAACATTAGTGTATTGTCCTTCTGTTACTAGTAGCTTGTATCGCAGGCTTAAAGAAGTATTTTACCCTTAGATACCGTAGTGCAGGGTCCTGCAGTTAACATAATATCCATCGTTTGAATTACTTTACATGTTCATTAACAATTGAGAAAAGCTTAATAGCATTCCTGGTGTTGAATCAATTCCTGCCAAAAACCCTCGGGTGCCATTTAAATGGAGATATTTGTTGATTCGATTCTCATCCATTCCTTCGACGTGACCAAACTAGTATATCACACTTTTTTAAACTTGTCCGTTAATGGGGCATTCAATGCACGCCCTTTCACATGATACAATCACTCTCCCATTATCACCGCATACATTTCTTAAGTACCTCATAATTAACTCCTTTAGTGGAATTGTATGCTTGTGGTGGCATACCAAAGTTCCCGTTCCTAGAAATTATTCGGAGAAGAATATACTTTTGTACACTAAACACGAAATTTCGGCGTTCAAGGCCTTCAAAATGGGTTATCTCCACGCGGCCAGAGGGTATACCACAATCGAGAAGGAATCAGAAGACATTAGAAAGGTGTTAATCATACTTTTCTCATTGTCAGCATAAATGCATCCAACGAATGATGAAAAAAATGCTTTTACCGATTCATCAAACATCAAAGTATAAAATACTTGGATCTATCAGGAAATCGCTGGACGAGGAAGTCAGGACAAATGATCCATTATGTAAGAGGAGTAGGTTGCATTGAACATTTATGAAGTTTATAGTGTAACAGGCATAAACTTCTGTCATGAAAATTATCTGCAAATCAAGTAAAATATTAAGTTAAATTCCATTTCTCTTATTAATAAGAGGGAAAGTTGTTGCTCCGTTATGACATTAAAAGATTAGAGATGTCTTCACATGGTTATCTGACTAGTACTATAATGCAGAAAAATCATCTGTGGATACCCAAAATTTATATCTTTCTCTTTTATATTGGGATTTAGCTCTTTCTTTAATTTTCATGTAATATGCTTGTTTTCTTCTACATTGGAAAGTTTTCTTTCATTTATTTTTTAATATTATTTTGAAGTTACCTTTGGCTTTAGCGGACCAGAAAATAAAAACCAATGTATAAGAGTGTTTCAGAAAGTTATACCCACTTGTAATCATTTAATGGCATCGTGTTTTCCTGTGAAATGTGTCGTGTTGTATTTATGGTCAATTTCTTATTGATTTATTATCAGTGCTTGTGATCAATCACTAATGCGCTTCAAAGTGAAAGACCTTTTTATAGTAGGGTCTATTGGGAGGAGGAAGTAAATAGTGAAAGTTCGGAATGGTAGAAAGGGAGAGTCATGTGGCCAGGGAAAGATGGAGTGGAGTTATGGCCCCTAAGGAGTTCCGATCCCTCCGGAAATCGGACCTCAGGAGACCGATCATAAATGATTTCATTCTCTAGTATACGAAAAATTAGGAATAATCTGATGAAGTTGAGATTCCAGTTCTGTTTTCAACCTGATATAAATGAAAGCGATGCTTACGATGTGAAATGGTCGCACGCAATATGTGGGGATATGTCATATAAATGGTTTAAAGAGTGATATAATATTTTGGTTGCAAATATTATGCCCGTTATATACGGTCAAATTTTCAATCAAATTTTGTACTAGGAATCTTTCACATGAAATTTGAAAATGGCCGGTGTCATCCCTGCGACCACATTCAAGTTAAATCAAATTGGACGGTTTATTAGCTATCAGTATTCTTGTTTAGAACACCGCTCTAAAATTTCATGGATATATCATGCTATTAAATAAAATTAAAAGATCACAACTCACGCTTGATTGGTCAGTTCATCGGAAAACACGATAAGTCATACACGACTGAAATGAATGTTGAAATGGCAATACTCAATGGTTCTGTTTGTTTGTTCATATCCTGTCGTTCGTTCCTCTTCGGCAAAATTAAAATAGTTGTAAAAGATGGCATATAAAAATAATCGCGAATGGTATTTATTTTACGCATATGCTCCGTTGCATGTAGTGGTCAATTTAGAAAGGTACATGTTTGTATTAAAAATCATGTTTTAAAGGTTCATTGGCAGGGAAAAACCCTTGTCATATTTGGGATTTAAGTTTTAAAGTTGGCTCGTTTAAGACATAGCTTTTGTACAGAACGTTCAAGACGTCTTATAAAATTTTTGTTGCAAGTTACATTAAAAATTCTCCGTGGAACCAAAATAATGGATGCTTTTGAAAAGTTGAGAATGATGGTTTAAATGAAATAGAAAGTATCTACGTCATTAAGACATGCTGTATTCTATTTCGAAATAGAGCTTCGTTCAACTTCTAAGATCTCATATTTTTTTTAGAAACTACTTACCCTAGGAAGCTGCAACTCCTATTTATTCTCAACTTAATCTTCTTGAAGGCGTACACATTTTTTGCATTGGTGCCGTAGTTGCATGGTCACTGAGAACGATTCTATAGGGGGTCCTTTTTGTACACTCTAAACCCTGTGGTCTAGGCTTCTTGGGTTCACTGCCGCACGATGTTCGACTTTATTTGAAGTATCGCACCTGCGAAAGTACATTTTTCACATCCATAACACCATAACCACGAGCCTCACTCAATTGACGATGAATTTTGATGATATTATGCCACTTTGTTCAGTACTGAAACATTTTTATGTATTAAGCCATTTTAAGTATTAAAACTACAAATCACTCAATCGTCTACTATAAAAACCCGACAGACTGTATAGTACAGCTATCTAATGTCTCGGAAATTGAAGGGCATGCGCGTCTTAACCTAAATTACATCTTTATACAGTTTCAAGAAAAATATTGGTAATCTAAGAATTTGAACGCAGATCACAGTTAATAAAATATTTAAAACGCACAGTAATTCAGTTCATGATATAGTTTCATTAGCTATTTTCGAAAAGACATCTATTTTCCAATAATTCTAACATTTGAAACGCGTATTGTGGCGGGATTTTCAAGTTTGAATATATATATATATATATATATATATATATATACCTTGAGAGATATGGGGCAACCCTCCATCACTCACAATTCTCGATCGACTGTCCTCCTCAGGCTTCGTCCCACCTATACTACACCATCCCAGCCACCGACGAATCAGTGGCCGAGATGGCATAGGAGGGAGTACGGTCCGAGAAGGACGATCGGCCGGATTGTCGTGGGTGGTCAGATATTCCTCCAAGTCGCAGTTCGTGACATTTCCTTTATTAAATTCACATACGTTTGTTTTACACTCGAAATATACATTAATAAACTATTTCCTTTATTTAAGGCGTGCTCCACCGCCTTAATGTCACAGTATTTATTTATGTTATAGCATTCTGCAAGTGAGGATACGGCATGTGTGGCCACCATCAGGGACGCCGTGGCCTCCGCTTCGCAAATCGTTCTTTCTTTTCCAAACGGCCACATTTATATAATATCCAGAGTTGGGATAACCTAGGCCGCCTGAAAGGGTGTTGCGTATACGTACACATCTGCGGTGAACTGATATGCTGAGAATTCTACATCTACATCTACATAAGTACCCTGCGAGCCACCAAAAAGGTGTGTGGCAGGGGGTGTAGCACCATGAGGGAAGGGTAAGGGTTGAGGGGGTTGGGAGTTAGGTGAGGAAAGGTGGGGGGGAACCTGTAGGAAAAAAAATATATATATACATATATATATATGTATATATACACACATACATATACATACATACATACACACATGTATACACATCCTCGCGAAGTCCCTAACCTGTACGTTAATACTTATTGTAATGAACTAAGTCCTGGGGAATTTCGACTACGAGCATTCTGTTCCCTTATCGTTCTTGGAAAAAATGACATTTTAAACCAGTCAGTCTTGCAGTCTATCTCTCTAGTCTTATATTCGTGATCCCTTCGACCGTAATACGTTGGGGTTCGTATTATATCCTTGATGTCATCGGAAAAGGGCCCATCTTTAAATGTTTTTAATAAGTTTAATCTATATTGGAAACGCCGCTGTGTAAGAGAATCCCAACCTAAACTGTCTAACAAAGTGGATACGCTGCTGAGTTGGTCATAACAATGTTTGACAAATCTAGCCCCCCTCCGCTGAACTCGATCTAATTCCGAAACCAAATTTATGTTGTGAGGATCCCATATACTGGCAGCATACTCTAGGTGGGGCCTGACCAAGGCAAGGAAACATCGTTCTTTCACCTTTTCGTCGCATTTACCTAGCACTCTTTTCACATATCCCAATTTTTTATTAGCACGACCGCATATTTCTCGTATGTGTTTTCCCCAGGACAGATCGTGAGTAATTGTTACACCCAAGTATTTAAAGGAATCTACCCTCGCGATTTTGGTTTGTTTCACTTTGTAACTATAAGGGAGGGAATTACTCTTTTCCCAAAAATGTATTACTACGCATTTTTTAAAATTCAATTCCAATTGCCATGTATCGCACCAATTTTGAATTGAATCTAGGTCGTTGGCTAACACGACTCTGTCTTCGTGACTTCGGATGTCCCCATAAATTACTGCATCATCGGCGAAAAGACGGAGCTTGCTATTAACTACTTCCTTGTGGTACCCCCGACGTGACCTTGACAGTATCGGATGATACACCGTCCAGGACGACTGTTTGGACACGATCACTTAAAAATTGTCGTATCGAATTGTCGTATCTTGTGCCATACTTCAGCTCTCCTTTAATCCTCGGCCTATCTCGTGTGTGTTTGGACGACCTTCGCGACTTTCGTCTTTGGCCGAACGGCGGGCATGATGGAATTTGTTATAACAGCGTTTCACAGTAGCGAAGGTTAGGGCTTCATCGGCAAAAGTGGAAGTAAGTTGATGGATGCACTTCAGTCTTTATAATCCACGTCGAAAGTCATAAAAAATCATCGCACGAAAGTGTTCACGAGTTTACTTCATTGTTTCGCTGAGAAAAAATCTTCGAGTCACTGTAAACAACATGAGTTATGATCAAACGACAAAATGCTGTGAAGGAAGTTAGCGTTGAAATGGTCAAATTTTGAGATGGAAACGTCAGACACCTAAAGCACTTAAGAACGTTGTCAAGGCTCAAAATATAAATAGCAATCCTCGTAATCTTCTTTGGTCCACTTTTCCAATTTTTCATGTCTCCAATTCGTAGAGTGCGATACTCCACACGAAAGTTTTGGCGAACTACTTCCCTGTTTGCAATCTTATGTTCTTTGAACCTAGAAGTTGCCTCTCCTCAATAAACACCTTCTTTGCTTGGGCCATCCTTCGTTTGATGTCGGTCGAGCTTCTTCTATCCCAAGTTATACTTCTGCCCAAGAAGATGAAGAATACCATTTGCTCTCGTTCCACTCCTCGAATTGTGATATTGAACTTTTGTCAGCTTTTCTCTTCCACACACAAGGATTTTTGTTTTCTTCTTGTTAATGCTCATATTATACTATATTCCCGAAGTACTATCCATAGCATTCAGGTTTGCTTGCAGGTCCTCTCGCGTCTCCGCTACTACTCCGATGTCGTCTAGGAACGCAGTATGGTAATTTCTTTGCCATTTACCTTGACCCATATGATACCCAATTCTTGTGCTTCCTTTATTGCCTCTTCTAGATATACGTTGAATAGTGCTGGCGAGACAAAAATATGTATATATATATATATATATTTATTTAAATCAACAATAATGAACTCTTTCCCCAAAGTGTGTATTTAAAACAATTTTACAAAATGTGAATTTTTGCCAATGTGGCTCTTTCCTTCTGCCGGATATGTGTGCCGTGAAACGCACTGTTCCTATTCTTTATGACGTTGTATGATTGCTTTCCCTGCTATCCCTGCTCTTGTATCCTTGTGCATTTCTCCTGTGATGGGTGAAATAGCTCTCTAACGCCATCTCCTGGCCAAAGAATCGGGATAATTGGATGCATAAATTCCCCACAGATTTAATTAAAATTTACGTTTCCTCGATAGCTCATGAGGTTAAGAGTTACGACCCGGCAAGTCGAAGATCCGTGGTCTAAGGTCCCGCCCAAGGAAAGATTTTACCGCTTGTGATCTGCTCGATTCCACCTTCCCCACCATTCCTGTGTTCGTCTTTTATGTGTGTTCCTATCCCTTTTCCTTAGACCTATTTCCATATGAATGAGTATGTGTTCACCATTTGGGAGGTTTTCGTATTTCACTATTTGTGTGTCTATGTGTAACAAAATATGTCCCTTCTTATTTTTCATACTATTTTTCATCTGTTTTGTTGAAAAAATTATAACTTGCCTATCTTCCAAGTTTCTGATTATTTTTAGCCTGGCGTAATCTTCGTGGTAACTACCCAACCTTCTCCTGATGAATTCCTCTGTGAATTAAGCACTCATAAGTTGGGGAAACCCTTGGGACGGGGGAAGGGATGCGGGAGGAGAGGTTGCCGGGGGGAGAGGAGGAATCTTCTCCACGGAAGAGGTCCCGAGGGGGAGGAGGTAGGATGGGGAACGGGTGGGGAGGGGAAGATTGGGACTGGATTGGGGATGGGGCAGAAGTCGATGGGGAGCAGGGCTGGAGTAGGGGAACCCGGTGGATCGTGGTAGATGTGGGGAGGGAAAGACGGAGGGAGGGGTTAGGGAGTGGGTTTGGCGACTGAGGACACAGGGTGAGGAGGGAGAAGGGGCGGGCCGCCGAGGTGAGAGACGTGTTGGGGAAACTGTGATGTGTGGGGAACAATCGCATGGGAAAACCGCGATTCGTCAACCAATCACTGTGACGTCTATCATGGTGGTAGGGGTAAAGGCGTGCTGTGTGTTCCTCCCACCCGACCATCTCACCTCTCTTCTCCACCCCATTCCACGACTCAATCTTCTACTACGCTCTCTCCTCCTGTCGTCACAGGCGAAATTTCCGAAATTCGTCCCCCCTACTCCCCGTTCCATCCCGTTCAGTACCTTCCCCGCTATTGCCCTTCCTTCACGTGTGTGTGTGTGTGCGCGCGCGCGTGTGTTTGTGTCTGTATATATACATCTTTTTTTATATCCCCTGCTCTCCATGCCCCGCGACATTGAGCGGTCGAGGCGACACGGACGAGCGAAGAATGATGGGAAAATGGCGAAGAGTCGCACCCCCCATGGGAAGGGGGTGCTCTGAGTGAGGGGGTGGGTGACGAGGGAGGGAGACGAGTCTGGATGGATGGGTACATGCGTGTATTCGGAGGTAGGGGAATGGACGGGGCGTCATGAAATTAGGCCCCGGGCGGGCGACCCTCCCCCTCCCCATGCCACTGCCATTCCTCCTCTCCGTCGCCCTTTTCTCTTTTATTTTAAAGGGAGGACCACCGTTCCCATTGCTCTGCTAATTATCGTTAAAAACTGTAAAAAAAATAATAATCTCCGTTCCAGGCTTCGGCTGATTGGGGAGGATATCTGAAATATTAAAAAATAATATGTCCGGAAATTTACGCCGCTGTCATCGATCAGTCCTGTTTAAAAAACGGAGCCGAAAGCTTATTTGAAAGAGTTTTTCATTTTCAGTCTCTTCATTATTTTAAGGGAGCAAGATGTTTTTTCATGGCGTGTTTCGGATTGACCTTCAAATGAAATTCGACTGTCCAGTAATGCGTTTACTTATCTATTCTCGACTCGACATTTCAGCTGCTGGATATGCATGTTTAAGTTTTGTGCAACCGCCAAATACTTTCCCATCTGAGTCAGTTCATTATTTTTTTCATAAAGCCTCTATCCTTTATGTGTTTTGTTTTAGTTGCTGCTTCCGTTTACTCCAGTTTTGGACTTCCTTTTCAGTTTTCTCACATGTTTTTTTTTCATGCTACTGTCTTAGTCAGGCTGCTACGCCTTAATACGACCAAGATATTTTTTTAATCAAGTAATGATATAGGCTTCCCTCTGCAACTATTCTTAGTTCATCTTTCGTTTACTTCTCTGTTAGCTTTATCTTCATCATTTCCGTATAGTCCTGTGTTTATATTACTGCGTAATATACATTTTCCTGGATTTAATCAAAATGCGCCTTCTAAAGAGAACCGTATTGAATGGAAGAATAAAGATTTATAAACATTCATTCACTCATTTTAGGGAAATACGCTCAGTTTACTAAAACTTTTTAATTTTTAAAATAATTGCAAAATATGCTGGCAAAATGTTTTTGTCCCAGTCAGGTTTTAATGTGATCTCTTATTAGATTTTATAAGATTATTCCATAGGAATATATTTGAAAATTTTCGGCTTCCGGTAAATTAATTGGTTTGAGAGCACTTGGTTTAAACCATCGAAGGACTATAGGATGGCTCTTCTCGAAAGACATACTGTTCAAGTATTGTGATTTTAATATTAAAGCGACGATTAACAGATGCAAAGAAAGTAGTAGCATCTTTATGTTCGAGATCAAACACTTCACTTTCCCCGCCTATTTTGTTTTTATCCTTTTCTGTCCCCTTTTTTGCTTTTCTATAAATACCCTTGGCTTGGTTTGGTGTTTATATTTAACTCTCCTCTACCCCATTGCGACCAAGAGAAAAATGACAAGAAGAATTAAAAAACCAATTGACTGCGAGATCTCATCAGTGATGTTAATAGGAGGTTTGACCTATTATTGAGGGTCACAAGCAATTAACCTTAGATCCTGGAGTGCACTTTGTCGACCATTGCCATGCAGTAACCTCAATTAAGTAGCCCATTAGTCTTATATCATACGCTGGTTTAGCGTAGTCTGGTTAGTCAATTGTAACGGCTTGTACTACATCACCGAAAGAGCTTGGATAATGACCGGGACTTCAGCCTTAGGATAAGGTTCATCCTAGAAAAAAAATGTCTGAGTCAAAGAAAAGCAGTTTATACGAGCTTAAAATCCAATTTTGAAAATCAACAAGGACAATTTTCATGTCCAAATAGTAAAATTGGGAGAAACAAATTCTAAGAGGGTTGTTTTTTCTCACAATTAAAAGAAAGGTTTTTGGAAATTGCCTTCAATGAATTATCGTGAATGTATAGATGAAATACTGTCAATTCCAGATTTTCTGAATGTTTCTGAATCCATTTTTATATAACGATGAATAATTATTGATTATAGTTATACTTGTAGATTACTCTTAGACCTAGTTGGAACCGCAGCCAATGGAACTGCCGAAATTACACCTTCATTGGTTAGTAAAAGTGACATTTCTCTGCGTTGAACTTCTTCGCTCTGCTTATTTTAGTCCCCCTTTAGTCGTAACAGTTCTTATGGACTTTAAAAATGTCTCGTATTTGTACAAATGCGTCACAGTTCCAGGAGGAACTGCTGGTGTCCCATGCCCTGCCCTAGCTCTACGATCTCAGAGAGAGTTTCGATTACGGTCCGCCCCGAGGCAGTGTATTATGGGAGAATTTTGTGTGCGTTCTCTTCTCCTATACCTCTGGTGCATTCTATACCTTAATGAGCTGTGAGACGTACTATAATATAGGAGGGAATAGACGATAATGCCTCCCTGTTCTCCTTTTGGCTTTTCTGCAACTTTTTTAGAGGTTGGAACAATTAACAACGGCTTAAATTGTATTGATATTATAATATCTAGCTGTGAATTTTTATATTGTGTACTATCAGTGTATTAAAATTATAAAAGACAAGAACAGGAAGTTTTGAATCATACCCCGAGTTTATTTTGTAAAACGGTCTGACGAAAAGTTCAACATTTGTATTTCAGTTGAATGAGATATAGATGTAAATTGATCAGTCGTTGCTTTCCTGTCATTCAAAGTTCCAATTTGAACGAATAATTCGTTGCTTACCTAAGATATTCCTGGTAGTTCTAAATAAACATATATTAATGAAGTGTATGTGGAACACCTCCAGCGAGAGCTTAGAGAGCGTTTTTCGTTTTCCAAACTACACAGCCTTTTGCACTAAATAAAAAAATGCTCGTTTCAAAACATTTTTGTATAAACGCTGCAGGAACAAATATTATTTGAATATGTAATTACCTTTATTAAAGTTTGTATGCAATTAAATTTTCTTCGCAAGGGGAAACTCCATTCATGGCAGACGGTTTTGAGCACTTCCCACTAAGTAATACAATGACAACAGTTCAAAATATTCGGTTTTTAGCGTGAAATATTAATAAGCTGAATGACAATTTCACATCCAATCAAATGTGTTTTCAATTAATGAGTATTGACAATCGTGTCCTCGTGGTCGCGCTTGATTGGGTCATCTAATCATAGCCAGAGAGAGAAAAAATTGCAACTGAGTGAAAAAGGCGAGCGCAGAGTGCAGCGACAAATATATTCGTTGATTTTAATTAACGGCTCTCGGCGTGAACGTCTGTCTCCTCAGTTGCACTGGGGAGGTTGAAGTTCATGAAAGTGTCTCACGAAATCGTTGAAGCAAAGGGGAATGAATAAGCTCAAATAGTTGCGAATATCAAATTGCACATACGATGGAAGATACCCGGTCGGAGAGGGGAATGGCGCCACGAGACCTTTTATTTTCTGTGATTGCAAGCTCGGCAGGATGCGCACTTGTGTCCTCGATGGCACTGCACGGTCTGTAACTCGATCATCGAGGGCTTTGATTGCAAGAGCTGTACATGAATCCCGTATGAATACGCGCGTGCTCACTTGTTTGCTCAGAATGTCGCCGTGGGAAAGAGGTAGATTTATCAAAGAAGGATAAAACTTAAAAACACAAATTTATAATTTTACTCTTTATCTTGGTCCCCAACGGTATCTTTCCGAGTATTTGCGGCGTCATTGCAGAGTGTATGACGTATTTGTCAACGTCTGTCCACTATATAGGCACAAATATCTGTAAATGTTTTAAACCCTTGAACGCGGGCTCAAATATTTTCTTTCTTCCCTGAAAGCAACGGATGGGATGCGCACCAACGCGGAATGTTGACATCCGGGGGCGGTTTGGGGAACTAACGCAACTAACTGGGCTTAAAATACCCTAGGCGCAAGCAATTTGAAATCCGTTTGTATGAGAAGGGTAGTCTTGTATTCACATAGTCATAGCACTCCGAAAAAAACTACGCCTGTCGTCAGTCGCAAGTGTTTCCCGTGTAATGCGAGGTTCAAAGTAAAGTTTAATGATAGAAACGGAGATTTTTTTTTAAAAGGTTGAAGCCTTTACTGAAAGAGAATATTTCTCACTGCTTGTATGCGCTTCAGCTGGTCCATCTTTAGTCAACGTGTCTCCACTCTTCCTCCTCCCGTATCCCTCCGGTCCCTGTCCCCCATTCCCGTCATTCCCTTCTGGTCACCCGCATTAATTTTTGAGAAGGGAGTACCTACTCCATGAGCTGGGGGGGTGGGAGGATGTGCACAGCCCCCATCCCCTCGTTCAGAGCCCTCCCCCCTGTAAGCGAGATTTGAAGCATCTGGCGGTGAATAGTTTTTGATTGCGTATGTACGTATTCGCGTCTTTCTTGAAACACACACACAAACACATGCACAAAGAGCTCCCATATCTATTGATTTTTAATTCCTCGTGTGGATTTTTTTCACCACTCCCTTTCACTCGCCTTCCTCCTCCACGGCGGCAATCTCTGGAGAGCGAATTTTTCCTCTCCATTGAAAAATTGATTTATATTGTCGTAGTCGTTTCATTTCCATCGCAGCATATCGATATTTTCAGTCCTGGAAAATGAAAGTTTCCACTGTTTGTTTGCGAGTTTGTTTACACGTTACGTACACTGGGAGACTTTCGGTTTGCTCAGGGTCTTTGCAGAAATGTTTTTCCCAATTGTTCATTTATACATAACTCTCTGCCGCCATATAGCCTTTAGAAACTTGGAGAATTCTTTGCATTAGATATACCTGGAAAAAAGCCTTGTGGAATAAATATTAAAAACGGTGTGTGCAATTTTTTAACGTAATAGGTATCAACTGATCATTAGCCATTTGAAGCGAATAAACCCTCATTTTGTATCTACCTCTACATAATGCCCCGCAAACCGCCTTAAGGGCATGTGGCAGGGGGTGTTAGGTCACCACCCGTAAAAAAGCACAAAACGACATGCAAAATCAACACACACATGCTAAACTACAACCACAGTGGCATATACATTCATGCTCTAATTCTTTCATTCTACACGCATGAAAATACACATACTATCATCTAACAAATAATTGTATCTTAGGATGCAATAAGACATTTATCCAATAACGTGCAAGTTAAAACTGTAAAAGTTAGAAGGCAAAATTCATCTACCAGTTGGACATGCAACATACAACGGTGTCCACCCCAAGGACACAGGTAGGGAATGTAACCAAACAGTGCAGGTAGCGAGAGGGTCCCCCAGGGTGAGAGACGAGGGATGGAAGGGGAAACTTAAAAACAGAAAAGGCAGAGCAAAGAATACTGTAAAGAGCGCTACATTATTTAAATGCATGTATGTGTGCTGTATTTAATTGAAAATGTGTGTGAAAATATAATATTTATGTGTAGATATGTACAATGCGGGGTAAAGTAATAGTTGACACAGAAAAGATCCTAGAGGGGTGGAAGAAATATGTAGAAACACTGTATGGTAGAGAACTTAGGCCGACAAGGATAGACATAGGAAAGGAAAACGACGTAGAAGAAGATAGCTTAGTTCCAGGCATACTCGACGATGAAATAGAAAGGGCATTAAGGGAGATGAAAGCAAATAAGGCCGTGGGGGTAGACAACATTCCTGGGGAGCTGTTGAAATGTTTAGGAAAATGTGGGAAGGAGACTCTATATGGACTGATTCGTAATATCTACGAGGAAGGAATCAGGGCGAAATATTTTGTGAGATCAGTGTTAGTTCCTATTCCGAAAGAGATAAAGGCTACATCATGTGAGCATTACAGAACAATAAGTTTGATATCCCACGCAGCTAAAGTTATTCTCAGGATCATCAACAAAAGGATAGAGAGTAAGGCAAATAGTTACTTAGGTGATGATCAGTTTGGATTTAGGAAGGGGAGAGGTACGCGTGATACCATTGCAGTAATGAGATCATTAATCGAGAGGAATATAGAATACAATCAGGACGTATTTGACTGTTTCGTAAAAAAAGGTAATGTGACTTTCAAGAAAGAAAAAGGCTCAGCTAAACATTAAAATAGGAGGGGAAAAATAGAGCAGGTGGAACAGTTTACGTATCTCGAAAGTGTTTTGGACCAACACGGTCAAAGTAGCAGGGATGTAAGGAGAAGAATTGCGCAAAGTAAGGAGGCTTTCTCAAGAAGGAGGGAGTTGATGACGGGGACGTTGAGTAAGGAGGTTAAGCTAATACTCGTAAAAAACTTTGATATGGAGCGTAGCTATGTACGGCGCGGAAACGTGGTCGCTGAAGCAGGAGGATAGACGTAGATTGGAGGCTTTTGAAATGTGGGTGTGGAGAAGGATGGAGAAGGTGAACTGGACCAAAAGGAAAACAAATGAGGAAGTACTAGGGATGGTGGATGAGGAGAGGGATTTGTTGATAGAAATCTTATGGAGGCAGTAAAAATGAATGAAAGGCTTACTGAGCGGCAGTGGGATGTTGAAGAAGGTAATAGAGGGAGAATGTGAGGCAAACGAGGAAAGGGCAGGAACAGGATAAGGATGTTGGACGGGATGAAGGGAGGAAAAAAGTACACAGAGGTAAAGAGAGATCTGATGTAGAGTAGGTTGCTGGATTGGGTTTTTTTAGGAGTTCTAAAATATTTATTTGTAAGTTGTATCCATTAAAAAACCTACATTAACCGGTAGATTACTTAATAATAATATGTACAATAATGGATGTATACGAATGTGTGTGTACATATATTTATTTTTTTAATAATTTTATCAGAGGGGCTATGCTTCAGCATCAGCAATAATACTTATGCATAATATTACGAACATTTGGCTTTTTTAATTATTTTTATAAAATTCCATCAATAGCCACAAAATCATTTCCGACCTCGTTGAAAATTTATGGCGACTTAATTTTCCCTAAAATTAAAAGTGATCGGATAGATGTAGTGATAAGGCATTCATTCTTTATTCTGAAGAAACAAAGAAAAAGCTTTAGCCTGCTAATAGGATTTAAATCTTCATTTTAAAACTGAAAACAATCGATAAAATATGCGATTGTACATGGAACGTCTCTTTTAATCCGTTTAATAGTTCCATAGTGATTTTAAACCTGTGGTATTTTAAGTAGAGAGCGTATGAGTCTTTTCTGAAAGACATATGAAGTACCTAATCCTAAACATAGGAAAACACGTCTGTAGAGAAGTGAGTTTCCATATTTGAGACTTTAAACAATTTCAGTTATGCATTTACAGGATACTACTTGAAATTTGAAATCCTTGCAGTTACTATTCATCACAAAGAACTCCTTCCGTCCATTTATCGAATACAATATCTATGAGACTAGGAAGTATGGCTTGTCTACTGGAACGAAGGCCATAGAAGGCTTAACTTCATTCAATGCATTGATGTTGAATGAATTTCTATATTTTTAAAACACGAAATGAGAGGTGCAATTGGCCTCTTTCTATTTTCTCAATTCTTGTTCCTTTATAATTGTTTGGTATCATGTCGTGTATCAATTTTTGACTTGACGTAGGGCAGAACATCGGTTTTAATGGATGTTGAATGGAAAAGGGAAGCTGTATCGAGGGAAAAATATCACCCAAGTTTCAAGTACCAATGATTAAACCATCGAAATGCTTGAAGTTTCCGCCTTCCATTTGCAGCATAATGAAGTTTTTTGAGCATGTTCACTTATTGACATTTGCTCCTTCATGTACTGTGTGTATTTTTCTGTTGGCCCACTACTTCTTACCTATTTCCAATTGGCCAAAGGTTTCAAAGCGGAAAAAAATGATTAATTTGGGGCGTATTGTGATAGAAATGAAGGCCATCTTTCATTCTCTTTAAATAATATTTTCCCTAAACGATTATAGCCCATTCTCTCTTTTTCTTTTACGTTTGTCAAAAATTATTTAAGGTAATTCAGCTTGATTCTATCTAAGTTCATTTTAAACATTTCCAAATTCATCAAATCATCCTCCTTCTTCATTCTTACTCTGTATAAAAAGTCAACCTTAACAGTCATGCAAGATAATTTCTAATATGTTTTACTTCTCTAAGAGGCTGGATATTTTAGAGTGGAAAAAGTGTAATGCGTGCATATCATTTTGTAGGGTATCCCTAGGTGTATTTATTAGGTAGAAAAAGTTACAATCAACTTTCAAAATGGCAATGCATCCAATAAGCTGTTGAGAAGATCCCCAATTTAATAGATTAGACATGGCAGAAAACCAACCAAAATTATTTCTGTATCATTTTTATGCTCATCGTCTTATGTTATGGGTACTAGGTAAAATAGCCCATTTTTCAGAAAGAGTCCAATGGTTTTCTTCTCTTAGTATCTAGCCATACCTCAGATGTGACTTGTATGGTGCCATGTAGAATAGAGTACATCTTATTATAGAACGAAATGGGATAACCAGAGGGTTTTCAAAATGATGTTTTACTTCTGCTATTCATTTTAATTTACGCAAAGTATCGATTAACATGAAGAAATCATTTGTCCTTTTTATTTTACACTTGTGCTATTGTACTGTATTATTGACGACTGTATTATATTTCCACGTTAAACATTGTCAGTAGCATCTGGTCTTAGATATGTAATCCACAAAAATCAACTCTCTGGTTAGTTTGATAGATGAGGGTAGAGTTAAGGAAGCTTTGGTTTCCCAGGAAGATTTAGGACCCGAGAAATCGGGTTGGGCGGAGCTGAATGGCGGCACTCGGAATCGATCCCGGGTCTTCATGTCAGTATCCCAGCGCAATATCCACTAAATTACCAATATATAAATAAGACTTCCAATCTGTAAATAAGTAAACTCCTAATTAACTTCACATGGTTTCTTTGAAAGAATATTATTGATTTGCATCAATCGCAACTGCTGTAATCATGAAATATCATTTTAATGCTCGTGTAATCACATAACCAAAAATATTTGCAAAATAAGTGTTAAAATTTTATTTGCAATCACTAGCTATAGAATATTTATATTTAGTTAGTAATATGGTATATTCTTACCAATATAAAATGTAACGGAGAGCTTTCTTGAACTTACTAGAGTCCATTTGATATCAATCACTATTTTTATCGCAAACGTTTTAGTTTTCTTTTAACTCTATTATTTTCAATGTTTCTCCAAACGAGAGAAAATTCTTAACACATAGACGTCATTGGGACTATACATCACTATACATATTATCGTTTAACACAGGCAGGTACATTCAAAAATATTAAGCTGTTACGTTAAATAGGATGGAAACCAAAACTTCATCTAGGGGTTTAGAAGAAGTACATTTTAAGATTATAATTGAATAACAATTTAAAAAGTGACGAATTTGGGTGAATTATTGTATCTAATAATATCTTTTCCATTAAATATGTTTTTCTCCAAGTCTTTTCAATATTTTCCATAATTCTATAAAATAAGCGAATACATTTCCAAATTCTTAAGCCCGCGTAGTACTAAAATGTCCGCTTTCACTCAGTAACACTTAGCGATCATTTGTAACTGATAAAGTTATTGTACCCAGGTTTTAAACCTCAAATTAGGACAAGTTAAGCAAGTAAAAGGTGCTTAGAGCCGTTCAGCTTTAAAAGATGTATCGATTTGTTTAAAAAGAGATCGTAACTTCCGAATGAGTTTCAATCTCTAGACTTCACTTCTTATATGACTGAATTCACTGCTGTTTCATTCAAATCTGAAGTTCAGAGCCAGAATGTGCAGTCCTTGAAGCCTCTTTTTTTTCCTTTTAGATTATTTAATGCCAATTGTATGGGACAGATTTAATATTCTTGTGGATCAAAATCATTTTCCGGGGGGGAACTTTGGAACTCTTTTCCCCTCCTCCATCAGCTTTTCCACATACCCGAGTCGACATAAAGCGTGACTGGTGATTTTATGATTAATTAATGCAGCGGCGCTACATGGATAGGTCAACATATGAAGAATCGCATTCTATAAAATTAAACTACGCAAGTTTGCAATAAATACTACGGTGGAACTCTGTATGAAAGGTTGCGTTACTAATTTAGCTATTCATATCTAACTTGTGAGAAGATCGATAAAAATAATTCTTGACTGAATGGACTTTTGATAGAGTGGATAAAATATTCATTTTAATACCCATTTCTGAGAATTGCTAGTCTTTTGAATACTTCCTTTTACGATTACATCAAGTAAGGTATTAACAAAATATGTTTTTCTTCAAGTCTATTCCATATTTTCCATGAGCTTCTCCTTTGCTCACTTTCAATGGAACTTATTAGAAAGTTATTCGGTAAGTTCATTTCATTGTCTTCTCTCCCATAGCCCCAACTATCCATGCTTCCAGTATTTTTTCTTTTGATTTCCATAGCACACCCCGAAAGTTTATGGGTGGCAATTTTCCGGGTAGGAGAGATATAGAGGATACTTATTGATAAGACAAGAAAGGTTTTTTGAATTTTTCCTTTACTACATAAGAAATAAGAAGGAATCTATTTATTCTTTTATCATAATCCATGATCCTAAGGATAGTTAGTTCCATGATGCTGGAGTGAATTATTTAATCTTTTATTTCTTAATTTTTTATCTGTGCAACTTATTCTTTACCCTTATGATCAGACGTAGACCATATTTTTAATTTTATTTTCATTTTAGAAGTGCAGAAATTTCATGCATGTTCAGAAAAATACACGTGTTTTATTATCATATTTGCTACACAGCAGCTTTAGCAATTGAATTTATTTTGCAAAACCTTTCTGAGGCTTTGCATGTGGTTTGGTGAAACAGTCGGTTTGGACAATGGTTTAGGATGCACCTCTTCGGACGCAGGTTTTCAAGGTAAATCTGAAAAGTAAGAAAGAAATATATCGTTATTGTGATCAAGTATAAATAGTTACCTCGCGGAGGATCATGCCATTGAGAGGTGTAAGCTACATTTAATTTGTAACATACTACTTGGTTTGCGGGTCGCGGTGGTCTAGTGGGTAGAGCGTTGGACTACTGACCGGAGGGTCCCGGGCAAGGCACTCTGGGCACCTGCAGCTCCACCCAAGCTAGTTGATTTTTCGGGTACCAGGTCTGCCTGGGAAACCATAACCGGCACAGGGAAAGGAACTGGCCCCCCTACCCTGATGTGTGAATATTCACACGCCGTCGGGCTTGGTACATGGGTGAGCTCTACCATCACCTACTAAACCGACCTTCAAGTTGATTATTAAAACCACAGGTATTGCAATTTTCCACTAGATATTTTATTTCGACACTACCGGTTTCGATGTTTTCACATCATCATCAGGTGTCAACATGTGAAAACATCGAAACCGGTAGTGTCGAAATAAAATATCTAGTGGAAAATTGCAATACCTGTGGTTTTAATATGTTACGCTTCCACCACATCACGCCTGAGACCTCATCATTCCTTCAAGTTGATTACTGTGTTTATGGTTTTTTTTATTACTTGATTTATTCAGGATATTAAGAACAAATTATATCAAAAATGTATATATCCTTGTTTGCGTGATAGTTAATCGTCTAAATGGCAAAAGAAAACTTTGGTGTCCGTTATAATCATAACCTAAATTTAATAAATAAAACTAAATATAGTTTTTTTTATTATAATAGTGATACTCTGCGTATCCCACGGAAAAACTTCCATTAGAGTATTTCACGAAATTCGGCTTCTATGATTCGATAATTTCTATGCGGAAAACATAATTTTCGATTTTTCTCACAATGCTATTTTTAAGAGACGCGACGAAATTAGCATTATTGAGATTTAATCTGTACTGAGGTTATTAATGCGAAAACCTTTTTTAAAAATATACTCCTTACTTCAATGTAATACTATATGGTAGGGAAGATACTATATAGGAATAATTGTTTTACAACTTTATTTCACGACTATAATATAATAACTTTTTCTTCAGTTATATGGGAGTACGGGAGTTTTGAGGTTTTTCCTATTAATATTGAATAATAAAATGTTGAAAATATGGAAATAGTTGACAGTTAATTATTTTTACAATCTCGCCCATTAATGCCTTCTGTAAGTACGTAATTGTGAAAATGTGAACGAATTGAGTGCATAAAAGTTTTAAATCCCTTTTGTACAAAATAAGATGGACATTAATGAATATTGTATGTAGCAGTTTTTGAATATAAAAATACACTCAGGTCCTCGTTATCATATGAGTAATCCATACCATTATCGGTAGGCATTTCTTTCTTCAATGTCTTCACTCGTGTAGTTGTCATTTTTGTATGTTAGATTAAAAATAATTTTTCGATTATTTCGTCCAGGAAAAGCTAATACGCCCACTACAATTGGTTATAGGTTTTTGATCAATCAAGGCCTTAAAAAGAAACAAACTTTTTAAAGCACATTAAATTTTGACAATACAATTTTGTTCAAAGTTGTTGAGAATATTATTTTGCTTTTTTTTAAGGTAAATTCGTTGGCTCAAAGGGTGATCAATTTTATTCAATGGCGATCTAATTAAGTCATTGGCGTGTTTCTAGTTATGTCATGTTGAAAATTATTCATGCTTTTTTAAAAAATACGTTAAGATATATTTAGATACATTTAAGTGTTTCCTCGGGTAAATTATTCGAAAATATGGTCAGTTATTCCGAAAAAATAGTGATTTTCTAACCTCAAAATTAACTGGGAAGTAAATATAAAATTAATAATTTTGATAATTATTTACTAAAAAATTAGCATTATTACAATAAAAGCATTATTTCTTTTAAGTACTTTTTTTCAGTCTAGAGGAGATAAAAACGCACTGTCAAATCTGGAGTGTTTGAAATGGCTTCAGTTTCCCTGGGAAATGAAGATTTTGCTAATAATTCTGGCGATTCGGGATCATTTTGAAATGTTAGGAGCCATAATTATTATGCTTGACCAAATAAAACGCTATATTTAGCTATTTAAATGAGCCCAACCATTTAAAAAACTCATTGTAGACCACAGAATTAAAAAGTTCATAACAAACGGCCGACGAAATCGTTGCCCTGATGCTACTTGGCTCTTTCAACAGCTTCAACATTATGACAGTTTTAACTCCCCGCGTAGTCCTCTCGTTTAATCATTAAGTTCGACTGCTCACAATGGGTTCTCGCCATTTCAAACTTGAGGATTTATGTTCCTTTACGGGCGTGGACTTTTTGTCCAGTGATCATTACAGTACCTGAATAATCTACCATTTCGTACCTTGGGCACACGGGTACCTCTGTAAAAGGAGTCATTAGTTAGAGGGACCTTGTTATTTCAGAGACATTTCGCTCAAGACCATTTGGCAATTTAATACCGCCTCCAACCCTTACCTCAAGCAGGAATAAAATCGTGCTCGCCAATGGTCACGGGATTTGATACGTTGTAATCTCTACACGAGGTCGTATTGGAGAATTAATGTCTTCGTGGAGTCCGCATGAATTCGTAATGCCTCGAGAGGCTAGGCATTAAAAAAAGCCACGGTTACTGGCATAGCCTGGTTGTAGAATATCATTCGAAGATTGAAAGAGGGGACAGTAAGGACATTTTGGGTGAAATTGTTTCGGTACGTCCAACAGATATGCTAATAAATGCAGAAGAAAGCTCTCCCTAATTCCAAATGGCTCTTTTGACGAGATCTTCTTGCCTGTATAATACTGCATTCAGTGATTGTATTCAGATGAAACCATATGGAATGGCCAATACAAAATACCCAAAATGGCATTTTTTTCCGATCTAACTAGTGGGTGCATTCTCAGAAGTAGACATACGATGACGAAATGTTGAATACCGTATCTCCAAAATTTATCGATCATATGTATTAATGTGGTAGCAGTAAATTCAATTGTATGAATTCGAATTCAGTGTATTAGGTAGTCGCGTTAAAAATAAATTTCACTTATTGCGTTATTAATCTTGAATAGCCGTTTCAGGGTGATACCCATTTCAGCCCAGTAACCCTGACGGTTTTAGGAGGTTCAAAAAAGTTGCATGGGGATCACGATTGAATACGTATATTTAAAATGAAAAATATTAGAGCCATAATCTGTCGTAGAAATACGAAACATCTAAGCCATTTGCACATTTTTATTAAGAATAGAAATAAGGAATATAGTACACCAAAATAGAAGTAAACTGTAATGAAGGAAAGCTAAGAAAAATGATAAATATTATCTACGAATTGACATTTGAAAAATTATTTTTATTCATATGATAAGTTGTTACACAATAGAATGAAATTGTATGTCACCGTTTCGCACATATCGGTTACATTAAAAGGAAAACATTTTGCAACTAGTTATGAGATAAAACAATAATAATGACAGGATCTCTCCGTATTTTGTAAAAAAATGTTTTCAATAAGCTTTATTCAGATTTTAGTGACCTTTTAAACTGGTGGTTAAATAGATGAAAGCTTAGGCATGTGGAAACAAATGTGCTAGACCAAAATTGAAGTGAATTATGTATTTATTTTGCAATTATAAACGCATGATGGTGTTACTTTTTTGAAAAAGGTTAAAATATTACTATTCAAATACAATAATACATATGTAAAATTTGATTGAAGTTTTAGAGTGAATGAATGCTTTCGTATACACTCAAAAAAACCGTAAATATATTAATGCAGGACCAACAGATTCGGTTAAGAAGCCATTTTACAGTATTAATTTTGTTACTCAGTATTATATTCTGTTGCCATTGTAGTAACACTGTGCTGCAACTAGATAATTGAAAATTTCTCTTTAGTAGAAGTGATATCTTAGAGACTAAAAAGAACACTTACATGCAACTATTATCATAACCCATCATTTCTTTAATACATGTTAATTTAGAAGAGGGGAATGAATTATTTATAATTTTAAGAGACATACGAATGAGATGGAATTTGAAAGTCTTTAGTAATTCGAGTACGGGTAAAGATGCTGTATTGCTCATGTCTAATATTGATTATTAAGATTTTCGTCTTAACCTTTGCCGTTGAATTTAAAAGAACAATAAAATAACTATATGGACGAAGGACATAGTGTTTATCTGTATATATGCATACATTATTTTACAAAAGAGGATTTTATCTGCTATCGCAGGATGTGAATGATCTGAGTTATGAAGTAAAAATCAAGTTCATGGACCGGTTTCAAAGACTGAGCTAGAAAGTGAAATATGTAAACATAATAAACATTTTTTTTCGACGAACCCAGTTACTCTCCTAACAAAATCTCATCGTCAACTTGGCTCTGATCGAGAAAGCTATCGTGTATTCAAAGTATATGTGAAAAATATTCAGACTTAACATACTTCTCACATGAATGATACATTGCAGGATCCGTCAGGCGAATTATGGCACTATTACAGTTGCCAGAAACTGTAGTGTATCGTGAGGTGTACGGTTACGGATGTAATTGTACGATCTCATAATTTATCGCAGGTACTGGTAATGTTAAATGAAGCACTGGAATTCACAATTTTTGGAGGTAATAATGACAATTCCGAAAATTGAAAGAGAAGTAGCGTGATAATGCACGGCATGCGTTTGTAACGCGTACACCTATTATGACAGAATTACTCCACGAACGGTACCGATGTCATTAGTACATCCGGATAAGAAATTTCCCTGCGTTGATTAAATGCATTATTGATGTGGCTCGTCATGAGGACCATCACCACTTTTTGGCCAGAAAATTGCACAAGCATGCGTTCCATGGACTAGTGCCACCTGGCGGCCATTTCAGGCTTTAATATGTCCTCCATGCCGTAGACGACAACCTAACCGTGCTAACAGGCTTGCGCTCGTGTGTTTGCGACTTCATTTCGGGCATTTTTACTTTTATTTCTCACAAAGCAAGAGAGAGTGAGAGAGAGGTGGGCGGAGAGGAGGAGGAGGAGGAGAGAAAGATAGAAGAGAGGGAGAGGGCGACTGGGTCGCAGCGGTGAAAAACCAGAAATTCAATTATACCGCCCGAGTGAAGGGAAAGAGGAGTAGGGGTGTCGAGATGAGGGAGGGGAGGAAGCGTGGTGCTGGGGGTTTGGGGAGCACAGGGAAGGGGAGGTGGTTTCGAAGGCGGTTTTGAGGATCGACAGAGGGTTGGACGAGTCCAACAGGAGAGGGAGGTTGTGAGGGCGTCATTTTTTTATTAATGGCACGGCGTGGTAGGAAGTATTATGAGGTGTGGTCGAGCGGCCTTCCCTTGACGAGCTCAATTTTTTCCGAATGGTCGGTCCTATGTACTATTTTTTTCATCTGCCGACGTCTCTCGCCTGCCCTCTGCCCTTCTCCTCTCCCATCTCACCTGATTCGCTGGGATTCGAGGTGGTAGGAGGGGAGGGGCCGGGGGAGGGAGTTGAAGGGGGGGTGGAATGCATGGGACTCTGCACCGCTGTGTTGATGCATCGCTGCGTGATTCGGGCCTCCCGCCAGACGTCGTTCACTCCCGCGGACCCTCCCGTCTTCTGAATGCGGTCTCCATATCTGAGCTGGAGCCATGACGTTCATGCTTTGCTCTGCAGCGCAGTAGGAAATGAATATTTATGGGAATACAAATTAATTGAATTCGTGATCGTGTCGAAAAGTTCTGATCAATATTCCTCCCGATAACATTTTTGTGTAAAATGCACTACTTTCTCGATAATGCCCATGTATTTGTTCGCGTTCGAGATCCTCTTATCTGGTAGGATTAATCATCCTCGTCTCTGCCAATAAATTTAACGTTCACGTGATGTTATGTGCTCTCGTCTGGATTTAGGCCACTGTTTGCACAGTTAGTATTTTCCCTCCTGACCGAGGCTATTCGACCATTCTTTGAGAGAGCGCAAACTAATCAGTTGAATCGTGGTATTCTGTTTGACAGAGAGATCTGTTACTGGCCGGATGGTCCTGGGTGTAGATCTGAATGGTGCAGCCGGATACTCCCAATTAAACACTACCTAGATAAATTTAACGGCTAATTGGCCTTGGTAGGAAACATCAGACGAGAAAGTCTGGAGGTAAACTGGCTCAATTAGTCTGAATTTAAAAATTGCAAAATATGAAATGGGTTGCTCCAGAAATGATGTCAGTGAATTCTACCTTCAGTTATCCAAAAAGACCGTCGGGTTGAAGACTGTTTTGGTGGTGATGCATAGTTACTGAAGTTTATCGGAAATTCAGGCAAACTGAAAAAATGAATACGTTTTAAAAAATTCGACGAGGAAACACGGCGTTTACAATTATTTTGAAAAAAACATGTGTACATGTACATCAGCTGAAGGTAATGAATAATTATTATATTTATCATAGTTCAATGTCTATTTTCTCCGGATAAATATCTTCCTGATGAGAATAGATAGAGTTCAAGTCACGCAAATACTCGTATTATCATTGATAAATGCCAAATTGGAGGTATATGGCTTAAATGTGGCGTAAAATAATTTCAAAATTGTTCGAAAACTTAAGTTGGGCTAACCTGTTAACAATTTTGAAAAGATTGCTGTTAGGGTAATTTTGATAAGAAATTGAATAGTAAATTTTCCCCTACATAATTCAATGTGCCGAACTAGAGGTTTTGAAAGGAATAACGTAAATGGTGGAAGCTTTTACTGCAGTAATAGCAGTGGAAGTTTGAGTGTTGAGGTCACTTCTCACGATAAAGATGGAAAATACATATTATATTGGTACCTAGGACAAATTTGTACCAGATTGCATAACTAATGTCACTTGAACAGCCAAAATTGGTGGGCAGAAATGTTATTTTATAGGTTTAAAAGCAAATGAGAATTTTAAAGAGCACTTTGTGATCATAACATCTATTTGGTGATAGGCGTTAGGCCAAGAGATGTGATTCCAAAGTCAACGATAAACTACTATGTGGTTATAGCGCCTTTAAGATACTTTATCATATAAATAGACATTTAAGTTAATGCTAACTAATATAAAATTCATGCAGAAGAATTAAAGCGTATCAAGTCAGCTATTTTATTTAAATTGGGTTCATACTTTTAATTGACTTGTTCTTTACTTTTTATGACTAAATTAGCTCTGAGGTTATAAAATCTGCTTTTTGTCATGTAAAAAAACTGAAAAATATAAATGATATTTGCATACAGAATTGCATACAAACTACCGGTATGGAGATAACTACATGGAAAGAGAATTAACATAGAGTAAAATTTACCGTTTTAATTTGAGGGGAACTCCACATTGTTCGTATTTTTTTCTCTAGGAATGCTAAGTTTGGTGGGTGTTCAGTAATGAAGCAAAGGCCATAAATTGTGGTTTTATTCATTCTAAGGTTTAGAACTTTTTTCTGAATAATTTTAAAAAAACTGGAAGCGTTTAAAGTTCTTGTAAGTTTGATGGATGAATACCTTTCATTGTCCGAAACAATGAGAGGTGCGTTGCTCTAGAATATTTTCATTACCTAAAACATGATTTTATGATACATACATGTATATAATTAATTTTATGTGCAAGGATTTTATTCAGGAGGCTAATTAACACAAAGGGGTGAGTGAAAGCCGTCTCACGTATGTCTATCGTGTTAATTCTAGAGCTTACGGCCTCTGGGAAACCTGGTGAAAAGTAAGGGCTTATCATGTTCTCTTGGCCATATTAGTCCCCAAAAGTGTCGACTAGAAAGGCAAAGACATATTAAAACTCTTGAAACTGGCTTCTAAATTATTTTGAAATTAATTTCAAGAGTAAAAATAAATGTGGATCCAAAGGTTACTATCAATCCAGACCAAGTATTTCGCAAGGGAATCTGTATGGTGAAAATAAAAAAAACCTGTCACCTCAAAGCGGACTAGTATTTGACGCCAAAATTCTTTGTGATGCATTATATCTTCTTTTTTTGCAGACACCATCATTTTTGCGGCTTGAAAAGGAGACAGTTGTATTAATCTTAAATTAAATGAAAAAGTAAAAATTATTTAATCTATTCTTCGAATTCATTGCTTAAGAGTTCTTGTCCTACGTGTACTTTTGAGTAAAAGTAGGGCAAGAACAACAAGAAAAAATCATTATTTAATGACAAATATCCATTTAATTCAACCGGTGGATTACCTTATAATAATAATCCATTGATTGGCGAGTTGTGTTTAGTAATGCATTGGTGATTTTAACTGCATAATTAATTAAATAAGTCGCCTTGGATTGTACGTTACTTAAAATCGTACAAATTTAAGGTCTAAAAATGCTTGTTTTTGGTTTTAAGAACCGTTCATGATCCATTTCAATTAATTAGGTTTCATATTTAAATAAAATGATGGCCTTAAATTCAGTTTAGTAATCCATGACAAGAGTCGACTAGATCTGGTTCCCGATTGAACCCTGAATGAATACGAGTACCTTTCTGCACAGTTTCCACTGTGATATCTTAATTAATGTAGCAAAATACTGTTTATAAGTAAATATAGAAAAAGTTAAAGAAAAGAAAAAATGGAGAAAGACGTGCAGTCTAATAAAATGTTATGACAGTATTTGAGGAGAAGAATCAATACAGCTACAGATGACCAAGAATAAAATATAAACAGAATTAATTGAGAAAAAGCTGATTTCAATAGTATCGTTCGATGAGCTGTTAACCAATGAAACTGAATTCAACAGAAAATTATTTTCTTAAATTTTAATGAAAATAACCAAATAACTCATATAAATTATTCCAATTATACAATAACGATATGTATAAGAACACATGCTTTTTGTAACGCTTTCCTCAACGCTTTCACCTAACTTCCACTAGTTATTACTTCCCTTGTTCTCTTATCTTCAAGTCGCCCTCTTTCGGCCTTGATGCACATTCCAGTTGTAGATAGCCAAAAGTTTCATCTGCTATGTTCCGAGCGGTTTCAGGACTTCTTCGTGGATACATAATACCACTATCTTCCGCTAAATCATCAACTGGGTTCGCTTTTATTACATAAGCAACTTTCTCCCTCTGACTAATACTTCTGCATACTCAAGATTTTCATCGTTTAGTGTCGATACCATGTCTTTCGGTCGGAAAATAATTTTCAAGTAACGGTAACGAGAATTTTATCATTGTCAACCATCGCCATAGACCGACACTTGAGTACCAAACTTTACGTAACGGGGTCGCGGCAGAGGGGAATATTTTGACGGTGAAGATAGGAGACGGTGATGGAGTTGAATGAATAGCCCTGCCGTCAACGGATCGTCACGGCCCATCCATTTTGTGAGAGCTCATCCATTTTGTCGAGATGGATGCGTATCGCGATGGATGCGTCAGTGCTTGCTGGTCGGCAGGCGCCCGTCCCACCGGTGGGCCTCGCCCTGTAAGCAGTACCTCGATATCCACTATGTAGGTGTCAGTCGGGGGTTATACATGTGCCGCAGGCATCCGAGGAATTAGCGAACAAGAATGGTGAGAAAGGTGAAAAAATGTAGCCAACAAAGTGATTTTGGGTGAAAAAATGTCATTGAAGAGGAAAAAGTCATTCCAAAGACTATAGGCGTAATCCAAAACTTTCGTAATTATACAAAGAACAACCCCCACAACAGGCGGGGGAGAGGAACACGAACCCTGAAAAGAGGTTTTTCTTCCTTTTCACATCCTCTCGTAACCCGATGGTATTCTGGCATTAAAATAAAGCGTAATCCCAACCATTTGCATGTATATCCTGTAAGTAGTAGTAGTTGAAGTAGTGTAGTTGTAGAGTAAGTAGTGTAAGTTGCGTGGTAGGCTAGTGTGTGGAGCTTCCGGCTATTCTCCAGAGAGTCCTGGGCTCAAATCGAGATTTTATTTCTGAAAACCCTCATATAGATACGTGATTTTATGGGTACCAGAACTCCCTAGGAAAGTGGCACTGGAAAGGGAATAATCCCTTATCCTGAATATTAGATTTTTACGTCTTAGGATTTTGGTGTCAAGTAATTTCTACCGAAAGATATAAAACCAACTTTTGAGAATTGATTACTGCAGCGTTGTATCACTACGGAGGCAGAAACGTCATATAACTCTTCCAAATTAATTTTTATTCATCTTTATATGAGGTAGAAACCTAAGATAAATATTAATGCTGAAATGCATGAATTAGAGTAGGTTGAATATTCCTTGTAATTAGGAAGTTTTTAATAGGATGATCAGTGAGGACATTGAAATAAATATTAAATTAGATAAAACACCTTTACATGGAGTTGATGACAGGCATTTTCATTAAAGGTGAAAAGAAAATACCAGTGAAAACTTAGAAAGGGAACGTAGTTTTATATGGTCTCGAAAAATTGGTCCTAGACAAGAGGGTAAGCGTAGATTGGAGAGTAGACGGAAAGGAAAACAAACGATTAAGTTCTAGAGGCAGGGAAGGAGAAGAGAAAGATCTATTGGGCAAAATTCGGGATATTTAGAGACAATGGAATGATGAAGATGGTAATAGAGGTAAAAGAGCTGGGAAAGGGAGCCAAAGAGAGGAAAAGGCATTTTTGTTGATTGGATTAATGGAGGTCGAAAGTATGCAGTTCTAAAGAATGAGTAATTATAATATTTAGCATGGGGTACGAGGCTCATTTGTGACATATTACGAGTACGAGTATAGTAGTGTCTAGTGCCAGTGTCTATTAAAACCCTACCCTAACACGGAAGACTACTCCTAGTACTTATTACTCCTCTACTTGTACTATTTTTGGGAGGTAGAACGTAAAATTAATTCGTGAGCTGCCTCATATATATCGTATATACGAGTATATATATATATATATATATATAAATAAATAAATAAATATATATATATATATATATACATATTTATTTATTTATCTGAAAATGTAAGAACAACCAAAAGTTCTTTTAGAATTGATGAAGTGGGGTTTCAGACCGTGTGTGAAGGTGGATTTGACTTCATGTCTTCCAGAACATGCAGTCACCCTTTCTTGGAGTATCCAGAGACGAAAGCGAATGTGCGTCAGAAATTGAAATTGTTTACTAAAGGATTATCATTTTGGTAAAGTGCTGCCCCGGGCCTTCAATGTTGAAAAAAATAAGAATGCCATGAGAAAATCTATGAGCCATTAATTCGACTTGGATTTAGTCGGAAAAAATGATACTCCTGGATTCGAATGCCGGTTTTATAGAAGGGAGAAGAGTAAAATTCATTTTATACAACCCATGATGCTCTTTTACTTTCTCCGAGTATTATTTATGTTCTCGGATGTTTTTGAATATATCTTTTTTCGAATAATCATGGAATAGTTGAATGCATAGCCATAAGGGAATTGTATTAGTGGACCGGCGATCCCTTCCATGCACTACAACGGACTATTTTAGGACTTAAAAATGCAAGGATTAAATATTTGCATTTTAAATTGATTTATTGTAGCAATCATTAATAAAATTATTAAAGCGTATAGCATTTGATCGAGAGAAAATAATAGGATTTAGAGAAAGGTCCAGAAAAGTAAACCTTGTCACAATTTTGAATGATCCAGGAGATCGTGAATGACAGAGCACTGATGACCGGTGCGACGACACCGACCGCAAGTGGCAGATCACCATTGCAATTCGAAATAGTTTCACTAATAAATTCTGAATCGTTTTGATCATTCATTGTTTTAAGTATTTTTGCGGTCCAGAAAAATGTGTTACATTTACGCCACCAGAATCAATATCAGAATCCATTAAATTACGTATATTAAAATTATGATTGTGAAAAATTCGGCATTTCCTAAAACCAGGAAGGGAAAAGACGTAAGGTGTGACGTAAGACACCATATGTGACGTATGGTGTCTTACGTGATCTCAATGGTCGAGGAAAAATTAGCCATCCGGACTTTGGGTTAGTCAAAGTACCCCCACGAGGTGGTCTCGGCCCGCCAGCAGCATTTTGGTGAGCACCGACTTACTTCAGAGGATGAGTGTTTCGCGAATCAGCCCATCGCATCCCTTCTACCCGGTCGTTCTTTCGCGCGTATTCCCCCGGCTCTATCCAGGGATTTTCTTCCTCTCCTACGCCCCCCGTCCCATAAAGTTCCCCCCACCCTATTTTCCTCTCCCCATCAGACTCCCACACACAAATACACGCGCCCCCGCCCAGCCCTCTTCCCTCCGTTAGCGGGCGGAAAGGGCTGCTTGTTTGCCCGCGGCGGCGGCGGCGGGGTCGAACGAGCGGTAATATTCATCACGAGCGGCGGGCCCATTGTTGACCGTTGGAGCGTGGTAAATTACTTGATTGTTACCCAAGTCGGATTGAGTGGGTTTGCTTTTTTTTCCCGCACTCCCCGAACTTCCTCATCCCTCCCACTCTCTCCATTTCCCTCAACTCTCCCACTCCTTTTTCCGTCACCCTCCACACACTCCTGTTCGGATGTGGCAGATGAGTAAGCGTCGGTGGTGGTGGGGCAGGGGGGGAAGGGTTTAATGGGGCAGTCCAAGAGGGATGGGTGAAAAAGCGGTGGTGATTCGGGCGTGGGAGGTGGTGGGGTGGAGTGTGGAGGAGATGGTGAGAGATGGATTTGACGGTGGCAGGAGAAAGGGATTTGACTGGGGACGGGATGGGCACGATGTGGAGAGGGCAGAGTGAAGAAGGTTAGAGAGTGATACAAGAGTTCATTCCTCGCTGTTTATTTTAAATCCTCTCACCTTTTTTCCCTCCCCGGAGTGCCGCACGTGACCGGAATTAATAAGACGAGAAATTAATCAAACGCGAGGGAAAAAAATAACACTTTGACCGTGGTAAGTCTTTAACTAGTGATTATGCCGTGTGTTTTGCTTATTGTGTTCAAATGTTATCGAAAGGATTTATTCCACCGAAGGGAAACAGATAGGCTTGGAGATTTAATGGGAAACGGAGGGAAAAATAGAATCGGAAAATTCTGCGCGCTATCTATTACCGCTACAGAAAATTAATGTGTAAATATCTTTAGAAACTGATAAGAAGTAGAGATTGAGGGTAGGTAATTTAATTTAGAAACGTTAAGCGATGAGCAAGGGATTACATCCTTCCTGATGTCTCTAGTAATAAAGACACTAATTTTCATCCGTTGCTAATCTTAACTATGAAGAGGATTTGTTAATGATACGGAGCCTTTATTTCGAAAATATTTTATATAATTAGTTCATCTTACAGTTATATTTCAAAAAATTTCAAATGCTTCTAAATTCCGCCTTGTATATGTGTTTGTGGCTAACGTGTTTACAAATGAGAACTATATTCGATACAGAAAATATTTTTGTCATATGAGTGTGGATTAGGATAAATGAATGGTTATAAAAGGTAGGTAACTGAGAAATATTACACATGACAAAGGAAAAGAGAAAGTTGCTTTGGAAATTCTATAGGTAGAAAAATTGGATGGAGAATATAGTATAATAAATTCGGGTTTCTTGAAGATTGTGGTCAAAGGTATGCTAGTAGGCTCTCTTAGTTCTTCGAGCTATGCTGAATGAAGGTCAGTCATTACACAAATATTTTGCACGTAATTCAGTCCTGGAAGGTTAGAATTATGGTAGAAGGAAATTAGGTAGGACAAGATATACGTGAATATGCAACAAGTATTTATTACTCACCGATGATGAGTAATGTGCTTAAGGGATTGTTAAAAACATACTTTTAATCGAAAGACTATCGTCCATTATGAAATTAATGAATAAGAAAATACGATAAGTTTTATTTATGATAGTTAAATAAATTTAAGGATTTATATTTAAATTATAAAAGTTATTTTCGCCGACCTTCTGATTAACTCAAGGTGCAACAAGGTGGGTTCTTTTAATATTTTGCATATTTTCTCGATGAAAAATCATTATTTAATTAAGCAATTGCTTTTTAAAGACCATGATATAAAAAACACTTAGATTCACGCATTAAAGTCAATGTAAGATGATGTGATGATATTGTGCACTGTAACCCGGTCGGTAATAAATATTTTAGAAGCGGAAATTTGCTAGTATTTTGTCGTTAATGTGTACCAATTTCAACATGTAACGAGGAAAACTACGCAATTTGTCCCTATTTAGATTTGGATCGTAGCCATTTTTTGGTCAGAAGATATTATGCCTATCCATCTTTTAACACTTCCTATGGGCTAATGGTTACTGAATGATTTTAACTTCCCAACAAAAAACGATGCTAACATGTCGAAATGCGTTGATAGTAGAAAATATGGTTCATAAAAATATTTGATTTAATCTCATCTGAAGTGATGCGATGAAAAGAGGGAGGCCTAAGTAAATGGATCCATGTTCGCTTTATTTTAAGCCATTGTTGACGAATGTGATAAGCGGCATCTATTTATGCCACAATCAATTGGATCAATTCATTTAGTCATGCAATATACTGTCAAAACATATTTCGTGGCCTGTTTTGTATTATTACAGTGTATAACATATATATATATATATATATATGTTATTTTTATGTATATAGGGTCGCGGTAGTCCAGGGAGTAGATAGTTGGACTACTGACCGGAGGAGCCGGGCTCGATTCCCGGGCAAGTCACTCTGGGCACCTGCAGCTCCACCCAAGCTATGTGATTTTTCGGGTATAAGATCTTCCTGGGGAACCATAACCGGCCCAGGGAAAGGAACTGCCCCCTTACCCTGTTGTGTGAATTTCACACGACTTCGGGCTTAGTACCAAACCGACCTTCGGGTTTATTATTGTGTTTATAGTTTAGCAGTAATTTTTTTGGAGAGTTGACCGACAGCTATGATCATGGCTGAAATATATATAAATGTTTAAATAATCATAATTATATACAGGTGTGTTTGTCTTTTTATATTGCATTGAGTGATTGATTTTGATAAGCATATGATTTTCATATAAAAAAAACCATAAACACAGTAATCAACCCGAAGGTCGGTTTAGTAGGTGATGGTAGAGCTCACCCGTGTACCAAGCCCGACGGCGTGTGAATATTCACACATCAGGGTAGGGGGGCCAGTTCCTTTCCCTGTGCCGGTTATGGTTTCCCAGGAAGATCTTATACCCGAAAAATCACATAGCTTGGTTGGAGCTGCAGGTGCCCAAAGTGACTTGCCCGGGAATCGAACCCGGGACCTTTCGGTCAGTAGTCCAAGATTTTCATATAGGACAGTTATTTAATTCCTTACAAAAGTATGAGATATCAAAAGCTCTTTTGTACAACAAAGAAATTATTATAGATACAGTATATTTTTATATACCAGGGACATATTAAAGATATGATCGGTATTTTACCATTAATTTAATCTGGAGAAGGTGTTACGCAGACGTATTCACCGCTTGACATTTCTACCTTTCGCAGATCGGACTTGGTCGAAAATGAATAGAATAATAAGTAGATAATCACTTGCAAGTCCACTAATTATCCGTCAGGGACCAATGGTTTCTCATTCACCTACTTATCCCGAAATATTACCCTATGTAAAAACTCTTTTTTCCCTTTACGTTCCACCAGTCCTGTGATGCACCCGTACCGCCTGCAGAGGGTATTTTGCGATGCTGTCGAATCCTATAGCGAAATGGGGCAGGGTAGACCTTGTGGTTTGGTTGGATTTGGGTCGCGTGGACTTGTATTCTTGATTTTGGAAACGAGGTAAAAGGTTTGGGGAAGGAAAATCCAGGAGGGAGGTGTGAGGCAAGGGGATTGTGTGGAAAGTGAGTCGGGAGGTTCGCGAGATTTTTGATGTTGCGGAAATAGGAGGGGGACTGTACTGGGGAGGATGAGTCGGGCGCTTCAGTGTCAAATGGGATGGGAAGGAGGATGATTCGCGAAATGAATGGGCCGAAAGAGATTAATCGTTTGCGCCAAACAAATATTAAAAAAAACAAGAGAAATCCCTAGGAACACACAAACACACCCACGCGCATGGACATTAAAATACACATAAACTCACACAATCGAACGCGACATTCACTCTGGGGTGTTTAAGGTTCTGAAATATGAGCGGCGACTGGAAGTCCTCTAGCCGTCGAATATCGTCCCTCCACTCCCCTGTACCCACTCGCACGCATGTGATTCCAATCCACGTACCATTGGCTCCACTCGTTGGTGCTCTTTTTTTGACGCATGCAGAGGATTGCGGCAGTGTTTTTTTCGCATACTCAACCCTCAGCTCCTCTTTTCACTCTCCCCCTCCTACCCCCTGCACCCCACGCTGGACGCGTTGGAACATAGGTGTGTATCGCTCGAATAAGGGAGGATACAACCCCACCTCCGGAGTCCCCTACAATCCCTACCACCCTAAACCTCCCCTAATTTTTATTTCTCATCATTTCCGAGCTCACCCCACGCCGTTTTTCCCGGCGATTGCTTCGGTGAAGTGGTAGGGAACTAATTAGAAAAAATGGCGGCCTCTAAGGACTTGCTCCCTCTCGCCTCCCTTCCTCCCTCTGCTTATCTTCCCCCATGTCCCAAACAACCCCTTTTTCTCCCGCCAGGCGAACACCCCAGTCACTGTTGTTCCCGCAGAATCTCTGCGAAACCAAGCGTGCGATTTGAATTCATTGAAATTTGATGGCATTTGCGGAGGGTTTTGGGTGGGGGGCGAGAGGGGGGAGGAATTTTAACTTCGTTGGGTGGGACGATGAGGAGGGGGCGCGAGGGATGGGGGTAAAGTCAAGGGCTGTTATTAATTTTTTGTGGCTTTCCCCGCTGCTTTGTCATAATGTCTATCTGGACGTTAGCAATTTATTAATGCTTTTGAAAAAAAAAGTAATCGGCCGGATACGGTTTTTGTTATCATGGATCGTTTGAGCGAAAGCATTTTTAAAGGGAAAATGAGCCGTTAATTTATTAATGACAGTTCAATGCTTAAGTTGCCACTCCATCCCTTAGTTAGGAAATATTATTTTTTTGACACCATAGGATTAAACCAATACTACCAAAGCTTAAAATATAGGTCGCTATTGGTAGGTTATGCCATTAATAATGTGATATTTTGTTTCCGTTGGAGCTAATTATTTTAGAAAAAATGACCAAACTTCCATCGGTGTATTGGGCCGTGATAAGGTCAAGGGTCAAGCTGTAAGTCTATTTTCTAGCATATTTATTTCGTGAAAATTTGGAAATATTGAACTATTTCATTATATTTTTGATTCTTAACGCAAATTTTGCTAGAGAGAATTTCTCTATGGTCTAAAGAGAACATTTATTTAAAAAATGAATACGGTGAAAATTTAAAGTGCCTACATAAAATTAATATAAGTTTACAGTAAAGGGTATAAAAGCAATGTTTGTATAGAAATTTGTTAAAGTTTTATTAATCGTACAACTAGCCACTAATCACATCATATGAAAATATTTTTACAACGACAAAGGATATTGATTTTGAAATTTTCTTTAAAATTCGTAAACCAATTCTAGTAATATTGTGGAAATGCTTGTTAAAGTGTTTTTACATTAATGTTATTTCCTGTGATCCTATTTGTGCGGTATTCCCATAATGATTGTGAATTTTGTGTAAAATCCCGGTGTTTCCGCACTATGAAGTGTTTAATGTTGTTATATAAACTGGTGGAGTCAGAGGTTTTAATAATTATGAGCACTAAAGAAAGATTAAAAGTCTATTACGAAAACTGTATATTTTGGTTATATATGCAGCAGATAAAAAATGTTTAACAAAGGATCATTTGCACTGATGATTTTATCCATTGTGTGCTGCAGATTTTTAAATCGACGGTTATCCGAAGAGTCATTTTCAAGTTAAAATATTTAGATGTTGACAACGTAGTTTAATTATAGGACGTTCGTTTATTGTGAGCCAATTATAAGGATTCGTGTAGCTCCAAAGCTTAAAAAAAGTGCCTTTTAACGTGGTCAGAAGGGGTCAAATGCCTTGATCTATTTTGATCAATGATATTATTTGTCCATACTGCAGTTGTTTGACAAAGAAGGTTGGATTAAATTAAAGTGAGCATAACCATCAAGACCGGTAAAATACGGCTGCAAACTCGTAGAAAAAACTTTTATGACTCACGTAAATAATTTGGGCTTCAATTTTCTGGTCTCTGTCACATTAATGTGAGACGCTAATACGTGAAATATTTTTTTTAGTTCTCAGAGCGACAGCAATCTATTTGGCTCCAAGCGTACACACTCCAAAACTCCACTGAAAATACCGGAAGCTCGTATAAAATTTTCTGACACTGAAACCATGGCGATGGATTTTCATTGGGATTTTGCAAAAAAAATAATATTAGCCGACTGTCATTCAAACCTTCCCGATGATTGACGTCGACGTACCATTCGCATGTGGCTGCTGTTTCGCACAGCAAGTCGAACTGAATAAAATAAGGAAACACCTTATACAGCGATTTCTTTTTTCCATTGATCTGGGACCGGAATGGTAACTGCGTCGCGCCCTTGTTTTCCTCCTAGAGGAGGGGAGGCTAAGGGGGACGGTGTTGGAGGGAGGTGCGCGGTGGGAGACTCACAGGGAGGAAACTGGCGGGGAAATAATAAAGAAAAAAGAAATTCGGAGGAACCTGACGCGTTACCCGACGTCGTGCTTCCCCTACCGAGTCACAAGGTCGCGGGTGTCCAGCTCCGCCGTGCAAAAGACATCTCGGCAACAACACTGCAGGGAGGGTGGGCACTGCAGACGCCAGGGAATGAGAGGGGGAGGGGTGAGAGAAACGAACGCCACATCCAGAGGTGGGAAACGTAAAAAAAGGAGAGAACATTGAATGCAAAAAAATTACAAATACAATAGGAGGAACAAAAATGGCGGGCCCGAGCTTTTTGAGTGGCAATCGTTGGTGATTAAGTGTGGGACGGAACGTCGTCGTCGCCGTCAGTCGCTCTGGTAAGGGAGGTTTAAAAGTAAAGAGGGAGGGGTTGTAGATAGGAGTTTTACGATTGGGAAGTTTGGGTGGGTGGGGCGAAGGTCGGCGGCGGTGGGTTTTGTGTGGCGTGTGCTTGCTCGGCAACCCACCGTTTACTGGGTAGGGGTGTGGGTGGTCTTCCTTCCATTGAAGATAGAAAGAAGGGGACGGGGTACCCCAAAATGCTCCTGACTGTGAGGGGGGAGTGGATTTGGGTCGGAGAGGAGTAGATAGAGGTCGAAGGTTTCAAAATGGACCACTCGGGTCAATGAAGTGAACCGAACGTTTTACATTTCGAGTGTTGAATATGTATTTTCCGTGGAATGAGTCACGGGGACAAAAACGAATTGAAAAAAAGGACGCATAAACCGCAGCGCGGATGGCTTTGTAGCGATATTTCAACTTTTCCCCTAACGATGAAAATAAAGGACTCCAACGAAAGATTTTCTTCGGCGTTGTTATTTAAAATTTTTTTCATTTCACGGAAATATGGAAATGCTCCGAGAATTAGGGACACATGATTGAATTGTCTGTTGACGTTGATTTGATTTCGTGCTTAAATGAAAATCCCATGTTTTCCAAGATTTTTCGCTTGCTATGAGTATTTCCTAATGCCACCATCAGTTTGGCAACGTTAGATAAATTTGTCTGTTTCAGTAGGAGTGCACGCAAACATATGCTTAAAATTCCAGCCTTCGTTCTCAAGACTCAATTGGAGAATCATTTTTCGTATTTTCCCCCAATTAAAAAATATATATTTACGAAATCTTACGAGTTCACATTTTGTACCCTAGTAGTTATTTTCCACGATATGTGTTAGGAATCATTCAAAGGTGCAATATTGATCCATTCACGCATAAAGAAAGAGGCAAAAATACAAGCCGTCACATAGTGATACAAAGCAGTGAAACATACTATTAGCAATTTCACTAAATGAAATTTGAAAAATTTAACCTTCAGTTCCACTAAATTAAAAAAAGACTGATTTGATCAAAGATTCTACACCTGATGTTGTCGAATATTCGACGAAACAGGCATTTTGAAATAAAATTCAATGGAACTCGCAAAGTTTTATTTTTGAAATTTCATCATTAAATTTCATGCAGTTGAGTACCATAGTATTTTTCAATAAATATTGTTTATAATCACGCATGGTATAAGATATAAAACAATATGAGGCGTCGTTTTGAACAGCACAGAGACTGATGAAATTATTCGGAGTTTTAACAATTCAGTTCGGCTATCTTCAGACGTTTATTACCTATAGTTTTAAAGTGTGTTTGGGGGAGACAATAGTGTTCATGCCACGTTGACGTAATGAGTGACATAATAAATGTAAATTAAAATTATTAAATGTCTTCAATGCGGATGAATATACACATTTTATTTGTTACTTCTACATTCACTGTACCGTTTAATCCGATCAAGAATTACTAAAGTTTTGTTAAATTGCCATTCGTCTTGAAATGAATATGCCTTTATACATTTGTAACTGATGAAAATGTTGTTATAAGACAGATGCACATAATATGGGTCCTTTATATCCTCTATTACAATATTTAAAGAATATTATGGCTCTATAAGCCGAATAAAATGATGACAAAGTGAGAAGAGATGGTGTGCTATGTGTGATACAGGAAGAAGAATAAGGTGAAGAAAATCTGGAAGGAAAAAATTGGAGGCAAAAATGTTGAGAGGCTGCAAGATATTAAAAGACATGTGATACCAGGAATAATTTTAACCAAGTGGAGAAGAAAGATAATAGGTATTTTGGATGGGTTAGAAAATTCGAGGTGCTGAAGTGGGGAACAATATTGAGGAAAGAGTGTTTCTGCTGAAGAGTTAATCATAAGTTTTCGAATTTTAACCGATCTCTAAGAGAAAAAAAAGCCTTCCCCTAAGGATAGACCGATCATGATAACAATGATGGCTCTATATTATTGTAAGAGGATTTTTATGTATGCTTAAAGCAGCTTGCACTTATAGAGGTGTATTGTAATGAGTAGTATAGTTATCCTACAAAATTAGTAAATTTGGGAATTTTGTTTCTGTTAGAGTAGTATGTGAATTGAATGGGTGGATTCTTAATTTTCATAACCTGTGATAGTGTCACCAGGACTTTCCGCAGCAATGACTTTACATTACATGTTATTATCCAAGCACGATAGGATCGTAACAAAAAGGAGAGAAACGAACTTTGTAATGCCTAATTGAGCATGTGATATGATGGTTATATCATGTGAACAGTGGCATTGAATAAATCAACAGAAAATATGCATACTTCTACAAATGGGTATGCATACAAATATGTGCATATTTAATTTAATCCATTTGATTATTACATTCTTATTTCTCTTTTCATATACCACATTCATGCGGGCTTGCGTAAAAATTATGGTGAAGCAATTATTTTTATTCCATTAAAATCAAAGTTTTTGGTTTGTACGAATTTAATAAAAAAGTAGTGATGAAAATTTTATGTGCCACGGCATTATTCATTGACTGCGGTGAGAAAAAGCTCTACGATGAGCGAAAAACATGCTTCTTGCGATCATTTTTCAATGCACGGCTCATTTCCGATCATGCATTACCTCGTCCTACCGTATGCTAAACAAAAAGAGTAATTCTTGACATTTTATTGGTAGAAAAACGTAATATTAACCCGCCAAGGGTGCGTAATTTTCGAAGAGAGCTGTTCATTTGCTCGCATGCATTACGATTTTGCTCTTATCTCCTTGAGCAAAGAGAACTTTTTAGAGAGAATTTACGAGCAGACTAGGGAACTCGTGCAAATCTCTGCCTTGTTGTTTTTGCATGGAATTAGCTCACAACACTGATTAATAGTTCCCGAAACCTAGTCAACTGTCTCAGAAGTTTATATAATGGTCGCAAAACGTATGACTTCAATGGGTTATTGAGCAAGTAACTTGAAATAGTGAAGACGTGGGAGGCAGAACACTTTTTTTATCTGTTCATTAATATGTTTCTGGGAGACTCCCTGCCACGTAACGTCTTGAATCTTATAAAGGAAGGAGATCTTGAGCCTAGCTTTACGCAGATTTGTTGACTTGGGCTATCAGGAGAAATGTTGAATTTCGTTGATATTCACAATGTCTGCATAATTACAATTACCCTCCTCCGTTGAGAGAAGTCATAGTTAGGGATCAATTTCGCGCCGCCTGCACCCTGAAGTTTATTTCGCTCGGATTCGCTGATGCAAATTCGTCTGCCATATTAACTGCTATAATTAATTTACGAAATTACTTCCTTACCGCACTGTCTTGGGGTTGGTAACGGAACTCTGCGAACTATTTTCAGAGGTAGAGAACTGCTAACAATAAGATCGAATTATTTGAGGGCTTCTTGGGGCAAAAGGTCTTATCTCATGAATCTGGATGTGCTTCAGCTATCGAATAGTTGAGATGAAGAAGAATGGGTGGTGGATAGATAGGTGGTAGAAAAAGGTTGCATGGCTGTATGATTAAAATATCGCAAAGAAATCAATATGAAGTAATCATAGGTTCTATACTAGATTGGTATTCCTTAATGTAACAAAATAAATAAACAGTGAGAGTTACTCGTTCATCGCTATTTCAAATCATAATCTTAGGATCTCTTGCTCATGCGCTATAGAAGATGATAATAGAATTGAGTGAAACATTATTTTCAATCCCAATTTAATTAGAAAGTCCGAAAGCTATATTTTGACACATTTATGACGATACAAGTCTATTCAGAAACGTTATAAGCTAATCCATTTTGTTGCAACACATATTGGACATTTTTAAACAGAAAAGTAGCATTCTACTTTTCTGTAGTAGGTAGCTCTAGGCTGAATTCTGAGGTTCTCTTGTAAAATACTAAAATGAAATAAGTTCTTCCTTCCTAAATCAAATAAGTCCTCATAACTCAAATACAGATATTATTGTAGATGATATATTTGTCAGAGTTATTTATTCGATAAATCTATTTCGTATTTTAATACTGTTCTAGGTAATTTGATCCATATAAAGATCTGTTTTTTACATTAGGTTTTATAATTTTTCAATTTCACATACTTTCTACCTCCCTTCATGTCGTCTAAAAATTCTATTATTATTTTCTCTAAGTTGCTTATCCTAAATTTTCCATATTACAAAGTCATCCCCAAATGTATCTTTTATCCAATTTATCAGCCTACTTCGAATTACCCACAGCCCCCTCCTTTTCCCAAACTATTCTCACCACATATACACATATATATTTTTTTCTTTCATATCTTCCATTTTATATTCTCCATCTTTCTCACCACATGCCAGTAACTACTAAAGTACTCTTATCTTCTGTCCTCGTTAATGAAGCTTTTGAAATAACCAACTAAAATAGACTACATAACCATACCACTGCTCCATGCTCCATATAAAACTTTTAACCAACACTAGAACTGCCACGACTTTCTATAAATTAAAACGGCCTTGGGTCAGATGAATGTTTTTCCACTCGAGTCTATTCTGGAGATGGATTATATTAAATAATTTTAGAGCCCTAGATAATAATGAAACAAGGATGAAAAAATCAAGGCACACCATTGACGGATTTTCTCAACATCAATGAGGAAATAAGCCCTTCTGAAAAGGACAAAAGACACTCATTGTACATAGAAAATAAAAGTTTAGCGATTCTAGTAATATTTCATTCATAAGAAAGGTTTTAATATATTATTAAATGTCATTTTTCGTCATAATCTCTAAAACATTTCTCTGCTAGCTGTTTACATTTTTTCCTTATGTATTTGAGTATCCATCAGCAGGTAATGGTAGGCGAATGATTATCCTCTTGACAGAAAACTATACCCAAAAAATTGTAATGGGATTCAATCCTGCCCTCTTTACTATTCTCCATTTTCTAAGAGAATTGCTCAATTTCTTACAGTACTGCTACAATTAATCCCGTTTGTCCCCATATTAGAGAACGAAAATTACTGAAGTCCTTTCATGGAAGGGACATACTAATTGAATGCACGATAAAATTTTCAAAACCGTAATTCGGGTAAACAGCAATCGAAATCACTTATCTACAGCATTTGACGTCAGCTGGTCTTTACTTTGATAACCTCTCACTTGGAATACGGCCTGGGTCTGGGATCTGGCCTACGGTCTGGGATATAACAATATGAATTAGGGACTAAATATTATACTACTTATAATTGTTTACAAACTTACAAGATGTAGTTACATTATAAAACCTATAGTTATATAAAAATGGGAACTTTTATAAGTTATAACCCCAAAATTAGCCATTTTATGGCTAGGGAACTTATTATGAAACGGGTGCAGTAGTTACAGCTAAAGCACGAGATTTTATCCCTCTGATGGAGGTTATTACGGTAATGAAAAGTAAAAAGAGCACTATAACACAAGAGCAACCAAAAATCCCAGGGTTTAAACTTAAAAGGAAGACCCATTCGGTTCATTTTGTTAAGCGTTTTCAAACGCTTTAATGTTCCTTGAGAGAGTTCAGTCTTCCTCTATGAAGTGGCTGGCTATATTGTTCACAACTTGATATAATCAATGTTCACATCATATAGGTGCTTAAAAAACTTTGGTTTTTACATTTTCTCTTAATCCATGTAAATCTAAATTCATGTACGACTGTACCATTTAATATTACTTTGATTTTGTTGGAATAAATCTGTAAAAAATACATCAAAATTGCAATCCTTTCTTCAGCATGTTAAAATAAGGATGATATCTTTCAGTCAATTAAAATTTGCGAATTGCACATTTATTCCATTTTTTGATACTTTGATCCAGTGTCGTAGGATTTTGAGATGAATTAGCAAAATATTACCCTTATTAAAGCAAAGCAGCTCTAAGTAATATCAGATTCAAATTATTTCTAATTTTAAAAGAGTCATGAAAATTAAATACTAGCTTCATTCAGAAGGGTGCTTACTGTATGAAAAGACTTGCTTATTTACATGCATTCATGTATTTTACGATTTCTCAAGCATCAATGGGTGAATATATTCAATTTGTCAAACTCCAAGTTCAAATGAACCGTTATGTACTCACGTCAAATTATTAATTTTAATTCCCAACCAATACTGAGAAAATTCAATAAAGTTTTGTTGCAATATGAAGATTGGTGAAGAGCATAATTAATATTGCCGAGTGAGATGTTCAAAATGCCGCTAACATATTTCTCCCGAGAGATTCTATTGCCGGTATTTCGTCATACTCCGAGAAGCACACTCAATGGCTATTACTATATTGCTGTCCACGCCCACTTGAAACAAAAATAACAAAGGCGAAGGCTGCGAGTATGATTCATCACAGTCCCCATCTATTATTTTCATGAGTGTTATTTTGTTACCTTCCTCGTTGTAAACCTCTATCTTCTCCCTTAGTCTCGTGGGTGTCTTTTCTATAATTCCTATTCTTTGTTTTGACCATTGAATTAAAGTTAAAAAATAAAATTCTTTAAAAAAATTAAACCTTTAATTATTTGAATAGGTTTTTCTTCATATATTCTCTTTGTTTAGGGACATTTTAATTCGACCTGAGATTAAATGCATTATTATGTGTAAATCATGTGAATAGAATGTATTGTGGAAATGGAATTTTATGTGTTTTGTTTAAAACAAAGCTATGAATCACTTGTAAAAATATGCCACATAGTGGCCAATTTATGAAGATAAAATTAATTATAACCTACTGCATGAGTAATAATCTCGACATGTTGAACTGAAAAATAAGAACGAATGAAATTCAGTTTTTTAACGTAAACCTTAATGGTACTAAATGATAAATTTAAATGATTCCACTTTGGGTGTAAATATTTAAGTTTTGATAACAAGTTATTGTCACGAACAATCCATTATTCACTAAAAATTCATTATTAAGCAGCGGTCTTTTAAAATGCAATATTTCTGTTGAACCTGCGAAACGTATTGAGAGTTTGCAAGGTGAAGTAAGTGTAAACCTCACTGGTATAATTAATAGGTATTCTAATCACCAATATTCCTTCGAAATCCAGGATACAGGATATTTTTAAGGAGATTAAATTATTGCAGTTGAAAATAAAAAGGGAAAAAACAATATATTCCCCAAGAGATCATTCCAGATGGTATTAGCTGTGCACAGAGATTTAGAGAAATATTTTGTGATTAAATACGGTTTACTACATCAAGAAAATATAATTCTGTCGATTAGTACTTCATGAGTAATTGATACCCACTGTTAATTTATGTTTTAATAGGGACACCACACACATGGAGGCAGTTATATCATAACCCATCGTTCAATAAGTCCCGGGAATACCTTAGAAAACCACATTTGTTTCGCAAAATTCATTTTTATTCATCAACGTAAGCACATTCAAGAGCTATGCAATCATTCTAACGCTTTTCTAACTTTTTGATGCGATGCTTGTAAAACGATTTGTCTTTGTCCTTAGAATAAGCTTCAGTGACGCGATGACTTCTACATTCGAGCCAAATCTTTTGCCCTGGAGCATATTTTTGAGATCAGAAAACAACCAGTAGTCGCTGGAGGCTAGATCTGGAGAGGGTGGTGAGTAGAGTTCCAGAATGAAGCCCAACTCGTTCACTTTGGACATCGTTTTCATTGACTTGTGGCACGGTGCTTTGTCTTCATGTGCGGTCATTTTTTGCGATTTCGTCCTTCAAAAGCACCAATAGCTCAATACAAGAGTCGCTATTGACAGTTTTTCCCTTTTAAAGGTAGTTGATGTAAATTATACCTTACGCATCCCAAAATAATATCCTGTTCAAATAAGTACCGGGACTTATTGAATAATGGATTACAGTATATTTTTGAGTTCAATTCTTTAATGAAATAGGCGCAGGCAATTCTCGTATTTGTTGTAAAAAGGTTTCTTGACTATTGCAATTGTACTAACTTAGTTTGCAAGAGCGAATTCGTAAATTTTTTACCGCCGTTAAAACCTTTTTTATATCACTCCTTTGCATTGCATAGTAATGTCATTTTATCAGGCTTTAACGGCAACCGAAAATCTGCACATCTGTCAAAAAGTGTTCAAAAGATCCAAAATTTAACTTCATTGATCGAGACGAGGCACTCTGTATAAAGGAAAGCAACCCAAATGAACACATAAAAGCTGCAAGATGAGGGCCACCGTCGTTATTCCCTGAGAGACTTCGCCTGAAAGACCTGTTTTCTATTCACTCAAATTATCCAGTCCCTTTGGTCGTTAGTCGTTCCGACTTTTTACCGTGGAAAAACAAGGGTATCTGTCTCGCGTAATCAAGAGTAAAACTCCAAAGCTGCGTTTTGAAATTTAAGCTTCAGGCTCATTTCTCTCAGTTTTCCGATTCGAATACTGTTCTCTATGAACTCTTGGAATCTAACGGTACCTTAATGCCACTGGGATGTATAAAGATTGAAAATACTCACACATTAAACTACATAAAAGTAATTTTTAACATTCTTTATGATTCTTTGCCTCTTAATGTGAATATATGACTTCACTGCGTATAATCATTCCATTAATTTTTACACTCAACATTTAATTAAGGAAATATTTTCTCGAATTATTTCTACGTGCTTATAAATACAAGTTAAATGAAGACTAATTAATATGTCATTGCGATCAATTGCGTCTCGTAGTTCAAATTCAGCCACGTTTTATTCAAACAACCACACAAGCAAATATGTTCGTGGAATAAATCCCAACTTCATTATAAAAATGATTTTATAACCGGACTAATTCATTAAATAATCGTATTACACAAAACTATAGTTATTAATGATTTAAGAAATTTTAAATTCATACAGTATAGCATAATCACGGAGATTTTTGATTGCGGAATCATAGGCTTTCATTTCATTAAATCGAATGAAAGTCAGTCGTTGCTGGACCCATGAATCTTTTCTTGTCTAATGACGATGAAAATTGCAGATGCGAAGTTAGAAGTTTCCGTGTAATAAAAAACACAAAGTTAAGAACTGTAATCATGTTATTTAAACTAGAGAATTTGGAAGTTAACCATATAGTGTTTTGTTGCGAAGTTAAGCCAAAATAGTAGGTACATTATTTTTACAAGTACTACCGCCATCTCACGGTAGATATTTGATGAAAACTGCATTACTAATAAACTCTAAAAATTGAAGAAATATATCCTTCTCCATAGTACATTTTAAAATAATCGATTTCCTAGTTATACGTAATCCTTACCCCCCGTAATTCCATACAAAATAGTTGTTCGTGTTTTCTCTCTACCTTGCTTTCCCAGCATTCTACCAGTGAGGACATAAAAGGAATGGCGTTAGGCAGAGGAGCTTTTATATTTTATGTATTTTTGCATGGGGTTGAAGAAAAGGACGTTAAGTAAAAATATTAAGGGAAAACAGTAACATTTTCGGTAATGGACATAGTTTTGTGCGACACAGAAACTTGGGCGTTGAACGAAGGTGATATGGGTAGATTGGAGTATTTTTAAATGTAGAAGTGGAGAAGAATGGAAAAGGTAAATACACGGTAAGGGAAACAAGCGCAGAAGTCATAGGAAAGGTGAGCGAGTTGAAATAGGGAGTAATTAATATGAGGCCGGAAAGTTGAATAAAGTACAATATTATGAAATATTGAGGACTGTGATAGAGGGGAGAATGATAGATAGATGGTCGTATTTATTTTGGGGTAAGATTGAGACTATGGAGTCCCTTACAACACCAAAACCCTGATAGGTTAGTAAGAAGAGGAAGAGAATAGGCAAGTTGAACGAGATGAAGGGAGGGATAGAGTATGCGGAGTTGAAAAGTTTGTTTTAGCGTAAGGTGTCAGGTTAGGTGATACTAAGAAGTACAACGGCAGCTATTCTACATAAAACCTAGCTTGTACCGTAGATTTTCATAATAATACAAAAAAATAAAAATATTATCTGTTCAGCAAAAGGGTCTATGACCGTAAAAAATGTGTTGAGGACTTTACAACCGGCGCTCTCTCTATTTTATATGTCACTTTAGAATAAAATCTGCGTATTGCAATTTTATTTTCTTACTCAGAACTTTATCTATGGAGAATGTTTTAAATATAAAAAATAATCGTTTTCATGGGTAAAAAAGGATATTAATAGCAATTCTTCGCCCCGAAGTAGAACTTCTAGTAGTTTAGAAAGAGAGATGAAGAAAAAATTAAGCGATCAGAATAGGAGGGAACTCTTGATTAGGAGAGATTTAATGAAGTGTCTGGTAAAAAATAATATGGTTTGTAGCGTTTCATGTCTCATATCCTTGATATTTGAAGATTGTAAATTGAATTTTTTGTTTAACCGGCATGAATGAGAATGGAAAAAATAGTAATATATAAAATAATAAAAGGGATGAAGGAAGGAATATGTACAAGATAGGGTGACCGAAGTGAGGAAGTTTCCGGAAAATTAGTTTAAGGAAAAAATGAACGAAGAATATCGTTCACTAAGGAGTTACTTGGTGACATCGAATTAAAATATTTTTAAGTAAATTTATTTTCATTATACGCTTATTTGAAATCACGATCGGATTTGATGAATTGTTGTTAAGAATTAGTTATAATTTAAAAGAGCAGCCAAACTTCAAGTACCGGAATTAATCCAAAAGTTAATGTGAAAGGTGAAGCTCGATGAAGAAAGATTCAACTCGTGCTAAGTCACAAGTCGTATGAAATTCATACGCCAGGGTACGGGGCCCAGTTCACATCTTTGAGCCAATATCGTTTTTACAGGAAAATCTGGTCACTCAAAAAACCACACACCTAGGATAATGCTGAGTATTTAATCCGAATTTGAACCCAGTAAATAAACGAATATTCTACCCACGGAGCTACCAAATCCATAATGAAATGGATGCTAAAAATTTCTAAAAACCCCCAGAAATATATTATGAATATATATAGAGCTAAAATAACAAGCTTAGGTTTCTCTAAGGCATATTGTGAAATAAATCATGATAAATGGCTTTAAAACAGATATTTTGTTAGATAAACTAGGAAGAAGGGGGACTAAATTTGACAAATATAAAGTAGATGATTATGATGAGATCATGAATCCAATCGTCAAGGGCAAAAGTTTTTTGAATTGGTTAAATAGTTTTCCTAACACAGCACACTATATTTTCTGGGGCTATCCAACAACTTACGTAGTGTCTTCATATGTTGGACATGTATCGTATACAATTTCATGTAATGCTGAACCCGCCCCAATTTTTCCATATAGTGGAAATGTGTACAAATTCATATAATGTTGAACCCGCGCCCCAATTTTTCCAAGCGCGAACGCTCGCCCCTTGATGGGGTGAGCATAAATCAAACGCAGTCTAATATGACCTCCCGGACTCTTCACTCTCCCTCCCCTCGTCCCTCTCCACACACCACATCCCTCCACCACACGTGCTGCAATTGCGGACTTGCCAGGTCGATGGCGGACGACCGCCCGCCTCAGCGGGGTGACCAGTGCCTGACCCCTTCGGCGACCCGCTCCCCCCAACCCGTTACCCGTCCACCTGACCCATTACCTACCGGAACGTCCCGTAACCTCCGCACGTGAATTTCTTCCACGCCCCGCCGGAGCCTTTCCCCGCGCTCCCCCCCAACGACACTCGAATCCTGAAGGCCACCCCTCTCCAATTTGCGCCTCAACTCTCTCCTATCGTTCCCCTTTCGGCACCCCTTCGACGCCCGACCTCCCACCGCGAAGCCCAAGTCCCTCGTTCCTGCGGGCGCCCCTGTTTCGAACGCGCGGGGATAAACGGACGGGTGGTTGGCGATGCCCAGCAGGAGGATGGGGTTAGGTTAGGGGTGCGGCACCTACACTCTGAGGTGGGAGACTATTCGAGAGGTGGTCGTGCGGCCGCTTCGGTCCGTTGGAATGCCACGCCTCGCCTTCCGACTGACACGTCGTCGGCATACCTGCCGTCCTTTTCTCCGACGTTGACCCACACCCACTAAGTTTTGGACTCCGCTCCTTGCAGTACAGCAGTCCAAATCCCAATGGCCCCTTTTACCCTCCCCTCGCAATCTTAGGAATGGGCAGCAAATACCGTTAGTTGACAATACCTTTCCATTACTATTAACCGCACTGTGCTGGTCAGGATATGCGTTTGTTGGGCTCAAGGATTAATCACTGCTAAAATTTTTAACTTCAACTTACACGACACTGAAAAGTCCAGTATTGAAATAAACCGTTTAAAACTCATATGTCCTTTCTTTTTCCATTCTGTCCACCATGTCGAATATTTTCCTCCCCCTGCCGCGTTTAACCAAAATTCTCCCCTCAATCACAATCATCAACATCCATCGCTGTTCAATCTTTCCTTCATGAAACGGCTCCTGCCTCCTTTGAATTTCTTTCAGTAAATTTTGATCTTCATATGCCACCTATATCGCCATGATTTATCATTTCTGTCCATTTTATGGTTTCTATTCTTTTCCACACATCTAAAAATTACGCCACATTTTCTTACTTAAACATAAAAGTTTTCGATTCATACAAAATATGCTTAATGTAAAAGTTTTCGCAAACTTTTCCCATACTAGTATTTTCCTTTTTAACCTTTATCTAAAAAAATTACCATTTCATCGTTTCCCTTTGTAAATCCCTATTTACTGAAGACAATTCTTCTTTCTGTTTCGTATTAATTAGCCCACCTTAAACTAAAATATTTCTAAGATGTAACTAGTACTAATGTTATTTTATATTTTTCAAAGGACAGGCTTTAAAATTGGTGCTGCAGAAGAATTCTGAGATCACAGATATTTAGGAAGCTGCTGTTGTTTACAGAATTATGTTAAACTGTGTAAAAGAAAAATTATATTTTAACTTATATTATCCGAGCTATTAACCGGGGGAATATGATTTATGATACGGACGTATCAAACAAATTTTAGCACAATATACCTGGAGGGTTTAAGGGTTATCATGGCACAGCAAACAACATTTTAAGCTTGTATACATGAAATTGACCATTGGATTATACAGACACACCATTGCTTTATTTTTTTTAATGAAGCTGCTTTCCTCCTTTAAAAGACCACGAATTTCCATAATTGCAACAATTGCGCTTATAAAGTACAGGAATTATTATATACATAAAATTTTTCAAGTGTATTTTATCTCGTCGTCCTCTCGAATCAAATATTAATTTCAGTATATATCTAAGCCATTTTTTAGAAAATATATGCATTGTTAATCATGCACAAAGGAATGCCAGTATTATTTCTGCTTTAGTGCCTAGCCATTAGTGCTGAAGAGCATAAATTATTAGAAGTATTCAATATATTTGAGGGAGATTATAATAGCCCCAAGGACTAAGTACTGCTGAAGGTCTAAGCTTCGCTGAGCTCTAAGGAATACTCTAGATTCGTAGATTTAGATGAATCATTTTTTACTCCATAGACTTATTCACCTATCTACATCATCCGACATAGCTAACCTTGTCTTGCGCTGCCGTTCGCGGAACAGATACCGTAGTACCGCGCCGGTATTGTTGGTGATCTTAAGCACTTGTCACAAAATTACTGGTACTTTGAAGTAGGTACTTGCAACTCTAAAGACGTACCCACTCCCTTTCTCATCAAACTCGCGCTTCACTTCACCCACCCTCGATGGAGCGATAATGGACGTGACCCCGAGCGGAAGATCCCCCGCCTCCTCGCCGTCGCGATGGCACGGTCGCCGCCCTCGGAGCCTTCAATCTTGGGCGAATTCCGAGCCGAAAAGGGACGCGTCGTAAGAGTTGGCGTCGGCGGGAGGCGAGGCGTGGCGTGGCGGGTAAGCTGCTGTCCATTCGCGCTGACCCCTTTCCCTCGACCGCCTCGCTCAGGGTGCCTCGGATGGTTTGGCTCTCTCTGTTGTAATTCTGAGATCGGATTCGGGGAAGAGCGGCCCATTGTGCCGAGTGCATTCTCCGTAGATGAAATGGCGCAGGGTTCAAGGGGGAGGAACGGAGGGAGACGGGGGAGAGAGAGATAGAGACAGTTGTCTCTTCACTGCGGAATTTTCGGTCGGCAGGAACTTACTTATGCGAGGGCATTCGAGTTTGAGGAAGGGATTTGGGACGCCCCGTATATCAGTTGACCGTTCTCATTGTCGGTCAACTCTGATTTATATATGCACTTCCCCACCGCAGATGAAATACGCTCTGTCTGCCAATAAACGAACGGAAACCTTCACGTAAATTTACACCGTGCGCGAACAACATATCCAACGAGACATTATGAGAAAACCGGAAGTGATGAATTTTGCTGTTTTTATGAAACACAGATTTGAAATTTAATGCGTTTTTGAGCGTGCACAAAAAACCAGTGGGTTGAAATGCAATAAATAAATTAATAATAATGATAAATTAAATTAAACGTTTGTTTTAGTTTAAGACTTCTATACCCGAAACGTGTTTAATGACAGCAAGAAGAAAAAAATATATAATGCGGTCAATATTTATCCGCATTACAGAAACAATAGTCAGTGATAATATTTTGTTTATATAAAAATATACGTAAGTTATCAAAAGACAGACCAACATAATTTTAAAAACACGAACGGCGTATATATCAGGGATCACAAAGGATTCCTTGGTTTTATCTATTTCTGCATTTGTCTGTTTATATCTATTTATCTATTTGTGAAACAAAAGGCTATTTAAGAAGACTCAATAATTATGTATACCAAATTCCATGTAATGCTCGCAAAGGCCATGCCTTTAAATAAATCTTTAATGTTAACAGCAGCAATTAGTTATTACAAGCCTAATGTGGATGAAGTCATTGCTAACACCTAAATTAATTTATTTTCAACTTAACCGAATTAATACATTATTGATTTTGCTCAAAACTACATGATTGCATGTTTTATATTGTAAGTCATTTGAAGTAGGCGTCACAATTTTACGGCTCCTCTTTCACAAGTACCCCAATACAAAAATGAGGTCATAGTTTATGTTATCAAAACTTCATTCTGATTTGAAACATCAAACTACAAAAAAACATGTTAGTAGGTATATTTTTATGTCATATGCATAATTTTCGTATGCATATTCATATCGTTTAGATGGTAAATATGCATTATAAGTAAATTTCTTGTAGGTAAAATGGAAAGTTATGTAATGCACTGAATTACTTTTGAAACTAGATGCAGGTTTGTTACTCTCACCATAATTAGTGTAAGCCGTCGGTACTACAGTTCAACTCTAACTATCCCAAGAAACTCCAAGACCAAGGATAACAGTTATAGACTAGAAAGAGTTATTCTGCCGTTAAGTGCTCTAATGAACTTGCATGAAGTTCACTGCATGTTCGGTGGGCGCCTTAAAAGGGGCGATCTAATTGTTCGACATAAAGTGTCCACTATAGTCATTCACTTCGTTTCTGAGATATGTTTAAAAGATTTTACCCTGTCATTATTCATATAAAATATGTTTGAAAGTTTTCAAAATAATTTTGTTTTATGTCTTTTATGCCACGAAATTATATGATTTAAGGATTTCATTTTCCAGAAAATATCGTCCGTGGTATATTTTGATTCATATCTTATGATTAAATCAAACCTAAGCTGAAAAAAGGTTCATAATTCCAATTCAACAGGGTAGGATCCAAATTTAAATTCTTTACTTTTCCATAAATTAATCTCATTAAATCCATCTAAAGTTTCAATTGCCTATTCGGGTTTCTATTTTTTGGTTTTTGTATAAAACTCTGTCTATTCTTGTTCTGGTTTAATGCAAGCCTTTGTATTTTTCGTAATTCCGTACACTCGAAGTTCGGCTTTAATGTACGGATAAAATTAATATAATCATATTTTGCTGGATGAAACTTCTCTTTGAACAAGTTGTCCTTCTGCTAACATATGGTTTTCTGCTGCTGGCATGTTCTTGTTCAATGGATGAAAAATAAACTCCTTTAGTCTTAAATAATATACCTTGATATAATATATAATAGCAACTATTAATATTAATCACGGTCTATGTAGTTCATTTTCTTTTTGGTCACACTACAAAAGCCTAAATAAATGTGGTGTCTTAAGTGCCAATTAAAAGTTATGGGTGAGTGAATTTTTTTCTAAATTGATTAAATTAAGTATTAATCTTATAAAATGCAAATGTTTTCATTGTGTGGAGCTCCAATGACGACTGATTTCACGAAGGAAACGACGAGCGATATCTCAGAAGTGTCCCTCAAGTAGGCCATTGCTTGGTAAAAGGTAACTTTAAAAAAAAAAATCCGCCACCGCGGCAAGTCGGAGATTTTTCCGAACTCGTTTTCATCAAGTGCTCAACGTTCATTTCACTTTTTCTAATGCTCCACTAGAATTTTTTCTCTTTCGAGGAGCGAACCTTTTCAGATAAGAGAGGCGTATGCACGTGATGAAATGGGGGTTGAATTTTATTTTTTCCCCAAAAAACCTATTGAGAACAATGAGAAATTTGTTCGTAATCATCGCAGGGTGGGATTTATTTTCCCGTCTCTGGTGATTCCCTCCTCCCGTCCCACTCCCTCCACCCTCCTTCTTTTCCTCCTTCCACCCTCCTTTTCATCTTCTTCCCGTTCCTCTATGCTCCTTCTTCCCTCTCTCCTTCCCCACGAACGTTGGTTTCATCATTCGATTGAGTTTGGGGTTGCGCTGAGCTGGTGAGAGGAGCAAATTGAATTCCTCTCGGGCGCCTATCTCGCCGTTAACTATGTGTATGCATGTCTTTCTCCATCGCGCTCACACGTACACACGCACGCACTTTCCCGCACCCTCACCCTTTTGGTGCCTATCCTCACTCCGAGGAGCATCTCCCTCCCTCACTCCCTTTCCTCGTACCCCGTAAGCCCTAACGGCAGGATCGCGTGCGTGTGTTACGATTTCACAACGAGAAATTTCATGTACCCACAAGCGTCGGTAGAATTGGAGGACTCGACGCAAGCCGCAAGCTCGAAGTCTGTAGGGAGAAAAACAATCAGAACTCGGTGGAAGAATTGTCGTTTGCATTCGCTTTGTTTGTACCCGTGGTTGAAGAACTTTCCTCCCGGTTTTCTTTTTTTGCTTGAATTGAGTTTTCGGTCTTATTCCGTCGCAAGCACGCACAAGCATAATTTTTGTTACTGAAAAAGTTTAGGGTGCTTAAAGGCATCACTAACTCCAAACACGCGTGCGCATTAATTGCACGTTTTTTATGTAGATTTAAAGTGTTATGTGATAGTTATTTTTCGCAAAGAACGGCCGAAGCGCATGCGCATAAACCCGCTTTTACTCATACAACCCTTCGGACCTCCCCATCGCTCCAACCGTAACTGTTTGCAAGGTTAAGCCGATGTTCCTCCCCCAATGACCGAGATGAAAGATACACTCGCGTGTACACTGGGACAGCAGCGTACAAGGCTGCACAGGCCCACACAAAAGCAGTGGGGGATACGTTTTCAACGGGAGAGAAGGGGAGGCGTAGGGCTCCTCGTGGTGATTGGGTAAAAGGCGGATGTGTGAGGACCGCGCTCTGGGAATAACGGGACCACTCATCGATTGATGGGGAAAATGAGGTTTTTGCGGAATGTGGACTGGCTGAAAAAGGGGGTAGAAGTGAAATTCAAAACGTGAGTTGGCATGGAAGCGGTCCGATGCCCCGGAACCGACCAACACGACGGCGAACGGTGGTCGAAACCCCCTTGCGGGTCGCCATTAGCACTGTGGCGGACAGTTGGAAAACGGTCAACGGAAGGTGAGAAGATTTATTGAATTTCCGATTTGAGTCGTGAGCTCATGGAAGAAATTGCGGCTGGGGTGTCTTGATCGGTTTTGGGAGGCGGTTTTAGCAGTGAGGGTGGATTGAAGCCACAAGATAAGTATTTAGGCATTTAGGCTTGAGGACTCGTTGGTTTTGTTTTAATAATTTATCTAGCATGAAATGCGTCTCAATGGTATAGGGGGAGTATAAAAATTAAGGGAAGAGGGCTCTTTTAACTTATGCGATTTTCTTTAAACTTCCCTTCCATAAGTCAAGGGAAGAAATTAAAGAGAAAATGAATATTATGATTTTTTAATATTGTTGGGTATTGTACATAGTTTTCATGTCTCGTACTACTCCTTGAGGACGCAGTATATGGAAATGGAAGAAATAGGTTGTGATGGTGCTAACGGAAAAAAGTAAAACCACGCATTGCTCTATGAAGAAGTAAAAAACAAAAATTCACAATTTTGTCGTCCATTGATGACCAAAGTTGACATGGGACGTATGTAAATATTGTGTTGAATAACTAACTAATGAAATTTAATAAAAAAAAACATAGTTAAGTTTCGATATACTATCGTACTTCAATTATATATATTTTGAAAATGCTATACATTAATATACTGAATGTATACTCCTCTCTCAATTTGATATCAGTATTTGATTTTTCAATATTTAATTTTAATGAATATAATAATGAAAATCATGCGTTTTTATTTAAATTAATTCTTAATTGTATCATACTTATTTCTCGTTCTGCAAAAGATAATTTTAAGGGAAACCGTACATGAAACTAACAAAGAATGAAGAGATAATGCTATCTATTTAATGTATCACCTTTGGGAGGGAAATTTACCAAGGAAAACAGAAGCCCAAAGCAACGTCAAATAAAAGGCATGAATTTTAGATTTATTGTGTGGGTAGAAAGTTGATGCCATTTAAAATTATTCCACATTTACATGTATAAGTTTGACAAAATATTGATACTATGTGAAAATTTGATGGAAAAATCCAGAAAAAAACTGTAAGGCAACAAAATATTCCATCCCTTATAAATGTAAATATCACCGTTATTAATTTCAAAATTACAAGTAAACTTACATAATACAGGTATATTTACATGTTGGTCTAACTTAAAACTTCGGTGAATCATATTGTTCATGAACCTTCCAGCTATTATTTCTTGATGATTTTCCAAGTATTATCCATTTTCAAGTTTCATCAATATCATAGCTTTTGAAACATTTCAGAATTCAAAGTTGGGGTAATACTTTAACCATTATTGAGTAAAATTTAAAGTTAAAATAGCGTATCTACCCCAAATATGATAAATTTGAAAGATTATTCAAACTATCATATGTCAAATAGTATTTACCTAAGTTATATTATTAATAACTGGTCGTGCGAAACACTGCATTCCTCGAAGCTAACTTTTCCCAGTTACTGAAATACATTATGGTGCATTTATTTTTCATGTTGATTTGGTAACATTATAATCTTAACTAGTCCAAAGAACGAAGAATACCGGAAGGAAATCGAAATAACCTTATAATGTACTTCCGGAAAATTTATTACTTCCGTATCGAAATCTGGTACACCACGTGCCGATCCCGGACTCCGGACATTTTAAACTGATTTCCGGTCCATCCGGATGGAATCCAGTGGGACGGGGTCGGCTATAAAATCCGCGCCTCCCTCTCTCCCTCGAGCTCCGTGCTCGGAACAGGATGGATAGAGTGGGGGTGGGTTTAGTGTAGTTGCGGGAGGGGGCGTGATGGGGCAAAGGGGTGTGGGACCAGATGAGCGGATGGGGATGGATG